>CM065721.1:25591265-25713765 GCA_033310375.1 Conus canariensis
CACAACAGCAGCAGCAGCAGCAACAACAGCAACAACAACCACACACACACACACACACACACACACACACACACACACACACACACACACACACACCGTCTGAATCCATCGAATACAAAACATCATCGGCACGACGCCGATACCAGTGCGGACACCGTCACGAAATGAACATGGTTTTGTTCCATGGAGCGATTCATGCCCCGACCCATAGAACGATTCATGCCCCGACCCGTAGAACGATTCATGCCACGACCCATAGAACGATTCATGCCCCGACCCGTGCAGGGATTCATGCCCCGACCCATGGAACGATTCATGCCCCGACCCGTGCAGGGATTCATGCCCCGACCCGTGCAGGGATTCATGCCCCGACCCATGGAACGATTCATGCCCCGACCCATAGAACGATTCTTGCCCGGACCCATGGAACGATTCATGCCCCGACCCGTGCAGGGATTCATGCCCCGACCCATGGAACGATTCATGCCCCGACCCATAGAACGATTCTTGCCCCGACCCATGGAACGATTCATGCCCCGACCCATGGAACGATTCATGACCCGACCCATGGAGCGATTCATGACCCGACCCATGGAGCGATTCATGACCCGACCCATGGAACGATTCTTGCCCCGACCCATAGAACGATTCTTGCTGGAGCGATTCATGCCCCGACCCATGGAACGATTCTTGCCCCGACCCATGGAACGATTCTTGCTGGAGCGATTCATGCCTCGACCCTTGGAACGATTCATGCCCCGACCCATGAAGCGATTCATGCCCCGACCCATGGAACGATTCATGCCACGACCCACGGAGCCATTCATGCCCCGACCCATGGAACGATTCATGCCACGACCCATGGAGCCATTCAAATGCCGGCCTCGACGTGAGGCCAAGCACGTGCACGCTTATTTCCCCGCAACAGTTTGGACAAGGTGCTCCGCGGAGCCTCGGTAGGATTGGTCGAGAGTAGTCCTGTAGACTGCTGTTTGTTTCAACTGTGTAAGAACACACAGGCTCTTAACCATCAAATGCACCTCGTTTTTGTTCAATTGCCGTCGTTTAATGTTGTTTCTCTTGCTAGTTTAACTATTATGATGCTCTCGTGTGGTCATACCAAGCTCTTTTTTTTTTAACCAATGAGGTCAATCTTAGTTCAAGATCGAATTAATTAATGTTTTGGTACTGATTGTGTTAATGAAACGATCGGGATAGAGTGTCATTGATATTTTGAAACGTTTCCGTATGATGGTTAATTTTGTTTCAGTTCATATTTTGTTTTCATCCATGTTTTCCGCATGATTTTCTTATTTTTTTCCTTCCATCTCCTCATTCTTTCTTCCCTCGCACTCTCTCTTCTCTCTTCTCTCTTCTCTCTCTCTCTTCCTTCTTCTTAGGTGCGTTCGTAGTCTCTTCTCTCTCTCCCGTCCACACTTTCTCTTCTCATGATAAGGGCGTGGAGAAGGGTTACGTAAGTGTTCATGTGTGTGTCCTGTGACTACGTTAGTCCTGTTGCAAAGGAATGCTTGGAACAAACGCTAGGAGATAATGAGTACTCCACTTTTTTTTCGTCTCCCTTCTCAACTTTCTGTCTTTCTGAGTCTGTCTGTCTCTTTCAGATAAACACACACACACACACAACACACACACACACACACACACACACACACACACACAACACACGGAGACACACACACACACACACACACACACACACACACACACACACACACGCTTACAGAGGGGGGAGGTTGGGATGTGGATGGGGATTAGTAAGCAGGATGTGAAAGGAGTGTACACAGCCTTTCATGTTCACTGCACCAGCTGTTTTGTCTCCAAATCAGTATTGATGTTATAACAGCATTCGACAGGCAGACGCCAAGAATCGATTCGATCGCCTACATTCAAACAACACAACAGCCAGAGACAGACACCGATACGAAGGCTGGGACTAGCACTGAAATTGTACGTTCACTATAGTCGAAAGACCGATCACAAGTCACGTAACAAACAGAAAATTTTTTCCCCACTCCTCTTCCATCTCCGGAATGCGGACCCCTCCTGTCGAACACTTGAAGACGAGACAGACCCGTTGATTTGTGACGTATGCCTGTCGCTCGAGTGCCATCCACTGTGGCCCTTATGTTACGGGGATGGTCCGCAATTCATGCTCATCGCCGAAGCTCTTTCTCAACCGCTGATACTGTGGATGAGACACACACACACACACACACACACACACACACACACACACACACACGGGGGGGTGGGGGGGGGGGGGAGACGGACAGAAGAGATTTTTTGGTTAAAAACTATACAGGCTGTACAGGCTATACAGGCTGAACGATGAGGTGGGCTGAAGCACAAAAGGGTAAACGTGACCTTGACATTCTTCTCGTTTTCAGTCGATGTACTTTTTTCACAAATACAAATCACGTGACCAGGAACTTGGGCACAGTTCCGATCATCCCGCTTCCTCGAAAAAAAAAGGTTTGATCTCAAAAAGCCTTTTGAACGAGGTGTGACAGGGAAAAAACCAATTATGGCAGAGCTCACAGCACCAGCACTGCATCAAGCAGTGTTTCGACATGCGAAATTCATCGTAAGCAAGCAATGTCAGCAGTATCGATCATTTCAAAATACAAGTTCATGAATATTCGACCTCATTGCATAACACTTCAAAATCATATCTAAGAACGGTAATCCGTATGCCATAAACTTCAAGCATGATTGTCAAGTACAATATAGATTAGAAAGCATACAGCTATATTGATGACTTACACATATACTCATACAAATGAAGGAAAAAAGGAAAGGGCAAAACAGTTGCTTATCATTCTGAAATATAAAAAAACAAAAACAAAATAAACACGGACAATGTTCAGCGATACGCAGCACCGTCTCTAGTCCAGAAAGCCCAAGGTGCAGCTGCGAAGAAAAATCTCCATGAATGCGAACCCAACATTGAAAAATAGTCGACACGCACGAAAAAAAAAATCACAGGCTATTCTCGCGAAAGAACGTCCTCAAACATATTCACACGCCCAGGAATTAGTTCCACGTCGAAAGAAAACTCCTGGAGCATCAAAGACCATCGCAGAATTCGGTTCTTTGTTTTTGGTGCCTGCAGAAATGTGAGAGGGTGACGATCGGTTTGCGAGCCAAAAATCCGACCAGTCAGGAATCTCGGAAACTTGTGAAGTTCCGAAACGATGGCAGGTGACTCTCATTGAATGGTAGAGTACTACAGTCAGGGGAAAAAGCGAAAGTTTTACGTGACGAGAAATCATGGGGTGGAGAAGGACATCCTTCTCCCGTAGAAAAAGCGCTTCAAGCTCAGTAGAGTCGGCGACCAAGTCATGCTGCATGCAAGTCAGACGGCAGAAGGACGGGGTGAGACGTCAGGATCCGCTGGTTCTGCTGGAAATCTTGCTGACACGCGTCGGTCGAGGCGACGGAGTTTCCTAACCTAGTAAGACTTCTGAGACTATTGAGAAAGGCAGCAAAATCAGAAAAAAAGCAGGCACGGTTTGTTGAAAGACAACGAACACGCACGCACGCACGCATGCACACACATACACACACACGCCAAAAGAGAAGACAAAATCAATACGCTTTGACTAAGGGGACAAAGCACTACCTTTGGCCTTTCTGACAAATCACGACAAAAACAAGACATGGTTTTCAAGTTGTGGTGCGGACCATAATAATAATAAAAAAAAATCAACGTAAACACGTCGGTATCATTTTGAAACGGCTCTTTCTCTAAATTTAAACGCTTCTATGAAAATAATCAAGAAACGCTAAATTTTTAAGCATTTTGTTGACTACAACATCAGTTTAAAGAAGAAAGGCTGCGCACAATTTTCAGTCTGCAGTAATATATCCCACATATTTCTGAGATAAAGGCAGCTTATTAAAGATGAAAATTATTCCGCTTTCTGCCCGTCAGTTTGTCAAGCCGACAGAGGGAATTGTTACGGTTAAACAGTTCTGTGTCTATAACAATGGAGCGCCATTTCTGAGATCCTTGGCCTGAATTTCGTCGTGCCAAAGCTGAAATGTATAATAGTGTGTCAAGAACTTAAACAGGGCGATTTCAGGTCACGAACATTACAACCTTTCCTTTGAAATCTTCCACTTGCTTTTCGGAATGTGGTCGGACTACCTCTGCCATAAAAAAAATCCCTGAATCGTTGACCCCCCCAAAAATGTGCATGATTTCATGATCAGCATCTTGATTTGATCACGCAAAATTAAACGCGTGTTTAGACAAAGGTGTACTTAATCTACCTAACGGTTCTTTCTCCCAGCGCTTAGAAACATATAGTAAGTTTTTTTGTTTGTTTTTTTTGGTAACAATTTTATTCAAAAGCGTATGCATTTAAATTTGGGAGGGGGTGGGGTGTGTGTGGGGTGGAATGTAAGCCTATAGTGAATGTGTTCCATTTTATCATCGATGGCATCGTAAGGTGTTCACTTACGTGTATCCCAAAACTCCTGTAAAGAAACAATATATGCTGATTTACAGAGTGTGTGTGTGTGTGTATGTGTGTGTGTGAGAGAGAGAGAGAGAGAGAGAGAGAGAGAGAGAGAGAGAGAGAGAGAGAGAAAACAATTTGCGAACTGCGTGCTATAAAAAAGTTAAAATCTGCTTCGCCTTTATCTCAGCGTGTGCATATGAACTTCTGGGTGTGAACAGGACACACACACGCACGCACGCACGCATGCGCGCGCGCGCACACACACAGCACAACACACACACACACACACACACACACACACACACACCACACACACATTCTCTCTTTCTCTCATTCACGGGCACTTGCACATGCGCGAGCGTGCACACTCACACACACGCACAAGCATGCACGCTCGCACGCGCATACTCAGAGAAAGAGACAGTCAGAGAGACAGACAGAGACATGAGGTACCAAGTACAGCTCGATCAATAATCGATACCAATACATCATTGACAGAAACGGATATGTGAACAAATAAATCGAACAGGGGTAGGCATTTTGCCCCCTCTCCTCACTTTCACCCCCACCCCGACACCCAACACCCCCGCCCCCGCCCCCACCCCCACCGGGCTCACTCCTTTCTCTCGTCTCACCCACACTGACTTCTCGCCACAACTGTCCGCCCTCAGCTTGTTTGTTTTCCTTTTCCTGTTATTGCTTTAAACTCGCCCTTCCTCCATACCCCAAAAGGGACAAAAGGAATAAATAGTGTTCTTGTTCTTGTGTGTGTGTGTGTGCGTGCGTGTGTGCATGCATGCGCGTGCGTGCGTGTGTGTGTGCGCGCGTGCGTGCGTGCGCGCGCGCGTGCGTGCGTGCGTGAAACCAGCATGCACAAGGTTTCAGTGAGCAGTAGGTCTACTTTTTGAAATCTGGTGTCCTTGAAATCGCGAAATGGTTTCTTTTTCCCTGAAGCCAGAGCTACCTCATTTGTCATGATCTGCTCTCTATCCGTTTGCTGTTTTGCTTCCACCGGTCTTCTCTGGGTTTTCCTTTCTTTTCTGCTTTCTTTTCTATCCTTTTTTATGTTGTTTTTCTTGCCCTTTTTTCTCTATTCCTTTCTCACTCTTGTTTGTCTCTCTTTGTCTGTCTGTCTTTGTGTCTGTCAGTCTCTCATCTTTCTTTTTCTTCTGCGTCTTCTCTCTCTCTCTCTCTCTCTCTCTCTCTCTCTCTCTCTCTCTCTCTCTCTCCCCTCTCTCTCTCTCTCCTTCGAGAGAACGTTGTCTGCTGAACTCTGAAATGATCACTTCACAACTGTCGCAGAAAGACGATCAAAACTGACTGTTCAAAAGACAATGACCTACTTGAGCTAAAAGCGTACTGTGTATCAAAAAACATAAAATCTAATCTTCAAATCGAGTTTATTGGTGTACATGATGTTTATAAGGAATTGTGTTCATTAAATCAGTCCAGTTCTCGAGGTTTAGATGATATAGATGGCAAAGTTTTGAAAATTGCTGCTCCGATTATATCAGAGCATCTTACATATATTTACAATCTTTATATTGATAAAGGTTGTTATCCACAATCCTTCAAAGATGCTAAAGTTTTACCTTTTTTTTTTTTTTTTTTTAAATCTGGTGATCCCACTGATCCTAACTGCAGACCTATCTCTATCCTATCTATTCTATCTAAACCCCTTGAAAAACACATCAAATATAACATCCACAAACATTTCATGAAATACAATTTATTACATTCTAATCAAAGCGGATTTAGAGAAAATCATTGTCACACCTTGCTCACTAATATAATTGAGCAATGGCATTTAAACATAAACAATGATCTCTTCACAGGAACAATTTTTGTCGACTTCGCTAAAGCATTTGACACTATAGATCACAATCTACTGTTAAGAAAACTAACATTGTATGGTTTATCCCCTGAAGCTCTTAAACTCATTTCCTCATTTCTGAACTGTAGGCGATAAGTAGTCTTGAAAAATTCCGTCATTTCCTCTCTTATGCCAGTAAGTTATGGCGTTCCCCAAGGGTCAGTCCTGGGGCCTATCTTATTCTCAGTTTATATAAATGATCTTCCTCTACATATATCTTCTCCCTGTGAGCTTTTTGCTGATGACACTACTCTCCATAATAAAGACAAAGATGCTGACTCAGTATGTATCAAATTACAGAATGATCTCAAACTTGCAAAGTGGACTAATTTGAACCGTATGGCCCTCCATCCTCAAACGTCTAAATTTATGATGACTACAACCAGACAGAAACGTCAAAATATGACAGCCGATTTGTTTAAAATACGTATACAAAAGTCTTAGAAGTTAAATCACACAAATTATTAGGCCTTACAGTTGATAATAATCTTTCATGGTCTAATCATATTTCTGATTTGTCTAAAAGGTTATCTAAAAAAACTATTCTTGTTGAACCGAATCAAGAATTTCCTTGATCAACATACTAGAAAATTATATTTCTATGCATATGTACAACCAGACATTAACTACGCCTCTACGTGCTGGGATTTATCCAGCAAAAATTGCTTAAAACCACTAGAAAGCATGTACAGACGCGCTGTTAAGCTGATACTCTTGAAATCTTCACTACAAGCTAGTGATTATAAAGACCTTAACATTCTTCCATTCGATCTAAAATGCTGCTTTAATAAAGCTGTCTTTATGTATAAAATCATTAATAATCTTGCGCCACCTTATCTTCATGAAAAATTTCCATTAATCAAAATTCGAGGCAAGAATATCCCATATACCCCTCGACCACGAACTGATCTTTTCAAGTCATCCCTTATTAACTCGGGTAGTAAATTATGGAATGAAATCCCTACACGTTTAAAACATAAAAATAGTTAACATCGTTTAAAAAAGCATATTTCAAATACCTCATAGACCATTTGTAAATTATGTTTCACTTAACTGTATATTCTCCTTAAGTTTGATGTCTGATATGGCCTTCACGGTCGGCTGAGCTATAAGCCACATGACATGATTGACTTACGAAGTGTGTATGTATGCCCGTGTGATGTTTACGTATGTCCAGTTTTGTGTGTGTGTGTGTGTGTGTGTGTGTGTGTGTGTGTGTGTGTGTGTGTGTGTGTGTGTGTGTGTTGAAATACGTTATAATCAGATTGCTTGCTATTTTCTAACAAACAAAAAAAAATGTTTTTCTTATTGCTGTGTTTAATTTTGTCAAATCGATTTAATTGTTCCTTATTGTTATTTTGAGGGCATTGTGTAAAAAAAGCTTCCAACTTATCTATTTACCCTCATTAAGATTGAGTTTCGAGTTTCTCTTCCTTCCTTCCTTCCTTCCTTCCTTCCTCTCTATTTCCTTGCCTCTTCTTGCCCCCCCCCCCCCCCCCCCCCCCCCCCCCCCCCACTTTCTTCTTTTCCCATCTCCTTCTGTCTCTTGCCTGCTCCCTCTCGGTTTTACGAATCGCTGCCACAACCTTCCGGATTTCCTTAAGGATATTGTGAGGGCGAGATGGTGGGGGGAACAGAAGAGAGGGAAGGGGTTTCGGGTGGGGCGAGGAGATGGGAGCCAGGAAGGGGGGGGGGAGTGTGAGGAGTGAGGGAACGTTCTGGGTGAGGGTGGAGGGAGTGGTTTTTCTTTAGTGACTTTTCGGACGACTTCCGTTTTTGTTTTTTGTTTTTTTCCCTTTGACATTCACACGAAACGCAGTCTGCCTTTTACGTTTGGACGGCCCGGCATCAATTTCTGTGTACTAGATTTACTATCCCCCCCCCCCCTCCCTGTTTGCTTGATTGCTTATCTGTCTGTCTGTCTCTCACTTTCTTGTCTCTGTCTATCACTCACTCGCTCTCTCTCTCGCTCTCTCTCTCTCTCTCTCTCTCTCTCTCTCTCACTCTCTCTTTCTCTCTCTCTCTCTTTCTCTCTCTCTCTCTCTCTCTCTCTCTCTCCCCCCCCCCCCCTTCCTGCTTCGTCTTTCTTTCCTCATATTTTTCTACCTTTGATTCTGTTTTCTCTTCTCCTAACACCGTTTGTCCTTTTCGTTTTTTGTTTTGTCCCCCTCCCCCCCCCCTCCCCCCACTTGTTTTGTCTTTTCCTCTTCACACACCGAGTCTCTCTCTCTCTCTCTCTCTCTCTCTCTCTCTCTCTCTCTTCTCTCTGCTCTGATGACGCTAACGAGAGAGCGAGAGAGAGAGAGAGTGAGAGTGAATGAGTGAGTGTGTGTGTGTGTGTGTGTGTGTGTGTGTGTGTGTGTGTGTGTGTGTGTGTGGAAGGAGGGAGGGTGCATGGTTGTGGCTATCAATACATCATCATCATCATCATTATTCAGAAAACGTCTCATTCTGTAAGCTTACCCATCAAAACTGTAAACCGTGTCAAAAGTTAAATGATACATTTGCTGTGAAATAATCGAAGTTTTAGATAGACGGATCGATAGATATACATAAGTATTAGGCACAAAACAAGAGCCAGTCTGGAAATTAACTGAACTATGGGCATATACGCATCCCATGGTAACATATGCATCCGGCAACTAAATCTCTCTCTCTCTCTCTCTCTCTCTCTCTCTCTCTCTCTCTCTCTCTCTCTCTCTCTGTGTCTCAGGGTAATGTAATGAGGGACTAGTAACCCTTAATGTCTCATCACTGTTATTACATTGCTTTTGTGACTAGTGTCAGAGTTCCCAGGGAAGTGACTGTAACGAACACGTGTGTGGTGTTAGTGAATTGCATGACGAAAGACGTTAAATAACAGGCGTATAGTCATTTGTTTTGAGGGATTGTGTAGTCTTTCGGTTTCGGGTGTGGGGTGTGTGTGTGTGTGTGTGTGTGTGTGTGTGTGTGTGTGTGTGTGTGTGTGTGTGTGTGTGTGAAACTTTAACGTTGGCATTTTCTCAGCTGGAGCGCCGTCATTAACATCACCAATCCTCGCAGAATGATGGGTGTTTTATACACTTCCCCTGTGTCACTGAATCGAATAGTAACGCTGTGAAAAGCATTTTCAGCAAAAATTTCAGTATTTTAAAATTCAGACTTTTCTTAGAAGATTGGATCACTTGCAATTTTTTTGACACGAGTAATAAAGACAGGTAAAATGATGTAAGTATATATTGAGCCAAACTGTGTTCAGATCAGACTATCAAGAGCCAAACTGTGTTCAGATCAGACTATCAAATACAATCTCCACTCAGAACAGGTAGATGTATATCAAATGAATCATTAAATATAGAACTAAATGGACCAGATCCGATATATATTTGCCAAATATGGCTACAATTGATTGTATGAGATCATCTTTTTGGTGAATAAGCAAACAAAACAGCATCAGAAGTACGGTTAAAAACGTCCCTCGTGTTTTAAGAATAACAGATCTTCGCTATTGATAAATAAACACGTTGTACATGTCTTGCCGTTACCAAAGTGATCAAAACTATAGCTTTTAAAGGGATTAAAACAAAATCAGTTTGGCGTTTCAAACACAGTAAAGCATCATGCACGTTTCATCAAAATATTACGTTATATGTTCATGAGTGTAATGACGATGTACAATAAGAACGAGTAGGTGACCTGCTGCTAAGAGAAAAAGCTAAAATGAGAACAAGTGTTTGGAATTAAAAAAAAAAATCTTTGGGATCAACTTTTCATCCCACGGAAGCTTCTGACTGCTGCTAAGACATGGGGAGGGAAGTGGGGGGTGGCAAATGGAGAGAGAAGGGGGGGGGGGTAAAGGGGGAAATGGAGGGAAAGGAGGAGAGGGGTAAAGGTGAGAGGTATGTTTATAGTGCTGCAGGGTACCAAAGTCAGAACTGATCACAACTTCCACAGACATCAGAACTTGCTATGTCGTCTGCCACTGCCAGTACCGACCGCCACATGTCTGTTGTGCTTGTGTCAAGTGCTGCGGGTTAAGTTATTATCCACATGCCCCCTCCTGCAGTGTTGGCCATGGAATCTGAGCAACACTCTCAGAGATGCATCCATTTCATCCCTTTGATGGATGAAACTCGACTCTGTGGTTCCGATTTTCCAAAATGAGCCAAAAGCAAACTCATTTCTGGTCATGGGCAAAAAAACCCCAAAAACTTTCAAATATACATGGCGCTGACGGGAATCGAATCCACTATCCAAATAGGCCATCTTGCCACTGCAGCTGTTTGACAATGGGTTCGACAGTGAGACGCATTCCATTTTTTTTGACGAAGTAGGGTAAAAATAGGTTCAGTGGTTTGGAGGGGTTAACCACACACACCCAGCAGACCAGCAGACTGACCGTGGCCGAGACAAGAATAGCGACATGACTCATGGGGGTTCTCCACAACACTTGGCCGTTTAAAAAGAAAAAGAAATTTCGGTCAGCACCACAACCACCAGGAAGTGCGAAACGAGCTTTCCGTTCACGCCGCGTCACACAGACACTCTTCCTTTGGTTGGCGCAGTCAGCGGAACTCGGTCGACTCAAGTCAGGCGACAGTCAGTGAAAGGCCGATTCACACAGATCATCCAGTATCACCAGCAACAGACAGAACAATGACCGCCGGCCCAAGCCGTCACTACACAGACAGGACAATGACCGCCGGCCCAAGCCGTCACTACGCAGACAGGACAGTGACCGCCGGCCCAAGCCGTCACTACGCAGACAGGACAATGACCGCCGGCCCAAGCCGTCACTACGCAGACAGGACAATGACCGCCGGCCCAAGCCGTCACTACGCAGACAGGACAATGACCGCCGGCCCAAGCCGTCACTACGCAGACAGGACAATGACCGCCGGCCCAAGCCGTCACTACGCAGACAGAACAATGACCGCCGGCCCAAGCCGTCACTACGCAGACAGAACAATGACCGCCGGCCCAAGCCGTCACTACACAGACAGAACAATGACCGCCGGCCCAAGCCGTCACTACAACAAGACCATGGACAATGACCGCCGGCCCAAGCCGTCACTACACAGACAGAACAATGACCGCCGGCCCAAGCCGTCACTACGGACAGAACAATGACCGCCGGCCCAAGCCGTCACTACACAGACAGGACAATGACCGCCGGCCCAAGCCGTCACTACACAGACAGGACAATGACCGCCGGCCCAAGCCGTCACTACACAGACAGAACAATGACCGCCGGCCCAAGCCGTCACTACACAGACAGGACAACGACCGCCGGCCCAAGCCGTCACTACACAGACAGAACAACGACCGCCGGCCCAAGCCGTCACTACACAGACAGGACAATGACCGCCGGCCCAAGCCGTCACTACACAGACAGGACAATGACCGCCGGCCCAAGCCGTCACTACACAGACAGACAATGACCGCCGGCCCAAGCCGTCACTACACAGACAGGACAATGACCGCCGGCCCAAGCCGTCACTACACAGACAGGACAATGACCGCCGGCCCAAGCCGTCACTACACAGACAGGACAATGACCGCCGGCCCAAGCCGTCACTACACAGACAGGACAATGACCGCCGGCCCAAGCCGTCACTACACAGAACAATGACCGCCGGCCCAAGCCGTCACTACACATACAGGATAGAGAAGGAAAGACTGTTGTCCATACTCTCTCTTTGATAACATCAAGGCCTTGGCGTGTGTGTGTGTACCTGTGTGCATGAAAGCGTGCGTGCGCCACGTAAGTGTGTTTTTGACATGGACGTGGAGAGAAAAGAATAGAAATGATACTGAGGGCGATGGAGGGAGAGAGAGAGAGGGGGGGGGGGAGACAGAGAGAGAGAGAGAGAGAGAGAGAGAGAGAGAGAGAGAGAGGAGACGTGGAGAGAAAGGGATAAAAAAAACGATTCAAGAGAGAAGGAGAGAGAGAGGGAGGGGGTGGGGATGGATGGGCACAGACTGTGTGTTCTTCAGAGAGATGTGTGTGTGTGTGTGAGAGAGAGAGAGAGAGGAGGAGGAGGAGGATGTGGGGTTGGTAGGGAGAAGTATTAATTTTCAAAAGACGAGTCCACCCTCTTGTAAAGCAAGCGGAACACGGAACCCGCCACCCTCAAGAAGTGGAAAATCCTACTGCGGAGGTCACTTTGCTACCCAGAAACCCGATAATGACGTCCCTGTTATTTTACAGCTTCCTGTTTCCTTGGGGAAAGGAAGTGGGGTGGGGGGGGAGGGGGGTTAGCGAACTCCTTGTGTCGCCCCAGTTTTCTCACGTGTGGGAACCAGTGTCTTCTTCCCACGCTCTGGCAACGGTAGGACTTGGGGCGTCAATTTCATTGAGGAAAAAACCTCAAGGATGTTTGCTCCCAAACGGGTGGGAGCAGGGTATTTTGGGTGAAAAATGCGGTCAGGAAGACTACCCGGTACGCACGGAGAGAGAGAGAGAGAGAGAGAGAGAGAGAGAGAGAGAGAGAGAGAGAGAGAGAATGTTGGGTGGGGAGGAGCACTCTAAAGCATTCTGAGCATTCAGAGCATGGGCCACCCGCCCACGTGATGGGACTATACTGGAGACTATTCAAAGACTCTCTGGCTGGACTTTTGGTGTCAAGCCAAGGGTAAACATGTGCGCTGCTGACTGTTTTGGTTTGAAAACAATCGGAAAATTTTCAAAGACAACACCACCACCACCACCACCACAACAAAAACAATGATTCAGTTGATACTAATGCGGAATATGTGTATTAGTAAACCGCAGAAAGACAAAGCACGACCACATTGTTGTATTTAATAGTTTGAACTGAAAATAAATTGAAGGAAAAAAAAATGACCCTGTAAACAAAGTAACTATTAGATGACCGTAAACTTGCAAATCGTAGGTCGAATACTTGTATGTGTTTTGACTCTCTTTGTGGGTGACCATTTTGAAAGGGGATTTTTTTTTTCAACTGTGGTTATTTCATGTTTACTTTGTTTTTATGAATTCTTCTCGTTACGTTTTGTTTCTGAAC
This sequence comes from Conus canariensis, assembly GCA_033310375.1. Taxonomy (NCBI): domain Eukaryota; kingdom Metazoa; phylum Mollusca; class Gastropoda; order Neogastropoda; family Conidae; genus Conus; species Conus canariensis. Next base: position 25,604,633 of record CM065721.1, read on the forward strand.
TGGCTACTGACATTGTGCAAATATGTACTTTGCAACAAGTAATCGCAGTTTCTATGTATACATTGTTGATCCATGTGTACACGTGTTTTTCTTTTTCCTCTTAATGTATTTGTAAAATTACGTCAAAAGGCAATCCGTAAGCAAACGAAGATATACATTGCTGGGAAATAAGGAAGAGAACGGGAGGGGAGAGAGAGAGAGAGGAGGAGGGGGGGGGGCAAGAGTGATGAGCGAAGAGATGGAAAACGAAAAAAGAGCGAGGAACAAGCAGGAAGAGAGACGGAACGCGAGAGGAATGTGACGAGGGGCGGGGTGGGGTGGGGGGGGGGGAGTGGAAGAGGAAGAGGTAGAGGTGACCGTGGGGTGAATGTGAGAAAGACGAAGATGAGGCACAACACACACCAGAGCTACAAATAATCCCAAACACCTGTTTGTTCAATCAGTATTGATTGAAACAGAAAATAAGGAACTGTGTATGAACTGTGTCGACAAAAAAAGGAAAGGGAAGCATGAAGGGGAAAAAAAAAACTAACAGCACACAAAACTGAAGTCTTAAACACCCCCCCCCCCCCCACACACACACACTCTCTCTCTCTCTTCTCTCCTCTCTCTCTCTCTCTCTCTCTCTCTCTCTCTCTCTCTCTCTCTCTCTCGTCTCTCTCGCCAACAAGCTGAAATCGACTCGTGTGTACTTCAGCACATTGGTATGATTTTGTAGGTTTATGCTAAATGCTGCATGTAAATCGCAAATGGAAACAGGATCTTTGTTGCAAGGAAAAAAGTCAGAGAAAAACAGGTATGCAAACAAGCCGACACAAATATAGAAAGATAAATAAAATGAAGTCAAATGATATTCTTGCTATTGATATTAAGATTCTTGTGGTTTCTGTGGCTGTTTTTGCTGTTGATAACAAACCTATAAAATCTAAAGGTTTAAAGAGAGGTGTGTGTTTGTGTTTCTGCATGTGTGTGTGTGTGTGTGTGTGTGGTGTGTGTGTGTAAGGCGCGCGCGCGCACACACACACACACACACACACACACACACACACACACACACACACATATACCACACACACACATACACACACATACACACACACACACACACACACACACACACACACACACATGGACTTTTGATCCTACGAGCTTTCAGTCAAAAGCTAATCAACCCAACCGAACTCCACCTAACCCCACCCCCTCCCCCTCCCCCTCCCCCTGTTGAAGGATCTGGTTGTTTGTTCCATCTTGAGAAACCCTCTGTTCTTTCAGTCGGTGAAAACGTACTGCGAAACAAGGGGTCACAAGATCAGCCCGTCCACGTCTGGAGAAGAATCGTACACCATGGTGGAGCGTGCTATAATTATCGCACGTTTCAGGAAACTTTCTGCCAGGTGGAATACCGACTGATGGGTTTCGCTGCCTTCCCTCCGATAACCCATGGAGAAATACAGACTCTTGAATCGCCACCGTCTGCCCGTGCAGCAGGACAGGACGTGTGCAGTACTATACATGAAGAGACAGAAAATACATCTCTTGCGACTGGGGACGAAATAGGTGTGACTTCCATGATAGTTAATCGTTCATTTCCAGTCTTTGAAGATTGTAGGTCTCTTATTATTGACAAACTTATTTCCAACACCATCCAAATACTGTTACATGGAATGCTTTCGTGAACACACCCAGACTTTATGAAACTGGCAATATTGATCCACGGGATATGACATGTGTTTGTCAGAACATACCAGCATAAATAGGAATTGCCGCTGTAATAAGATGTTCACGCCATCGTCTGTAGTATGGTTGGTTGTACACATTCATTTCTCAGTTTTATGTAGGACGAGTGTTTGTGCCGCACTCGCTTCTGTCCTGTATTACTTGTTCTTGTTGTATCCTAGCATATTTAGACGCCCTCCCGCCTCGCAAACGAGGCAAAGCTCAAATCAAACTATGTCTGATGTGTGTTCAGTTTGTGTTCAAACTGAAAGGAGTGCAGGTACAGTCTTAAACGAGGGTTGGGCAAGGGAAAGGATGGGCGGGGGATGGGGGTGGGGGATGGGGTGGAAGCGTGGGGGGCGCGATGTGTAACTTCGCCACAATCGCGTTTTGAGAAATCCTTGTCTGTACCATTTCTGTTCTGCCCAACACTTACTCTCGAAGAGTCTATCCTTTCTCTCGTTCGGGTGCAAACATGTTTGTATATGCATGCTTTTTTTTTTTTTCAAACAACCCCAGACAGGTTAATTAGGAAGTGAAAATACCGCTCGCTTCACCTACCAATCAGAAGATGTTAGTTACTATTTGTAGTGCAAGGAGGTGAAGGATAATGGCCGAATGTAACTAGAAAGGATAATCTTTTTGATCTGCTGCCCTTACAGAGGCAGCTGTTGTCTTGTTACCGTTAAAGTGGAATTTCGACGGGAAAAAAGCTGGATTAGAAGCAAGATTAACATTTCGTCTTTGTTTTTATCTCTTTCTCTTTAGTTTATGAACACACACACACACACACACACACACACACACACACACACACACACACACACACACACACACACGCGCGCGCGCGCGCGCACGTACGCCACATGTTGGAAGATGACTCATCAGGAGGACAGTCCGGGCCTGAGAATTCGGTGACAAAATTCTTTATTTTCCTTCAGCTCCACGTCTTAAAGTTCGTGTCATCACAAGAGGTTGATGGGGGGAACTCCCAAAGTCCTTTCGAAGTAGAAGACCGATGCGGTTCTTCACCAGGAAGTTGGTCCCCCCCCCCCCCCCCCCCCCCCCCGACCACATAAAGTGCCCCTCGTTCCTCCCATTCTATTCCCCACGCCTACATATCAGCCGTGGTGTGGCGCTTAGTCAGAGGACATGTTGACCAGCTCCTCCGCACTGTACTCCAGCTGACCCTACGGAGGGTTGGGGGTAAGGGTAGAAGGGGAAGTGGAGGGGGTGTGGGTGACGAAGGCGATTCACTTCGCTAAGGGTCGGACAAGACAGCGGGGTTGGAAAAAGCGCGGCCCCAGTCTGAGACCCTTTTCATAGTTATGAATCTTTTTTTTTTCTGTTTCGTATGACTCGTTTTTGTTTGTTTGTTTGGTTGGTTTTTTGTTGTTTGTTGTTTTGAAAGCCGGAGGGAGGTAAAGTCAGGATCAGTTGACTTAAGAGCAGTTTTTCTTGTAATGAAGAATTTGACGTTTGGAAAAGAAAGGATAAGGAGAGAAATACAAAACGTCGCGAGGTTTTTTTCAATTTCAAGAATACTTTAGGCCTATCCCACACCAAAAAAAACAACAAAAAACCAAACAAACAAACAAAAAAACCCAAAACCTCACCTGGGCCCTCCTGGGTAGGAGGTGACAGCAGGGGCGGGGTGGGGGTGGGCACGGGTACTGGGCCCTTGGGCAGCTCTCAGCCAGGTGTGCCAGAGTTAGGAGTGGCCAATCGGGGTAGGTAATAATGTGTGCCAGCGAACCCTCCCTACCTACCCGTCCCACGCAGTCTCCTCACTTCCGCAAACCAATCTCACGTGAATAGTGAAACAACTAGATCCTATCTCACGTGAAAGCGAAACAACTAGATCCTATCTCACGTGAACAGCGAAACAACTAGATCCTATCTCACGTGAATAGTGAAACAACTAGATCCTATCTCACGTGAATAGTGAAACAACTAGATCCTATCTCACGTGAACAGTGAAACAACTAGATCCTATCTCACGTGAATAGTGAAACAACTAGCTTTGTCTAGTTGAACAGCGGTACAGCTAAACTTCTATCTCCGTGATAGTGAAATCAACAAAAAGCTCCTATCTCACGTGATACAAGCGATGAACAACTAGATCCTAATCTACTCACGTACACACGAAACAACTATTTATCCTTCTCACTGATGAAAGTAGTTAAGAAACAAAAAACTGAGATCCAAAATCTATGCGAGCAGCGAAATAACTAGATCCTATCTCACGTGAACAGCGAAACAACTAGATCCTATCTCACGTGAATAGTGAAACAACTAGATCCTATCTCACGTGAATAGTGAAACAACTAGATCCTATCTCACGTGAATAGTGAAACAACTAGATCCTATCTCACGTGAACAGTGAAACAACTCCAGGCTTTTGGTGTTATGTTTGGAAGGCCAGCCGGCTTACAGTAAACTGGCTGTTACTCCGCGCAGTGTGAACATTTCTCAAACAGAAAATGGCTGCCTCCACAGCCAGATTTACAAGACGATGATACATACATACAAGCGTACATACATACATACACAGAACAATATTTATTCCTTTCGCCCCTTTGGGGGCATGGAGGAAGGGTGAGTTTAAAGCAATAACAGGAAAAGGAAAACGGACGATCCAAAATAAAACATAAATTGCGAGTCAGTGCTGACATAGACTAACAATTTACAACAATTGAGTTAATCTAATATACTTTGATAATAGAAGCATTTGTTTTCGGTTAGTAGGACATCATTTGACAAAATTATACAGAATTGGGGGAGGTAAATCTTTTTGGCAACTATGTGCTGCACAGATTAAAGTATGAACATTCCACGATAAAATGAAATTCATCACCTATTGCAGACATGTCGCATTTATTTCATAACCTTTCTTCTTTTGGAATAGCTGATCGACGATCTATTTCAACTGGTGATTTATTGATAAAATATCTAAATTTGATAAGAGGGTAAATATACATATCTGGTAAGCTAGAAATATATTTCTCCTCCTTAACATTACATTTATAAAATTGTAGGAAAAACATTAACTACTAGAATATTGCAAAGTACATGTGTATTTTTGAAATTCCTACATGATGTATTGACGACTGTAAAAGCACGATTGCTCCAAACACAGTCAAAACCAGATTGTTAAAGTATGTTTTTAATGCACGTTAACCAGGGAGGCACAGTTACTGCGCTATGGTGCAAATTTAACCTGAAAGATAGAACCTAACCGGACATTTTTTCAATAGGAGATTGAACCAAACTAGCCCAAAATCGAATCATTCGGACATAAGTAATTGGTAAAGGCTAACGGCCTGTTTCACTATAAACCATGTTGGTCATTATACTTTTTAAGCGAAATATATATTTAAAAAAATAACATGCATACATAACACACACACACACACACACACACACATCATTTCTTTAATTCATTCATTCATGCATACAAACTGGAAATCCAGCGTACGTGCCATCGTCTCTGTCCGGGCCACTCAGTCAATGACCCAGATTGGATTACCACTTATTTCGGCCCTTCATCCCGGGAGGGGGTCGGTAATGAACGACGACTCTCAAGTGGGTCCGGAGTAATTCGGTTAGTAGAGCGCCGGACTCGTAATCCAAGTGCTCCTGAGGGTGAGGGTCGTTTCGGTTCCAAGAGGAATTTTTCTCCCGGAATCCACATTGGTTTCGACTTCGTATCACGATAAGTCCTTTGAATGAGACTATCAACCGAGCTTCCGTGTGTGAGAACACATGCATGACATTTTTTCGCACACGTAATGATCCCACTACCTCCCTTGTGTAAAAGGCCAGTTTTCGGCCGTCGGTATGGATGACGCGTACACGCACTATAGCATATCATCTTCTGAGAAACCGGGAATGAATGGGTGGGAAAAAAGTAAGAGTGATTAACATGACTGAATGGCAGGAAACGACTGAACGGAGCACCAGCAGGAAGCTTTTCTGTCGGCTGTTCCCAGGTAGGCAGCCCGTTGTGCACAGAACAGCGTAAACATTAAAAGCTCAGGGCCTGGTCTCTGCAAACTGTCAATAATAATAATAATAATAATAATGATGATGATAATGATAGTAATGATGATGATGATGATAATGATAATAAACAGAAGAAGAATGATGACGACGACGACGATGACGATGGATGTGATGATGATGATAGCAGTAATGTACTACTACGACTACGACTACTAGGACGACGGCGACGGCGATGAGATCATGATGATGCAGGTAACAATGGACCACAACTACTACAACTACTACTACTACGAACGACGACGATGATGATAAGTGGGCTTGACTTTGGATCCCTTCATCTTCAGCTCTATCTCAGTGTCTCTTTTCCAGCTCTTTTGGGGTTGCCCCCCCCCCCCCCCCTTTTCAGCTGTTTTGCCCCCCCCCTTTCCAGCTGTTTTGTGGTTGCCCCCCACCCCTTTCCAACTGTTTTGTGGTTGCCCCCCACCCCTTATCAGTTTTGGGGTTGCCTCCCTCCCCCCTTTACAGCTGTTTTGGGGTTGCCCTCCCACCCCTTTCCAGCTGTTTTGGGGTTGCCCTCCCACCCCTTTCCAGCTGTTTTGGGGTTGCCCCCACCCCTTTCCAGCTGTTTTGGGGTTGGTCCCCCCCACCCCCCCTCCCTCCTCATTCTCCCCAGCAGGTTCCAAGTCAAGGCCTGATGAAAGCAAGTTGATAATTAGTTTGCAAGTATTTCGGCGGGACACCTCCTCTCGCCTTTCCTATCCTCCACTCCCTTTCCCCTTTTCTACCCCGTAATCGGAGTCTTCTCTCTCTTCCTTCCTAGTGTTCAGCCGGGTGCATAGACAGACTGATTGCCAGTCAGAGCGACAGACGTTTCTAGCATGCTGTTTTATTCTTATTCTTTCCTTTTTCAGGAATTCACACCTGGTACTTGAAGAACAACTTGTGTGGCCTGCCCACGACCTCGATAGGATGTTGCGGACACACAGCCACACACAGTGACGTGGACTGCTCGGCCACGAGCACCACGGCAATCAGGAAGACACTGCTGGAAGACTAGTTCGCTGTAACGTTTCGACATGCTCCAAGACCTTGACGGATTTGTCTTCAGATATTCCTCCGGACTCTCTCGACATCTCTGGCATTGGAGCCAAGGGAAGACAAGTCGGAACGGAACTCTCAGCTTGCCCTCCGAACTATGGACCGGAGACTACCCCACCATCACCTACACCCGAACGCGGTGAGGAATCGTGGGGTTGCTGTGTGAAAATTCCTGTCGGCAACGCCAGCCAGTTTGTTGCCTCTTGCTTCATCTCCAGAGTCTACCATGGCAAAGCAGGTGCCCCGCTCAGTGTCACTCAAGATTCTGATCCGCGCCGTCTTCCAGACCACAGTGCTCCTTCGAGACTCGGTGTTTTCTTGAGAGTCTCCAGACTCAAGATCGACAGCAGATCCTGCAGGTGATGAAACAGAAACTGTCGATCTTTAGCACCAGACCAGTAGTAGCACTGCACTGTTCCTCCCCCACCCCCCAGTCCCACTCCCACCCACCCACTGTGGCGTCGTGGGCGATGCAGGGGCAGACGAGGCCGGCAGTAGGCTGGAAGAGACATTCACATTCCCTGAGTAACGTCGTGAGGTCAGTGCTGAAGATCCAGCCACTTCGGAACCACAGTGAGGGGACGCCTTCCTCTGGGGGCCGGAGAGGATGGTGTGTACACCGCGCGGACCGTGTCCAGCAGGGTCACCATCTTCAGACTGAGACCAGGACACTGTTTGTCCACAAATCGCATCTCCTCTCGAGGGGTGGTACAGCCGACACACCCTGGCCCATATGTGAAGTCCTGACTCGACCTGATGTCTGAGGCGCCTCACATGAACCTTGCCAGTAGAGCTCCATGGAAAGACGCTGTGGTCGTGAGCTGGATGACTGCAGAGGTCTTTGAACTCCGGCCGACACTCCGTACTCGCTGTCCAAGACGGGCGGTCCCGTAGAAGACAGAGGTGAGTGCATGTGGCGTTAGTGGGGTTTTTCGTGTTGGCCAGCTCGTTAGTTTGGCAGGATGGTTAGGTTGGCGGGGTGGTTGGGTTGGTGGGCCGATTGGGTTGAAGGATTGGTAAGATTGGTGGGGTATTCAGACCGGAAGATTAGCGGGATGGATGGGTTGGTTTCGGTGGTAGACTGGCAAGGTTTATGGAAGCCTCCCATTGTCAGGCTGGTCAGCTTTGGTGTGTTGGTTAGGTTGAAGGGCTGGTTAAATTAGTAGGCTGGCAAGACTGATGGGCTGTTTACGATGGATGTGCTGGTTAGGTGGATATGTTAGCTGAATTGGACCAGTTGGATTAACGGGTTGGCTAGGTTGATGGACTGGTCAGATTATTGGTTTGGCTAGGTTGACTGGTTAGACTGAATAAGCTATGCTGATGGACTGGTCGGTTTGGACTGATTAGGTTGATGGACCGATTAGGTTAGTTAGGTTGATGGACCGATTAGGTTAGCTAGGTTAATGGACTGATTACGTTAGTTAGGTTGATGGACTAGTTAGGTTAGGTAGGTTGATAGATGGACTGGCGGGCTCTCTAGGCTGGTGGGCTAGCAAGGTTATGAAGATCCATCGTCCGTCCTTCTCTTGTATTTTCTTCACCTTTCTCATTTTTCTCCGCTCTGTGTCTGTCTGTCTGTCTCGCCTTTATTCTTGCTCCTATTGATGAGATTGCTTTCGTTCTTTTTCTGTTTTTGTTGTCTTTTCCTCCTCTCTGTCTGTCTTTTTTTTTTTTTGCCGTCTTTTCCTTTTAATTGTTTTATTTTCTTTCTCACACACAGCCTTAAATCATTCATCTTTACTCCGCCGTACGCATCTTGCAGTTGGGCAGACAAGGGACGGAGGGTGGGGGACACTCAGTCTTGGAGGTTCCGATCTCTGCGACTCGTCCACAGTTCCAGAGAAAATGGAAAGACGCTGCTGAAAGATGCGTTGAAGGTAGGCGGCCATGTTTGTTTGTCTTGTTTGTCTGGTTGGTTGGTTAGTTGGACGTTAATGATTCTCTTTAGTGTGTCCTCCTCCTTGTTTACTCTGCTTATGCCTGTTCGTTCTTTTGGTTTTGTTGTCTCTCTCTCTCGTTCTGTCTGTCCTCGTCTCTGTCACTCTCTGTGTGTTCTTTTATTTCTCATTTTCCCTCTCTATTTTTTCTCTCTTTTCTTGGTTTGTCTTTAACTGTCTCTGTCCCTGTCTCTTCTCTCTTCTCTCTCTGTCTCTCTTCTCTCTCTCGCTGTCTGTCTTTATCTTGTGTGTGTGTGTGTGTGTGTGTGTGTGTGTGTGTGTGTGTGTCTTTGTCTGTGTGTCTGTCTGTCAGTCTCTGTCTGTCTGTATGTCTGTCTTCCTCTCTCTTTCTATGTTCCTGTCTCTCTCTGCTGCCTGCTGTCTGTCTTATCTGTCTGTCCGTCTGATCGTGCGTCTGTCTGTGTCCCTCTCTATATGTCTGTGTGTCTTTGTCTTTGCCTCTCTCTCTCTCTCCTCTCTCTCTCTCTCTCTCTCTCTCTCTCTCTCTCTTTCTATGGCCCTGTCTCTCTCTGATGCCTGCCTGTCTATCTGCACGCCCGTCCGTCCGATCGTGCGTCTGTCTGTCTCTCGCTCTGTGTGTGTCACTCTCTGTCTCTCTGTCTGTGTGGTCTTTGTCTGTGTGTCTGTCTCTCTCTCACCCTCCCTCTCCCTCTCTCTCTCTCTCTCTCTTTGTATGTCCTTGTCTCTCTCTGCTGCCTGTCTGTCAGTCTGTCTATCTGTACGCCCGTCCGTCTGATTGTGCGTCTGTCTGTCTGTCTGTCTGTCTCTCTCGCTTGCTCGCTCGCTACTCCTTTGTCCCTCCTTCCCCCCCCCCCCCTCCCCTCCCCCTCCGCAGTTTTCTTCTCCGACGATGGGTGTTTCAGGGACATGTTCATTTCGTTCTAGAGCTTAAACACGTGACTGCGTTGTTGGAGTTAGTCCTTCAGGTCTTTGGCGCTTTTTAGGAATGTTCTCTCCGTCTTAGCACAGACGCCTGATTCTCAGGCGCCATGACTATGGGACACTGCCAGGACAGTGTCTGGGATGGCAGTTGAATTGTGTTTCGCCCAGCTTTGAACCTGGCACTGAACTGCTTTAGGGAAAAAAAAGAGTTCGGTTGGAAGTTTTCTAACGTTTTACCGCCCGCTTGGTCTTGTTCTAATTCCCTGGTGTTCTCTGGATTTTGAACTTCCGTCTTGAGACTTCAGTTTGTGCATAGTTCTGGTTTTAAGACGATTTTTGTTGTTGCTTTTTTGTGCTTTTGGGGTTTTTGTCGCTTGGCTAATCGTGTTTGTTTCCGTGTTCAGTCTTGATACGTACTTCGTTTTATCGTCTGTTTTTTTAAGGCACATTATTACACCCGTGATATGCGCTATAGAAAAAAGTGACACGTCGGGTTTAAGAACCTTCTTTCTTCTTCTTTGCTGCTTGGCTGGGCTGAACTTTACCATTGGTGAGTTTTTGTTGTTTTTTGCGTTCTGAATGTCACCACGAGGGCAGCCTCATTCCGTGTTCGGGGATGGTTTTTAAGAATCATCTTGTCTGTTTTCAATGAACTTTTTTTTCAATTAAAGAAACCGTAACATTTTTTGTGTGTGTTTGAAGACGCCTTAAACAGCAAGACGGCCATTGCGGTTGGCTGAGCTGTAAACACGAATTGATGAAGGCAGTGGACTTGAGGATGTGAATCATGGAAGGTGCGGCGTCCGTTTTCCAAGGAGGGGCAGGTTTTTCCTGATATGACCCCCTGCATCCGGTTGAATTATCGATAAGATTTAAAAACAAGTGCTGCGTGTGTGTGCAGGATGTTTTGTCTCCCTCTCTATCTTCCCCTATAAATGTTCTGCCCCCCCCCCCTCCCCTTCCGCCTCTCTCTCTCTCTCTTTCTGTCTCGCTGTGTCTTTCTCTGTCTCTTTCTGTACAACACACACACACACACACACACACACACACACACACACACACACACACACACCTCCAAAGAACTCCCCCCAAATGTCTTTCCCGTTCACAAGACCTCTGACCGAAAAATTAAAAAAAAAAACACTGCAAAGATCTGCGGCAAGAAGAACGATACACACAGACTGATGACAAACTCTTCCAAAGCTGTCCAGAGGTAAAATAATTCTTCCCGTCTGTCTCCGTATATTGTGAGAAAGAAACGCTGTTATGCAAACCTTTTATGTTCATTCGGACCTTAAAGAAAAGATTTCTTTGTTTACGAGGATAATAGATGAGCACTGATGTACTTTTTTTTTTACATTCAGTTAGCTTGAGTGAGATCTTATACACAGCGAAACACTCAGCATCAAACATTTGTATTGATGTTAGTTTGTGTGAGATCATAGGCACAAACATTTCTATTTACTCATTAGCCTCTTTCTTTTCTTTCTTTCTTTCTTAAGCAAAGCAGTATTCATTTGATCTGATCCAGACATGGTTGGAGACCGAATGTTATCGTTCATCGATTGTTTACTGGTTGGCCTGGTTCGGTTTTGAAGTGTAGTTTTCGCATTTTAGTGTCTCCGTAGTTCCATTTTGAACTGGCTTGAGGCCCTGATGGAGCGACCAGTGGCCGGCTTGGCCATAAACATGAATGGACTGTTATCTCGACTCCCCCCCCCCCCCCTTCCCCCAAACCCACTCAACACGTTCTCCACCCTACACCATCTTTGATCGATTGATTGATTAATTAACGTTACTTCCGGTTTAGAAAACTGAAACAAAAATGTCTTAGTTCCTGTATCTTTCGGGTGTTACGATTATATGCTATTTTGATCCATTTACGTGCATTTTTAGTCTCCACATTAAAAACAAAAAACAAAACCACCACCACCACCACCACCACCACAACTTTCTTCCATTTTTAAATAGGATTTTATTCATTGAACGATTTTTTTTTAACCACTTCTGCAAGTTAGCGTGCAAATTTTAATCAGCCATGCAAAAATTGTGAATCGTTATTTGCTCAGTTTTTGTTCAGTATATATGCCTTTGCTGTGTCATCTTTGATCTAATCGCCCACATTTCTCGCCGACCCAACCTCCAAACCTCGGTATTTCAAGGGAAGGAACTGCTGATAAACCGAATTTAGATCAATGCTGACGGAGTTGTGTATCTTGCAGCGGCGAGCGTCTGTGTACATACGGTTGAAGGGTAATTTTTGGGGTCCGTTCACGAACCGGCTGGTTTGGCTTGTCGGAATGCGAGGTTTTCTGTTGAGACAGATGGGTACACGTGTGGCACTGACACTCTCAGGCGTGATTTCTTTTAATTTTTCATGAAAACAAAATACTTCAAACAGTATCCCTTCCAGATTAATATAGGGGAGGGAATTGTTTGTATGCGGTCATCCAAAAAAAAAAAGAAAAAAAGTTTAATGCGTGTTGATGTAGAACAAAACCCCGTGTAGAATTCCCTATTAAACTCTCTGAAAACATGAATGTTCATCAGATCTCGCGTTTAGCTTTGCTAGTGTCTCGCAGTCCATTTCCAGGGCAAAGTACGTACTCTCTCAGGCCCATAACTACAGAAGTCGTCGTTGGGGAAACCTGAGGACCGCAGACGCAACCTCCCTTCTCCATCTGTCTCTGTCAGGGCAAAGGCCGGATTAAAAAAAAGTACTTATGTTACTTTGGAAAATATAATCTCTAGAAGCAGCAGCAACAACAGCAGCAGTATCGACATCATCATCATCATCATATCATCATCATCTTCTTCTTCATCATCATCATCATCGTCATCATCATCATCTTCTTTACCTTCATCATCTTCTTTACCTTCATCTTCCTCTTCATCTTCTTTTTCTTCATCTTTTTCATCTTCATGTTCTTCATCTTCTTCATCTTCATCTTCTTCGTCTTCATCTTCTTGTTCGTCTTCATCGTCTTCATCTTCATCTTGTTGTTTTTCTTGTTCTTGTTCTTCCTCCTCTCTTCTTCTTCTCCTCCTTCTTCTTCTCCTCCACCTCCTCCTCTTCATCCTCTTCTTATCCGCTTCTTCATCATCTTCGTCTTCTTTTCATCTTCTTTATCATCTTCTCCTTCACCTTCTTTTTCATCATCTTCTTTATCTTCTTCATCATCATCTTCATCTTCTTCATCACCATCTGCTTCTTCATCATCATCATCTTCATTATCTTCATCATCTTTTCCTTCTTCTTTTGTCACACGTTCACAGTGTCTGTCCAGCCTTTGCAACCAGTGGGGAATAACATTGCCGATGGCCCCTCTTACCAATCAGAGGCCTTTATATCATAGGTGCATGGCGTACAATACGGGCTGAACATAATGAGAAAGGATTTCTTTTTGCGCCCCTTTTATGTCGTTTCTAGAGAAAATGAAAAGGACTTGAATAGTAACAGAATGGGTAACAATTCCGTCCCTTTTATTCATAAATATATCCACACATATGTCGAGCTGCTGATAGTCAGAAATCCGTATACTGCCTTGCGACTGGTAGACAGAATCATCGGCATTCACCTATAGGGATGTCTTGTTGGTCACCAAGGTTCGGTCTGCCGCCCAACAACGCGTTCTGGAGTGGAGTTGCTGCTGCTACTGCTGGTCATCCGCTGTTTCTGGCATTGGTCAGCAGCGGGCAGGTGCGGTGCAGTCTGTATGTCCAGCTAGCTGCTCTTTCGGACCGCAGAGGCCAAGGGACGAAGGCACCAGCTTCGGCTTCTACCGCATGAGGGAAGCTCGACAAAGTGAACAAGTCTGGGTAATGCTAATGTTTTCAGAAAAGCCGGCATCCGTTGCAAAGTCCTCACGCCCTTACTGTCCGTTGCAAAGTCCTCACGCCCTTACTGTCCGTTGCAAAGTCCTCACGCCCTTACTGTCCGTTGCAAAGTCCTCACGCCCTTACTGTCCGTTGCAAAGTCCTCACGCCCTTACTGTCCGTTGCAAAGTCCTCACGCCCTTACTGTCCGTTGCAAAGTCCTCACGCCCTTACTGTCCGTTGCAAAGTCCTCACGCCCTTACTGTCCGTTGCAAAGTCCTCACGCCCTTACTGTCCGTTGCAAAGTCCTCACGCCCTTACTGTCCGTTGCAAAGTCCTCACGCCCTTACTGTCCGTTCCTCTGTCACATACACTCGTGCACGCGAGCGTGCGCGTCCGCGCGCGCGCGCGCGCCCGCCCGCACACGCACACACACACAAGCGTCAGTGCACCCACATTTGCGCGCGCGCACGCACCACACACGCGCACGCGCACGCGCACACACACACATACACACACACACACACACACACACACACACACACATACACAACACACAACGCAACACACTTGCGCGCACGCACGCACGCACACACGCTTATTTATACATCCGAATTTTCTCGATCAGCAAAAGTACTCCCTCCCTACCCCCCCCCCCCCCCCCCAACAAAAAAAAAGAAAAAAAAAAGGAATAATTGAGGTAGGGAAGCACAGTCGGAGATCAGATCTTACTACAATGCAAAGCCCCCATATTGCCTGCGATAGTGGCTGAGTGTGTGTGTGTGTGTGTGTGTGTGTGTGTTTAAATCTTCTTTTGGTATCATTAGTATGAACAACGCTGGAGGTTCGGAAAGAAAGGGAGGGAATTCAGAAACTCTCACTCGAGCTCAGCTGTCAGAGTTGCTGGCCGCTGCAAAAAAAAAAAAAAAGACCAAAAAAAAAAAGACACATAGGGTTCTCACTACCGCAGTGGAAATGGAGGAAGACTCTCCAAAAACGAACAGAGCAAAACAGGGCTGAGCGGCTTACTGTCAGGTAAAGAACGCCCAAAGGAGGGGAATCACGAGCGGGCAAATCGAGCGAGATGGGAGAGAGAACTCTACCCTGAAATGGTGAATTCCCTGCTGGGGGAAACGACGGAAATACGGCGCGAGTGCGTCCTGATGCGCAAATAGCAAATTGTCTCCCTTAGCGCTCTTCTCACGTGTTGAGTTATATATAAAACGTTAAAAAAAAAAAAAAAAAAAAAAAAGCAAACAAAAACCAAGTTGGGTTTCAGATTTTTGTGTGTGTGCGAGAGAGAGAGAGAGAGAGAGAGAGAGAGAGAGAGAGAGAGAGAGAGAGAGAGATGGGAGTCCGTAAATTCCGTAGAGGAAAGAGGACCCGAGAAACTGTAGGTTTAACTAAAGATGAAAGGCCACAAGAGAGAGACAGAGACGGACACACAGACACATACACTATCTCCCTCAAACACGCACACATGCACACACACACACGCACGCACACACACACACACACACACACACACACACACACACACACACACACACACACACACACACACACACACACACAGAGGGAGAGAGAGAGCGGGGACAGAGAGAGAGATTGGGGATGAGGGGCATGGGGATGTGATGTGATGGGATGAGGGTGGAGGAGAGAGGGTTCAATACATGTTTGATATTACGAAGAGTTACAAGAAAAATATTCTCTCAGCTCCGGATAACATTTCTCTGAGACATCCTTGGACAGCACAGCAAAGCGAACGCTCTCTTTGTGTGCATTCGTGTAGACATTTCATCTGTCTAAAAGGTCCTACACAGTTGTTCGTTAGCGTATCCCCCCCCCCCTTCACCCCCACTCTTTCTGTCTCTATCTCTCTCTCTCTCTGTCTTTTAAAGTTGGTGTATGTTTTGCACTCGATTTCTTTTGTGCGTAAAGTTTATAAACCCTATTTCGTGTGTGTGAAACTTGTTTATCAGCCATGAAAATGACTCTAATGTAATAAATCATGAATCTCTCTCTCTCTCTCCCTCTCTCTCTCTCTCTCTCTCTTTGTCTCCGTCTCTCTCTCTCTCTCTCTTTGTCTCCGTCTCTCTCTCTCTCTCTCTCTCTCCTCTCTCTCTCTCTCTCTCTCTCTCTCTCTCCTCCTCTCTCTCTCTCTCTGCTTTTCTTTCCCCAGCCCTTGGCGCCCCCATCTCCCTGCCATTCTTCCTGCCACTGAATGCACTCTTGAAGTGCTTCCAGATTTGCTGTTTTTACGGGATTGGACTGGGACCTTGTTGTGTGTGTGGGGGGGGGGGGGGGGGGGGGGGGGGGGGGGGGGGGGGGGGGGGAGTAGATGAAGGAAGGGGGAGGGGAGAAGGTAGCGGAAGGGGTGATCCGCTCCTGTGAAGGTGAGCCATGAACCCAGGAAATCACACTGTAACGCAGATGCCAGAGTTGACCGTGGCAGCCGATTATCGTCATTCTTACCATGTCGACAGAATTCCAGCGAGAACTGACGTAGTAAAAAGGGTTGTAGACAAAATAAAGAACACTGGCTTGTTGTCAGGTGAAGTAATGTCCACAGGAAACGGAAATGATGGAGGCGGCTTGTCAGGTGAAGTAATGTCCACAGGAAACGGAAATGATGGAGGCGGCTTGTTGTCAGGTGAAGTAACGTCCACAGGAAACGGAAATGATGAAGGCGGCTTGTTGTCAGGTGAAGTAAGGTCCACAGGAAACAGAAATGATGAAGGCGGCTTGTTGTCAGGTGAAGTAACGTCCACAGGAAACGGAAATGATGGAGGCGGCTTGTTGTCAGGTGAAGTAACGTCCACAGGAAACAGAAATGATGAAGGCGGCTTGTTGTCAGGTGAAGTAAGGTCCACAGGAGCGGAAATGATGGAGGCGGCTTGTTGTCAGGTGAAGTAATGTCCACAGGAAACGGAAATGATGAAGACGGCTTGTTGTCAGGTGAAATAACGTCCACAGGAAACGGAAATGATGAAGGCGGCTTGTTGTCCGGTGAAGTAACGTCCACAGGAAACGGAAATAATCGAGGCGGCTTGTTGTCAGGTGAAGTAACGTCCACAGAAACGGAAATGATGGAGGCGGCTTGTTGTCAGGTGAAGTAATGTCCACAGTAGTGGAAATGATGAAGGCGGCTTGTCAGGTGAAGTAACGCCCACAGGAAACGGAAATGATGAAGGCGGCTTGTCAGGTGAAGTAACGTCCACAGGAAACGGAAATGATGAAGGCGGCTTGTTGTCAGGTGAAGTAACGTCCACAGGAAACGGAAATAATGGAGGCGGCTTGTTGTCAGGTGAAGTAACGTCCACAGGAAACGGAAATGATGAAGGCGGCTTGTTGTCAGGTGAAGTAACGTCCACAGGAAACGGAAATGATGAAGGCGGCTTGTCAGGTGAAGTAACGTCCACAGGAAACGGAAATGATGAAGGCGGCTTGTCAGGTGAAGTAACGTCCACAGTAGCGGAAATGATGAAGGCGGCTTGTCAGGTGAAGTAACGTCCACAGGAAACGGAAATGATGAAGGCGGCTTGTCAGGTGAAGTAAGGTCCACAGGAAACGGAAATGATGAAGGCGGCTTGTCAGGTGAAGTAACGTCCACAGGAAACGGAAATGATGAAGGCGGCTTGTCAGGTGAAGTAACGTCCATAGTAGCGGAAATGATGAAGGCGGCTTGTTGTCAGGTGAAATAAGGTCCACAGGAAACAGAAATGATGAAGGCGGCTTGTTGTCAGGTGAAGTAAGGTCCACAGGAAACGGAAATGATGAAGGCGGCTTGTCAGGTGAAGTAACGTCCACAGGAAACGGAAATGATGAAGGCGGCTTGTCAGGTGAAGTAACGTCCACAGGAAACGGAAATGATGAAGGCGGCTTGTCAGGTGAAGTAACGTCCACAGGAAACAGAAATGATGAAGGCGGCTTGTTGTCAGGTGAAGTAAGGTCCACAGGAAACGGAAATGATGAAGGCGGCTTGTCAGGTGAAGTAATGTCCACAGGAAACGGAAATGATGAAGGCGGCTTGTTGTCAGGTGAAGTAATGTCCACAGTAGCGGAAATGATGAAGGCGGCTTGTTGTCAGGTGAAGTAACGTCCACAGGAAACGGAAATGATGAAGGCGGCTTGTTGTCAGGTGAAGTAACGTCCACAGGAAACGGAAATGATGAAGGCGGCTTGTTGTCAGGTGAAGTAACGTCCACAGGAAACGGAAATGATGAAGGCGGCTTGTTGTCAGGTGAAGTAACGTCCACAGAAACGGAAATGATGAAGGCGGCTTGTCAGGTGAAGTAACGTCCACAGGAAACAGAAATGATGAAGGCGGCTTGTTGTCAGGTGAAGTAAGGTCCACAGGAAACGGAAATGATGAAGGCGGCTTGTTGTCAGGTGAAGTAACGTCCACAGGAAACGGAAATGATGAAGGCGGCTTGTTGTCAGGCGAAGTAACGTCCACAGGAGCGGAAATGATGAAGGCGGCTTGTCAGGTGAAGTAATGTCCACAGGAAACTGAAATGATGAAGGCGGCTTGTTGTCAGGTGAAGTAATGTCCACAGGAAACGGAAATGATGAAGGCGGCTTGTTGTCAGGTGAAGCAACGTCCACAGGAAACGGAAATGATGAAGGCGGCTTGTTGTCAGGCGAAGTAATGTCCACAGGAGCGGAAATGATGAAGGCGGCTTGTCAGGTGAAGTAACGTCCACAGGAAACGGAAATGATGAAGGCGGCTTGTTGTCAGGTAAAGTAATGTCCACAGGAAACTGAAATGATGAAGGCGGCTTGTTGTCAGGTGAAGTAACGTCCACAGGAAACGGAAATGATGAAGGCGGCTTGTTGTCAGGTAAAGTAATGTCCACAGGAAACTGAAATGATGAAGGCGGCTTGTTGTCAGGTGAAGTAATATCCACAGGAGCGGATATGATGAAGGCGGCTTGTCAGGTGAAGTAATGTCCACAGGAGCGGAAATCATGAACAGGCAAATCAAGCAAGACGGGCGGAGTGCTCGACCCTGAAAAATGGAGTCCGCTTAAAGGCAAATGATGGAGACAGAGGGCGCGCGTGCGCCTTCACGTGCAAATGGCAAATTGCCTCCCTTTGAGCTCTTCTCGCGCGTTGAAGTTATAATGATTTTACAAACAGGGGTGATCCGGGTGGATAGGAATGTACTAACCAGCAAAACAAGAAACTGTTCGGTTTCAGCTCCTGCAATACTTTTGTGTGTGTGTGTGTGTGTGTTGTGTTGTGTGTGTGTGTGTGTGTGTGTGGGTGTGGTGTGAGCACTGCGCGCACGTCTGTGAGTGTGCTGTGTGTGCATGCGTGCGTGCATACGGTGTGTGTGTGTGGGGGGGGGGGGGGGGGTAAGATGAGGTAGAAGGGTAGAAGAAAAGGATGGGTGGAGAAGAGGGGTATCGGATCAGGATGGGATGAGATGGAGAGGAGGGAGTGTGCAATATGTTTGAAAATGACGAGAAACAGTTAAAACAAAACACGTTCTCTCGGCTCTTGAAGATCTGTCTCTGAAACAGAAAAAAGCAAGTCCTCTATTTGTATGCATTCGTGTAGAAATTTCATCAGCCTAAAAGGTCTTCTCCACATGCTTGTTCTCCCTCTCCCTCTCTCTCTCTCCCTCCCTCTCCTCCTTGGGGTTGTGTTTTGGACTTCACATTCTTTCCCACTTAAGAGCTAGGACGATTTTTGTGCTTGCGAAACATGTTAAACAAGCCGTGAGATTTGCTCTGGGGTAATAAATCATGAACATCTTTGACACTCGCTCTCTGTCTGTGTATCCGTCGGTCTTCACGTCTGCTTGCCTGTCATTATTCCTGTCTGTCCGTCTGTCTGTTGCCTGCCTGTCTGTTGTCTGTCTGTCTCTTCTCTGTCTCACTGTCCCTGCATTTTCCTCCCTCCCTGTGTGTGTGTGTGTGTTTGTGTGTGTGTGTGTGGTGTGTGTGTGTGTGTGTGTGTGTAATTGTGCGTGTGTGTGTGTGCGCACGTGTGTGTGTGCGCACGTGTGTGTGTGTGTGTGTGTGTGTGTGTGTGTGTGTGTGTGTGTGTGTCTTTCTGACTCTCTCCGTGTCTCTTTGTCTATGTATGAACAGACCTTGCAAAGACATGCCAAAAACATTTGCGGATGACGTACTACATACTTCAGTACAGACTGTCTTTATTTGTTTTCGCTGTTCTTTCGTTCTCCCCCCCCCCCCCCCCACCCCCGCTTCCATCTGTCCCTGACTTACTCCTCACTCACACTGAGTGCCCCCCCCCCCCCTTTTTTTTTTTTTTAGGCGCTTTCAGATTTGTTAATATCTTTTTTTTTTTTCAATCTGGATCCGGACATTGCGGGATGGGTGGGAGGAAGGAGCAGAGGAGAAGGGGAGAACGGGCACGGACAAACTGATCCGCTTCTGTGAAGCTGAGCCAGGAATCCAGGAAATCACAGCCAGGGCAGATGCCAGAGTTGATCACCGCTGCTAGAGTCCGCGATTCTCACCAGAAATCTCAGTAGAATTCAAGCAGGAACTGCCCCTCCCCACCCCACCCCCTGCCACTCCCCTCCCCCCAAATAAAACAAATACAACAAGCGATGGAACAGCAGTTTAATGCCAGCTAACATAACACCCTAAGGAGCGGGAATCACAGGCAGGGAAATCAAGCGATATGGTACACACACACACACACACACACACACACACACACACACACACACACACACACACACCAGACACAGACGGGTGGATGGGCGGAGAGGAGGGGCATGGGGTTTTGATGGGATGAAGGTGGTGGGGAGAGATTTTGAAATATGTGTGAAATGATAAGAGAGCTATAACAAAAATATTCTCTCGGCTCCGGAAGAGATTTTTCTAAGACATCCTTTGACAGCACTGCAAAACGAGCGTTCTGTTTGTGTGCATTCGTGCATAAATTTCACCTGCCTAAAAAGTGCTCAACAGTTACAGGTTTGCGCTACCCCGTTGCATTTTCCCCTTGCCCCCCTCTGTCTCTCTCATTCTTTGTTTGAAAGTTGGTTTATCTTTTGGACTCATTTTCTTTTTTTTAACATAGGGTCTAGTTTCTGTGTGTGAAACATTTTCATCAGCCCTGAAAATTACTCTGCCATAGGCTGATAAATCATGAGCCTCTCTGTCTCTCTCTGTCTCTGTCCGTCTGTCTGTCTGTCTCTGTCTCTGTCTCTGTCTCTGTCTCTCTCTCTCTCTCTCTCTCTCTCTCTCTCTCTCTCTCTCTCTCTCTTGATACAGCCAGTAATACAGTATGGTTCTGAAATGTGGAGGAAGGAACAAGCTGCACGGTACTGTGACAAGGTCCGCTTGTTTGCCCATAAAAAAATTTTGTCTGTTGATATGCTAACACCAGATGATCTTGTGTAGAATGAATTAGGCAGATTTCCAACAACTATTAACTTTATTGTTCGATGTATTCGCTACTGGTTAAAGTTAGTACAAATGGATGAACACAGGCTACCAAAGAAAGCGTATTTAATGCTGTTACATTTAGATCAGAGAGGCAAAAAGAACTGGTGACAAATGTAAGATTACGTCTGTTTCAGTATGGCTTTGGATATGTATGATTGAACCAAGGTATTGGAGATGGAAATGAATTTTTTGGTTTGTTTAAGCAGCGACTTATTGATTGTAGATGGCAAAACTGGCAAGATCATGTGGGCAACAGTGAGCGTTATTCAATGTATGGAATGTTATGTGATTGATATGCACTGTACTCCAAAATACTTACAATTAGACATGGAGAGACACTTAAAACATAATGTCATTGTTTTGTTCTGGTGTTTCAGATCTTGCTGTTCATTACTATAGATACAGGAATCCTACACCTAATGATTTTTTTTTTTTTTTTTTTTTTTTTTGGTGGCATCAGTTGTCGGATCACTGGAGCACCTAAGGAGGTGACTTTTTCCCCTTCCTAAGGCCAAAATCCACCTCTTCATTTTTTGGTGCTTCACACTGTCTTCTGCATCTGCCAAAAAAGGCGAAAAAGAAAACAAACAAACAAAATTTCCACTACTAGCTTTCTTTTTTCTTCTTTTCTTTCTCCTCCCCCCCCCCCCCCCCCCCCCCCCCACCACCACCAGTCTCTTACACACCATGCATAGTCTGTATGTTCTCTCTACAAATTGACATATTCTTGCTGGTTTTAGTGTTTTGGAGTTTGATACAAAGTGTCTGGGTTTGTTAATGTTTTAATGTAAGGTGTACTGGCACACTCACTCTGATAATGTGCTGCTTATACAAAGAAAACGACAGACAGACAGAGAAAAAGGAGGAAAGAAAGGAAGGAAGGAAGAAAGAAGAGGAAGAAAAGAGGAAGAAGGAAAGAAGATAAAACGAAAAAGAATTCGTAGCTGTGTAAAAACAAACGAAATAACAAAATGAATATACAGTTCTGCTAATGTGTACACAATAAGCTTCAGTCCTGAGATAACCTCTGTTGACGGGACTATAATTTTAATCTTAATCTTAATCTTAGATGTGACCAGGTTGAATACATTGACAAGATAGTTCCCTTCGCCTCCTCCGTTCTCTCCCGTGTGTCCAACAGTTCCGCGAGAGCCCTCCTTGGAACAAAAAACGAAAACATCCAAGAATGACCGAAGGAACAATCGAACATGGAACGAAAACACCAAATGATCTGTTATGTTCATTCTGTAAGAATATCGAAGAAAACGAAGTTAATTTTTATGTTGCCCATTTTACAATAAATTCAGAAAACAGTTGATCGCTCCAAAATATCACAGAATAGCAAGCGCTTTCCATCTAAATCTGTTGTTATCCACAGTTAATGCAAAAACTGTGGAAAAACCTCTGTGTTTACTTGTACAAAGCTTTTTAAAGCAAGAGAGATTGCAATTTCCTAAATTGGTTTATAATTAAGAGTGTAGATAATGAAATGTATAGTTGGTCTTCATGCTTTCTTTCTTTCTGCCAAAATGTAAAAAAGTTATTGTTTTTCTGTGTATACATACCCCTTCTAAGGGGGCTTGGCCCTACTGGAATAAAATGTCATTGTCATTCTCTCTCTCTCTCTCCTCTCTCTCTCTCTCTCTCTCTCTCTGTCTGTCTCTGTCTCTCTCCTCTCTGTCTATCTCTGTCTCTGTCTCCTCTCCTCCTCATCTCTCTCTCTCTCTCTTCTCTCTCTCTCTCTCTCCCCTCTACGCCTCTGTATGTCTGTATGTCTGCAGGTCTGTCTGTCTGTCTCTGTCTCGAGATTCTCTGTGTGTCTTTCAATCTCTGCTCTCTTTCAACCCCTCTCTGTGCGTCTTTGTCGTCAGAAATAACAATGCATACATAGTATGTTGTCGATGATCATTTTAGGTGTATTTCTATGAAATATTTTTTTTGCTTTTTGGTTTTTTTTTGTTTGCTTTTTTTTTCTGTCCTTAGGCATGTGCCTTTTTACGCCCCCCCCTCCCTCCCCCCCCCCCCCCCCCACCCCACTACTGCCATTCTCAATGACATTGAATGCACTTTTTAGATGCTTTCAGATTTTTTTTTTTTTTGGTGGGAAGATTGGGTTGGGACATTGTGGGTGGGTAGTCTGAGGAGGTTGGGGGTTGGGATGGGGTGGGGTGGGGGTAGTGGAGGGAGCAGGAGGACTAATCCGCTCCTGTAGAGCTGAGTCAAGAATCCAGGAAATCACATCCATGGAGCCAGTGCCAGATTTGATCACTGCCACAGAAAGTCACAATTTTTTTTTATCATTTCGATAGAATTCAAGCGAAAACCGATCCACTAAAAAAAAGTGGCAAAAACATGGAGCAGCGGCTTGTTGTCAGGTGAAATAACGTCCATAGCAGCGGGAATCATGAACGGGTAAATCAGGCAAGAGTGCGAGAGTGCTCGACCCTGAAAAATGGAGTCCGCTGCCGGGTAGATGATGAAGACAGAGGGCGCGGGTGCACCCCCACGTGCAAAACGCCAAATTGCCTCCCTTTCAGCTCTTCTCGCGCTTTGCAAAGTTATGAAAATTTTACAAACAGGGGAGAAGGGGGTGGGGGTAGGTAGGAATTAACTAATCAACAAAACAAGAAACTGTTCGGTTTCAGCTCGAGAGAGAGAGAGAGAGAGAGAGAGAGAGAGAGAGAGAGATGTGAGTGTGTGCGTGCGTGTGGTGTGTGCGTGAGTGTGTGTGTGGCCCGCGCGCGCGCGTGTGTGTGTATGTGTATGTGTGTGTGTGTGTGTGCGCGCGCGCGCGCGCGCTGGAGGAAGCGGAAGGACTAGTCCGCTCATGTTGAGCCGAGACCGTAATCCAGGAAATCACATCCAAGCGCAAATGCCAGAATTGATCACTGAAACAGAAAGTCAATCTTTATCATTTCGATAGAATTCAGGCGAAAACCGATCCACTAAACAGTGGTTAAAAAAAAACTCACACACAAACAAAAAAACAGCGGCTTGTCAGGTGAAATAACGTCCACAGGAGCGGAAATCATGAACGGGAAAATCAGGCAAGAGTGCGAGAGTGCTCGACCCTGAAAAATGGAGTCCGCTGAAAGGCAAATGATGAGACGGAGGGCGCGCGTGCACCCCACGTGCAAACGGCAATTTCCTCCCTTAAGCTGTTCTCGCGCGTTGTAAAGTAATGAAATTTTACAAACGGGGGACGGGGTGGGGTAGGTAGGAATTAGGTAATCAATAAAACAAAAAACTTCTGTTTCAGCGAGAGAGAGAGAGAGAGAGAGAGTGTGTGTGTGTGTGTGTGTGTGCGTGTATGTGTGTATGTGTGCGTGCGTGCGTGTGTGTGTGTGTGTGTGGTGTGTGTGTGTGTGTGTGTGTGTGTGTGTGTGTGAAGACGAGGGGGGTGGGGGTGTTTCCATACCGGAAAGTATTAGTTTCACCAGAGGTGGAAGGTCAGAAGGAAAAGGTGGGTGGAGAGGAGGGACGTGGGGTGGGATGGCGTGCCATGATCAGGAGAGAGAGATGACACATGTCTGAAATGATCAGGAACAGTTAAAACAAACTGTTCTCTTCACTTCTAAACATCTGTCTGCGGGACTTGCATGGAAGGCAGAAAAAAGAAAGTCCTCTGTTTGTGTGCATTTGTGTAGTAAGTTTATTGGCCTAACAGGTCTCTCTGCATGTTTCTTCTTCTTCTTCTTCCCAGTCTGTCGTCTTCTTGGGGTTATGTTCTGGACTTTACCCGATCTCACTTAAAGGCTAGCTTGACTTTAGTTCGTGTGACACCTTAACTAAGCCGTGAGATTCCCTCTGGCGTAAAATCATGAGCATCTTTCATACTTGGTCTCTGTGTGTCAGTCTGTTTTTCAAGTCTGTCTGTCTTCCTGTCTGTTTCTGTGTCCGTGTGTGTGTGTGTGTGTGTGTGTGTGTGTGTGTGTGTGTGTGTGTGTGTGTGTGTGTGCTCGCTCGCTCGCCGTCACTCTGTCTCCTCCGAGTCTGTCTGTCTGTCTTCTTCTCTCTTCTTCTCTCTCTCTCTCTCTCTCTCTCTCTCTCTCTCTCATTGTGTGTGTGTGGTGTGTGTGTGTGTGTGTGTGTGTGTGTGTGTGTGTTTCTCCACTTTGTCTCTGTATGAGCAGACCTTAGAATGCCGCAGGTTGGCACAGTGCCTACAGTCATGCAGAGACGCTTACTGGCCCAGTAGCAGGCAGCAGTGATGGGTAAAGTCAGCCATCGAATTCCACACTTGACAATGTTTTGAATCAAATCTTGGAGAAACGCTCTCCCAAACAACCAGTTAAAAACACATTTTTCATTGATTATCTCATCGTCATCGGCTCAACCACAAAGAACATCCGCAAGCGGTTAAAAGTGGAAGGGGAAGAAAAGGAGGGGGGTGGGGGGGCAAAGGAAATCAGACGCTATCGGTGAACACGCGCACACATTCACAGCAACACGCTGCCAGTAATACCCATAGACAGAGGCACAGTCCTGTTGAACATCCTTAATCAAACACGTAGAAACTAAACCAGACTGAGTAACCCCCCCCCCCTCCCCCGCCACTCCCCAGGCCCCCTCCCAGCTCTACACACACACAACACACACACACACACAAACACCACACGCACGCAGGCAGGCATGCACACACAGACGTGCGCGCGCGCACACACGCACGCGCGCGCGCGCACACACACACTCACTTAGAGCAGTTTACTTAGTTTAGAGCAGGTTGCTTTTTCCATCCACCCCTCCCTTCACCCCCAACAACACACCACACACACACACACACACACACACACACCACACACACGTGGAACAGGATACCAGTATACTTCCGGCCTCTCTCAGTGTTCGTGGCTAATAATTGTTTGCTGAATCGTTTAGGGAGGAGCAAGGTTTAAAACACACTGGGGTGAAAAAGCTTCTTAAAAATGACACACTGTTGTGACGTTACGTTGAGGATTTACGTCATCACCCACCACAAATGACATGATCGACAGGGATATTCCGCAAGGTAAGTGTGTGTGTGTGGTGGGTGTGTGTGCGTGTGTGCGTTCATGTTCAGATGCCGTATGGGAAGGGGGTGGGTGGGTGGGGATTATGCAGTGAGACTGGTGGATGGGATGGAGAGCTATTGAACACTACAGCGGTAATACCAGAACGATTAGTATGTTGTGCACATGCCATTTGGTATGTCCCCTCTCTCGTCCAAAAACATGGGATAGGGGATGGAGGGGAGGTGGAGGCCGAAGAGTGTGGGAAGAAGAGGGGTAGGAGGTTGGAAAAGAAAGGAGAAAGGATTGGGGAAGGGGGGGGGGGGGGGTAGAAGATGGGCTCGAACTTTCTATTTGTGAATGTGAGATGGAGCCCTAACCAAGTGAGCACACCCGACCACGTGGATCTAACGACAGGATTAACGGATCTTGGCCCAGTGGAAAAGCGAACCTGATGCTCCCCCAGCTCATTTCCGACATACCAGGAAGGGTCGCTGTGATGGGAGACAGACCTCCGGGCAAGCCAAATGGAGATTCAGTTTTAATCAGTAGTCTCTCTGTCGGTGTCTGTCGTCTGTCTGTCTGTCTGTCCGTCCGTCTGTCTGTCCGTCCGTCTGGCCGTTTGTCCGTCTGTCTGTTGTGGCTGTCTGCCTGTTTGTTTTCTCTCTCTCTTCTCTCTCTCCTCTCTCTCTCTCTCTCTCTCTCTCTCTTCTCTCTCTCATGTTTGTTGTCTTTATTACTGTTCTAAAAGCTTAAATTTCTCGCTCCCTAGTGTGAAATAAAGCAGAAAATTCGTCGTCTAAAGCCTTTTTGAAACTTTGATCGATTGACTGATCGAATATAATTATATTTTTGAAAATCTCATCTTCCGTTCCTCTTGATAACATCACACTCACCCCGCTCTTTCAGGCTCCAATACTCACAACCACACGCAGGTTTGTGCCCAAGCTCTGGCAGTCCACAAAAAAGCGATCAAAATCAAGTCGTAAGGGCAACCCACTGGAGGAGACTCCGCACTGCCGACGACTGACTTAGCCGTCAGTGGTGCCAGTTCTGATCCGGGGACGCGGGGCACCCAGAATTAAATGTCCTGCTGAACATGCTTAGCTGTAAAGCCAGCATGAATGAGGATCCCTCTCTGGAAGAGGCCAACCTCTCCGGGAGCTTGTCGATAATAGCAACTTTCACGAATTTGCAACGTGACGATCGATGAAAATGTGGATGATGATGATGATGTGGTTTAAAAGCTTTAGAGCGTGTTTTCTTTCTTTTCTCCCCAATCAAGACCTATTGGTGTTCAGAGTGGGATCGCTCGAGTTCGTGCAGAGAGGCTGTTGTGTGTTTTGAGACTTGGAGCGGAAAGGAAGGATTGAAACAACAGCACCCTACTAAACAACAAACACCCTCCTCCCCTACCCGCTTCCATGGAGGCTTGTGTGTTACACTGGTGCACAGTGTAGAGGATGAAGATTTTTTTTTTTTTTTTTTTTTTTTACAGATATGCAATCTTTTCCGTGTGTGTGTGTGTGTGTGTGTGCGCGCGCGCGCGCGTGCGTGCGTGCTTGCGTGTGTGTGTGTGTGTGTTTTTGCTTTTCGTCTGCTGTGCTATCTGCGACAGGCTTAAGAGCACGCTTGACCATACGTAGGCTTCCGTCTGTCCAAGAACTGTCGCTTCATAAGTATGTATGATCGTTTCAGGAACTTCGTAAGTTTCTGGATTGTGGATGTAACGGACCATTTTTGTCCGGTCCCAAACTGTGGGGACAGTTATGAATGGCGCCGTTTGTTTACCTGACAGCTGCTCACCTGTGTTTTGTGTCAGTCAGATGAGCGAGGATTTCCTTTAATCTCTGTAGTTTTGCCGGCCTGGAAACATCTTCATGGTGCCGAAAAGAGACTCTCAGCTTAGTTTTAGCGGTAATCAGTTCCCCAGGTGTCGGTGTGGCCCTGAGTCCGGCTGGCAGAAACTGGTTACCATCGGGTGTGGGGTGCAGCCCTTGCCCCAGCCGCTGTCTCCGTCTTGCTGACGTGGAGAGGCTGACCGCCAGGTCAGTAGTGTACCTGTATAGTAAAGGGCCTCGGGATTCTCCGTCATGATGGTGTGGAGAGGCTGACCACCAGGTCGGTAGTCCGACGTGATTTTCTTCTGCGTGGGTGTGCCCTGTTGGAGACCACATAGGACTGTGTTCTTGAGCGGCTCTGCTTGCCGTGTGAGTACCCTGGTTGGTGCTATAGACTGTGACTTGGGCTCGGTGCAGCCAAGTGTGTGAACTGTGTCTGTTAGGACACTACTGACTGTGCCAGCGAGGTCTATGCCAGAAAAAAACATTTGCTGTGACTTTTGTGCACATTGTGTAGCCGAGAGCGACGGTTAAAGTCCCCTGTGTTTATTACACCCCTTAGCTGATGTGATATATTGATGTGCGCGCTGTGTGGTGGCGTGCATTGTTTTCGTGCCTGCTGAATTATATTAATGATTTATGGTGATATGTGTTTGTAATGTCCTGATGGTTCAGGCAGCATGTAAAAGAAGAGAAACTTGGTTTGTATGTTGCCTGACCATCCAGGTTCGTGTGGTGTGGGTGTGTGCAGGGTATAATCGATACACGCATCCAAACTTTGAAAGTGGGAGTCAGACAGTAATACACACACTACCACACCATCCGTAACAGTGAAGACTGAATAACGCTGGACCAAACTTTTGCTGTATCAGTCTGTTGACCCGGCAGGTGACGAACCGAAATAGTCGTATCATCTTACTAACAGATTCGAAGGACAGCGACAAACACATGCAGCCATTAACTTTGTGACGAGTCGGGAAATGTTTTCTTGAGGCGAGATGAGTTGTCAAAGGATCTGGATCCGTTTTGTTTCCCTTAATATGATGATTAATATGATGACCATCGCCTTAAAAAAAAAAAATCCAATGAATGTTGCTAGCTTTGTGTGCTCCTTACCCCCTGAATCATCTCAACTGTCTGTTGAAAGATCTTGTTCTTTGTGTGAAACAAATGGCGACTGGGAATACACGTTCTGAAAGATTATCACCTTAGTCGCCCTGAAGGGACCGACTGGGCATGAAAGAAATGGTCAAATTTGCAAAGATGTCTGGTTAATTACTTGACCGCGCGCGCGCGCGCGCGCCGCACACCACACACACACACCGCGCGCGCGCGCGCACACACTTTTTCACCGAACTAACAAACACACTCCACACACACGCATACGCATGCACTTACACACGCGTGCGTACACACACACGCACACACGCACGCACGCACGCACTTAAAATTACATCAATTGCTAGTCTTATCGCCCGGGATGTAGAAACAATGTAACAACTGTTATATTTCTCGTTGGGACAGTTCATATAGACTGTTGCATTGTGATATTTAGCGTTGTAACAGTGCTGTTGTCTGTCTCCTTCATGATTTCGGTGTGTAGTT
Source organism: Conus canariensis (assembly GCA_033310375.1). Taxonomy (NCBI): domain Eukaryota; kingdom Metazoa; phylum Mollusca; class Gastropoda; order Neogastropoda; family Conidae; genus Conus; species Conus canariensis. Next base: position 25,633,978 of record CM065721.1, read on the forward strand.
CCGTGGTCCCCAGTTCGTGTACAGTGTCGTATTGCAACACTTAGGTCCTAGTGTGTAACCTTTGGCATTATAATAAATGTGAACTTGACTGCGTGAAATGTAGTGAACAGACACTGAAACGGATTGAGAGAGAGAGCGAGAGAGAGAGAGAGAGAGAGAGAGGAGAGAGAGAGAGAAAAGCTTACGCATCAGACAACATACCAAAATCAATTTGTTCGTTTTTTAATTAAGAGCACGCACATTGAACAAAAAAAAAAAAAAAAAAAAAAAAAAAAATCCCAAACACATGACGCGTTTACACTCACTTCTTTGTCTCTTCCCCCTAAGTCAAAAAAAAAAAAAAAATCAAAATGAAACGAAACAAAACAAACACACACTATCATCTATAACTACTGAGAGAGAGAGAGAGAGAGAGAGAGAGAGAGAGAGAGAGAGAGAGAAGGTTTAATATTGCACATTATCTAATATACAGATATATACAAAGTACAAAATCGAGTTCCTCGGACCGTAATTGATGACATAACACAGACGTATTTACCTGTCACGTATTAAATTCATATAATCCCATGATGCTCTGAACTCGTACGGTGTAACGGAGAATTGTTCTGCCTGGGTGGTACGAGTGATCATCTGCAGGGCTCCGTTTAAAAAAATGATACATACAGTTATATTGTGCAGACAGAACTTCTATCGATTTATATATATACATAAAAAAATGGACAAACATCTTTGTGGTATACGGAGAAGAAGTGGAGTGAGGTGGTGCAGGGGTGGGGTGGGGGTGGGGATCAAGAAAGAGAGAGTGAATGTAAAACTCGCGCAAGTGTCCGCATCCCCTTCCCCACCATTCTCCATCCATGTGAATCAATAATTGGAAATAACAGAAATACATGTTTCTTTTACCATCTGCTTTGATTCTATACTTTCCGTTTTCCATTAAACAGTGCTTGCAGCTCTACTGTGTATTTCCAGCTGAAGTGCTGCCCATTTAATACGGAACAGCGAAAAGAAGCTGAAGCATTAACGAGGTGTGTCGGTGTTCGACAAATGGGTTCAAAGTGTGATTTCAGGTCGGAGCCGTTCTGGAGTAAGTTCAACGCAAATCATATCATGTCGGTTATTAATAGTCAGTTAGTAGGCATTCAGATTAAGGTCCTCCTCAAGGGTGATGTGACAGACGGGGATAATCAACCCAGGATACGGGGGGAGGGGGAATGAATGAGAAGACCTGTGTAACACTAAATCGACACCCCTGCAACGGCAACACGTGAAGAGGGGCAACTCAACGTTTTTGTTTTTGATGGTTCTGAAATCAACGTCATGAACGAAGCTTTCCCTGTCTGTGCCGTTGGTGGGCTGATCGTCATGGAGAATGAATAACGGTGGAGTTGATGATGTTAGTTCACTTCACAGCAAAAGGACGCGGAGTCGGGGATGAAGCGAAAGGAAAAGGAAAGGTTAACAGCCTTCAGAGTAGGGCTGAGGATCAGTATAGGATTAGGGGAAGGGGATCAGGGGGTCAGAAGTGTTGACAACTAGTTTCATAGTGGGTAGGTAATAAACTGAAGTCGTGCGGTATTTGCTACTGGAGTCAACGGTAAACGCAGCAGCAGCAGAAGAAGAAAAGAAATAACATTGACAGTACGACCCAGAGGCTTGCGCATCGTTCGCGTTCTATGTTCGTCTTAGATCGCTAACGCGGTATGGTCCCCTGGTATTGGGGGTATAGTCCCCTGCAGTGACCGCCGATCCCCCACATGGCCATGGGGCTCTGCCTGAGGCATCAGGACTGTGAGCGAGGGACAGGACTGTGCTGTAGTGTTTGGCCAGGGGTCTGTGGGCCGCTACCGCAAGGGCATTCACCCGTGCAAGAGACGTGGATTCTGCAGACAGGGGAGGGAAGCTCCTGCCTGAAGATGGTGGCGTGCTGAGCTTGGCCTGTCTGGAATACTGCCCCTACCCCCCCCCCCCCCCCCCCCCCAAAAAAAAAAAAAAAAAAAACCTCCAATAAGCTCACAATGAAACATATTCTTACAGAGTGTTAGGACTTGCATGTCAGACATGAACATTTTACAGCAGCCTCATGAAAATATTGTTAAAAGATGTCCTAGTCAGTGTGATTTTTTTTACTGTCTGAAAGAGATCAACATTTTTTTTTTATCTAGGATTTTATTGAAGAAAGATTTTAAACGAAATTCCGGCATATTTGTAGAAAATCCATTTTAATTAGTTGTGTGTGTGTGTGTGTGTGTGTGTGTGTGTGTGTGTGTGTTGTGTGTGTGTGTCATACACCTATTTTGAGAGTTGATTCCAACGTGGTGACAGCCCTGATATGGTCCTTTGCGGTCGGCTGGGTCATAATCAGCATTATCTCTCCCCAACCTCCGGTTAACGGCCGTTTCCTTCCATCTGGTTGTGAAGTGCCCCCCTCTCCCACCCCCACCCCGTCTTCCCCAAGGTTGATGTCCTCTCTTCATAAACTCAAGGGACGGGGTAGGGGTGGGCAGGAGGTGTTTGTGTGTGTGGGGGGGGGGGGGGGGGGGGGGGAGGGGGGCTAAAGAGGAGGGGTGTTGTCAGTTCCAGCTAGCTGCCGTAGAGAGTTAGCCACTAACCTTGAGAAGGGAGGGGACGGGGTGGGGGAGATGGGGAGGGAACCGTTCAGTGGGGTTGAGCTGTGAAGGTGCCTAGCGTTGCTTTTCTTCGGTACTATGACAATCTGCTGTGTCTGACTGCCGCTTCCACGGCGCCTATAGTTTTGTTGGAACCGAAGTCGCAGAGCAGGCAGTGAGGCGGGGTAGAGAGGCAGAATGGCGATTCCAAGACAAAAGAAATAAAGCTCATGAATTTGTCGTGAGTAAGGAGAGGAGAGGGACTGAAACTATACAAAAACAACAAAAATATAATTTTGAAATCCCATCACATGAAAAAAAAAAACCCCAAAAAACAACAACAAAACAACAGAAAAACCTTAAGGAAAAGAGCAACCAAAGCATATAAAACTTCATTAACAGAAATAAAACCGACCATAATTACCAAAAAAGTAATGTTAGCGTACTTGATACGAAATGCCTGTACCTTCTACGCGTATACAGCAAGCATAAAAGAAGGCAGATGCATGGACAAAGTGATGGACACACACACACACACACACACACAAACACACCAACACACACACAAACGCACGCATACACACACACAAACGAGCGACACACACACACAAACGCACGCGTACACACACACACACACACACACACACACACCACACCACACACACTATAGAAACATGCTTCTTCCCTTTTCAAGTGTTCCAGTCATAGGTTTCAAGCACTCAGTATTCTAGGAAAAATAATACTCTTGTCTGCGAAAGATCTCATATACTAAACCGGGAACCTAACATGAAACAACACCACCACCAACAGAGTAGACAGACAGCTTCGACACTGTGGACATGCCTGAACCGATTTTCGATTCAACATTTTTTTTCTGTTACTGTTGTTACATCGGTTATGTACACAAAAGGCAATTTTCCCGTCGGTTACACAGAGCGCTATGTGTGTTTGCTATACAGCGCCACCAGAATCCAAAACACAATAGACGAATTCTATCATGAAATACACACGCACACACACGCGCGCGCGCGCGCGCGCGCTCACGCAAACCTCGGAAAGTGAGTGAGCTAGAGAAGATATGCAAACATGAAGAGAGAGAGCACAATTCTAGTTCAGCATAAATCACACGTCAAAATATGCATCATAGACAATATAATAACCAAACACATACGCTACTGTCTCAAATCTTTCCACTCGTTCTGTTGAAAAAAAAAAGCATTGTAAGTAGTTCTACGTCCTTCCGAAGCAGAAACAGTTTGTCGACAAGCAGTAATTTTTTGCTTGACCGGAAAAAAAAAATCCATATAAAATCAACTAATGAGCAAGGTGTGAAAAACAAGAATTCAGAGCTGACGACTAAAATCACAATCTGTTTTTAATCGATAGACAAAGGATGATGACGGTAGAGTTTTTTTCCCCCCAACAGATACAAAGTAGTGATTTTTTTTTTTCCGCATCAACAGCAAAAGTGGAGAAAAAAAAATTCAAGTGAGTTGCTGATGAGAAGGCCGGCGACTCGTCTTGGCAAGTCACGGAACTTGCCTCCCCTGGAGTCACGTGGTCCTCTCATGTCTGTACAACATACATGTAAAGAGCGAACTTGTGTACAAGGGTCAGCCACGCGAGAGATGGTGCGCTGGAGCTACTGCTGTGTGTATGGGCTGGTAGAGGGTGGTGGTGAAACCAACAGGAGAGTGCCTAAGTCTAGTTTATCTGCTTGGGGATGAAGGACCGACTTAATCCTGGTGTTACGGGCCACCTGTTTTCTTTATAACCTTCCTTTGCCAGACAGTTTCCAGTATACTATACAGGCTTGAATTAGCTGAAATGTACCATCTTCTGTGTTTATACGGCATTTGTACGACATTTACTGCGTTCTCTTAAAAATCACTTCGATCTTTGGCAGAACGAAAACATGACGGAGAGAAAAACCCGAGGAACGCGAACGGTCATTGAAAGGAAGGGGCCTTGAAGTCCCCAATTGCCAGGTATTGGTGTGTCCGACAATAACTTCAGCAAAAAGACAGCATCAGTTGCAACACAGCATGAACATACTTTAGATTCTTAGATATAACCCAGTTCAATGTTCTGGTCTTAGATGTGAGAACAAATCGTGTACAGGTATGCACACACACAGATACTGTATTATACATTTCATTGATCGATCTGCTTGGAGGATGATGTAGAAAATAACTGATTTACCACGACCCCCACCCTCTGATCGTTTACAAAATTTCAAGAGAAACAAAACGCTGCGGTTCTGTTTGTTCCTCATCCTAGCCTTTTACTCAATATCTCCAAATATGTCTTTAGGTCTACTTCCGCTAGGGAAGGGAAAGGGTTTAGGGGTAGGGGTTGGGTGGGTAGGGAAACGGCATGCACTCGCAGAAGCAAACGTTTCCACACATAACGTGACAGCCATACTGAATCGCAGCTACACTGAAACCCGGAAAACCCGCGTCATACACATGCGCACACGCACACAGACACAGACACCTCATCACGTGGCTGACCCTTGTATTTGTGTAATACGGTTGTCATAATCCAAAATGATCTAACACATTTTGTACAGAGAAAAACGAAAAAAAAAAAAAAATCAAAAGAAACACCAGTGCTGGAAACGGACACGATATGTGTACAGGTAAATTTGTGACGATCAAAATGGACACAAGTTTCCCCACCAGAGCGGATGGATCAGACGGATGTACAGGAGAGACACAATCCTCATCGGATTTCACGTCAGACTGGTTCTGCGCTGTGAACCATGTCGCATTCCCGTCTGCCACCGCGCCTGGGCCGACACGGAATAGGTCAGGGGGCATAATTAAAACGTGGGTTCAATGGAAGTGCATAATATTCATATTGATTATAAGCAATAAAGCAACCAGTTGCACAGTCGAGTTACAGTGGAGGTGATGGAAAAGTGACACGGCAATAGCTTGTAACAGTGACACATATACGTGTATGATACAAACCGACGGGTAATGTTTTATATTTACAAACAGAGAGTGAGATGACATTTTGCTTAAAATCGTTTAGAAACACCTAAGCTAGTTAGCGCAAGTATTCTCCTACACACACCCACCGTCGATTTAAGATGAGCATGTATGCAAGATGGGCATACATGTAGAAAAATATGGAGCCCAAATCCATGTTTATTTCAAAGTATAAAACAATAACCAAAAAAAAAAAAAAAAAATTCACCGTAGAAAACAGCCAGGAGTTGACATGGCATCCAGCAATGAAGGGGCCCCGGTCGGTATGGACAAATCTGCTATGTTCATACATTTTAAAAAGGAGACAGTCATTTTGTCGTCGGCCTTTAGTTCCAGCATCCTAAGGTTTAACACTTGTTTCACAACTGTTGATGGAAAAAAAAAACCCAACACATTTTATGGAGCATATGGACACATAACGTTTTAAGACAGAACAGCTGAGAGGAGACTAGATGTAACACTTTGTGTTCGTGTGTCACACACACACACACACACACACACACACACACACACACACACACACACACACACACACGCACACACAGTTTCAATGTTGGTTCTATTGTCCCCTTTTCAAAAACAATTCTGCGCTGGTTACCTGCTCTTCTCGGTTACCTAAGTCTTGTGACAGCCTGTTTTGACCACCATCCGCCGTTTCTCTGCCCACGTGACCCATTTACCTCCTTTTCTTTTCTTTGTAACAATTCACACATCCCATCAGCTTTTTGTTCCAATCTGGCGACCAGGTAAAATGTACACACTGTCTAGAGTGGACACTCACTGTCCGTTCTGCAGCGTCTTATTTGTCCTGTGATTGTTCATGTATTTTGTTGTGGCATCTTCTCATGATTTTTATCCATTCTTTCCTTCCAGTTAACTGTGGGGGACGAAGAACCAAGCATAATAGCTGTGACTCTCAAGACTCACGTCTTTCCCGCCTTTAGCACGTAAATAAGTTATCTGTTATAAAAATGCTATGAATAGGCTCGTTTTGCATTCGCTGCTCTTTTTGTTGTTTTGTTTTGTTAGGACGGGCATCGTCCTTCAAAGATGTGGTCGCGGTCTTGACTGTCCTTTTCTCTGTGTGGCCCTAAAAGGTCTTGTGGGGGTCGGCCGGGCCAAAGTCAACCTAAAACGGCTGCCTCTGCGTCAGCTTGTAGCCATCAATAGACCGTGGTTTTTTTCCTGCAAACTTGCTTTTTTTTTCAATGAAACTTTTATGTTTTTTTTTTGTTTTTGCTTTTTCCATGCTAGCTCGATTCAAGGAATTCCTCTCTCTCTCTTACCCCACCCTCCTCAATGCAGGTGGATTACTTTAGTCGTCAGGACCAATCACGTTGATTTTTTTTTAATTTTTTTTTTTTTTTACAGATTTTGGGAAATCGCGTGGTCTCGCACAACAATTACTGAACGAAAGGCACAGAAATGAAAAACGAAGGCTAAGTTTGAATCTATCTCTGATTCAGCGTCAGTCTGTTGAAAATCCGTTTCAGCATTTCTGCAAACGAGATCAATATGGTTTGCGAAGGGCAAAAAGGCCCCTCCTCCCCTTTACAAATAGTAACGTCATCTGACTGCCGTTGGTCCTGTCCCCGCAATTCATTTTTACATGTTTGTAGATTCCTCGTCTACTTTACTCCGTGTAGTTTCCGCCCCCCCCCCCCCCCCCCAGTGCCCACCCCCTGCTACATCATTGCCCTTTCCAGGAATCTGACCTTCAGAGCAGAACAGCCAACAGAGTATCTGCCGCGTACTGATTTGTCATGATCAAACAAACACCTGTGTTGAGCAACTGAAAACGCTCGGAACTACTGAAAACGACACACACACACACACACACACACCACACACACACACACACACACACACACACACACACACACAAACAACAACAACAACAACTGAAGAAAAACGGACGACAGTGAGATTACTTTTGAAATTTGACTTGGGTAAACAAGTTACGAAAGATATACATGCTTTTGTCTATGATTAATAAAACAAACATATGAAGCACAATTAAAATTTGAAATGGAAGAAAAGATTAAAAAAACAAACAAACAAACAAAAAACTTAATGGGCTGCAGCTCACTAAGACCATGCGTCTTCCTCCCCTCCCCTAGAAAATAACCCCCCCCCCAAAAAAAAAAAAAATAAATAAAAAAAAAAAATAATAAATAAATTAAAAATAAATAAATAAATAAATAAAAAAATAAAAATAAACGGAAAAAAAAATATTGCAACTGTCATTCAAACAATCAGCCGTTTCACTTTCCCTACCATGGGTGTTCCCTTGATTTCGTTTCCATGACATTTGTAGGGTGCCCCACCTGTCGATGTAAGAAAAAGGGAAGGAGGGAAGAAAGGAAGGATAGAAAGAAAGAAGGAAAGGGGAAGCGCGAACACCATTGTGCGATGACGACCAATCAGACCAAGCCTAGGCAACTGGAACGAGTAAAGCAGCTACAGACACACAGGCATACCGCCACTCACACGCGGAGGATGCTGGGAAGCGTCTCTGGCCCCCCTCCCCGCCGACATCCCTATCCACAGCAATGCAAGACACAACAAACACGTCAGAGAACCAGCAAGCATGCACATAACGAAATCACGGTCCGGTATTGTTCATTCAACCACCGGCCCCACCCCTCATCATGCCCCCCCCCCCTCCCCCTCCCCGCTATAAATCTACCAGACAACATCAGACAGGGGCGAGAAAGCAATCGTTCCGATGTAATCGCCAACTGCATTTAGATCTACGAACATCAACATTTTACGGGCTTTCCAGTTCCAAATAAAAGAAAGCACATCACGCCCATCGACACCTATAGGCAAGTGCATTGAACCGATTATCTGACAGCTTGCTTCACTACTTACTGCACCTAGCAGTGGTGGGTTATATGTACATACACTCACTTAGGTGGGGTGGCCTCCAATAGGTAGGAAATCGATATATTGCTAAAGAAAAAAGGTTAACGATGTTGTCACTGACGCTACATCTCCACGGTAGTGTTGCGGCGTAGTACCGACACTATGAGCGTCTGAAACCGAGTTGGAACTTGGGTAGAAAAAAAATGAACTGGAAGTTTACTTTTTTACTCTCAATATTCACTTCGGAAATTAAGCAAAAATTTTCCATTCTGATGGTTTCATTCTGTCTTTGACTTTCTGTCTTTGCCTTGGTTTGAACTGAACTTAACTGAACTGTCTTTGCCTTTCTGTTCTGTGCCGGCGCACTGCCGCAAGAACATTTTGTTCTTTCCAGCGGTCATTGAGGACCCGTCACTGAATATTCTGTGGAAAAAATGCTGGCTTTTTCATCAGTGTCTCTGGCGAACATCTGTACTCTGTTGTGTGTGTGTGTGTGTGTGTGTGTTTTGCGGAAACCTCAGTATACTGAGGTTCAATATAGCTAACAGGCATTTTCATTTGTGACCTATCCACTTTCATGCAGTGTCTTATCTATCATTTTGTTAATGCAAGAAATATTCTGTAGGTACACACGCTCCGAAGCGTGCAAATTGGCAAGGTTTTGCTCACTGTCGCGAGAAATGACATGTCTCTTACGTAACACGAGTACCTTGCATGCACATCACGAAATCCTGTGAGACAACTGGGATCGGCTCTCGTTCACTGAACATCAATGTGCCGACGATAGCAAAAACCATTTGGGAACAACAATGTGCACCACAGACAGGACAAATACACACACACAGGTGCGCTTATTTATGCACGCACTCCTACTAAAGCACCCTTTGAAATGAGAGAGGAACAGTAATGAATACAATGTCCCATTACACACAGTCATATCTCGCGCCACACAAACACAACACATAACACAACTGTTGATGGCAGCAAAAGTACGCAAAAGTAATATTTCCTCATACCCTTCTCCAGTCAAACGTACCATCCACTGAATTCATTCAATGTGCCTGCACACCTAACTCATTCTGGTGCATCACGCGGCATTTGTTTTTTTCCAACACCAAAGGATGGCATTTCCGACGTGATACATTCCAGTTTCAGTGTAGCCGAGCCGACCACCGTGGGCCTTTTCAGGGCTAACATCATGTATAAAACAAATGTTAACTATGTCATAAAGATAAATTACTCATAGTTACACACATGTACGGCAAATATCTTCATGTCCACACTGAAATCCTAGTGGGGGGGGGGGGGGGGGGGGGTAACTAGGCCATTCTGTGTGCGCCAGTCGTCCGGCTTAGATTTTTTCGCAAAAAGTAGTGATCTTCAAAAAAAAAAAGTAATCTTTATGACCACACCGAAATCCTTGGAAGGGGTGGGGGTGGGGGGTAACTAGGCCATTGTATGTGCGCCAGTCATCCCGCTTAGATTTTGTAGAAAAAAATAAAGCGTACACATTACTGAAAAGAGTTCTAAGGCAGCAAATTAACTGTAAAACAAACATGTTAGCCAAGAGTACAACAGAATGAATGGTTAACGAATACAGTACGCTTTTTTGTTTTTTTGTGATAAAACACGGAATGCACCTGTGAAATACAATACATTCATTCTATGGTCTGTTCAAGTTGTACAGTTGGGCTGTGAGAGCATACACCATTCAAGGAATTGCACTGTCCCTGTTGTAGTGGATGACTTTGTCGAACAGTGCATGCTTCTTTTTCTCGCTGTTGTGGGTTACAACAACCAGGGTTTTCTTTTTCAGCGTACCACATGCCAACCAGTGGTTTGGAAGCAGATTGGAAATACGTAAGTCTCGACTCTTAGGGGGGGAAACTCTCCACAGTATCATCTTAATCATCATCTTCCTTTACTATAACAGAAGTACGCAGTTCTGCAGCACTTAATATCCCGCTATAGTGGTGACCGCAGGTTCTGTTTCCTCTTGACGTCCAAGTCCGAATTGAGTTCGACTCAACAGTTATCAACGAAGTCATGGGGACTGTCACGACTTGGGGGGGGGGGGGGGGGGGGGGGGCACGCACTCGCGTTTGCTTCACGACTAAGCAATGGTGGTCGTTGTATGGGGACTTAGAGGGAGGTGCTGTGGTAAGTTGGATCAGGAAAGGCGCCACTGAAGGCTGCCGGAGTGACTGGGCAGCGGCGCGCCGTCTTCTCCGGTGGGTTGCCCTATGACCACCTGATCTTGATCGCTCCTTGTGATTCACGTGCTGAGACCGCAGGCAGTAAAACTCCTGCAGGTGGTTGTGTCTGGGAGTCGGAGTAATGCTGATGAGGGGATCAGGAAGATGAGACCCCAAGTGCTGACACAGAATACACGGAACCACACTGTTCACATAGAACTACGTTCCTACAGACGCCTTGCACAGAAATGATCATACATCGTTTTGTTTTTCACATTCTGCGACACACCTCTCAAAATCCATTGATATGTTTTGCTACCTCGCAAATAGAACTCTGAATACATTAAAAGATATACATATATACAGACAGGCAGACGGGTCATTGTGCACATTTGTGTCACGTAGGGTTGTTTTGAACTGAAGCATGCAGTCTAACAAGTGCTCGCCTATAAACGCCCCTGATTGTAAAAGTTCACATGTTCGTTGTTCTTTTTCTGTGGTTTAAAGCAGTCCCACGTTTTGTGGATGTAACCGGGAAATGTAGATGGCGAGGGCATGCCCAGCGAAAAACGTTGTGAATCAATAAGCTTAAATTTGAAGTTTAGCACGACTGTTGTCTATTACCGGCGTTTGGTAACATCTGAACACTGAACAGCCATGCTTGGAGATAAATGTTGTGGGCGTTTTGATCGTCAAGCTGAAGAGAACAAGCGTTGTGTTAAACCAGACACCGAACGAAGAGAACGGACGACTGACAACATAGAAGCAACACGCTTCGACCTTTAGGTCCTAGCTCTTCTACAGGCGAGATGAACATGCTGCTTAATGTTCAGGAAAGAGACGCAGAATGTAGGGGGTCTGCCATTATATGAAACATGTTATTTCTTTGTTGCTGGTGGGTTGCTCAAAAGACAGCCATTACCGACTGAGGTTGACGTTCAGAGATGGGAAACGGAAAGAGGGAATCTGATCTCACCAGAATGTTCCGCTGCAGACAGAACTTGGGCAGAGACTGAGAGAGACAGAAAGCTGAAAATAAAATTCAGTATGTCCGAAAGACAGAGAGACCATCAGAACCTCAAAGTTAAAGTTGTCAAGGTCATCAAATTTCTGTATTTCGAAAGCCTCTCAACTCCCCCCTTCCACTAGTTGTAGACACTGAAACAGTTAGTCTGCGTTATCTGGTCAAACAAAGAATAGATAAACGAACACAAAGTAAATGAATTAACACTATACGTAAACCGATTTGATCTGAGGTATATGAATAAAAGAACATCATTACTTTAAGTCAGCGTTGTCTTCCAAACATGTCAAATCCGAAAGATTGAGCAAAAAAAAAAAAAAAAAACTCTCAAAAATCAGAATAATGGTTAGGAAAAAGAAGGAACACCAATGAACCAAGAGGCGGGTATATACATGCATAATGGTACTCAACCAAATTGCCGAACTTTTCGGAATCCCTGTGTCTGTTTATCATAAACAACACAGTCGAGATCACTATTTATTTACAACAACGGGTTGCATGTAAACAGACATGACAACAGTGCGATTCATACCAAACGTTATGCACTCAGTCTGCACAATCAAGGCGAAACGTCCTCACAGCATGACAGAGAATGGGGAGAAGTGAATGTGGCCGAGTTATACCAAGTAAGTCTGTCAGCATAGATTTGTAAACAGACGAATACATTCAAAGCAAGGCGCCTCACAAACGCCCAACATTTTCACTATTATTAATTTTGTTAGAGAGTACAAGAAATACGGCAATCTCCCCCCCCCCCCCCCCCCCAAGCCTACATATTAGCTAAAGGTAAGAATATCTACGCACCTGAACAGTAGTTATTTTTGTCTATCCTAAATGCGACAATAAGTGGCAGATGATTATTGCTTACGAACTGTGTGCTCTTGTCCTTCTCCCCACCATACAGAATACAACCGTGAACCAGATTGTAGTCAGGTGCCGAGAGTTTTGCTTGCGCGTGAAGACCGTTTATACGAACACGACGAGGTTCGCGTTTGTTTCTACGACTGTAAGGATGCTGGGAAAACGTGTTGTCACCTGTCCACAGGTACTGTTTAGATGAAGTCTGAACTAGACGTTCCAAGTGTGTGTGTGTGAGTGCGCGCGCGCGTTTTGTGTGTGTGTGTGAAGGGGGTGGAGGGAGGAGTGGATGCAAGAGACGGGAAGTCAGTCAGTATCCTCTTCTAAGTGTGTGTGTGTGTGTGTGTGTGCGCGTGCGCGCGCGCGTGTTTATGGCTGGGGGAGGGGGGAGGGGCACTGGGGAGTGAGGGAGGGTAGGGAAAGTGCCGAAACAGAATTTTTCCAAAGTGACCGACTGATTCCGACACAGATTAAACCATTTGAGTAGAACGTATAGTAAGTGAGAAACGTAGCTTAGTTTCCGTGTCTTTGATAAAGGATGTTCAATAGGGATTGTGGCTCTCTTTGTCTATGGGTGTACTGAGAGCGCGTTGGTGTGAATGTGTGCGCTTGTTTACCAGTTCCCTCTGATTCCTTTACCTTTTCTTCCTTTCTTTCCCGTCAGCTATGAACCTCTTGCAACTGTTATTGGTAGTGAGATGATGTCGACGGAATGATAAATGGAACATGCGTGCTTTTAACAGGTGTTTAGGCGAGTGTGTCTTAAGACTAGATTCCAAACGTTGTTGTTGTATGGAATTTGATGGTTCACTTCAACCGTCGATTCTGCCTGCGATTGTGCCAGTGCGTATCACTGCGATATCTATTATCGCGACTGTTGAACCTGCGGCAGGACAACTGAATGTTCAGTATCAAAGGATTTCCTTCCTGGGAAGGATCCGCGTTTCTCACCAACCTTTTGCTTAAGGATGTGAAGTTCTTCCTGGCTCGAGCCTAGAAACTTTTGGCCCTGTGTTCCAGTGTTGCCTTCGGGCACCGTGCCACGCTGAGGGACATAATCGCCTCGTGAAGTGCTGCTGCCGCCATTCTCTTCTCCTTTCGGGGGCGTTCTCACAAAAAGGACTTGACTCCCGAAGAATAGTGCCAGCTTCAAGAAAGCATCGTCCGATGGATTTGGTGGCCAGTATACCGTCTGCTCTGTTCTGCCAAAAGTTCCAGCGTTCACTTAAAGGCTGGCCTGCTTCCTGCGCGAGGCAGTGAACTGTTAGAGGTTCACCGTGTCTGGGGTACGGTGTTATGGGGGGCGGAACGCATCTTTCTGCTTCTACCGCCTTTCACCTTCCCTGAACTGAATCAGGTACCCAGTTGCTATCAGGTGGGGAGTGGAGGTTTTCTGTCGCATTCGGGTTAAACGTCTGCACCAGCCAAACATGATGTGACTTACTTAACCATCCCAGGAGAACTGGTTTGGGGAAGCAAGAGGGGCCTGTTCAGCACTAAACTGAGACCTCCAGAACAACACATTGAATCAGGTAGCAGGAAAAGTGTCCACGCTGGGCGCCAGCGGGTATTCGATTCCACGACGTCTCAGTCGAGCTGGCTACACTGCTACTGGACCAACCTCGCGCCCACCGAGTCGTTGTGTTCGTTTCTCAAGGCTTTGGGAATCACCTGTAGGGGTTATGGGAATGGAGAGAATTTGTGGGCAGCAGAGTCTTCGCTGTTACTATTCCAGTGAATTTCAGCTTGGGTGTTGGCCAGCTGACTAAACAGGGCGCGTGTTCTGCTATGTAAAAAGCATCAAGGATAATACAGCCAGCAACATATGTACAGCAATTTACAGGCATGGCAGCTAAACTGTCCTGTCCACGACCAGATCTTCCCGACTCTCTCCTTGTTGATTTAGCTGTAAACATGTCCGTTTTGGTCCCGTGACTCGGCTGACAAGATGAAGCGTTTGAGAGTTAATATGCAGGTAGTAACGTCTCCTTGATGACACTGACACCGAACTACTGACATCACCGAGGTGAGCGCAAATTAGGTCATGCTGAGGGCTTCAGCACACCTCGATTGATTTTTTCTTTACTGTACACAAGTTACAAAAATACTGATAATTAATACAGCAATGCAACGCATCAAAACATGAGAAGGTCGGACAGGCAAATAAAGAGTCCCACCACCCATCGCAAGGTCACCATACACGTACGTGGCATGTTATAAATATAGCATGTAAGAAATCGTAAGAGGAAAATGATACATAACTTCTATAACAAAAAGCATACGAATGAGAAAGAAAAACATTGGCATATTACGGATTGCCACAGAAGACAAATGTGACAAGAACTTTTAGAACAGGACCAGGTGAACGAGTGGCAATGGCTGAACAAGGGGAACAGCCATCGACCGAGGAGAATCTTGTTCTCTTCATGATTTCCCGATAATTTCCTCGGTGCTACCTCTGTTGTTGATGTTGCTGTTCTCTCTCTCTCTCTCTCTCTCTCTCTCTCTCTCTCTCTCTCGTTTTCAAGGTTATGGTGTCATGTTTAAAAATAAACGCCCATCAGGGACGTCACTGCATTTGGTTTGAGAGACTTTCCTCCCTTCATTGACTGTTGTCATGTTTTGCGATCGCTGGCAATGTTGTTAGTGTGTAATCTTTGCACAGCTCTAGAACTATACAGGGTACAGTTAGGGGGTGTGTGTGTGTGTGTGTGTGTGTGTGTGTGTGTGTGTGTGTGTGTGTGTGTGTGTGTGTGTGTGTGTTGGAGGGTGGAGGAGAGAGGTAGGAGTTTGAAGTCGGGGTAGTACTAGGGAGTGTGAGAGAGGGGCAAGAGAAAAGGGGGGAGAGTCTGGGAGAGGAAGGTCGCGCGAGGATGGATAGGTGTGGGTGGGGAATATGGTGGGGGAGGAAAGGAACAGTGTGTGCGTGTGTGTACGCGCGCGCGTGTGCGTATGCATGTGTGTTTGTAGGAAGTGGTGTGGATAAATACTTTTATTAGGATTCTCACTTCTTAAGGAAAGATACTTGCACATTGATCAGTTTTTCCCTGGCACTGTCGCTGGCACTATTTTCGTGCTGCTACTCTCTGGGGATGGGAAAAAGAGGAGGCAGATGGGGGCGCAGGCAAAATTCTGTCTGAACAGTTTGCTTAACCTCTGTCTGTTAATGTTTTCCGTATTGTTCAGACGTGGCCAAACTAACTAGGATACAAACAAATGACAATAAAAGCAATAGACAGAGCCATTATTTCACCACCAAACCACATTTTTCTAAGCGTGGTTCCGAATTTTGTCCAAATACGCGTCCTTGGGCAGTTTGCGAATGGCCATCCCACACCACAACGCGCCTGTATCATCAGTTATGAATAATGATCGATCAAAAGTTTGAATTGCTTTGGCTTTCCAGAGAAACAAAGAGACAACCGAACTTTTAAAGGCAGATTGTGGGATTAGTTGATGTAAACAGCGAAAGGCAAACTGGATGAAACAACCCAACTTTCAAAGGCAGACACAAGGATTAATTGGTGTGACCATGCGAAAGGCGTCATGGAATACCAAAAGCGTACCATTACAGGACCGTACTGGTCAAAACAACCAAGAAATGTTCAATCTCAATGTATACCGGCTTTAAACAAAGAGCTCTCTATAGCCAAGGTCGCTACGGTAAACCAGTGGTTGGAGACAAGACATTTTCCGCAGATATTAGAACGGCATTTAATACTAATGAAATGATAAAGGACCACTTGGTGTTTACTATCCCACGAAGTGGTGTCGTGTACACGAAAGGCACAAACATTCTACGGCAGATTCCGTGAAGATGTTGGTCCTTGATTGACTATATCAGAGCAGTCTGTAAGTGTCCAGATTTTTTTTACTTGGTTGTAAACATTTGATTTGGGGAATGGAGAAGTGGGAGGGAGGGAGGGCGGGGGCGGGCGTCAAATTGTATACAGTCCTACTTGTAACTTCTTTGCAGCCCTAGTGTGGTTTTCTGGTAGGTTGGGATATTAACAACTTGACTTAACAAACCAATTCAATTCGTTCTGCGACCAGGTTTGCATCGAGACTCGAGCGTATTGCTGAAGATAATGGGTTAATGAGGGAAACGTTTTTGCTTACACTGAGGGGGAAAAAAAAAAAACCGCACGCACACACACCGCTCCCTACTCCAACCGAAATATACTGCTGTACAATACCATTCTGTTTTCAAACATCAAATCATAAGCAATTCATTAACTAAAGACAGAAAAAAGCGATTAAAAAAAACACTTTCATGAAATAAGCAACGCACAACAGCTTGGGTTCTTATCAAGCTGTGTATATGACAAAAAGAGTAACTTGCATGTGAACAAAAAGTCATAGAATAAAAGCATTTCGAAGGAAATCTTGCACATAAATGCAGTCATTTTCTAGCAATGTATATACCACGGAATTTAGGAGCCAACGTCACTTCAGTCGTCGCACGCGTTAGCCTTCAACCCACGTCACATAATCTCTGGTACTCATCTTACGTCAGATGCAAAGTTTCCAAGTGAGCGATCTCCTAATTTGTCTTAATTATATCACCAGGCGGTCGCGGACGACAATGGTGATGAAGCCGATGATAAACGTGATAACGTTCATTGAGTATACAACTCGCCCGCTCGCACCGAGCGTTGTCACTTCTGGTGCCAGCGCTTGAAATGTTCTGTAGCTAGCGAAATCAAAGTGCTACACACGCGCGCGCGCGCGCGCGCGCACACACACACTGTATGATGAGCTGTTCGAGCGGCCAGTGTGTTGTGAATGCATTTGTACAATGGGACGAGGGATGGAATGGAGGACGGGGGATAGGGTGGGGGTGAGAGTGGCGTGGGCCGGGCGCAGCAATGCCGAAATTCTAGGCATCGGACAAAGCCAGGTTCTAGAAAGAACTGCAAGGAATCGAGCTGTGCGGAAACCCATATTTTTTTTCAATTTAGTCCGCCCGGAATCTTATCCTTGAACACAGCGATAGCGCTTGAAGACAGCAGATTTGCGTGTGAGTGGTTTCAGTGTTGTCAATAAAATTAATTGACGGACATTAAATTAAATGAGGGCCAAACGTCCAGCCGCTCAGCATTTTGTATAGTGCGTATACTGTCTATATTGACGGTTAAATGCCAGCAAAACACATGAATCGCTGGGAGAGAATTGTTTTGATGAAGAATTTCGGAACGGTTTCACATATACCGTATCAACCGAACTATTACAATAACGTGGTACTCGCGCTGGAAATACAGTGAACCATTTCAGCTGCAAAACATTCCGATATACGGATGGACTGACATCAAAAGGATAAATGTATTCCATGGCAGACTTTGAATAGGCTGGACCGATAAAATCATCTCGTACTGCACTCTACCGTTCAGACGTGGTTTATCCATTACAAACATGAATGCCCTCACGACAGGTGAATTGTTGCTTGATCATGCACACATGGCAAAGTTAACGCTGTTCAGCCGCTTGTGAAATCCTCTCGGATCAATGGTGTCTTAAAGGGTCAGAGGAGACATGTTTTCTCATATGTACCGCCGGTATTATTTCACCATGCACTATAGATAGCACGTCGTCTGATTGGTGCATGGAATGGGCGGTATACTCATTGTCCCTCACATAATTCTGATAAGGGCGTGGAATGGACGGTATTCTCATTGTTCTTCGCTTAACTAAAATGAGCAGTAGATATGTGGGGCTCTTGAATATATGCAAAGAAAATATTAACAAGGCATTTAATACACCTTTGAAATACTTTATTTACGATTTATTCCAAACTTTTGAGAGAAAATGACGGTTTCAGGTGGGTACTCCGTACAACAAACGGCCAATACATATTACCTTGAGAGGGTTGAGAAGAGGATTTCCCATAAAAAAGTGACTTCGGGGGTGGGGGAGGTGTTTCACAAAAAATATTTCTTTTTCCATATCTTTAAACTCTTGCAACTTCCTTCGTTCTTGTGGCAGTAACAAACGATCGAGACGTTGAATCGGTTGTAACGACGTCAAAAGTGCAACTGATTGCATTTATAATGATCCAGTTTCTAACATGTGTTCAAAGAACATGGGAACTTCGTTGTAATGGCAAAAATATTTTTTTGAGCTGTAACGTTTACTCAAATGCAAGTTCACTTTACTTCTTGCGACACCGAGCTACTGTGTGTGTAACATTGTTAGGAAACATGCAATATATAAAAGGCGTACCAGTTGATAAGAGCTGTGACGACGCGGAGCAGTCTAATTTCATGTACATTTTGTCGCCCCGATATGACCCTTCATGGTCGGCCTGGCTATAAACATGAATGGAATGCAATACATTGCTGGGTTAAAAAAAGTGTTCAATCGTTTAAAATGACTAATTGGTGATGGAGTGCTTTCCATTTTTTGTCCAAAAATGTGACGATGGGGAGAAGGGATGGGGAAAAGGGTCGGGGACAATAAAAGGGAGTGCCCCTTCTGTTGGCCATTATAGCATGGTGGAGGATTATAGTGGGGGTGGAATGAAGTTCATGCAGTTTCGAAGGGCATAGCGGCTCTTCTTGGAAACTCCCTCTTCTACAGATTTTTGTTTCCATTTCGGCTGAAACGAGTTAATATCTGTATCAAGAAGCACATGTTCTGTTGTACACATTTCACATGTGGTTCGGAGCTCGGCTGGGCTTCTTGACCTGGGGAAACGATCGCAGCACGTGAAATGAATCGGATACAATAGAAGCTTTATGGACCTCGCCTATTGCCTTGCCATCAGCAGCTTCTGTAGCTCATTGCCTCAGCTGCCAACTAAGATAGGGAGCCAGCAGTGGCCCTTCTGAATACGCCCCATGGCATGTCGGTGCTCTTCTGCGTTGCGACGAGTTTTTGGGGCGTGTCACTGGTAATGATGCTAACACCGCAGGGCCTGTGTTTCCGTTTTCGAGGGGAAGCCCAGTTTCTTTCCTAACTTATTCACTGGACTCGTATATTGTCAGGTTCCATTCTGGCTGATGTAGCCTCTTACATATGTAAGGAATGTACCAAGATGGTCGAATAGAAGTGTTATAAGACATCATTCGCAATCCCCACTCCTTCCGAGATGAACAATTCAAACGTGACAAATTAAAAACACGATAGCTTGAACATATATATATCTTCCTGTAAAATTTTAATAGTGTACAAGTTGCAGTTACAACGTCACCGTCTCCTACCCTCGCATGTACTGTACAAATTGTAAGAATTACACGCAATTCATATTTGTTTAGTGCATCGGCTCGAAGCTCGGGTAATGTTAATGTGTCAAGGTCGCACGTTTTGTGCAGACACTTGCAGTTATAGGAACACAGCATCCGCAGATTGAGATGTAGAACGGGGCTTGCTCTTTCGTCGATGCCCGTGACAAAAGCAAGTCTTGCAGATTTCCAGATGCCTACTACCATTCCAGTGCCAAAAGAATGGCCAAGTATGGTTCTCTGGCACTATGGTGGTCTCGTTTTGAGTAGGCGCTGGACTGGCCAATCAGTAACGCCGTCACAAACACCTGCCGCGGTAGGAGCCGGCCAGGCGGAAGGACGTTTGCCAGGTGCCGGCCGCTGGGTTCAGAGGGAGGCCAGGCTGTCTCGGTCCGTCTCCGTTTCCACCGCGTTGCCCGTCACCACCACTCGCTGCTGCACGTTGAGACGTATGTGTTCCGAGGGGGGCGCTGAAACACGACGAGAAAAGCACGTTAGTACATTAATGAATACGATGCTGTGGATGCACATGTTAAACGCACAGGGCAACGAGGAAGTTAGGAAAACGTACATTAATGAATTCGATGCTCAGTGTGCGTAGAGGTTTGGACGACCCCCTAGGACGGACGTTTTCTTGAAGGACCAGGCTAGATTCCATCGCCACCAGCCTTGCAATTGAAGAGGCAGCGTGGTGCATATTTTTTCTTTTTGTCCGATTCGACAGACCCGGGATTCTTGACAGAGGAGTCGGGACAGATGACTCGGTACAAGAGACACGCGCCCTCCTAAACTTCATTAGCTTATTTCTAGGGGTGCAGATTGCGTGACATTGCATTGCAAGACATTGCATTGCGGGACATTGCATTGCAAGACATTGCAAGACATTGCGGGACATTGCATTGCAAGACATTGCATCGCAAGACACTGCGGGACATTGCATTGCAAGACATTGCGGGACATTG
The DNA here is from genome assembly GCA_033310375.1 of Conus canariensis. Taxonomy (NCBI): domain Eukaryota; kingdom Metazoa; phylum Mollusca; class Gastropoda; order Neogastropoda; family Conidae; genus Conus; species Conus canariensis. The sequence continues at coordinate 25,654,710 of CM065721.1, forward strand.
CATCGCAAGACATTGCATTGCAAGACACTGCGGGACATTGCAAGACATTGCATTGCACGACATTGCATTGCACGACATTGCATGCACGACATTGCACTGCACGACATTGCGGGACACTGCATCGCAAGACATTGCATTGCAAGACACTGCGGGACATTGCATTGCACGACATTGCATGACAAAGACATTGCATGACAAAGACATTGCATCGCAAGACATCGCATTGCACTACAAGACATTGCATTGCAAGACATTGCAATGCACATTGCATTGCGTTGCAAGACATTGCGTTGCAAGGCATTTCATTGCAAGACATTGCATGACAAAGACATTGCAAGACATTGCATTGCACGACATTGCGTTGCGGGACATTGCATTGCATGCAAGACATTGCGTTGCAAGACATTGCATTGCATGACAAAGACATTGCAAGACATTGCGTTGCAAGACATTGCGTTGCAAGACATTGCGGGACATTGCATCGCAAGACATTGCATCGCAAGACACTGCGGGACATTGCAAGACATTGCATTGCATTGCACATTGCATGACAAAGACATTGCATGACAAAGACATTGCATCGCAAGACATTGCATTGCACTACAAGACATTGCATTGCAAGACATTGCAATGCATATTGCATTGCGTTGCAAGACATTGCATTGCAATGCATTTCATTGCTAGACATTGCATTGCACGACATTGCATTGCACATTGCACTACATTGCGTTGCACGACATTGCATGACATTGCAAGACATTGCATTGCAAGACATTGCGGGACATTGCATTGCATTGCATTGCACGACATTGCGTGGCATTGCATTGCAAGACATGCATGACAAAGACATTGCATGATAGACATTGCATTGCAAGACATGACATTGCAAGACAACACGGGGTGTGGTCTTGCCGCGAGAGGGTAGGGGTGGGAGTCTTGCAGTTAGAGACCCGACCCGACCCGCCCCGCCCGCATCGAGAGAACTCGTGCGAAACTGCCGACGACAGGCAGCAAAAGCCAGCCTCAGTTCAGATAACACACACTCACACACTCTGGACAATGAATCCAGACCAGCGAAACGTCAACACTGCTAACCACAAAATGCCATAATTCACAGCGTTTTTGCAATTCCAGCTGACCCCCGCACAAACATCCAAGAACCTGGCAGCGGTCATGAGATAATGCCAGACTTGTCTGAATGGTTACCTTCGGTTTGCAAAAACAGGAAAGAATGCGTTTTAAGTAGACTGCATATTGGACATAGTTATGTTACTCATTCTTTCCTCTTAAAGAAATGTGCAAGTATTTGTGTTTGTATAACTAGAGTCACGTAATGATCCTCAGTGTATAGCTCTGATATCACCTCGTTATGGTGGAAAGGGCTTGTCGTTTATAACTATCTATCTATCATCCCAAAGCGATATAATAATGCAGCATGTCTAGAACACTAGACGAGAACTGTCTGGGCGTCTTAGATCTGTCCCCTCACAACGTACAGACCGCACCGTCACCGATTCCATCCATCACTCTCGACATTTCTGACAGGACAGAATTGGACAACCCCCTCTCCCCGCTTTCCCAATCTTCCACTCCTTTACCGACGTGCTTTGTCGTTTGATTATATTCGAAGTGACAGAACATAACCACCCATGTCCAGGGAGGAAGGTGAAGGGTGGAAAGTGTGGTGGGGGGGGGGGGGAGGGGGGAGAGACGGAGGGAGACACACACACACACACACACACACACACACACACACACACACACACACACACACACACACACACACACCCCAGCAACCATTAATCTGACGGCCACTGCAGAATGATTAGCTCCGAGTCTTGCGCGGATTTTCTTTCATATTTTAATCCTGACAGCACAGCCAACCTCAAAATGCCCCTATCAAAGTTGAAAGCACTTAAAAATACCAGCCAGAACAAAGAAAACCAAAAATAAGGGAAAAAACGCAGACTTTGAAAATAAAAAAAAAGAAATATTTGGACTGAACGTCTAACGAAGAATCGAAGACTTCAGCCTGAAGGGTTTAAAGGCAAGGCTGGAGTTCTCAACCTCACTTTAACATTTCACTTTGCTGGGAAACCTGCAATGTAGGTTTGTTGCCGTCTTCTTTAACCTTCTCCATCCCCACGAACCGTTCATTTGCCCGTGTTGGCGGTCAGAAGCAACGGGTGCTCGGTGACGTGGGCCATTTCATTTCCAATCCTTTCCTCATTTGCCGGGCTCAGTGGAGATTCTTGGTGGAGCTGTCACAGGGGCAGCCCGTTTTGTTCTGCTTCTAGCGTTAATATACTGTCCACGAAATAAATCGACTTCTTATGCATTGCACAACACCACTGCTCCCTCCCCCCTTTTCACAAATAATTGATGCGTGATACGTTCTAGGATACAGTTCAATGAAACAGAAATAACCCAAAGATTATGAGAATATTTATTTTCAATAAAGTTAGAAAAAAGAACACGCACACAAAAGTTGAGTGCTCTTTCTGCCACTTGCCCTCACCTTTCTTCCCGTTTTCTCTCTCTCTCTCTCTCTCTCTCTCTCTCTCTCTCTCTCTCTATATATATATATATATATAATGTGTGTGTGTGTACTTGAGTGAATGAGAGAGAGGGGGGCTGACAGAGGGGAGAGGAGGAGGGGAGGTGGGTTAAACGGAAAGGCCAGTTGTAGTCGAGTTTCTCTTTCTCTACAGCTACGGTACAAACTTGACGACAGCAAAGATTTGTGAATATAAGCGTTTGTGGTAGCAATTCGCCAAGTTGAAACACAGCGTATGAGTCTTTGAACGACATTCCCTTCTCATACACACACACACACATGCACACTTAAACACATACACACTTAAACACACTCGCACAATAACACACACACAGCGCACGCGCACATAAAGGGAGACAATAAGCGCCACTAGGGTTCCAAATTAGGCGGCCTGGTCGTTTGGCTTCTTTCCCATGTGTGCCCTTGTGAGAGAGATGCTTCTCTTGCCTCGGCATACAAGCTATAAACAGGGGTGGTGCGGAATGCACCCAGACACAAACGAAGCCCTTGATGGTGGACAGGATCAAGACTTTTCAGGTAGGAAGGTGTATGTGTGTGCATGCGCGCGCGTGCGCATGTGTATGTGTGCGTGTGTGTGTGTGTGTGTAAGGTAAGGTTGCTTATAGCCCAGCCGACCGCGAAGGGCCATATCAGGGCTGTCATCACGTCAAAATCAACTCGGGTAGGAATGTGTGTGTGTGTGTGTGTGTGTGTGTGTGTGTGTGTGTGTGTGTGAAGAGAAAGTGGGGGAGCTGGAATGACAAAAGTTTTCAAACTTTGTTTTCAAACAGGGCTGCTGCATGCGCTTCGTTTGCTAATCTGTAGGAGGAGGAGGAAGGATGCAGTACGTTCCACAGTCCTGTACCACCCTCCACCCCACCCCCCTCCTTCCTGATCAACTGACCAACCTCTGCATTGTGTCTCAATTGTAAGACGAAATGTTTCTCATTATCACGAGCCCGGCGTCGTATAATATCTGGGAACCGTGATATCTGGTAACGCGTTCCCAGATTTACCGTGATATCTGGGAACGCGTTCCCAGATTTCCCGAACTTCCAATCGTGAAATCTGGGAACTTTGTGAAAATCATGCCAAGAAATTAATGAAAAAAAAGTGACAAGAAGGCCAAAGATCTCAATTGCACCTAAATAAATTGTTTCCTACCTTATCTCGAAAATCCATTTTTTCGTCTTCTTTCTGCCCTTCTGAGCTCTGAAAGACCACGTTCGCAGACATCACAGGCCTTCCAAGATATCACAGTACATTTTGGGAACACGTTCCAAAAAAATCTGTGATATCTGGAAAGCCTTCCCAGATATCACGTTCCCAGATTTCACGCGACACCGGAACTGTCCAGCCTGTCCATAGATCCCACCCCTTTTAGGTCACTGCTTTTTCTGGAATCAGGCTTCCACATCACTCCCAGTGGACTGCTTTCTGAGCGGGATGTTTGTACAGTCACACCAGACGGTTCGGCCCTCACAGCCTGCGCCCCTTTCACTCTTGACCTTTCAAAACTATCAATCAAATACAATTCCCAGGTGTAGAAGTTTTTGCTACGCCTGTCTTCTAACTGAACCAAATCTAAAATTGTTGACTGCAGTTTATGGATTTGGATGGGGAAAAAAAAAAAACTACATCGAAGTATAAGTTAACGTGTGAACTTCTGCGTTATTTTGGCCTGCAAAATACTGTCATTTTTGTAAACAAGTTGAAGGAAAGATCTTTTGTATCCACCTAAAGTAATCAAGCCGAGGAAAAGCATTGAATGAGGCGACAAGAACATGACGATGCGTTTCATAAGTACTAAACGGTTGAAAAAAAAAAGAGCCAAGTAGGAACAGACGTACGCAAAATTAGAAGCAGCACAATCCACATGCACCGTTTTGCATCAGACAGTGATTGGAGACGAGGACGGAACGGGAAAGAGATAACCGACGCTAAAATGTAATCATTTCGTCAAAACACACAGTAATTGGAGTCATTGGAGACGAAGACGGAACGGGAAAAAGATAACCGACGCTAAAAGGTAATCATTTCGTCAAAACACACAGTAATTGGAGTCATTGGAGACGAAGACGGAACGGGAAAAAGATAACCGACGCTAAAAGGTAATCATTTCGTCAAAACACACAGTATTTCTAACTGAAGTTTATCGTTCTTGAAGAAAACAGTACCTCTGCCATGGAGGTTAAGATTTCACCCGCGTTTGTCAGTCTTCTGTCAGCGAGATTGAGGGAAAACGTCTCGACCAATGTCAACATAACTTGGTGGAAAAATCGGTTGTAACCAATGAACGAATCCCTTACATTTTGGTGAGGACCCATGGTGAGCATCTGCTTCAGATGGCAGATCCAGGCTCCGTTCAGTAAAAAATTCAGCAGCTACAAAACTGATTTCGACGAAGTTTGGAAGAAAGAAGGTATCTTCTGAATATTCATGCAGATCTGTGATGATGATCCTGACCCAAGCACATATCCAGGATCGGTCGGTGTGTCAACTTGATGGGGGTCTGCGCTCTTCTTAATGCCCTTCGTTTTTTTTTTTCTTCTGCTTTTGACACTAGACAACGCGTCAGAGAGAAGAAAATAATTTCCAACTTATTGACGCCCCTGTAAGCCATACGAACTGAAATCAATATCATTTCAACAGTGTTCACAGGCAAACAACAGTAAACCTTCCTCGTCTTCTAACACACGCACATGGAATGGCACAGACTGGTAAGGAAAAAATCAAACAGTAATTAGCGGCTAATAGCACGTAGTCAGGACATCCATGCTGGTGTAGGTGTGCCGTCGACACACGCTTCGAGTCGCACTGATGCCGTTTACATGTTATAATCCCAATGCCAATATATTTCACCGATCAGTAGATATCATATTTAAAAAAAAATGTTAATACTAAGTTGGGGAGGTAACAAAATCAAAATAAAAGTAACAATCATTGTTTCTATCATTCACGATAGCGGTGAGCTGATGTCAGCACCAAGACGTGGTTTTGGAGCGCTCTGATGTATTTTGTATTATACGTTAAATACTGCATGGATTAATTGATTTCTACAAAGTATTCTGTTGATAATAAGAGTGCCTAGTGTTTGTGACCACGGTGGTGTGTTCATCGGACTGTATTAGTTTCATGGCTAACCGTGCCCTGTGTTGAAAATGCGGAAAGGAGTGATCACAGTACGAAACAAACTGGATGTATTGCTGTTTGTGTTTGTGGCCGCTTTCTCTCTGTGTTGTGATGACACTGAAATGAATCCCGGTCCTGTGAACAGTGATACCGCCTCAGCAATATTCTGTCACAAAGAAGGTCACCGAGACGACCCGCACGATTGACAATGACCCCATCAAGATTTCCACAACTTCCCCCCCTGTGAAAGTGGAGTGGTGTCTAGTGTTTCTCCGGATACGGCAAACCAAATTCTGGAAGCCCTGTATCAACAACGCGTGTAATTCCGATCGATGGCGGCCATGTGTAACGAGATAGGCCGACGGTGTCACAGACTGTAAGAAGAAAGTGAACGCCTGGCCTCGTCTACGAACTAAACGAAGAACGATATCCAGGAACTGTCAAATGCATGTAGGCAGAATCGAAACAATATTGTGACGCCGTTTTCCAACATTGACACGATGAAGACAGAAATCGGCTGTCTGGAGGAGCACTGCAACAAACTGGAGAGCTTTTCGCGGAGGGGCAATCTGCGTTTGTACGGTGTGCCTCAGACTGAACTATCTAAAAACTTTGACACCTGTGCTGGTCTCGTCGCGGATAGTGTTGAGGGACCGAAAAAGTGGACAACAGATGAGATAGCCAGGGCACACCGACTGGGTCAAAACAAGAACGTTCGTTCCAAACCAATGATTGTTAAATTCAATCGGTGCAGAGACAAGATGCTCATCATCAGGAATCGCGACTTCAAAGTCAAGCTGGACGCGAAAGGAGTAAGAGTGGGCAACGACTTCATCAGAAAGCAAGCCGCCATAGTAGCCCAGGCGAAGAAGGAGGGGAAGGTGGCCTTCTTCAGGAGATGAAAGCTGGTAGCGGAAGCCCGAAGACCAGACCCCCGGACCTATGCTGAAGTGGCAGCAGTAGCCAAGGACGTCGTTGGTTCAGAGAGACCTCCTATGGACGCCCCTTCCACACAGCAGCCGACTGCAGAGGACAGGGGTCACAAGGACGTCGTTGGTTCAGAGAGACCTCCTATGGACGCCCCTTCCACACAGCAGCCGACTACAGAGGACAGGGGTCACAAGGACGTCGTTGGTTCAGAGAGACCTCCTATGGACGCCCCTTCCACACAGCAGCCGACTACAGAGGACAGGGGTCACAAGGACGTCGTTGGTTCAGAGAGACCTCCTATGGACGCCCCTTCCACACAGCAGCCGACTACAGAGGACAGGGGTCACAAGGACGTCGTTGGTTCAGAGAGACCTCCTATGGACGCCCCTTCCACACAGCAGCCGACTACAGAGGACAGGGGTCACAAGGACGTCGTTGGTTCAGAGAGACCTCCTATGGACGCCCCTTCCACACAGCAGCCGACTGCAGAGGACAGGGGTCACAAGGACGTCGTTGGTTCAGAGAGACCTCCTATGGACGCCCCTTCCACACAGCAGCCGACTGCAGAGGACAGGGGTCACAAGGACGTCGTTGGTTCAGAGAGACCTCCTATGGACGCCCCTTCCACACAGCAGCCGACTACAGAGGACAGGGGTCACAAGGACGTCGTTGGTTCAGAGAGACCTCCTATGGACGCCCCTTCCACACAGCAGCCGACTACAGAGGACAGGGTCACAAGGACGTCGGTCACGACCAGGGTGATCAGCAAAAGGATCTTCCCCATCACACCAGTGAAGACTGTCGGCGCTGGGGTGAGCGGGGTACACATACTGGCCTCCATGGCAGCAGAGTCGGGAGCGGTCGCGTCGGACGGACACGTGTTACCATCAGCCAGACGTCTCCTACCGGTCCTCCTGTCAACAAGAGTCCTGGCAGCAATACCTTTCGGCCCCGCCGATCTGCAAGGGCAAGTTCGGCCCAACAGGACAGGCAGGATCATCCTGATGAGTTGACTTTTCTCGTTTTCAATGTTGAAGATTTATATTCTAACCTTAATGATTTTCCTTTCATGAATCATGTTTCTACATTCGAGTTTGCTTGTCTTACTGCAACATTTGTTGATGATGCCTTTGATTTCAATTGCATATTTTCTATCATTCACGATAATAGCACTCATGGTTAAGAAAAAAAGGAAAAAACCAACGGTGCTGATGCCCGTTTTCTCTTCACCGTTTTTCAAGAGAAAATGGTAACCATCACTTTAAAAAGGCAGTTATGACGTCAACACTAATCTTTACTCAAAACATTTCTTAACCGATTGACGCTTTTAGGACATGCCATGAGTCAAAACCAAGGAAACTTCAAGCCATGAACAGTGAAAATAATCATTTATGTAGGAATATTTCGATCATTATTTACAGGCCTTGGACCACCTTTACCCTTTTCATGAACACAACGGTTTATTATGCATTTCTGTAGCTGGTCAGCTCCCACACTCACGGTGCTGTGGGCATCGTCAAATGGCAAATGTAGATGGTCCACAATGTCAGCCACCACACTAACCCTTCACTCTCATTTCACCCCATCCTCTTTTTCTGACAAACTCAAAGACGTTTACAGCGGCATGCATGTTGCGCAAAGCTTTATCAAACCGAATTTGCAGTCAGTTTGCACTGATATAACAATAGTATTAACAAAACAACAACAATAAGAAGAATGATCATAATAATCATTATTACTATTATTATTATCATCATCATTGTTATAATTATTACTGTTGTTATTATCAGTAGTAGCAGTATTGTTATCATTATTGTTGTTTTCTCGTTTGCACCCTGTTACTTCAGATGATCACGGATAACACATTTTCTTTCTGAAGCAATCAGTTTGTGCTACGGAAATCTAGCCACAATGGTGTAAGTTAATTTGGGGACAAAAGAAAACCCTCACTACCAAAAATACTATAACCCCATCCGCGTAATTATCAGATGGCCGTACGGAAATCCTCTACGGAGAAAAAGGGGAGCAAGGTATTGACCTGGCGAAAGGGGGAAAAAGATTCCCGATTTTTCACCTTTGGTTAACGTTATATTCAGGTAGAATGTCTAAACCCACCGAAAGTAAAATGGCCGTCGGGGACAACATACCATGAGTTATGGGGAGGAGTGCTATACCAGCACACCACCAGATCGACAACGCATTAAGATGGGCAGCGAAAATGGCAGGTTTTTTTTAACACTGAGTTTAGGCAGGACTCGAACTTGGAACGTCTTCTTCGAACAACGTGTTCTATCACTGAACCAACCAGTTACCCCTATTTTCACTCCTGCTATCTAGCTTATTGTGGAACAAGATGATTAACAGCCTGAAATGAAACCGAGTATCACGAGATGGAACGGCTTGCTAATCAACCGCATGGTGTTCTTCTCACTGTGGATTGTGCTTGTTGTTCAACTTGACATAGTGCGAGTTGGGTACAATGTTGTGCTCATTTACGATTTCCGATACTTTTCAGGCGTTGCGAACAGACTGCACCGACAAAGTCCAATCATTAACATTAAAAGCCTACGCAGTTTCATCAGCAAATAACACCTCCCGATGGGTAATAGCCTGGACACGGGCCCCAGCATGAAAGATCAATTCTCTGTGCTCAGTAGTTCAACAAGAGACGATAATACTGAGGAACCTCAAACTGAGACAGAGACGTTAGGAGCTCGAGGAAGGAACATGGAGGAATCGTCACGGGAGATTAGTGGATGACTCGAGTTAGGTCCTTTGTGGATAACTGTAGACGCTGCGATTAAACAATTTTTGAGAGAGAGAGAGGTAAGGTAATGCTGCTTATAGCCCAGCCAACCGCAGAGAGAGAGAGAGAGAGAGAGAGAGAGAGGGACAGAGACAGACAGACAGAATAAAGGATAAACGAAATTCTGACAGGTCACAGGATATGAAATGTACTGTGCAGAAAACGCACTGATCGTGGTCGTTCATTCATGAGAGGAATGGAACGGCTGGGAACGAGAGTAAAACATTACAGTTCCTTTCTACCGGCTAGGATTGGCTGACTTGTCTGTCCTCATCTGAAAGACTACTATTCATTTTGACGAAGATCCTCGCATGGACACTCTAACAACAGCGTGAGTCAGAGTATCAGGGGGAAAAAAGATGAATCAGACAGGGAACTGATGGACAACGAGGGAGCGATCTAGTCTTTTATCAAAATTCATTTTTTTTTGGTGGTCAGACGAAGAGAAATTGGCTTTCAGCTCTTTTTTGTTTAGCCTAAACCTCTTCTCGTTTAGCTACCCATTCCAGCCTGGGCTTCCTCATTACCTTCAGGCAGAGCCCTGTATCGAAGAGAAGAGATGCTACAGTAGATGGATTGATGATTAACACGCGAGACACACTGCAAACGGGAACTGCAGGCACATAGATACACGCGCGCGCGCACGTGCAAAGGCACATCTACAAGCGCGCGCATATATACTACTCAAAACAATTGAAGTACCACTTAGGAAAACTGCTGTCATTCGAAAGAAAACAAAGCTGAACATAATTTAATGATTGAATATTTTATTTTTATTATTCCTCAATCCATTCAAATTTGTTCAAACACCGTGACAAAAAATTATCTTTGTTTTACACTTGATTAAAGAGGCATACCCCCAAAATGAAAAGTAACAAGAGTCTATGGTAGATGTCATGATGTTAATAACGGGTATGACCACCGTTCGCGTTCAAACAAGCGTCACATCGACGTCTCATGGAGTGCACCAGGCGGCGGAGAGTGTCCTGGGGGATCGCCTGCCACTCCTGCTCCAGCAACTGAAACAGCTGGTCCACGGTGTCTGCTGGAGGGTTGTGGGCCCGCACTCGCCTCCCCAGCACGTCCCACAGATGCTCTATGGGGTTCAAATCTTGTGACCTGGCAGGCCAGTCCATTCTTGTCACCTGCTGCCCTTGTAGGAACTGATTCACGGTGGCGGCGCGGTGGCACGGCGCGTTGTCGTCCTGGAACTGGGCGCCCTGGCCAACTGCCCTCAGGGCGGGCATCACAAGGGGGCGGATGATGGTGTCGCGGTAGGTGGCACCGGTCAGGCGGCCTTCAACACGGTGTAGGGGGGTCCTGTGACGTAGGCTGAACCCACCCCACACCATCACGGACCCACCTCCATAGCAGTCATGCTCCCTGACGGCAGCGTCAACGTAGCGTTCTCCAGGACGTCGCCAGACGCGAACCCGCCCGTCGTTGAACCTGAGGGTGAACCTTGACTCGTCTGTGAAGAGTACTGTTGCCCATTCAGCTCTTGTCCACCTTCTATGACATGCTGCACAGGCCCGACGATGAGCTCGATGCGCTGGGGTCAGTATTGATCTCACTGCTGGGGACCTTGACCTCAAGTTGGCGTCGTGGAGCCGGTTCCGAACTGTCTGGGTACTGACGTTGACGTTGCTGGCTTGTCGTAGCTGGTCTCGGAGTACTGTGGCACTGGCTGAACGGTCTCTCAGACAAGCGATAACAATGAACCGATCCTGCTGTCTGGAGGTGCTTCTCGTCCGTCCACGTCCCTGCTGTTCTTCAACACTTCCAGTGTTAAGCCAACGGTCTCTGAGCCTCAGAATGACTGGGTGACTCACTCCAAGCCGTCGACCAATCTCCCTCAAGCCAATACCTTCTTGGTACCATGCTATCGCTCTTCCTCTGTCGGTGTTGCTTTGTCGTTGTCTCGCAGGCATGGTTAAATCTTCCTAAATTTCGCGACTTTTTATACCCGTCAAATGTGCTAACTCATTGCAATTCTGCTCAGAAAAGACCTTGCTTTCACGTGCATCACATTTTTTTTTCTTGCTGTGTCTGTGTCAAAATCTGGGAGCGACACAAGTTCGATAATTTCTCGGGATTTTTTTGCCTCAGATGCGACGCGGTAGATAACTGCTGACCGACTTTAACATAACAAAAATGCACGAGGAGTAGTATTTGAGAACCGGGTAAGCTTATCCAGCAGAGTTTATTCAATTATCAATATTAATTGGTTTATCAGAGCTTTTTAAAAATTGCATACAAAAATTAGGGGTGGTACTTCAATTGTTTTTAGTAGTGTATAAGGATCAAAGCAGGAGGGGAGAGAGGGAGGGGGGGGGGGCGGAGAGAGAGAGGATGTACAGAGGAAGATATAGAGAGAAGGGAAGGAGTGAAGTAAGGGCAGAGACCGAGATGTTGATGGGAGGAACAAACATACACACACACACCCCACCGCAAAAAAAATCATATCTCTAAACTAAGATAATACCAGTAAATGTAACCATATACTTGACTCTCAAGCCCCATATATGTAACATTTAACACATGCCAAAATATCCTCCTGATAACACAGAAATCGGATAACGAACGACACACATAAACACACAGGCACATATACAGACACACGCTGTTCATGCTGTCATCAGTGTATGTGACTATGTGGGTGGGTAGACTGAAGATACATAATTTTGAAATCAAGCTGTGTAACGGAAGAAAGCCGTTTTCAGGGGTGGTGGTGATGGTAGTGGTGGTGGTTAAACCGATATTGTTCAACGCACGGAAACCTGTCTACTCTGTCCATTCTCTCAAAAGTTATCAATCGATTCCCGGAGCAATGAGCATTCTGAGGTTTCACCCTGCGAATTAATCCATGCTGATCAAAGCTGATTTTTTTAGTTCTGCAATTCCGCGGTTTGAAAGACTGCGTGTTTGGTTTCAACACAGTTGACAGCACAAGAGTGGTCTGAATGGCAAGTGTCTGTCATATGCACACCACCTACAGTGATCATAAGACGAAAGAGAACCATAGGGCGTAAACAGAAAATTCAAGGCATTCATAACTTAACAGACATGGACCACTTCATCGTAGCTTAGTTGTGCTCAATACATCAAGGGATGTAGCGTATGTGAGGTGATGTGATGCGTTATGGTTTGGGATGTATGTATTCTGTCACCGATCATCTGTTGTTGGATGCACTGCTGGATGAATTTATAAACGTCATCTGTTAGTGAGAGAATCATCTAGCTGTGTGCAGAGAGAGGGAGAGGGAGAGAGACAGCGAGATACAGAATGAATGAATGAATGACTTACTTCTTTAATCGGAAGGCCATTAGCCCATTCTGATGGGGCCTCGATTAAAATACAGTTACAAACGATAATCACACAGTGTAAATACATATCTACTAGTACAATGCAAAGCACTAGATTGAAAATCTAGTTAAAAATGACAGTACGTCTTGCAAAGGCTTTACGTAAGTACAGTGACAAGTTCCGTATCGTTACAATATTAGATAATGACAATGATTTTAACACAATGAGGTAGTAGTATGGGCTTGTGACGAAATCGGACGGACCTGCCAATACCTTGCTCCAAGCAACAGCGCAGGGACTTATCAGGAGACAGGGTAGACATAAACCCTGAGAGACACTCACTGCCGAGTGGACTTGCAAGAGCTCTGCAGCAACCCAGGCACTTTCTTCGAACCGTCAGAGGTGGAGACCACAGACTTACACACATTTTAAAGTCGATGGTGGAGACACCTGGTGAAGCGTGTATCAGTGCAGTCCGGACCAGGGAACTACGAGAAATGATGCACGGATATGCATCACCAGCTTTTCTCTAGTACAATTCCCCTCCCCCTCAAATCCAAAACTGATGAAATATCTATTGCTTCAGTTTGATTGAAAATAAAACTCATACCAATGTTGTCAACTCTAAACAACTCCTGTACCTCCGGATGGAATAATAATTTTAAAAAAAAAACCCTTCCCGTCATTGTCTACGTACACACCTCTCCGCGTCAGTTTTTTTTTTTTTTTTTTTTTTTTTTTTTTAAAATAATTTCTACATGGATTCACGTCCAATAGTGGGAAAACATAACCGAGTACTGGGGATTTTGTGTAAGAGGCAGACAAATTGTTTGTTTTGTTTGTTTGTTTTTAAATCGCATTTGACTATAATGGAGATTCGTTGTTGGTTTTTTTTTAATCTCATACGACTAAAATGTACCCCTTTCCGCACACTTATGAGCTACAGAAGCCGCTAAGCCATTCGTATACAATTGCAGGCGCTCTAACCAAACAGAGTCGCAGCGAAGAATTCTCTGCTTCCATCGCCACAAGACAAAGTACACCAAGCTCTTACATGAGAAAAGACACTGAACTAATTTGAAGGAAACCAATACAAAAACAGAAAACGAACGAATGACCTAGATCAAAGCTCGCAGAAGACGCAGTTTTTGAGGCTATACGGTCAAATTAGTTTTCAGGCTAATTTCATGAATCAAACTTCCTTTGCCTACCTATCCTTCCCTGGTCCTTGGATCACGGATCACGGATAACACATTTTCTTTCTGAAGCAATCAGTTTGTGCTACGGAAATCTAGCCACAATGGTGTAAGTTAATTTGGGGACAAAAGAAAACCCTCACTACCAAAAATACTATAACCCCATCCGCGTAATTATCAGATGGCCGTACGGAAATCCTCTACGGAGAAAAAGGGGAGCAAGGTATTGACCTGGCGAAAGGGGGAAAAAGATTCCCGATTTTTCACCTTTGGTTAACGTTATATTCAGGTAGAATGTCTAAACCCACCGAAAGTAAAATGGCCGTCGGGGACAACATACCATGAGTTATGGGGAGGAGTGCTATACCAGCACACCACCAGATCGACAACGCATTAAGATGGGCAGCGAAAATGGCAGGTTTTTTTTAACACTGAGTTTAGGCAGGACTCGAACTTGGAACGTCTTCTTCGAACAACGTGTTCTATCACTGAACCAACCAGTTACCCCTATTTTCACTCCTGCTATCTAGCTTATTGTGGAACAAGATGATTAACAGCCTGAAATGAAACCGAGTATCACGAGATGGAACGGCTTGCTAATCAACCGCATGGTGTTCTTCTCACTGTGGATTGTGCTTGTTGTTCAACTTGACATAGTGCGAGTTGGGTACAATGTTGTGCTCATTTACGATTTCCGATACTTTTCAGGCGTTGCGAACAGACTGCACCGACAAAGTCCAATCATTAACATTAAAAGCCTACGCAGTTTCATCAGCAAATAACACCTCCCGATGGGTAATAGCCTGGACACGGGCCCCAGCATGAAAGATCAATTCTCTGTGCTCAGTAGTTCAACAAGAGACGATAATACTGAGGAACCTCAAACTGAGACAGAGACGTTAGGAGCTCGAGGAAGGAACATGGAGGAATCGTCACGGGAGATTAGTGGATGACTCGAGTTAGGTCCTTTGTGGATAACTGTAGACGCTGCGATTAAACAATTTTTGAGAGAGAGAGAGGTAAGGTAATGCTGCTTATAGCCCAGCCAACCGCAGAGAGAGAGAGAGAGAGAGAGAGAGAGAGAGGGACAGAGACAGACAGACAGAATAAAGGATAAAACGAAATTCTGACAGGTCACAGGATATGAAATGTACTGTGCAGAAAACGCACTGATCGTGGTCGTTCATTCATGAGAGGAATGGAACGGCTGGGAACGAGAGTAAAACATTACAGTTCCTTTCTACCGGCTAGGATTGGCTGACTTGTCTGTCCTCATCTGAAAGACTACTATTCATTTTGACGAAGATCCTCGCATGGACACTCTAACAACAGCGTGAGTCAGAGTATCAGGGGGAAAAAAGATGAATCAGACAGGGAACTGATGGACAACGAGGGAGCGATCTAGTCTTTTATCAAAATTCATTTTTTTTTGGTGGTCAGACGAAGAGAAATTGGCTTTCAGCTCTTTTTTGTTTAGCCTAAACCTCTTCTCGTTTAGCTACCCATTCCAGCCTGGGCTTCCTCATTACCTTCAGGCAGAGCCCTGTATCGAAGAGAAGAGATGCTACAGTAGATGGATTGATGATTAACACGCGAGACACACTGCAAACGGGAACTGCAGGCACATAGATACACGCGCGCGCGCACGTGCAAAGGCACATCTACAAGCGCGCGCATATATACTACTCAAAACAATTGAAGTACCACTTAGGAAAACTGCTGTCATTCGAAAGAAAACAAAGCTGAACATAATTTAATGATTGAATATTTTATTTTTATTATTCCTCAATCCATTCAAATTTGTTCAAACACCGTGACAAAAAATTATCTTTGTTTTACACTTGATTAAAGAGGCATACCCCCAAAATGAAAAGTAACAAGAGTCTATGGTAGATGTCATGATGTTAATAACGGGTATGACCACCGTTCGCGTTCAAACAAGCGTCACATCGACGTCTCATGGAGTGCACCAGGCGGCGGAGAGTGTCCTGGGGGATCGCCTGCCACTCCTGCTCCAGCAACTGAAACAGCTGGTCCACGGTGTCTGCTGGAGGGTTGTGGGCCCGCACTCGCCTCCCCAGCACGTCCCACAGATGCTCTATGGGGTTCAAATCTTGTGACCTGGCAGGCCAGTCCATTCTTGTCACCTGCTGCCCTTGTAGGAACTGATTCACGGTGGCGGCGCGGTGGCACGGCGCGTTGTCGTCCTGGAACTGGGCGCCCTGGCCAACTGCCCTCAGGGCGGGCATCACAAGGGGGCGGATGATGGTGTCGCGGTAGGTGGCACCGGTCAGGCGGCCTTCAACACGGTGTAGGGGGGTCCTGTGACGTAGGCTGAACCCACCCCACACCATCACGGACCCACCTCCATAGCAGTCATGCTCCCTGACGGCAGCGTCAACGTAGCGTTCTCCAGGACGTCGCCAGACGCGAACCCGCCCGTCGTTGAACCTGAGGGTGAACCTTGACTCGTCTGTGAAGAGTACTGTTGCCCATTCAGCTCTTGTCCACCTTCTATGACATGCTGCACAGGCCCGACGATGAGCTCGATGCGCTGGGGTCAGTATTGATCTCACTGCTGGGGACCTTGACCTCAAGTTGGCGTTGTGGAGCCGGTTCCGAACTGTCTGGGTACTGACGTTGACGTTGCTGGCTTGTCGTAGCTGGTCTCGGAGTACTGTGGCACTGGCTGAACGGTCTCTCAGACAAGCGATAACAATGAACCGATCCTGCTGTCTGGAGGTGCTTCTCGTCCGTCCACGTCCCTGCTGTTCTCAACACTTCCAGTGTTAAGCCAACGGTCTCTGAGCCTCAGAATGACTGGGTGACTCACTCCAAGCCGTCGACCAATCTCCCTCAAGCCAATACCTTCTTGGTACCATGCTATCGCTCTTCCTCTGTCGGTGTTGCTTTGTCGTTGTCTCGCAGGCATGGTTAAATCTTCCTAAATTTCGCGACTTTTTATACCCGTCAAATGTGCTAACTCATTGCAATTCTGCTCAGAAAAGACCTTGCTTTCACGTGCATCACATTTTTTTTTCTTGCTGTGTCTGTGTCAAAATCTGGGAGCGACACAAGTTCGATAATTTCTCGGGATTTTTTTGCCTCAGATGCGACGCGGTAGATAACTGCTGACCGACTTTAACATAACAAAAATGCACGAGGAGTAGTATTTGAGAACCGGGTAAGCTTATCCAGCAGAGTTTATTCAATTATCAATATTAATTGGTTTATCAGAGCTTTTTAAAAATTGCATACAAAAATTAGGGGTGGTACTTCAATTGTTTTTAGTAGTGTATAAGGATCAAAGCAGGAGGGGAGAGAGGGAGGGGGGGGGGGGCGGAGAGAGAGAGAGGATGTACAGAGGAAGATATAGAGAGAAGGGAAGGAGTGAAGTAAGGGCAGAGACCGAGATGTTGATGGGAGGAACAAACATACACACACACACCCCACCGCAAAAAAAATCATATCTCTAAACTAAGATAATACCAGTAAATGTAACCATATACTTGACTCTCAAGCCCCATATATGTAACATTTAACACATGCCAAAATATCCTCCTGATAACACAGAAATCGGATAACGAACGACACACATAAACACACAGGCACATATACAGACACACGCTGTTCATGCTGTCATCAGTGTATGTGACTATGTGGGTGGGTAGACTGAAGATACATAATTTTGAAATCAAGCTGTGTAACGGAAGAAAGCCGTTTTCAGGGGTGGTGGTGATGGTAGTGGTGGTGGTTAAACCGATATTGTTCAACGCACGGAAACCTGTCTACTCTGTCCATTCTCTCAAAAGTTATCAATCGATTCCCGGAGCAATGAGCATTCTGAGGTTTCACCCTGCGAATTAATCCATGCTGATCAAAGCTGATTTTTTTAGTTCTGCAATTCCGCGGTTTGAAAGACTGCGTGTTTGGTTTCAACACAGTTGACAGCACAAGAGTGGTCTGAATGGCAAGTGTCTGTCATATGCACACCACCTACAGTGATCATAAGACGAAAGAGAACCATAGGGCGTAAACAGAAAATTCAAGGCATTCATAACTTAACAGACATGGACCACTTCATCGTAGCTTAGTTGTGCTCAATACATCAAGGGATGTAGCGTATGTGAGGTGATGTGATGCGTTATGGTTTGGGATGTATGTATTCTGTCACCGATCATCTGTTGTTGGATGCACTGCTGGATGAATTTATAAACGTCATCTGTTAGTGAGAGAATCATCTAGCTGTGTGCAGAGAGAGGGAGAGGGAGAGAGACAGCGAGATACAGAATGAATGAATGAATGACTTACTTCTTTAATCGGAAGGCCATTAGCCCATTCTGATGGGGCCTCGATTAAAATACAGTTACAAACGATAATCACACAGTGTAAATACATATCTACTAGTACAATGCAAAGCACTAGATTGAAAATCTAGTTAAAAATGACAGTACGTCTTGCAAAGGCTTTACGTAAGTACAGTGACAAGTTCCGTATCGTTACAATATTAGATAATGACAATGATTTTAACACAATGAGGTAGTAGTATGGGCTTGTGACGAAATCGGACGGACCTGCCAATACCTTGCTCCAAGCAACAGCGCAGGGACTGATCAGGAGACAGGGTAGACATAAACCCTGAGAGACACTCACTGCCGAGTGGACTTGCAAGAGCTCTGCAGCAACCCAGGCACTTTCTTCGAACCGTCAGAGGTGGAGACCACAGACTTACACACATTTTAAAGTCGATGGTGGAGACACCTGGTGAAGCGTGTATCAGTGCAGTCCGGACCAGGGAACTACGAGAAATGATGCACGGATATGCATCACCAGCTTTTCTCTAGTACAATTCCCCTCCCCTCAAATCCAAAACTGATGAAATATCTATTGCTTCAGTTTGATTGAAAATAAAACTCATACCAATGTTGTCAACTCTAAACAACTCCTGTACCTCCGGATGGAATAATAATTTTAAAAAAAAAACCCTTCCCGTCATTGTCTACGTACACACCTCTCCGCGTCAGTTTTTTTTTTTTTTTTTTTTTTTTTTTTTTTTAATAATTTCTACATGGATTCACGTCCAATAGTGGGAAAACATAACCGAGTACTGGGGATTTTGTGTAAGAGGCAGACAAATTGTTTGTTTTGTTTGTTTGTTTTTAAATCGCATTTGACTATAATGGAGATTCGTTGTTGGTTTTTTTTAATCTCATACGACTAAAATGTACCCTTTCCGCACACTTATGAGCTACAGAAGCCGCTAAGCCATTCGTATACAATTGCAGGCGCTCTAACCAAACAGAGTCGCAGCGAAGAATTCTCTGCTTCCATCGCCACAAGACAAAGTACACCAAGCTCTTACATGAGAAAAGACACTGAACTAATTTGAAGGAAACCAATACAAAAACAGAAAACGAACGAATGACCTAGATCAAAGCTCGCAGAAGACGCAGTTTTTGAGGCTATACGGTCAAATTAGTTTTCAGGCTAATTTCATGAATCAAACTTCCTTTGCCTACCTATCCTTCCCTGGTCCTTGGATCGTGTCATTACATTCTGGCTGGATGGTGGTTTCAGGAGGCAAGGCGGAAATGAAAGAAAGAAGTAGG
This sequence comes from Conus canariensis, assembly GCA_033310375.1. Classification (NCBI taxonomy): domain Eukaryota; kingdom Metazoa; phylum Mollusca; class Gastropoda; order Neogastropoda; family Conidae; genus Conus; species Conus canariensis. Next base: position 25,674,247 of record CM065721.1, read on the forward strand.
ATATCAGGATAAAAGAAGTGTACACAAGATGGTGGAAAAAGTGTACGAACATGCACTAACATACATACACTAGCTGTATACGACATACAGAAACAGCATACACACACTTTCACACCATAGCTGGAGACAAGGAACAAGTTCTTTGCAGTGCAGGCTTTTTCCGGGTAATAACGATACTGGGCCCCGTCAAACCCGCTTTTCAAGCAGCAGGAGGAAACTGACCTATGACGAGAACAAAAGCGCGAGTCAGAGACTGCAAGAGCTGAACCTAATGCTGCCATTTGCCGGACCCACGAAGACATAAAGGTCACTTTTTGACCACTGCCTGAGGGATTTCCCCACGTTGCGTGTCTTAGAAATCAAGTACGATTAGCTCTAAGCCATGATGTCTTCTTCTACATGCTTTCTGAGACTGCCCGAATACGCAGAGAAAATGTTTGATCATAGATCTTTCGTGACAATGGTCCATCCCACATCTTTGATAAGACAATAAAACATTCTTCTCGGGGAAAATAATCGAAAAGCAAACATAAAGCGGGTACAATAGTAACTGCAGTTTTCTTCCTTTATCGAAATCAACTGATCACACTTTTGTTTAAACTTCTGCATCATTCCATGTTATGTTTTCTGATCATGCTTTTTCATTAAAGTTATTACTGGGGAATGTGTTGGGGCGGCAAAACTGCGATTGAAAAGGAAAGATACGGGGTTCATCCTGAATATCATAATAGAAACAGGCTTCGTCTACAACCATCGCACGCACGCTCGCTCGCTCGCACGCACGCGCGCGCGCGCGCACACACACACACACACACACACACACACACACACACACACACACGTGGCGCGCATGCCTATTCACCTGTTTACTTTTTTTTGTCAATGTTCCCACGCATTTCCATTGCTGGCAACGCTCTTCAATTTTCTCCCTGTATGTCTCTCAGCATCTAGTAGTTTGAGGTCACTACAAGGAGGAAAACAAGGGAGAAGGCTAACAATGGACTGTTTGAAAATGCTGAAAGAGACAACAGCTGACGGGAAATTCGATCGTTAACATGAGTATGTCTGGTCTTAAATGTCTCTGTACAAATCGGGCCATGGTTTGTCTACTGCCAGTGTGAAAAATCCATAAAATTACACACACACACACACACACACACACACACACACACACACACACACACACACACAGAGAGAGAGACTTACGCATCATACATAACACAATCTAAGGTGTACTAAAAGGTCCCTCTTTTAGAGACAGAAATGTCAGACTGTTAACCAAACAAAAACAAACCTGGCTACGAATTGCACACACATACCTACACAGGCACAAACACTATCTTTGCGTTCAACAATGCATATGGTGGCGGGTGGAGATCCTTTTTCTCATAGGTTTATTTTTGTTTTCTCTTTCTATCACTCCGTTCGTCCTTGATGCCAGAATCATATGACTGAGGATAGATATTATCGAAATTTCGCTGCATAACAAAAAAACTTGCGTAGGGGTTCGCAGGGGTGGAACCGACGTTCACCATGTAGAAAACCTGGCTTTTCAGTTCGTTCTCCTAAAGTTCACCATTGATTCCCGAATCGAGAACGGACGCCGCCCGGTCTGCAATAGCAGTAAACGTTCTGAGGTTTCACCCGCCGAAATAAGCCATGCTGACCAAAGGAGTTTTCACCACGGCACTCGTCTTCCGCTCGATATTTTTTGTCCTTTGCGGTTACAAAAACGGCACGTGTTCCGTTTCATGGAATCAAAGGCGCCAGCTTGAGTGGTCTGAAGGACCTCTCTCTGTCATCGACACGCTACATACTGGGATCATGGGGTGAATGACAGTCTAAGCCTGAAAAAGGACAGTAAAAGCCATGACAACCACACGAACATGCACCACTTGCTGTATGCACATATTTGCTCAACAGGTCCAGGAGAACAGCGCATGTGATCTGGTGTGTTATGCTTTGGGATTCATGTCCATGTATTATCACCGGTCGCCTGTTGCCGAGTGTATTAATGGATGTATTTGTAACAATGCGCATGTACATCTCTTTGCCAGCGTGCACGGAGGACAGAGAAGAAGAGAAAGAAAAGGAGGAAGAAGAAGAAGAAAGAAAGAGAGAGAGAGAGAGAGAGAGAGAGAGAGAGAGAGAGAGAGAGAGAGATGCATAGACTGTCCGTAAAACGAGAGCACTCTCTATCCCAGAGAATTACCAGGTTCTATGAAGGGAAAGGTAAGAGCCAGAGAGGTGGAAATTCAATTTGTCAAATGGGCGATTCCTGTTCTTTGCTGGCTTTCCCCCCAGCAAACCTCACTCTCCCATCAGGGGGAAAGGAAGGGGAGACCTGTGAGGAGGATCAAACCACGAGTCACTGACCGGAGGCTGGAACCCAGCGCTGTCAACCGCTAGAATCCATGCTGGAATAAGGGAGATTACTTCGGTGGCCGCAGTCTCTGACGTTTCCTCATGTAGCATGTTTTAGAATTGACAGTAAACGAACTATAACACTGTTTTGTGTGCTTATATGCCTTTTGGCGCTGGTCATCTCTGGCGGTTGTCCATCCACTATCCAGATTTTTGAAAGACGACAAAACCATCTAAAGGAGAATGACTTCAAAAGCAAGTACTACGGAAACTGCAGTTTCTCACCTTTTTCAACAGTAACCGATCAAAACGCCTTCTCCCCCTTTTGTTTTGTTTTCTTCTCGTGATTTTGAACAGAACCTTTGCGACTGGGTTATGGGGTGCAGCTTCAGTCTTGGGTAGTGTTGTGAAGTTCAGATTGAAAAAAAAACAACAAAAAACATCCGGCTTACTGTAGTCCTCGCATAGATACAGGCGAGTCTTCGTCTACTTCTGCTCTACTCCTCTGCACATACACGCGCGCGCGCGCGCGCACACACACCACCACCACCACCACCACCACCACATACACGCGCGCGTGCGCTACTTTATGTGTAGTTGTACTAGTACAAAGCTCATCATAGCTGCAGAATCTATAAACATTAATAAAAATTGTCATCAGACTTGCATCTGTCTGATGTAATCAACACAAAACGACGCCACAAGGTGAGATTCTCGATGGAAAAATAAACATACCAACACCAACCCATACATGATCTGGTCTACATTCTATTTTCGTGACGTTTTAATACTAATCAAAAGCTAAATAACAGATTCAGAGTTCTCTATTTAATTTCTATCCTCTCAACAGATTTACTATTGTCTCGGTAGCAAGGGCATGGAAGTTTAACCATGGACATAGATATATCAGCAATTGGCTTCACTGCATCAATAGTTTCTATGCTTTAAATACACAAATGTCAGACAAGACTGACAACAACCAATCTGGCTACAAGTCACACGCACAGACATACACGTGCACGCACACTATTCTTGTTGTCCACAATGTAGTAGTCCAAAACCCGTTAAAAAAACATCTTTTTGTTTTTTAATGTCAGAATCACGTGTCCGAGGATACACAATATCAAAAACTCGCCATACATAGGAAGAATCCCGCTTTGCGGGGTGGTGGTGGGTGGAGTGTAAATCGCTATTGTTTACCAGGTGGAACCCCGCGTGATCTGTTCATGTTTTTCAAACTCCACCATTGTCTTGAGCACCGAGAACGCATGCCGCTCTGTCTGAAAGAGCGATGAGGGTTCTGTTCTCTAATCTCACGAAATAAGCCATGCTGGTACAAATGAAATTTCACTGCATGTCTCACCTTCTGGTTGACTTTTTTTTTTTTTTTTTTTTTTTTTTGCGGTTCCGCGGCCTCAAAGACTGTGCATGCTTGATTTCATTGAGTCGTAGTATGTGCCAGTGTTAGAGCAGCCTGCCTGTGCCTCTGTCACATAAATGGATAAGACAATGAAAGACGGTTTAAAGCTTAGAAAGGAAATCATATTCCATTCACAACCATACAAAAATGGATCATTTAAACTTAGCACGGATGTGCTCAGTGTTTAGTGATGTGTTTATGCTTTGGGATTTATCCTCGTGTTCTATCACTAGTTATCTGTTGTCGGGTGTATTGATGGATGTCTTTGAGAGAGACAGAGACAGAGAGAGAGAAAATGATGCTTATAGCCAGGCTGACCGCAAAGGGCCTTATCAGGGCTGTCACCTCGTTGAATCAGCTCTCAAAAGACAAGACAAGACAAGACAGACAGACAGACAGACACAGAGAGAGAAGGGGCGGGCAGACAGAGACGTACAAAAAGGCAATTCAGTTTGAGCTCTTCCCACTCATCCTTACAGAAAGCTCTGCGGTTCCATGAGGGATATTACAAGCCAGAGCTAGAAATCTAGTTAGTGAAACGGCAGTCTCTTGTTCCTCGCTGGCTTCTTTCAGATGATGAAGGCACTGGACACAGCAAAGCTAAGTGTTCCATCAGGAAGAGGAAAAAGATGACCTAGGATGAGAATCAAGCCATGGGTCACCCGAGTCCACGCTGGAACCCTGCGCTGGTACCAGCAGGATCTATGCGGAAGTCAGGGAGGAAACATCCGCTTCCACTTCATGCTTCAGGAAGACCTTTTCCCTTCTTTTATATCTTCCAACATCTTCCGGATCTCGGTCGACGTTTGCAAAGATCTTTTAAACAACAACAACAACAAAAAAGCAACAACACTTACAGAGAGAGAGAGAGAGAGAGGGAGAGACCCTTCCACTAGACGCTGTGCTAAAATGTCCCTTTGCTACAAATGCAGACAGCATGACAGAAATAGTCATCATGGACTACAAGACAGATTTCATACACACTGATTTGTGCACACTACACAAGCGCATTGTCCGTTTGAGGGGGAAAATCTCTAGTTTATGTTTTCTACATTCGTCTCAGACGTTAGGATCAGATGACTGAGCGTTAGATCAGTTCGAAACTCCAGCCACACAACAGAAGACACCTGGCTGACACCAGTGCAGTCTTCTGCCCATTCTGTCAAACTTTACCATTGACGCATGGATCAACCACAGATGCTGCTCTCATTACGACGACAACAAGCGTTCTCAGGCCTCAGCTGACGAATTATGCCATGGGAGAGAGAGAGAGAGAGAGAGAGAGAGAGAGGGAGAGAGGGAGATGCATGGACTGCCCATAAAATAAAAGTTCTCTTTATCCCAGAAAATTATCGGGTTCTCTGAAGGGAAATGTTAAAGCCAGAGCGGCGGAAACTCAATTTGTCAAATGGCCGATTCCTGTTCTTTGCAGACTTCTTCCAGATGATAGAGGTACTTCCATTGGGGGAACAAAGAAAAGACCTACAATGAGGATCAAACCAACAAGTGTGGCCAGAATACGGCGTTGGACCCACATAGAAAGAAGAGGGTCATTGTTGTGGCTGCTGACTTTAGGCTTTCGGCCAGTTGCACGAATGGATTTAATTCTGAATTGCGATGTATTGTCATACACATTCTGATACTGCAGATCTCTACAACAACGTTTGATCACTACTTTCACTGATCGTTCAATGACAACGTTTATCCCTGATCAGAATTTTCGAAGGACGACACAACTTCCTTTGAAGAAGAATGATCTTGAAGAGGATGCAACGATGCAGGTAGCGACAAGGCTGGCGTTTCCGTGCATTTTCGACAGTAAAAGATGACAAATTTTCCTCTTCAGCATCAACTTCAGTCGCACAAGTTTTGCCCGTTTCTATACGGAACTTATAAGCAAGGAAGAAGTGGAGTTGTGGTGTTGAGACATAACACCAAGATGAAAAACAACACCAACATTAGAGTTCAGTCTTTAACATATGCACAGGCTACATCTACAGGCACCCTCCTCTGCCCTCTCACAAAACACACGGAGCTTTGTTTTCAGCTGTGCCAAAACCTCCATGTAGCCGAGGGATCTATAAACATAGGGCACAATGTCATTAGGCAGACGCTGATGTGGACAACCTTTCTGTCCCTTTTGTCAAACGCAAAAAATAATTCAAAAGCTCAAGACTTGCTCTAAGGGTGAATAATCATCGTGTTATCGATCCAACGTGATCTGAACCAAAACATTTTAAAACCGAATAGAAGACAATATAAAGATTAAGAGTTCTGTTACCACCATGTAAACAGATACACAGTTCTGCTGGACGTTTGGACATGGAGATTTGGCGGTTCCCGGGTTAAATCAGTTGCTACCTTTTCTGCAACTAACAAGTCGTTACGGACTTTCTTTTTTGCAAATGTCCTCAAGCGCTGCCGATGTTTGGCTACATTGTTCAATTTTTTTTTCTGAGAATTTACCAATTTTCAGCCAGTTAAAAGAGGAATGCAGATAGAAACATCCGAATGGGTGGTCAGAAAAAAATAAAGGGCGACAGGAGACTGGACCAGAAGGATACATTAAAGATTAATGTGATTCAATGTCTAGACTTACAGGCATCTCCATACACGAATATAGTTTGTCTGCTGCCGCTGTGGGAAATATATGAAGAGAGAGAGAGAGACAGAGAGAGGGGGAAGAGAGAGAGAGAGAGAGAGGGAAGGAAGAGAGAGAAGAGGAGAGAGATGAGCATATGAGAGAGAGAGACAGACAGACAGAGAGAGAGAGAGAGAGAGGGGGGGGGGATGGGAAGAGAGGGATGCACGGACTGTCCATAATGCAAGGGCATATCTTTTTATCCCAGAAAATTATCGGGTTCTCTGAAGGGAAATAGTAAGAGCCAGAGAGGCGGAAACTCAATCTGTCAAATGGCCGACTCCTGTTCTTTGCAGGCTTCTTCCAGATGATAGAGGTAATAGGAGCAAGAAACCTGACTCTTCTATCAAGGGGAAGGAAATGGAGGCCCTATCATGAGGATAAAATCACGAGTCACTGACCCGAGGCCGGAACCCAGTGCTGCCACTGCTGGACCCATGCGGAAGTAAAGGAGACCACTGCTGCCCTTGCCATGTTGCATGTCCGAGAATTTACATTTAATGAACTCTAAATCATGGCGAGGTGTTGCATACCTAATTATTCTGCTCAATTCTGTGACCAAGTCTTACGACTATTTTTACAGACCTTTCCATGACAATGGTCACAACCATCGACATTTCTCAAGTAAGGATAAACATCTCAAAGAGAATATGTTGAAACACGTAACGCCGGGGCATGGCTTCTCTCTACGTTGTCTACAGTAATCTCTCTTCATCATCACCTCATGCGTCATTACTCTGACCTGTTTCGAAGAGAATTCTTGTTCCTGGGAAAGACGTGATAGGGCTGATTTGGCTACCGAGCCTCAATTAGAAAACATAAAAAACAAATTGCAGTTGAGCTTTTCGTAGCCCTTTTAAAATGCGCATGCTGAATCCACATACAACCCCCTTTCTCTGCCCCCAGCACACAAACGCATCTTTATTTTCAGCTCTTCCAGAATTAACCTTAACGTAAATGCTGGATCTACAAACACGGGAACATTGTCATCTGTCAGGCACTGATGTGGAAAGATTTTCGGTCTGATGTAAGCAACACAGCGGTAATTCAACAAGCTTACAACTTCTCGAAGGGAACCGATCCCCATCAGCCAATGTGGTCCATGTTTAGCTTTTGTGACGTTTCAATACCAAGAAAAAGTCAACATAAAAATGTAGAGTTCTACATTTCCTGTAATTTCCTCTCAAGAAATTCACACTCTTAAGGGTAGCAAGGGCAAAGAAGTTTAAGGTTCGACATGGAAAACTGGCAGGTAACTTTTCCACACCGATGATTCACCGATGTACTTTTCTTGTGCACACACCACTGATTCTGGCTACACTTTTCAATTTTCTTGGAGCATGTACCTTGGCGTCTACGTGCTTGTAGCCAGCAGAGTGAGGAATATGAAGAGGAAGCGCTTGAATGTACGCCCATAAATGGTTAAGGGTTGACTGGGATCGGATTAACATGACACGATGTCTGGACTGGAATGTCTCTCTACAGCGGTCTGTCTTCTGCCAATGTGATAACTCCATGAAATCAGGGAGACAGAGGGGTAGCGGAGAAAAAGAGGGAGGGAGGGAAGGAGGGGGGGAGGGAAGGAGACAGAGAGAGAGAGAGAGAGGGGGGGAGGGAGACCAACAGACAGAGACAATCTCAAGAGAGCATACACAAAAGGCAAGGTTGAGAGAGAGCAGACATGCAGAGAGAGAGAGAAAAGAGTGAAAGAGAAGAGTGGAGAGTGACACAAAAAGACCGAGAAAAAGGAAGGGGACGAGAGAGAGAGAGAGAGAGAGAGAGAGAGAGAGAGAGAGAGAGAGAGAGAGAATGCATGGACTGCCCTTAATGCGAAAGCTCTTTTTTATCCCAGAAAATTATCATGTTCTCTGAAGGGGAAATGTCGGAGCCAGGGAGGCGGAAACTCAATTTGTGAAATGGCGGATTCCTGTTCTTTGCAGCCTTCTTACGGATGATAGAGGTACTTCCATTAGGGAGAGAAAGAGACGACCTATGATGAGGATCAAACCAAAGTGTCGTTGACTCAGGCTAGATCACAGTGCCGGACCCACACAGAAAGAAGGGAGATCGTGGCGGTGACTGCTCGCTGTAGGCTTTGGACATGTCGCATGAATGGGTTGAATCCTCTAATTGTAATTGATGGACACTCACTTTCTGATACTGCCCATACATGTGACTAAGTTTGATCACTATTTTCACAGACTATTTCGTGACAATGTTTATCCAACATTTTCCAACGGGAACAAATCTCCATTTGAAGAACAATTATCTCAAAGTGAATGCGATGAAGCTACCAGCAAAAGATCTGCCGTTTCCCTGCGTTTACAACAGTAGAAGAAAACGTATGTTTTCCTTTTCTCTGTCAGCTTATGTCATACAATATTACATGCCTTTGAAGAGAACTCTTATTACCCAGGGGGACGTGGAGGTGTTGTGTTGAGCCACGAGACAAAGTTTAAAAAACAATAACACCATCTAAGCTCACTCTTCAATATGTGTAAGTCACAACTACAGACACCCTCCTTTGCCCTTCCCCAACACACACGCAGCTTTGATTTCAGCAGTGCCAGAACTTCCATGAAGCTGAGGGATATATTAAACAAGGGGAAATGCCATCAGGCAGACAGCGATGTGAACAGCATTTTCCCTCTGCTTTACCAAAGAATGAAAAGAGTAATGTAAAAAAAAAAGCAAAAAAAAAAAAAACGAACTGCTTTCAGGTAAACATTCCGTATCAACCGAATCTGAACTGGTCCGTATTGCTTTAAAACCAAATAAAAGTCATCATAAAGAATCATAATTCTATTTACCGTGTTCACCCTCTCAACAGACACACAGTTATTTGGAATTAATGGGCATGAAGGTTTATTGCTTCACATGGTAAACTAGATGTTCTCTACAACTAACGATTTCACCAAGATGCTTTTTTTGTAAACGTTCCCAAGCGCTGCTGATGCTTGGCTACACTCTTTATTTTCTCTAAGCATCCATCAGCTTGCAGCCAATTAAAGGAGGAAAAAGAGAGAAGCACCAGAATTCGTGGTGACCCAAGGATGAAATGGAGATAGGAGACTAAGGCTGACGGAAGGATTTGATTAATGTAATTCAATGTCTGAACTAAAAGGTATTGCCACAATATGTGTTAGGTTTGTCTCCTGCCAAAGTAAGAAACACATGAAATCAGATATACATAACGCAGCTAGATATTTCCTATTCACACTTTCGTGCACACGCATAAAACAGCATCTTGCTGTTGCATGTGAAAGTCTCTTTCCACTTACACTCGTTTCCTTTTTCGCCTTACTCATCAGAAAACGTGACTACGTGTTGCATATGTTCTAAATTCCAGCCCTACAACATACGGCTGCTGGGGCAACTGATATAGTCTCCTGTCCATTCTCTTAAAGTTCAGCATTGATTCCCGGATCGATCACAGACAGCTGCTCTCACTGCTCTGGCACTGCACGTTCTGTGGTTTCATCTGACTGAATAACCATGCTGATCAAAGCGATTCCAGGGCAGTGTCCGCCATTTGTTCCGTTCCGGTCATTCTGAGATGGTTCAAATACGGTACGTGTTTGGTGCCCACGAATGCAACGCGCCAGCATGTCAGTCTAGATGGCCCTGACCATCATCACATCATGTTAAGGGATTGTGACAAGGAATTTACAAAGTGCGTGTTGTTTCACTTCAAAGATGAAGAACTACAAAATACATTACTCGTGAACCCCTTGCACTGAATACAGATACAACTTAGGTATTCAAGAAAAGAAACTAACAGAGTCAGTAATGTTCTGCATTCCTGTAGTTGTTAAATTACTTCGCCCATTGTCAGAGAGAGAGAGAGAGAGACAGACAGACAGACAGACAGACAGACAAAACGAATATTTACTGTGTTAGGCACTCCGCCCATTCACAGGGTAGAGAGGGGTGGGGAGCTTGATCAAAACTGAACAATTACATCAATATAAAAAGTCATTACAAACTATTTTTCTTCGTAATATGGAAAACACACTACGGGAATGTCCAAGGCAACAGACATCGAACACTGACACTGCCACAGTCTGTGTCCAGAAGATTTCCATCTTCACCAGTTTAGTTATCAGCGGGTATGGTCTTCATGTGGCTTGAAACTTTGCTGTAGTCTTTTCATTTCGTCTGATTGTTGATTTACACATGTCGTGATTTAACTGAAAATATCAGTGGTCATACCGCTAACCTGTCCCGTGTCACTGACTGAAGTACAATTTCTGACACCGTCACCACTTTGCACAAGTCTTGTTCTTTTCGCACAGATCAGCTGACATGCAAATGCTCTACGACTGTAACATTTTAACCACGACACGACTCAAGACAACTTCCATTCTCTTCTTCATCGTCTGCGGTGGTGTGACAGTCCGTCCAGTCTTGCCTCACTGTTCAGCAGCTGGTCGTCAGGCCGTATTGAACGTGGTGGTTCATACCTTTTAATTTTGTTTATCTCGGTAATAAGCTTCGACCATTATTTTCAGAGATAATTCATGACAATGGACCCTCACATCGATATTTCTAAAGGAAAGATAAAAATCTCAAAGATGAAGCGATTAGCGGAGAGACCACTGTTTTCCAAGCGTTTTCAACAGTAATAGGTAACACAGCTTTTCCTCTTCTGCATCGCATGTTGCATTACTTATTTTGTTTTAAACAGTATTCCTTTTGCTGGCAAAGGAGTAGGGTGGTGTCTTAGGCTAAGAGGCTTTTTCAGCGTTTCCAGGTCTAACCTCAACATGAGCGCTGGATCTACAAACAGGAAAAAAATCATCACTCGTCAGAACTGATATGTACAGACCTGTCTGCTCTAACCAACCTAGGAGTAATGCAAAAAGCCGAGACTTCTTGGTGGGAAAATTAACATCCTGTAACCAATCCTAGTTGGCGTATTGTGGTCCATGTTTAGGTTTTATAACTTCAGAAACAATGGAAAAAGATTTGAAGTTCGACATTTCCCATAGTCTCCTCCTAAGAACTTTACAACTCTGCGGGTGGAAGGGCAAAGACGTTCAGCGGTTGATATGGTAAATAAACTGGTAAATTATCTTCTCCATATTGATGATTCCGTCTCCTGCAAGTATGACAACTCCAAGAAATCAGAGAGAGAGAGAGAGAGAGAGGAGGGAGAGAGAACTAAAGGGCAGCATGGACTGTCCGTTATATGAGCACTTTTTATCCCAGAAAATTATCGGGTTCTCCGAAGGGAAATGGTAAGAGCCAGGAAGGCGGAAACCCAATTTGTCAAATGGCCGACTCCAGCTCTTTGCAGGCTTCTTGCGGATGATAGAGGTATTAGGCGAAGCAAACCTGACTCTTTTATCCAGGGGAAGGAAACAGTGGCCAAATGATGAGAGGATCAAATCACAAGTCATTGACCCACAGCTGAATGAACCCAGCTGTGCCACCTGCCGGAGTCACGCAGAAGTACAGGAGACCGACCACCATTGCCACCACCGCTCTTGTCATGGTGCACGTCTTAATATTCGAAATTCAATGAGCTCTAAATCATGGTTTAGTGTCACATATATTTTGACTTTGCTCCTTTCTCTAATCAATTTCGACAATCATTTTCAGAGTTCATTTCATAAAAATGGCTATCCCCATCAATATTTCTGGTGGGAGGATAAAAATCTCAAAAGAGAATAGGATGACACAAATGAAGAGACCATGGTTTCCTAGTGTTTCGAACAGTAATAAGTATAACAACTTTTCCTCTTCTGCATCGCCTCATACTGTATTACTCTTATTTGTTTTAAACAGGATTCTTGTTACTGGGACTGAGACGCCTTGACAAAATGATATGCACAGGCTGTATCAACATACAGCCTCCTTTCCTTCTCCCCCAATACAGAAACGCAGCTCTTCCGGAACTAACCTCAACATGATTGCTGTCAGTAATATGTAGAGACTTTCTGTCTGCTGTAACCAACTTATGAGTAATGCAAAAAGGCGAGACTCCTTGATGGGAAAACCAACATCCTGTAACCGGTCCTCGTAGGCGTGATGTGGTCCATGTTTAGGTTTCATAATTTCAGAAACATTGAAAAAGTCAACATAAAAAGATTTGAAATTCTACGTTTCCAATATATCCCTCTTAAGGACTTTACAGTTGTGCTGACAGAAGGGCACTGACGTTTAGCGCTTGATACGGTAAATTAACAGGTGCTTTATCTTCTCCATACTGATGACTCCGTCTCCTGTTAGTGTAAGAACTCTAAGAAATCAGAGAGACAGAGAGAGAGAGATGCGCACATGTTGTCTGTACTTAAAGAGCCCCATTTCAGAAAACTACCGGCTGGTATCAAGTGAACTGTACGTGGTAGATTGGTACGGTTTAGTAAGTCAAATGGTCGGTTCCTGTTCTGTGCATATTCTTCCTCATGAAAGAGGCACTAGGCCCACCTTACCTGGCTCTTAGTTCAAAGAAAGGAACGGGTGACGGGAAGGAAGAGGAGGCCCTATAATAAAGATCATGCCACGAGTCATTACACTGAAGGCGGAACCAAGTGCTGCCACCCGCTGAATCCAGGCGGAGGTAAGGGAGATCATTTATGCGACCGCCACTTGTGGGATTTTGCATGCTGCATATCTCAGAAATCGAATGTAATGAAATGTCAATTTCCGAACCCAGTTTTCATAATTATTTTGGCAGATCATTTCGTCACAATGATTATTCCTGATCTGTACTGTAGAATGACGGCAATACCTTCATTTGAAACGGAATAATCTCGAAGAGATTAAGATGAAACAAAGGCAGTAGAAACGGTAATTTCTCTGTTTTCAATTGTAAAAAATATTTTTTTCTCTTGTACATCAGCTTGTGTTGCTTTACTCTGAGATGGGGTGTGATGCTTTTTTTTTCTTTGAGAAGGTGAGATAAAGAGAAATACAGAGACAAAAACCAGCATCCGATCTAATGCAGAGGCATACTTAAATACTCCTTCCTCCCTCTTCCTCCAACACACATACGCAACTGTCTTTTCAGCTTTGCCAGAACTAAGCTCAACATAGTTGCTGAATCTATGAACAACGGGAACCCGATGTCACGCACACCAACCAACACAAAAGTCATGAAAAAATCCTGAGACTTCTCAATGCGAAATTAGATGCTTTATAACCAACCAGTTCACCCCTGATCTGATCCATGTTCATTTTTGATAATGTTTGAAAACCGAGAAAAAGCTGAACATAAAAATTCAGTGCTGCCCCTTTCAGTGTTATCCTCTCATCACATGTACAGTTCTGTTGGCAGTGAGTTCACGGAAGTGTAGCGGTTGACATGCGGTAGACCAGCTGTTTCCTTCTCTACACTGATGACTCACCAGTAAACATTTGTTGTCACTGTTCCCATGCATTCCCAATGCCAGCCAAAGTCTTCACTTCTCTCTGAGTAAATATCGCGACGTCTCCCGCGCTGTGATCAGTTCATGGGGGGGGGGGGGGGGGGGGGGGGGGGGGGGGAGAAAGGGACAGAAACGACAGTCAGAAATAATGAAAGGGACTACAGGAGACCCGAGGCAGACAGAGAAATCTGATTATCAACGTGAGTCAATGTCTGGACTGAAATGTCTCTCTGCAAGGAGGGCTGTGGTTTGTCTGCTGCCAATGTGACAAATCCATAAAGTCAGAGAGAGAGAGAGAGAGAGAGAGATGTTATTACAACCAGATCATTCTGCCCCTGTCATGAAAAGAACAGAGTAGGAGTGGAAAATTGGACAACGCAACCTTACCGAACGAAACGAAAGTGCCCTTGAGACTGGGAAAAAAAAGCATAAACACTTTTTCACATACGTAAACTGAAGCATCAGTATTCTAACTTGATAAAAAGAAAAGGCAACCGGATTTCGGATTTTGACATGACTTTTGGTCGGATTTTTCTCTTCCAAAAACGAGCGTTTCACGTTAAGGTCTGTGATGTTCATGCTACGCTTCGTGCCAGTCACAAACCAGGACACAATACAGCCGTGACCTTCTATAGTAGGTTAAAACGGATAAGATGTTTTCCCGTTTGTTTGAATGTCTGGGTTGAAGAAGTTTCAAGTAGAAAAATGAAAACAAAGTCTGATTCTACTCTCAAGAGAGAGAGAGAGAGAGAGAGAGAGAGAGAGATCGACACAACTTTGCCATTAGCAAAAAAAGCCCTGTTGGCAAGGGGGTTTCAATCAATGGACTGTGGCAAAGACATGTAATACACGCAAAGAGAAATTGAACAATTTCAGAAATGATGCAAATCTACATTGGACACCACATACCCATGCAAGCATGTACATGCTCCCTCACACACATACACAACACGCGCGCGCACGCACGCATGCGCGCGCTCACCCACCCATCCACGCATTCACACACGCACGCATGCGCGCGCTCACCCACCCATCCACGCATTCACACACATACTCACAACCCCCCCCCCCCCCCCACACACACACACACCCCGCGCACCTCAGTAACCTGTCTCCTTCGACCATCAAGCCACGAAAAATACAGAATGAGGGCCGAATGTCGCTACATACAGTCATCGTCACAAAATTTAAGCTCAAGGGATTGTTTGTGATATAATTTCTCCGAAAATCAATAGCTTCAGCTATATATTTTGCAAATGATATGGTAATTTGATCATTTTACAGGACAGAATTGCAATGAGATCTTTTCTCTGTGCAGCTGGCTCACTGAAAATTTTGCATCTACTTCGAATATCTGCGTAAGCGGGACAATCGAAGACATGTTTTTCGTCCCCACTGTTGTTTCTCTCTACACACACGGGGCATTCTTTATTGTCCGATGCTTCAAACCATATTTTGTTTGCATTAAGGCCCAGAGTTCTCGTTCGAAATTTTGTTAAGTTATATTTATGCCATTTGTTAGTAACAATCATAAAATACTTTTCTATCTCTAAATTACTTTCAAACGAGAGGAACCAATCATATTTGACGTTTCCATCCATGCTGGAACGCCAGTTTTGTCTGTAAGAACAAATTAAACGATTCTTGAATTAAGAAATAAACTGTGTAGTATTGCCTACTCCCTGACAAAGTTATGAAAGACACCGGAAAAAAATCAAATTTCCTGTCGACAAACGTTTCTGTTAAACACACCAAGTCAAAACTATTTACACAATTCATAAACGATAGATCACATAGTTTACTAAAGAGATTTTTAACATTATAATTGGGAAATGATATTTCTTTTGCCTGACGGTCTAGCCTGTCCTCTTTCGAAGTATTTTTGGAATGCAGAGATCTCTCACTGCTACTTTCTGCCAGACAAGATTTTAAACCAGTCTGTGTGCACGACACACTACCTCGTGTTACACTGTGTGTGGTAACTCTCCCGTGCTGACGCCGTGACCCGCTGAAGTCGCAGCGCCAGGTGTCCCCAGCCTATCACAGCACGCGCACACCGAGAAACGTCCCCTGTCGCCTGATGACGTGGCCCAGATAGGGAAGTCCTGCTACCGCCAGGTGAAAGGTCACCAAGTCGACCCCTGCTGTTCGGCTTGCCCACTAAGCAGGCGCCTCGCTAGAAGGCGAGAGTTCACGCGCCACTCTTTTGGTCAACTAATCTGTTGATTGGCTGCAGCATTCTCTGACGTCATGTTGACCTGGAGGGACCCCCCCCCCCCCCCCCCCCGTGTCACCACTACACGCCTCCCGCCGACCCACTTCTGCTCCCACTGTCGCCACAGCTTCTGCTGCCCTCGATCGGTTGATCCGTGGTCTGTCGTCACGATGACGCTGAGAGGAAACCCCGGCGTCATTGCAGTCTGTCACGCGGCGGCTGTTAAAGTTTCGGTTCGTGCCAGCCTTCACTGTGTCCATGTCACCCACTGCGGCTTCCGTCGCTGTTACCTCTGCATACGTACGTGGATCGGGTCTGTGCGGTCCGGCAGTCAATTTCCCTCTGACGGAAAAAGCCACCTTTCCTTCTTGCCGTGCCTTCGCCACTATTTTTTTTTTACTGTCTCCTTGTCAAATCATTTGCCACCCTGACACCTTTCTTTTCCAATTCATGGCGAAATTCACTATCACGTATTAATTGCAGTTTATCTTTCCACTATCAGAATTTCACCACCATTGTTTTGGCTTCAGTTTTTTTTTCTGACCTACCCTGTGAGCACGAACGATGTCTTCTTTCCATGTTTTGTAACCACTATCACTGTTTAGGGTATCAAACAAAACACCGAGCACACGTGTCGTAGTCTTCTTTTTCGTTGGAGGGGATACCAGAGAAACGTAGACTGTCTCGCCTTGAAACACTCTCAAGTCTGTCGAGCTCTTCTGTGGTCTGCATTTTTTTTTTTGCTGCTCTAAACCGGTCACTGTTGCTGACAAATTCTGTGTCTCCTCTCTACCCTCTGCCATCCTGTCATACAGCGGATCAAGATCAACAGACATGCTTTCCACAGCAGCTGACAGTCTGGTTTGTTCCACTTCCACCTGGGCACAGCGATCGTTGATTTCTTTGCATTTCGCAGATACTGTTCCCAGTTCTGATTTAATGTCGAACAGCTCGCCACGGATAATTGAATTCTGTTCTTTCTGCTGTTCTCTGTCCTGTTTCATGTCTTCTCTTTGCTCTCTGAGAGCCGACAGGATTTCCAATGCGAATTTGGGACAAATGGCGCTGTCATCCTTCGTCACTGTTTGGTCAACGCTGGTCTTCTCCATTGTTTGTTCGTCACTGTTACTACTGGAGTTAGGGCCTGGATTCTCCTCCATATCTCCACTCAGTAACAGTTTGTGCAGCAAAAATCCAATATTGGCGACACAACACAATACAGCAGGCACATGTAGGTCACAGTGACCTGGTCTCTCAGTTTGACTCGAGTCCAAAAAGCCAGAAGCATCCACCACTGTCCTACACTGCCCATCTTGCAAAACGTTGACATCGGCCGATTGAAAAACACACAGATTGTCTGAAAATGTGCGGAGTGAGTCGCAGCCAACACTGCCCAGACACACAACACGACAGCGACAACGATCCAGCTTGACAGTGTCGCACACACTTCGTCACTTTCACGCCATGAGCACGAAGGTTGACACAGTTTCATACTTGTCCCTCTTTCACAAAAAAAACACGCTAATTCTGGCCCTCCACAGTGATAAATCTGTCATTTGTTTTTGCTCTAAACAACTCACTGATAGTATCCACTTCAACAAATAACTCTGGCGTGATGTGCTCTCTCAGTTCACCGCACAAGTAAGCCCAATAAGACGGAACTCTTCACGAGGACAGCCTTACCGCCGCCATTTTTCTCGCAGAGAGAGAGAGAGAGAGAGAGGGGGGGGGGGAGAAGAGCGAGCGAGCGAGAGAGAATGAGACAGATAGAGACAAAGACAGAGACAGAGAGAGAGAGAAAGAGAAGGGCGAAAGGTGAGTGGGAGGGGGAGGGGATGGAAAGGGGAGGGGAGGGGGGGGGGGAGCAGGACGCTAGAATGACGTAGTGTCTGACTGCCATCTCGGTTACCACCTATCTTTAGCACATCAATGGTCCTGGTCTGGGATGACATTCGAAACGGGCAGGTATAGTGACGTGTTAGGCTGTAAGTGCATTGAACTCTCTAGCCCGCTAGTAGGACGGTTTGACCGACTCCCTGCTGACGTGCCATACAGGAACAGAGACGTTCCCAAGAGAGAGAGAGAGAGAGAGAGAGAGAGAGACAGACAGACAGACTGAGACAGAGGGAGGGGGGAGAGAGAGGGAGAAATTGAGACATGAGAGAGAGAGAGGGATGGAGGGAGAGAGAGAGAGAGAGAGAGAGAGGGGGGAGGGAAAGGGGCAGAGAGAGAGAGAGGCTTTCATCAAGACAGATGACGCAGAGTCAACACCTTTTCCAGCAGGCATCTAACGCTCGCGCGATCAGGTCTGTATTCACGGCACACAGCCACTCACGCTCAAAAGGGTGTAGGGTGAATTCGGAGTCCGAGGCTTCAGAATTCATACTTACAATTCCATTTCCAAAGTACCAGAGAACGAGGGAAAAGTGGACCCTCCACCATAGAACCGCCGAGGTCCTGCTACCTTCCTGTTAAAGGTTAAAAGCCCTTAGGCGAATGGCCGTATAGGTACTGAAGTGCATCGTGTCTAAGTCACATTACAGAAAGCAGAAGCCAACCATCCTCCCCCCTCCATCTTTTTATCTTCCCTGAACTAAATCAGGTGTCCATTCCCTGACGGGTGGACAGAGATCCCACACAAAAACTCCACTTCACGGCCATCAGATCCGCAGTCTATTGCTCTATTTGCAAAAGCATGGGGTACTCTACATTCAGGTACATGGCCCAGACCCTTGCGGTGCTGAATTCACTTCTCTGGCACTGTGACTCGCTGGCAGCCTGTCGCTTATTTAGAATAACAAATGATACAGCCTGGCATAAAAACCAAAAAAGTCAGATAGGACCGAAATTTGAAAAAGAACTTCTTTGTGAATGGTCACCCATCTGTTATCTCCTCTTCCCCATCATTTCCTTATTTCAACAATCTAAAATTTTGACAGACACCGGGCCAGTGCTACTATCCGTCTGCGATCGGCCCAAGATGTGCTTCTCACGTGCTTCCTTGCCGGTTTTTCGCCACAGGAGTGGAGCGAATGTTGACGTGCGCACCTGTGAGTATGAGTTGTTTTCTTTTTCTCTCCTTCACTATTCAAAACTGAATTACCACTCATGAGCTATCTAAACAAGTTCATACACACTATACACTCACACTTAACACTACACAAGCGCACACTCACATGCACACACAAAACATAGAAGCTGGCTTTGAAACCATGACCCTGGGCTGATGAGTAGATAAAGCGCCTGCTCCTGTTCTTATTGATGTAGTCTGGCATTTTATTCATTTAGCGGTAATTGTTGCGCGCAGTGGCCTTATGATTTAGCAGGTGCGCTGTAGTATATATGATTTAACAGCATGTAATGACGCCATGAACACACACACACACACACACACAACACACACACCACACGCACGCACGCACGCACGCACGCACACGCACGCACGCACGCACACACACACACACACACACACACACACACACACACACACACACGTGATGCCTCACAACTCAATTTACATCTCTGAACTAACAACGTGCTCTAACATTCTGTTGTATCATTTTCTCTTTCAATTTCCATGTGCCCTTGTTGAATGTGACGGTGCGATTAACATGGGAAAGGTTTCTTTGGCAGTTATTGCTTCGTTCGGTAGTTAACTGACAATAACGCCTGTACGTTTAGTCTTCAGTTACTTCATAACGCCGTTCGTCGCTATTGATTCCATACTAGAGCACCAGTTACGTGAATTGATCAGAATGTCTTTTCTTTTCTTCTTTTTTTTTTTTTTTTTTTTTTTTTTGCTATTGCGACTTACTGTTATCTCCCAGATGCACAACTCCCATTCCGCTCATTCCACCCTCCCTCGCATGCGGTCACACCCACGCATTGAGCTATTGATGTCAGGTCATCATTAAGCAGCCCACCAGAGGTGACACTGCACAACCGCCATCATACGCAAAAACTGCATACCAAGACTCCTTCTGACGACAGTACCTGCCATGTCGGGCTCCCGTCTATAGGGCACCACCACGCCCATCAAACAACAGTCCTGAACAACTTGTCAACAGCAGCGACTTTGACTCGCACTCATCCCAAGCATGGACATGGCGAGAAATCGAAACTGAGGTCAGAGAGAGACAGACAGACAGAGACAGAGACAGAGAGAACAGTGCAAGAAACGCTAGAGAACTTGACACCTTTTTCCCAAAGTGATCAATGACAAAGAAGATGAAACTGTGTATTCTGGTCTGGACTGACACCAAATGACATGACTCAACCGCTTCCTTTCAAATGTATCCCGGCGTCAACCAGGCCCAAACTACACAGACTCTGTTGGTCAGGAAATTTGAGCAACTCTCGCCAAAAATGCATTCCTCGAACAGATGAAACCCAACTGTTTGTTTCCAGTCTTCCAATGTGATTCTACAGCAACCTCAACTCAGGGTAACAACCAGTCATCCCATAAATAGATGCATCAAAGACTGAATCCACCACATGTCTGCCTGTTACCAGCACATCAAACCGGCTGGTTTGATCAGGACTCTATACCGTGCTACTTGTTTTAATTGCGGCAATAAGCTGTCACTTCATGGATACAACAGGACACCACTGATGCTGCCTATATGAAAAATTCAAGGTCTTATACCTCTTCCATTGAGCGTTATCCGGGATTTTGTGGTCTTTACGTAATGTGATATTCATGACACAGGCAAATGTGGATCACCTACTTTATTCTGACTTTCAAATAGAAAGAAAGCAGACAGTGTCCAGAAAATGGAAAACAGAAAGGCCAAACCCACACAGAAAAGTAGGGAAGAGTTTTTTAAAAAGTAGACGAACAAACATGTCACCATGCTTCCGAGCACTGAACGTATTATTTCGTCATGTTCTCTCGGACAGATACGTGTCCATCCCTGTTCATGGTTTCAAATAGCACAACTGGCCCGCAAGCAAGCGAAGAAGCAGACACGCAAAACGTACACACGGCAGGCAAGCAGACTCACACTTGTACACAGAACAGGACAGACTTGTAAACACAGTCACTTGGATGAGACGTTAAACTACGCACAGCACAGCACAGCACGCAAATAGCACATTGAAGAACCCACAGTAACCGGGAATATGTCCCTGGCGAAAAGGGAGATAAATCATATAACAGTGTAGAATGGACAGTTAGTTCCCCTTTCCACAGTTAAGTTCACAGTACGAAGACTATAGATTTTTTTTTTTTTTTTTTTTTTTTTTTTTTTTGCTGTCCCAACTTCTGCGCCACCTCAGAGGCAGTGCACCCACGCCGCTCATTCCGACACCCCGTCCACAGCCACATCCCGGCCGGCCCCGCCACAGCCCCGGCCCGGCAATCCACAGGGAGCAGTCAATGTCAAGTCGTCGAGAGGCAACCCACCGGAGGAGACACTGCACTGCTGCCGAGTCACTTCGGTGGTGTTCAGTGGCGCCTGTTCTGATCTAACATACGCAGGACACCACCTACTAAGCCCCCTACTGACGACAATAATTGCTTAGTCGCGGAGCCGGCGTGAGTGAGCTCTCCCTCCGGAGGGCGCCACCACGTCCGTCCAACGACAGCCCCCATGGACTCGCCGATACTGGTGACCCCGACGGAACCAAACCAAGGCCACAGACGTGGAGAGGACACCGAAACTGAGGTCACCATGAGAGCAGGGCATGAAGGGCCACAGAATTTGAGACTTTTTTTCAATGCTGATTGATGAGAATGAGGATGATTAAGATGATGCTACGGATTTCCATTTCGGTCTGAGACTACATGACAGGGCTGTACTCTACGCTTCCATTCATAATATATCCCGGCGTCAACCAGGCCCGAGAGATACAGGCACCTGCAGTGTCAGGAAATTTGAGCAACACTCTCAGAAACGCATCCATTAAGTGGATGAAGCTCGACTGTGTGGTCCCAGTCTTCCCAACTGAGTCCGCTGCAAACTCAACTCTGGGTAGGAGCCGGTCGGGGCAGAAAAACCCACATGACTCTGATGGGATTCGAACCCACGACCTCCCAGCCGGTAGTCCGCGACGCTAACCACTTCGCCACGGCGGCTGGTACGAAGACTATAGATTAGTACTCACTCATTCATCCCCCCCCCCCTCTCTCTCTCTCTCTCCCCTGAGCGTTAGAACAAGGATAAAAGAGTAAAGACTTTCTAGATTAGAGGCTGGTGAATGGGCCCTAAGTGACAGAAAACGGTGGACAAACCCGAGTGAGTCAGAGAGGTAGGCACAGCGAGAGCGAGAGAGAGAGAGAGACAGACAGACAGACAGACATACACAGAGAGACAGACAGAGCGAGACACACACACACACACACACACCACACACACACACACACACACACACAGGGAGAGAGGGACGGATAGAGCGAAAGACAGACAGACGGACATACATAGAGAGAGACAGACAGAGAGAGGGAGAGAGAGGACAGACGGAGCGAGAGACAGACAGACGGACATACAGAGGAGAGACAGAGAGAGACAGACTGGCAGACAGACACAGAAAATGAAAGACAGACATAGACAGAAACAAAGAAGACAGAGACAAACAGATGCACAGGCAGACGAGAGAGAGAGAGAGAGAGAGAGAGAAGACAGACAGACAGACACAGAGGGAGAGACAGACGGAGCGACACACACACACACACACACACACACACACACACACACACACACAGGGAGAGAGGGACAGACAGAGCGAGAGACAGACAGACGGACATACAGAGAGAGAGATATACAGACAGAGAAAATGAAAGACAGACATAGACAAACAGATGCAGAGAGAGACAGATACAGAGAGAGAGATAGAGACCACAACGTCAAAGACAAAGGAAGAACTCTTTCGACAAGCCAGGTCCACAGAACAAACACAGTACCCACCCGGATGGCCATAGTTGTTGGTGGTGCCGGTGGACCCGCAGGGCGCCATCTTGTAAGAGGCGGAGTTCATGGTGAGCTTGCGCACGTTCTTCTGGGGCTGGAAGATGATGATGTACACCTTGGGCATGAACAGGCACAGGAGCGCCACCGTGGCGCTCAGAGAGATGGACACACACAGCGTCGTGATCTGGATCTGCACGCACACCGCAAAAAAAAAAAAAAAAGACTGCAATAAGAAACTCGATATGTGAAGGATCGTAAGAAAGAGAAGAGTATAAGGGCTTTCTGGAATAAAGGCAAATGAATGGGCCATACATTTGACGAAAAAAAAAACAACTATACGAAGGTGTGCGGACAAACAAATGACGAAGCGCATGTGCATACCAGAACAAACATCGCACACAATCAACGCAAGACAGAGGTAAGCAGCACTGCAGAGACGTTGGAAGATTTGTCCGAGGACAAGCTGAAGGCCTACGACTCGGCACCATATCCCCTTCATGGTGAATGTTTCATGTTCTCCAGGCTGACACAAATAATTGTTGCGCGCCATGTGTACAGCAGTAAGCTTGGATTTTTGGTCCTCCCTGAACATGCTCTTGCTTATTCCCTTTCCACGGCAGCTGTTCTCGAGTATTGGCAGTCCCGGTAGTTAGCTCACTTCATACACTGTTTACATACTTGCATTTCCAAAACATGTTGCTTCTTATTATAAAACTAAACAAAGTAATTACAAAGCCCCTTCTCTTATCCTCAAAATATTAATCTTACAATAGAACCACTGGATTTGGTGCAGAAATGTAGTATCAACGGATTCTTGAAAGAAAGAGTTAAACTAAGTTCAGGTGAAAGAGCCCCCCCCCCCCCCTCTCTCTCTCTCTCTCTCTCTCTCTTCTGCGTATGTGTGTGTGGTTGTGTACGCGCGCGCGCGCACGTTGAAATCTATTTTCAGTTATGCACAGTTCCGCTATCCTGGTCTCTCATCGGCCACATTGGTTGGGCTATTAGCTCTTGTCACACCTAATAAAGAGGAGAAAGTCTTCCATGCCTGCTGATTATGACTGTCGGCGCACTTTCATGTTTTTTCTTTTTCTTTTTTCCTTCCGTTTCTTTTTTTTATCCTGTGATTTGATGAAGTTGCGTTTTAGTACTTTTGTTAATTGAAGTGTTTGTAGCTTTGATAGCCCTAAAAACAAGGGACAAAGGAGTTCGAATGCACGCAAACTCACTCACTCTCCCTCTGTCTCTCTTGTTCCCCCCCCCCCCCCCACCACACACACACACACACACACGAGTCGGTGATGTGATTGATTGAGGGATGTTTCCTTTTGCCGCATCAGGTGTGATCCGCCACCGTGTTCGCCACCTGATGAAAGGAGGCCCATGACGGACAGCCGGAGATTGGAGCCACAATACAAAGCGCCCGCCGCTTGAAAACACACCGACAGCATTACCGACGGCTGAGGCCTCGGATCACAGTAGGTCTGATCCACTGCCGCTGATGAGCCAAGCCAGTCGTGAACGCCGACAAGACAAAGTAATCAGCTTATGTTGGCTCGAGGCCACTTCACCGTTCTAATGGCAGCAAGCTTCTTGTTCTCCCTGCAATGCTGCCGCGGGCCCCTTCGTCAAAGCAGACCCCGTGAGAGGACGATTATAATGTAATCGTTGATTGGACTTTTCAATTTTCTTTCCAAATCCCCCATGGTCTTTCTGTCCCTCTTCAGCAGTACTAGACGAGAAAAAGAGTAAGTCGACACCGTTGTGACAAATCTGCTCGGAACAGCAAATAGCCTCCCTTGTCTAAAACGTGGCACAACTAAGCTTGGTATGGGCAATATGACAACGGGTATTCAGGCATTATGAAGGTGCATCATGGAAATGTTTTCATAACCGATTACGTGTGAAGCTATTACGAATTTGTGATGTTCACGACATCTGAAGGGCACTTGTTATGAAATCTGGTCTGCAGCTGCATTTTGTTTTGTTTTGTATGCAAAGGATCCATATGGAAGCAGCAAGAAACAATAGCCACTCGCGTAACCGAAACATGTGTGGTATGTCTGTAATACTCCCAAGAGTGTGAAAGAAAGATGGAGAAACAACGCAGCTCAGACAGAACAGAATCTCCGAGCTCAAAGCACACTCTGAAAAGCAAAGCAAAACTAGAAAAGGAACATGCTGGAGAAGTTAACTATTTGTCGACAATTCCAGGCTAGAAAATAAAAAACCGAACATAAATCGGAGATGAAAAAACAAAAACAAAGAGAAAAAGGTGTTAAACGAGGTGTTTGTGGACAAGGCATGCGTGTTGGTTTGTGTGTGTTTGGGAAACAGAGAAGCGCGGTGTGCAGGGGTGTGGGGGGAAACAGAATGTGCAAAGGGATTAAAGGAGGGTGAAGGAGATCTCACACATGCATGCACATGCTCATACATACACACACGCGCGCGTGCGCGCACACACACACGCACCGCATACACTGGCACACATACACATGGGCCAGTTCCCACACATCCATGCACACACACACATACACACACACACACACACACACACACACACGCAATGATAATGGCAGAATGTTAGGTAGGTGCCCAAGGTCTGACTTGTGCGTATGCATGTCGTAGGCATGCTATGTCATGGGCACGAGACCCTGTTCTTAAATTCTCTCATCTCTCATTAACCTATTTATCCATTAGCTTTAAATCGTGCGCGGTGTGGTTCTGAAACTTAGCAGATGTGGTGTAGAGTGTATGGACTAGTCCGCACACAGTGACACCACCTTGATTTAACTGAAAACTGAAGAATGGAGATAAGAGAAAGCTAGGAAGACAGAAAGACGGGAGTGGGGGTGGGGTGGGGGAGGTGGGATTAGGGGGGGGGGGGGCGATGGAAAGCAGACAGGGATTGCAAGAGCATGAAGGAAGCAGAAATGAGAAAGCTAAGATAGCTGGGAAACACAAGACAAGTGTCTGTTTTCAACAGACATTGTAGAGCATTCTGGGTATCAGAAAGCGATACATTATTATCATTATCATCATCATTATCTTTGTCAGTATTATACATTATTATCATCATTGTTGTTATCAATATTATTGCTACTGTTAGCAGTAGTGATAGTAGTAGTAGTAGTAGGAGGAGGAGGAGGAGGAGTAATAGTAGTAGTAGTAGTACTAGTAGTAGTATCTACGTCTGATACAGTGATCACGTCACTAATCAAAAAGTGCGCCAGACCATCATGTGGCAAACTGGACCATACGAGGAGCTACTGAAATCAGCCGAGAACAGAAAACTAAGCTGGTGAGGCAACGTTTCAAGATAATGGCCTCGCTAAAACAATACACAGGCAACCGTTCAGGGAGAGAGACGGACAGGATGACAGAAAAACAAACAAAACAGTGGACTGACAACTCTGCAGAAGGGACAGGGTCATCATTTGTAGAGAACAAGAACTTGGCATACAAACGACAGAGCTGGAGGCACCTGATGAGCAGTTCTTCAGTGAAGCGCCCCAATGACTACCCATACAATGAAGGGAATAAGAGAAAAAGATGACGAAGAATCAAAAGACACACAAGCCTCTTACATTATTCATGGCGTGTTGTCAAAAGCAGACATACGGAGAGCGTGCGCTCAATCATATGCATAAAAGATACGCACCATCTGTAGCAGTGTATGTGATAGAAGGAATGTACAATGAATAACAGGGCATGCATAAAATATGCATCCTTAATGAATGTATGCATAATTCATATGCGTTGTCGATGACCGTATACGCACACATAAAATATGCACATTAATGAAAATTGTGCATGATATGTGTGCATAATTGAAGGCCGTGTATGTTTCATTAATGACAGGCTATACACTAAAGATATGTATCGTTAAAGACCGTGAAAGTGTAAAAATACAACGCAGGGTATACACAAAAGGTAATGCATCACTTTATGGTAGTCAATCACATACGCACGGCAGATCTTGATCATTTACAACAACATGCACGCGTCGCAGACGTACATCGTTCATGACACTGCAGTCAATCATAAAAAGAAATTTGTTGTTGATTCGTATCCCAAAGATCAGTTCCATACGAAAAACGAACAGAGTGCAGATTTTCCGTGCCAGTAGTTGATGTGATCAGGGGATAGACAATATCCATGTGGTTCTCTGCCGACGTCAGAGAGACTTAACGGACAGAGATGAAGACAGATGTCCAATGTCACATAACAGCCATCCCTTTCACCTTAGTTTTACACACACACACACACACACACACACACACACACACACGCGCGCGCGCGCGCGCGCACGCACACGAGGACAGCACAAAGATACCAGGGATTTTCCACCCGTGCCTTCCTCATTTCTGAAGCCCGATCCCCGTGCGTGTCTCATTTCTGGTGCTCAATCCCGCGCGGGGAAGAGGATTTCCTCTTGCCCCGATCCCATCCGTCACAATAAGCAACCACGATATGTCACGCTGAACTGGAGAACACAAAGCTGTCTGGTTAGTGAAGAAAGGAAAGCTGCTTCTGTCTTCCCCGCTCAGTTACATTGATCTGTTCCGTTTCCACATTTCGGGGTCAGAAACATGTTCTGTTCACTTTAGATTTCAGTTCTGGGGTTACTCTTTTGATATTGATCAACTGCTGTTTATCGGTTGCTATAGTTTGATATCAACTCGTTCCCATTTAAATTAATGGTTTGTGTGTCGATTTCCTTCTGAGCGACTGACTGACAAATAAATGAACATACTGACGAACAAAGAAAGAAAGAAACAATGAATATATCACACATTATTCATCTCCTACAGGGCAATGAACCTCAGTCATGAAATAAGCACCCAGTAACATTTACGATTCGGATCGAACAGTCTGAATGTTGTTAATAGTTAAAAGCTATTCAGTTTTGAGAGCTGAGCTGCGAACAGTAAGTAAGCAGTGGTAATGTCGATGAAAGTAAATCTTTATACGAGAAGTCAACTGTGAACAAACGTGGACACCGACTTGATCCCAAAGTGAAACGATTTAGGATACATGACCCCTGCTTGGGACTACATATATTCGATCAATTTTTATCACAAGCAGATGTTACTATATTGTTCATACGATGATAACAGTTTTACATAGATTATAATAAAGTGTGGTGTACCACATCTGCAAAGCACGTTATACCAATCTTTTGTAGAGGCGCATTCAAGGAAACGCAGAGACCTAGAGATCTGTAACTGATAAACACCCTCTTTACCTATGTCAATTATTTTTTTTTTCCTTTTTGCTGTCCCATCTTCTGTGCCACAGTGGCATTGCACCCACGCCGCTCATTCCGACACCCCGTCCACAGCCACAGCCCAGTCAGTCCCACCGCAGCCCCGGCACCGGCAATCCACAGGGAGCAGTCAATGTTAAAGAGGCAACCCACCGGAGGAGACACTGCACTGCTGCCGAGTCACTTCGGTGGTGTTCAGTGGCGCCTGTTCGGATCCAACGTACGCAGGACACCACCTACTAAGCCCTCTACTGACGACAATAATTGCTTAGTCGCGGAGCCGGCGTGAGTGAGCTCTCCCTCCGGAGGGCTCCACCACGTCCGTCCAACGACAGCCCCTAGGGACTCGCCGATACCCGGGGACCCCGACGGAACCAAACCAAGGCCACATACGTGGAGAGGACATCGAAACTGAGATCACCATGAGAGCAGGGCATGTAGGGCCACAGAATTTGAGACCCTTTTTTTTTTTTTTCAAATGCTCATCGATGAGAATGAGGATGATTAAGATGATGCTACGGATTTCCATTCCGGTCTGAGACTGCGTGACAGGGCTGTACTCTACGCTTCCTTTCATAATATATCCCGGCGTCAACCAGGCCCGAGAGATGACACCTGCAGTTTTGGTCAGGAAATTTGAGCAACACTCTCAGAGACGCATCCATTAAGTGGATGAAACTTGACTATGTGGTCCCAGTCTTCCCAACTGAGCCCTAGCAAACTCAACTCTGGGTAGGAGACGGTCGGAGCAGAAAAATCCCACATGACTCTGATGGGAATCGAACCCACGACCTCCCAGCCGGGAGTTCGCGACGCTAACCACGTCGCCACGGCGGCTATGTCAATTATTAACCTGTACTTTTACTTCGTGCCGAGTTCACATGGTTTCTTTAAGGACAATCACATTTCTCACTGCCTGTCTATTTATATATGTATTTTTTGTTCAAGGTGTAGTTTTTCATTTCCATGCGCAAGATTTTTTTTTTCATTCTTGGTTATGTATGACTTTTGATTTCTGTTGTCTTCGTTTGACGTTTATTGGCATCAATATGTATTTAAAGTATACTTTATAACCCATCCAGTGCTCCCTTGATTCTCATACGCCTGCGACCAAAAACCTCCCCCGGCGGTTAGCGGACACATGAATCTTTACGGACGCGTACCTCATCAGTATTTATAATGCTACGTTGTAAACACCACGCGAAGGTACTGTGGGGAATGACCCGTTAAGTTCTGAACAGATAACTTTTACCGCCAGACGTGCGCTAAGTACAGATTTCCCGGTCCCAGCTTTTCTCAGTTACACTCTCCAGTTCTGTAACTACTGTCATTGCTAGAAACATGTCTCACGCTATTTTGAAGGGATTTAAGGACAATGGTCGTAGCTTCAGCATGTAACGTGGTTTCTCTACATCAAGAATTTTGTTCAAGGTCCATCAGTTAGAAATGGTGAAGAAAGCAAACAATAAAGTCGAGGCATGCTGTGGACCTTTTTGCTGCGTGGATATTGAATGGGGTGATGGACTGGACTGATCACAGCGTCTGTTGTGCATGACTAAACAGCTGTGAAAATCGCCGAAAGTCCAAGGACTCTGTCCTACGGCATCCCTGTGATCCACCATCACCGGAGAATAACAAAACAGGAATCTCTATAGGAAAGTTTTTAAATTCACGCTATCCGCAGTCCACTAACTCTGATGACTCTGTCGGATCTCTGTTCCGATCAAGGTTATAGACGATAAGCAGTCATCATTTTAGCGCAGCCGACTATACAAGAGTTAGGATCGTCTAACTCACATTGCGGGGAGAGCAAAAAGTGGAGTGGGGAGGCTGGGGGGAGTCACATCCTGAAAAAAGGCTGTGGTCTGAGAAAAGCAACAAAACACAAAAACAATGAATGATATGGTAACTGAATTATTGACGTCCTAAAGGCGGTTGAGACTAAGCAGTGATTAGGGAAATGATCGGCAACAGTGAAACTCAATACACAGCCCGAAGGACACAAGACGATCTACAATGGGCACAGAAGGCCGATGAAGACTGTAGCAGTGGTCCATTAAAGGTGAACCTATCTCTCACCGCCGTCCCAGGAGGAGGAAGATGGAGATTGAAGTGTCGGTTTGCGTGGAAACCAGCCGTTTGCTGGTAGATATATGGGACCATGAACCGGTTAACCATTACTCTTGCACATCACTCTGGCTCTGCGTCAGGTTTTAAACTGATCTCATGGGCGTTCACCGTGTGCGCGCGCGCGCGCGCGCGCGCGCGCGCGCGCGGCGCGCCGCGCGCTGTGTGTGTGTGTGTGTGTGTGTGTGTGTGTGTGTGTGTGTGTGTGTGTGTGCGCGCGCGCGCGCGCGTGTGTGTGTAATGAGGTAATGTTGCTTATAGCCCAGCCGACCGCAAAGGGCCATATCAGGGCTGTCACCACATTAATATCAACTCACAAGTCATCAACAACAAAAAAAACCCTTTCACATATCTCTTTAAAATACGTGTGTGTGTGTGTGTGTGTGTGTGTGTGTGTGTGTGTGTGTGTGTGTGTGTGTGTGTGAGAGAGAGAGAGAGAGAGAGAGACAGAGAGAGAGAGAGAGAGAGAGAGAGAGAGAGTCATCTGTTTGCGAGTTATGTTCAAACTGAACACGAAATTCAATTCTCTGTAAAGAACGAAGAAAGTGAACATGCATCCAAATTCCCCTAGCATGTAGTTGTATTTCCCCCAGCCCCTTCCTTCCGTTTCTAGTTTTAAGTTTAATCGCAACGTACTTTCTGTTGAAGTAACACGAACAGGTGTAAACTGCATGTGAACGTGTATTGCTGTACCTGCTCTATCACCATGAAGAGTTTTTTTTTGTACGAACAAAAGAAAAGGGTAAGAAAGTATCCAGCAATACACGAATAACATTTCCAAAGCACAGTTTCTTACATTGGCAACTCAGTGCACTGTTCTCTCTGTATTTCTCTAACGAAACACACACACATAAACCGCTCTTCCGTTTCCCTACTCTCTTATGACCCACAACACACAGTCACCTCCACTCCCCCTGTCCATCCCTCCACGGTCCTCTTTCTACCCCTATTCGAGACAAGAAAGGCGAACTTTTCAAACACAAGCGCCGTTATTAGTGCATCTTAATCTTTTTCATAAATACTCTCAGCGTGTCTTCTCATTACCTGTCCGGTCATAATCATCTATCTGACTATGAAGGCAACAGACGACCAGGATGCTGAAAAAGATAAACCACCATATCCAAAGTTAAAACCTCCTTTGTCTCCCCCCAAAGGAAAACTAAAAAAAAAAAGTAATCTGCTTTGTACTTCATTTCTTTTCAATGACGCTCTTAGAAGTTGTAAGAGGCTTGTTTACCTCCTACTGTCATCAAATGAATACCATCTGAAGCTGCAGAAGAGTACGGTTAACATGCGTCACACAACTACATTAATCAACATCAGAACCCGCAGCATATGGGCTGAACTGTGTCCTTGTTGTCAGGCTTCGTGAGATATCCGTCTTGTTTATCCATATACATACCATGTTTTCCAGAAACATAATCCCAAAAGCATGACTGGACAAAACCAAACAAAGTTCAAATGTTTTTCCAAGGTTGAGAAAGTTGCGATCATCCTGTTCATTTGCAGTTTCTCACTCACCAGCGGAAAGAAACCTTAGCAATACGACTAGTTCACGACTTCTTGAAGAAAGGAGTTCGGGAAGAATATTTCAAACAATGATGAACTAAAGTTGGCCTGTATGTGACAAAATAAACCTGCTAGACTGTTTTTTTTTAGTATTACACTGTACAAATCATTAGCAAATCATCATATCCTTCGCCAAAAAAAAAAAAAAATCATCAGGAGCAACGGAATACACCGAGTGATATTTGTGGACTCAAGGAAATGACTCCAAATGACCTCGTCAACTTGCAGATGTTGGCACTTAGTACTCTTTTTCCGTATTCCATCACATTTTTCTTTTCAGCGTGAACGGGTAGACAAGTTTTCATAGGTCGAAGGTATTCTGATCCATATCGGCAGGATTTGTGGGGTATGCATACGCTGTAAAGAGTGTCGTGTTTGCGGGATTCGCAACAGGCACTGCGGTAGTTTACAAAACATGAGCTGCTGAACGCCATATTGACCATGGTATTTCTGCTTGCGTAGACGGATCCTGGTGTGTCATAGCGGCCCACGTCTCCTCAGAGTTGATACGACTTTCAAGTTCCACGTCTTCCAATACCGTTGGTCTGGGTGTTTGAAAAAAAAGCCTTTTTATTCGACTCTTCCACGTTTTAATATTGTCAATCTCCCGTTGTAGATGCCCCTCCTCAACCCTGCCCTCCATAACGTGTGCCGAAGATCAATAGACGAGAGCTCTGAAACATGAGGTGGGAACGGTTGTGGAATGAAGGAGAAAAAGGCACCTAATATCTGCGCTCCTTGCTGTAAACTTCAGTCAGCAACATTGGAAATCGAAGGCTCTTCTAAAACGTAATCATTCTGCCCGCTGTTG
Organism: Conus canariensis; assembly: GCA_033310375.1. NCBI lineage: Eukaryota > Metazoa > Mollusca > Gastropoda > Neogastropoda > Conidae > Conus > Conus canariensis. The sequence goes on from CM065721.1 coordinate 25,706,941, forward strand.
TCATCGCTGCTCTTCTGCTGGTTTGGTCAGGCGATTATTCTGCGAGAGATGAGGTGTGTGTGTGTGTGTGTGTGTGTGTGTGTGTGTGTGTGTGTGTGTGTGTGTGTGTGGTTGGGGTGAAGTGCCACAAGAAACAATAAGATCCGTCATGTGGTCATTTTTACTGTCTTCCAACTGAAACAACTGACGAGAGAAACAAGACTATCTGGAGGCACTGTTATCAATCTGCATTACTCAAACTGTTGCACATATACGATTCATGTGTACACTTGTTAACATCACTTCATATTGTTCATAATCAAGCCGACCACAGAGGTCCCATCAAGACCTCTTGCCATATCAACATCGATTAATTGAACAAACTAAAAAATAAAAAAATAAAAAAAGAAAACAAACCAAAAAAAAAATGTAAAAAACAAACAAACAAAAAAACAAACAAAAAAACCCCGAACACAAAGACCACCACACACCCCAGTTCATCCATAACACGCACAATATGTTTAAAATCTGGGAACATATTACTAATTGTTAATATAATTCATTATCGTGGACGTCAGGTAGAAGCAAGATTGAACTCTACATCTATCGTCAATACTTTTCATCAACTCACGTGTCATCGCGAATCAGGATGCCGTTCAATAGTTGCCGCTGATAACTTTCTCAATCCTATGAGATAGAAGACATGATTCCATATCATGACTACTGGTTATATTTTACATCGTCAGAAGAAATCTATGGTCACAATCAATATCTAGATTCAATCTTCAAACTTCACTCACACACACACACACACACACACACACACACACACACACACACACACACACACACACACACACAACAACATACACACACACGCACACGCACACACAAGCACACACACACGAGCGCGCGCACACTCAGAGAGAGAGAGAGAGATGGTTTTTGGTAAACATAATTCTTCCCCCTTTGTCCGAGTCTCATCAGTCCTTTCAACCTGAAGTCCACAATAATCACGATTTTCTGCTCGCTATCGACAGGCTCCTTCTTCTCCTTACCTTCCAAACCTCACAGTGCCAATCTCCCGTTTTGGATCCCCTAACCCCCCCTCCCCCCCTCCCCCCTTATCTTCATCTTCATGTCCTTTCCTTCCCCACACCGTCCTTCCACTTCCCGACCGTTGGACAAAGCACACCAATAGTGGCGGCCTCTGAAGCATGCGGGCCGGACAGTTACGAGATAAAGGGGAAAAAGGCGTCAAATCTCCACGCTCCTTGTTCCCACACTTCAGTCAGCTACGTCAGTGATCGAAAGCGCTTCTGAAGTCTGATTTCTCGGCATGCTGACGTGATCACCACTCTTCTCCTGTTCTTGCGGTCAGGCTATTATTCTGTGATAGGAAGGGGCTGGGGTGCGTAGTCGATACAGCGAGAGATGGTTTCTGGAGAAGCGAGATTGCGCGGTCTCTGGTTTCCGTGGGGGCTCTGCTGAAATGCCTCTTGATTATTTCTGTGACTGGTCAGTACAAAAAGTATTCGTAAATTTGAGTCAGGTTGCGCTAATCTCGGAAGATAGGTCCGAGCACCAGCGGTGGGCTGTTTACAGTCAACAATATGATCCCACTAACCGTTTCATTTTATTGTTTGATTTTATCGACGAAACCGATTTCTCTTGAGTGAAATCCAGGCTGTTCTCCTTGAGTGTCCATAGTTTAGCGCTATCCACGTGTGTGTGTGTGTGTGTGTGTGTGTGTGTGTGTGTGTGTGTGTGTGTGTTGCCTGCGTTTTTTCTTTTTTTATCTGTCAAAGGGTGTTTTTCCTTCAAATGTTTCCAAGGACAGCTTCCTTCTGGCCATGGGTTCCTTTACGTGCTCACGGGAAATCGGATTACTGTCTTGTTTGAACGACAAGCAAGCACAGCACTACTTTTACTTCACTGAAAAATAAACTGCCCTGTTCAAGACACGAACCCCAACTCCCCGATTCTCTCACTATTCAGGCTAAAGCCTTATCCACTGAGCCATTTTCGCACATTATATTGTCAATCTGTCGTTGTAGCCCCTCCCCCTTCCTCCCCTTATCTCACCCACCTTTTTCCTGCCCCACCTCCTCACCATCTGGCAAACTCCCTGGGTCCTCTCCATCTCCTCTCTCCCTGAACCGACGTCCTGAATGCAGGACAAAACGGATCAATAAAGGAAGGCTCCGGAAGCATGTAGGTCCGACAGCTACAACGTCAGAAAGGGTGGAAAAAGGCGGCTTATCTCCGCGCTTCTTGTCAGACACTTCAGTCAGCAATATCGCTGATTGAGGGCGCTTCTCAAATCTAATTTCTCCGCCTTCTGATGTGATTAATGTCCTTCTACAAGTCTGCGCCCCGGTGATTCTTTCGTGTTGGAGAGGAAGAGTTGGGCGACCATGACCAAGCTGTGAAAAATGCCTGGAAGAAACTAGACTTCACCAGATCGTCACTTTGATCATCTCAAGCGTCGGAAAAAAACCGGATTCTGGTTCCGTCCTCACTTTTAATAATACCTTGTGTAAGAGGAAAAAAAACCTGTCTTGGTGCAGTGGCTATCGTCGCATACTGCGTGCTGGGAGGTACTGGGTTCGAGTTCTATCAACGCTGATATTTACGAGAGTTTTCAGCGCTGGTCAGATCCGATCCAGCACAAGATGGAACAATGAAAACTCGCACAGATTTCCATTCAATTTCGTTTCCACTGGTTCAGTAGTTTTGGCGGGTCCTGGACCAGTCCAATGATCTTGGTTCAACAAGGAAAGGTGGACCAAAATTAAAGGGAACCGCCGTTGGGCTACATTTTATCTTTCCACCACGTTTAGTTGAACTCGGTTGAGTAGTTCTGGACTAAACTAGCTCAGATAACGACAAACCAACCAACCACCAGGGGTGAGAAAACAGTCTCCTTGGGGGACGTAACGAGAACGCAAAGACGCGCCGACGAATTTACTAACAACGCACGGTTGATCAACTTATATGTCCCCCCCGCACCCCCCCCCCCCCCCCCCTCCACACACACACACGTACTTAGGAACATACACATAAACACCGCCTGTTTCTCCAGTATAAAGAAACTTAAATATAAAACCTTGCGATGGAGACTGTCCCCTTCTCCCCACCTTAAAGATATGTTTTTTGAATAGGTTTATTTCTTCTCTACCTTCACGCCCCAATGATGACTTCCTCCTCTTAAAAACTTTCTGGAATATTTTTGTCTTTTACAAGGTTTATCTCCGAATGTAGACTCCTTCCCTTTGAGACCGTGTTTTCTTCAATATGTCATGCCTGTAGATTTACCTCTTAGCACAGACTTCTGTGGTTTAAAGACTTCTGGTCATTATTGACGAGTCCCATTTTATGCCGTACTAAACGCTTCAGCAATCTTCTCTAAGCAGCATTGGCGGAGGTCCGTCCAAACGTCAAGCATGCAGCTTCAGTGTATGTCCTGATGATATTTTCTCGCTTCCCACTTCAATGGCAAATGCTGTCAGATAAATCGAATCTGATTTGGTTCAAAGTATGTACTCACAGCCTCCTTTCTTGCTCCCCAACTAAGTTTTGAATTTGTCGATACTGAAAACACGCATTTCTATTTAACCAGTTTTTAGAAGCATGGTGGCTACTCCAGTTTTTGTCTCCGTCTGTCCGTCTGTCTGTCTGTCTGTCACTTTGTCTCGTTAATTTTGTCACCCTGTATGCGGATAATCACATCCATATGTAAGACAGTTGTTGTGTTACTGGTATTCTTAAGGTACTCGCATGATCCATCACTTACAGTTTTGTAGGCGAAATTATATTACAGAATGACCGATCAGAGTCTAATCTAGACAGTGTTTGTCACTTCGATATCTGGATTGCAGACTACAACAACATAAACTATCCAACTGTGAATATTACTGTTTAAGCATGTAAATGGGTTTTAAAGCGAGCTAAACAAGGAAGGTATAGGGAGACGCGAAGACAAAGCATAGTCGCACTGAACGACAGATCATGGCATATGACTGGCTTGGCATATGACTGGCACACATTGACGGTTTCATGTTCCGGGAAGGGCGACGGGCCTTGATAACTAGGTAACAATTAACAGGAAGTCGGGGTGCAGTTTATTCTCGAACAGTTCCCAGCATCCCCACGGGAAGGACTCGCCCACACTTCAGGATAGAACGACATGTCCTTGATGCACATACAAATGTTCTAACAACGGCAGAAGTGAACCCAGACAGTTTTCAAGGTACAACAATATTTTAAGTTTTTAAGGTACAACAATATTTTTGTTTCCATATTCCTTTTAAATTCAAGGTGTGTGTGTGTGTGTGTGTGTGTGTGTGTGTGTGTGTGTGTGTGTGTGTGTGTGTGGATCACACACACACGCGCGCGCGCGCACGCATACACGCATGCGTGCGCCAGCGAATTTAAGCACACGGATGTGTGCTCTGGGGACTGAATGAGGAGAATGAGCAGAACTAATTCTGTTTTCCCAGCGCTTCGTCAATCTTCCACACACTCATTTAGACATGCCACTGCCGCAAAAGGAGGCTATACAAAGGACTTGAGCATACAACGATCAGAAAGGACTCGCCAGCAGAAAAGCAGCCGATTATGCTGAAATTGCCCCTTAAACAGCCTCGGGGCGTTGTGTCAAAGTCAACGTGACACTGGGTTGTCAAAGATTGGACAGCAAATGTGCATTTTTAGAGACAAGAGCAAATCAATACCGCTCAATAGCTTCAATACAACACACAGCTTGAAAAAATTCATGAGTAAGGGACGTGAAGGAATGCGAAAAAAAAATTACTCTGATCGTGGGAAAACCCATGGAGAATCGCTTAGGCTTTCCACTGAAATTCCGACACAAACTTCTTTCAGGCTAGGGTGAAAACTCAGTTAGCAAAATCAAAGTCAATGCAGTAATGGCTTTACAGAGATTTAGCTAAATAGCATGGAAATGGCACATCGAGAAGCCCAGGATTGGTATTACATGACGACTTAATAAAAAAAAAAACCCTCCTTCAACAAAAACTTCACGTGACCTGATGCAAATGGCTTTTTGAGATACCTTTGTTCAGAATGTTGACCTTCATGGCAGAGTTGGGTTGTATTAACGCGAAAGTGGTGTCTTCCTAAACGCAATAGCCCCCACGCCCCCGTCCCGGGGGGAAAAAAAGCAAATGTGAACTCCCAAACAACACCCCTAAAACCAAGCAACAAACTCTCCCAACCTTCAGTCTTACTTATTCAAAACATCCTTCTCTTGTAAGTGGTGGTTGCTTCAGTTTTTGCTTGTCCTTTCATTGCAAATTACGTTCTTTAAGACTAGTGGTACAACCGCCGTCAGCTCTCTCCCAGTTATTCGAGACTAAAACATACATATCGTGCCTGCATGCGTGCGTGCTAGCGCGTGCGTGTCAGTGTGTAGGTGTGTCATCCATATACTGTTTTCTTTACAACTGATGTCATCCAGTACAGCAGAGCCATACTATGACCTCTCTCTCTCTCTCTCTCTCTCTCTCTCTCTCTCTCTCTCTCTCTCTCTCTCTCTCTCTCATGTCACTGGAAAAAATGATCGACACCGGTTGCTGTTCACTCTTAACTACTTCCAAGCTTTTCCCTCAACCAGTTGACAGAAGAAAGGTTTTAAAACAACAACAAATCTCTGAGTTACATGTAAACATGAGACCAAAAAAAAATCAACCTAACATGCTATATGTACAGCAACATTTCTGTTAAAACTGAATCACAGTAGCACAGGCAATCACAAGAAACTGAATCAATCACGCCTACAAAATATACATCAAGACTGGTGATGAAAGTGAACCGAGTATCAACGCCCTGTCAGTATTTGATACTACATCTCCTACATTCCAGAAACAGAGCTGGCCTACGTGATCAATGGACATCACCAGTAACCCCCATTCACACAGGTCCTACATGTCATCAAGGCATAGTGGAGACTGATGAAAACATACGGAAAACGGCCGCAGGGGATTCTGCAAACGCATGCAGCTGAGCCTGCCACTCTGTGTAAGACTCCCCTTCCTTTTCCACTTGGCTTCCATTCCCTCCGTGCCCACATTCCATTTCCGCGCACTATCACACAATGCACAAGGATGGGCAGTGCAAAGTAATACAGATTTCCTCTGCCGGTTCTTTGACAGTTTGCTTCTGTCTCTCACCTCATCCTAAACATCACAATTTTGTATTGCACTTGCAAGCAAGAGGGTGGGGACAGTAAGAGGGAGTACAAGTGGTAGCAGATTTAATTTTCATTTTTCACCTTCAGTGTTTCTTTTTCTTGTTTTATCACACACTGGCAATGACTGGCATCAATTTATGAACGTTTCCGAACTGATTACATTTGTTGTTCTAGTACAAGAGTGTGGTCGACAAATAATGTTCGTCATTCATTGTTTTACCTTGCACAATCACCACCCAAATATAGACACTCATTCATACTAAATATTGACAAGCAAGTAAGATTGTACAACGACAAAAAATCATGTTTTCAGCCATGTCCTTGGGCTTGGGGGATACAACATGGTGAACCTGTTTCAGCACTTCAGTGCAGTCAATCTGTAATTTCTGCAGTGTCATCCCATTCCCGCGTCTCATGGCTACGTAGTAGAAGTAGGAACATGATCTCTAATGAACACACGTGGTGGATTCAAAACAACACTGATGAAGCCTAGAAGCAGGCAAAGAAAAAAGACCGATCTATAAACACTACTGCCTCGTTTCGTTTTGCTCACAGGTAATCTTTCGCTCTAGCTACCCTACCTTATAAAGTAGTGAGGAAAAGGTCTGGTCCTCCGTTGGAAGTCATTCCTT
>CM065721.1:25718765-25741265 GCA_033310375.1 Conus canariensis
CGATGTTCATACCCCAAGACAACCCCAACGCTTCTGCAAGTGGTGCATGAATTTTCAGTTAAATTTTCTCAGAGAAAACGTCATCCTGTTGTAAACACATGATACGGAGTGGAAAAAAAAGGGTATTTTCGCAGAAGACCGTTACTCCATATTTGTGCTCGCCAGTGATCCTTCCTATCGCATTCTCATATAAAACCAGACACAATTTCCGAAGACTGCGAACGGAGCAACACGTAACAACAATAATCAGTATCGGCATTCGAAAGATGGATACACAACGGACAGATATTTTTTCCCCGTTTGTGTCGTCATCTTTTATTTAGCCTGGTGTTCGCCTCCTTCATTCTGTCATACACTACGCTCTGCGATTGATTTCAGTTTTCAATATGAATGTGTCCTTGAGTGTGTATACCAGGTCTTCCTCAGGCATGCCCCATGTTCTCATATATTACAGTAGTTTTTCTGGGCTCATCCGTTCAGTCTTTTCGATAAAAATGTACTCACCCTGAAATGGGTCTGGATACACTACCCGTTTCCTAACCCAAGGGATCATTTAGCTTCCAAACTCTCTCTCTCTCTCTCTCCTCTTCCCTCTCTCTCTCTCTCTCTCTCTCTCTCTCTCTCTCTCTCTCTCTCTCTCTCTCTCACGTCCTAAGGCATTTCTTATCTAGGTGACCTTGCCTGAAAGGCTAAACTGATAAGGCGTTTTCACATATTTCATTTTGGAGTATGACAAAAAAAGTCAAATTAAACTTTTGAACACACACACCACACACACACACACACACACACACACACACACACACACATACGCGCGCGCGCGCGCACCGCAACACACCACACCAAACAAACGGAATCATTAAGGCAAAACGATAAGAACACACCACACCTCTTCCAACGATTTTAAATAAGAAAACCATGAGAAATAAAATCAATGATGTATTATAAACACTCATCAGAAAGTCGTTTTAAATTTTACACCAGCGTGATATGAACTGATCCTTGAAGTTTCTGATCCAGAACATGATCGTGTTATCAGGGAACATCTTTAAAGATCATCATCCGTAGAGATCCCACGTTTCTGCAGGGTATAGGCAGATACAGATGAAGACGAATGGAAAACGGCCAAAGGGGATTCTTGGAGTTGCATGCCGCTGAGACTGCCACTCTGTCTCATTCATCTGTAAGACTTCTTTCCTACTTGTCTTCGCCTCTCTCCTTTCCTCCCGCTCTCTGTCTCTCCCCCCCCCCCCCCCCCCGCCTCCCCCTCCATATGCTCTCGTCACCATACACAAGGGACGGCAGTGTATGGATATAACAAGAGTTCTTCTGCTCGTTTCCCTTCCGTCGGTAAATCCCTTACTCGGGAACTGAGTTTGCCTCTGTCCTGATGACACAGTTCACGTTGCTCTAGACAACATATCTCCATGCGCATGGTTTAACATTGTAGAGCAGGCTATCGTTTTTGATCCTCTCTTCATCTCCATATGTTCACCAGTTGACTTCAAAACAGTTGACAGATTTATACCAGGTTTTGTATGGTCATGTTTAACGTCAGTCGTCACTGAACCGATAGGTCTCCAAGTCAGCAATGTGACGCGATACCGAGAAACCAAACAGTGTAAATAAGTTACTTCGTCTGGGAATGAGTATATTTGGTAAGTCTATAGCTAATGTGTTTGACAGAGCATCAGCACTGTCTTCTGTGTGATTTTTTTTCTGTCGATTAAATGCATTTTTGTTGTCAGGTTACAAGCCGAATCAGCTCGTGATTTTTACTGCTCAGCCGGCCATGGAAGTCACATCAGGACAGCAAGTTAAGAACGAAACTACATACAGTGAAAGCACAAAGACTTTAAATCAATGCCAAGTCAAAGGATGAGCCTTACACATTTATCAAATACAAAGTATATCACCAACCACGTTCAAGTCAGGTCAAATGAAACGTGCTGATTTCCTTAAATTTGAAAACCTTATTAGCCGGAGCATATGAAAACAAATTCTTCATGAAATCTGCGTGTCTTTATACAGACCCCAACATACTGAAATCAGTTAAATCACTAAATGCAATAAATATGTTATATTGTTTGTTCTGTACACACAAAGAAACAACAATAACAATTAATCTGGTATGGTCTTACGTGTTTCAATATTAACAGACACACTAAACTCTTCAAATCTGCATTAAAAAAACACACCACAAAAACAAAAAAAAAGGATAAGAACAGCTTGTACATAGTGCCGAGCCTGCCTTTCCGTTAACAGAAGAATCGACTTAGAACCTGGAAACACAAAATATTCATTATGGGGGTGAGACAGTGTGGTGATTAGCATTATTATTATTATTATTATGAACATTTATGACGCCTAATCAATTGAATGCCCTAGGCGTTTACAATATCACAACAGACATCAAATCACACAATATATAACAATCATACATGAGAAAAAGGCATCAAAATCCAAAGCAAGGACACAAACTCACAAGCATGCATACACGCAAACACACACTCACACAGACACGAACGCACACAAAGCAGACACTCGCATCACACATTGCAAACGTCGGGTCACAGGGAAGACGAAGTTACCTAGGAAACAGATGAGTTTTGAGAAGGCGCTTGAATGTGGGCAGTGAGGGTGAGTATCTGAGAGAGCGAGGCAATTGATTCCAGGTAGTTGGAGCTTGATAGGCAAAGGAACGTTGACCAAAGGTTTTAGTGCGAACAGTGGGGATACTGTAGATACGAGTGTCACATGAGGAACGTAAAGCTCGAGATGGGGTGTAAAGATGTAACAGGTGGGTGAGATACTCAGGACAGGAAGACTCGATAGATTTGAAGCAGAGAGAGGCAATCTTGTAGGATATTCTTAGCTGAACAGGGAGCCAGTGGAGAGAGCGGAGCAATGGGGTAACATGGTTATATTTAGAAGTGCGGAAGATGAGACGGGCAGCATGATTCTGAACTCTTTGAAGTTTGTTGATGAGATGAGAGGGAGAGCCAGACATGGCTAGATGCGGGAGAGTGATGAGGAAGCGTGTGTGTGTGTGTGGTGGTGGGGGGGGGGGGGGGGAGACGAGCAGCTCTGGTCAGCTCCCTCCTGGCGATTAATGACCAAGACATGGCGATACATTTCTTTACTTCCGTCGCCCCCTAATGATGAAACTCCTGGTGGACAGCGATCAGTCTCTCCGTGGACAGAATGACGAATCAGCACTGCCAGCTGGTCACTTGAGAGAGGGCATCGGTACCATCGTTTATAACGGTGTACTGTTAATGCCAGACTGCTCGCACGCGATTTCTTAGCCAGCTAAGGCCCTACTGGACAGGATGGCACGGAAGTGGTGAAAATAATATGACAAAATCTCTCTCTTCTCTCTCTCTCACACACACACACACACACACACACACACCACGCACACGCACGCACGCACGCACGCACGCACACGCACACACTATTCTTGTCCACAGTCCAGGCGACTGCTTGAGACCATGTCATGACAAGATGCACGCTCTCTCACATCTGGAAATGAAACCCGTTTCGAAAACACGAGAACAAGAACGATTAGTCAGTGTCAGAGACAAGCATCAGCCACAACATGCATACAAAGCATACATCCAGAATGGTATCAGAATAAAGAGAGCTTTGAGAAGGATTGCGACAAACCGTGAATGGAGTCACAATCACAAGAAACAGAATGAATCATGCCTTTAAAGAAGTGTACATCACAATTAGAGGAAGGGAGGTGGGGGCTGAACTGAACTGAGTATTAACGCTCTGTCGACGGTAAACATAACATCTCCAACATTTCATAAACAGAGCTGATCATTGTGATGAGTGGACGTCATCAGTGACCCTCATCCACACAGCTCCCGAATTCCTCAAGACATAGCTAACACATATGTTGACGGTTGGAAAACTGCTGCTGGGGATACTGCAAACTGCACACAGCTGAGACTGCCCCTCTCTCCTTTAGCTGTAGGACTCCCTTCCCTATCCCCCTCCTATTTCTCTCTTTTTTTTTTTTTGGTCATCCTCTGTGCCACCTCAGTGGCCCACCACCATGTCATTCATTCTGGTTTCCCATCGTCAGCCACGATCTGGCCTGTCCAGCCGGAACTCTGGCACTGGCAATCCACGGTCAAATGTGAAGTCGTAATGAGGCAACCTAGCAGAGGAGACACCACTCTGCTGCCAAGCCTGTCTGTCTCTCTCTCCCTTCTTATCTTTCTGTCCCTCTCTCTCTCCCTCTGTTGTGCGTATGAAGGAATGTATGCTTGGTACATTCTTGTCCACATGGTTTAAATTGGTATTTTGCCATAAGGATTGCGTGGGAACTAACCTGTCCATATTTTCATGTCTCTTATGGGACAGAGAGGGGGAGATGGAGGGTAACATTTCCGCCAAGAAAAAAAAGCTTCCATATCAATCTCAATTCCCCAAACAAGACCAGATCAATGGTCCATCCATAATCCTATGAATCTCATTCCAGATTCCACGGTTAATTTCCCAACCGACTGCACAGGTTATATCAGGGCAGCAAGAAAGCTGTAAACAGAACCACATAGGCGTTAAAATGTCAAGACTGAGACAAAGAAAAAGTCCAGTGAAACTCCATCCTAAGTGTACAGAGGGTCAATTATGCAAAATAGCCTCACAGATCATGATCGCTGTAACTTTATAAACCACTCAGCCTCCTAACAGATCATATTTACTGTAATCTCCTGAACCCCTCAAACCATCCTTAATCCTACGCATCTTCGGAGGAAGCGGACTTATTACCTTTTTCCTCCCCATGCTCGATTTATGTGTTTTCACATAATGTCTGGAGTAGGGGAAAAAAAACAAGATACGCTTCATGTTCTTTAACACGAACAACACTGAAATCTGTTGCCATCTCCTGGCATGGAACTTACATTTAGATGACTGTGAGGAAAAAGTAACAAAGCAACAAACATGACAAATAGTTGCAACCAAGACAAACCTGAACACTGCTGAAAACAGCGCATGAATTTTCTATAAAATCTTTTGACGAGCTCTCCGAGTCATACAATGAAAACGTCATCCTAACGTAAGCTGTTGATTTAAGTAAAAAAATCCTCTCTGCAGATTGTATCTCCACAGTTCTGCATCTCCACGGTCTTCGCTTCTGTCAATCTCATATAAAACCTCAGACCATTTCCAAGTGTAATGGAAACAGGGGGACACGTAAGGACATTAATTAGTCATCTCATCACACGTGAATGCCAGTACAGCCCATGGATGATGCATGTGAACCGATGCGCTGGGACTGTACATTCCGCAAGGAGTAGGAACAGCTGCCGCCCTTTGCCTTTCTGCTGGCGGTGACGGCATTCCCAGTGGAGCGAAGAGGGTGCAAATTTCCTTTCTTGCCTGCTTCGCCATCTTTCATTCTGCCTGATGTCCACCTCCTTCCGTCTGCCAACACCCTTCACTCTTCAGCTTTCTACACGATTTTGCCCACTGGTGTATATTCTTAAGTCTCCGCAAGGCGTGTGCCATGTTCTAATACAGGTAAGCTTTTCTTAACACATCCGTACAGCCTCATGAATGTTTGTCTAATCTTCCAGGAATAGGGTTTAGATACAATATCATGTCATCCTGACTGAACACCACATGTAGCACTGAACTCTCTCTCTCTCTCTCTCCTCTCTCTCTCTCTCTCTCTCTCATCCACTGAAACTGATCTATACCTAATTTGTCAAGTCATTCAGACCACCACCACCCATCTCTCTCTCTCTCTCTCTCTCTCTCTCTCTCTCTCTCATTTATTCATTAAAATCGGTCTTCGTCTCACTCATGTAACCATCCAGCCTGTAACTCTCTCCTTATATCTTGAAAACAGTCCCTTAACTCCGTGACTCGTTAGCCTGAAGAGCTACGCCGATAAGGCATTGTTTTTACTTATTTATTTTGTTTTAAAGTATGACAAACAGTCAGATTACAAAATATTTTGAACACACACACACACACACACACACACACACACACACACACACACACACACATGACGGGAAACCTTTTCAAAGCGATAAAAACACACCACCGTTTCAACGATTCAGAACAAGAAATCGCGAGAAACAAAATCAATCACACGCATCAAAAATGCATTAACAGTCCTGTTACATCATACAGCAGTATCAGATAAACCGATCCTACAATCTCAACCAGAACAGGACCGTGTGATCAGGGGACATAATCATATCATCATCCCGTAAAGATCCCGGATGTCATCAGGACATAGTGAATAGAGATGAAGACGAATGAAAAACGGGCGTGTGGAGATTCAGAGAACTGCAAGCTGCAGAAACAGCCAGTCTTTCCCATCTATCGGTAACACTCCCCTCCCTCCCTCTGTCTCTCACTCCTTTCCCTACTCTCTCCGTATGCTCTCGTCACCATACACATGGGAAGGCAACGCAAGGATATTACAAAATTTCTCCTGCTGCTTGTCTCCCTTTCGCCGATAAATCCTTGATACCGGCATAGACTTTGCACAGCTATATACTGAGACATTTCACGTTGCACCAGACTGGAAGGGATAGGGACGGGAAGGGAGGCGTGCTTTCCTTTGTGGTTCTGTTGTTTGGCACTCGGTCACAATCTGCAGCGCTGATGTCACCTCCATACATTGGTCGGGCTGTAAAACAACAATCCTTCACTCAAAAGGTTTCGCACTGAGAGGGGAGACGGTCCTCTCTCTCTCTCTGCATAACAAAACAGTAATAACGCAATAGAATGTTGTGTACACACACACACACACACACACACACACACACACACACACACACACACACACACGGAGAGAGAGAGAGAGAGAGAGAGAGAGAGAGAGAGAGAGAGAGAGAGGCTTGCGCGCGCGCGTAATTAAAGAAACAATGTGGAATGGATAGCCTGTGCTAACTGTGAACAGTCTGTACAGACTTATCACTTAGTCGCTAGAACTTATTACTTAGTCGCAAAAAAACAAGAATAAAAGAATGGGGCACAATTGCAGAAAAAGCAGCGGGCGAAAGCTAGCAAATTCAGAGTTAAACTGTGAGACTCGGGAGCGGAAGTTTCGAGAAGGCGAGGATACACTTGGCACTGACAGAAGCCGCGGGCATTCCCCGATCAAAATCTGTCCACAGACCAGGAAAATCACCCCCAGCGAGAACTGGCAATCATCAGTCGTGCAGAGGAGACATATTTTCACTTAACAAGCAAAGTGGACTTTTGCATTTTCAATAGTTCACGTGTTTATGAACACGGAGTAATCTTTCAAATGTCAATACCTGCTGAATAAAACAACTGTTTTCACCCTTCCTCTTTTCTGCTACATTTTCATACAAAGTTGTTGGGCCCTCAACACTGAGTAACAAGCCATATTCATCCACCCCTAACCCTATGTGGGGCATGAGGAACACAGAGTAATCAACGTTTCATCAGAGTTCAGTTCACGCATCATGCACATTCTTCTTTCCGACCACAGCATTCTGACATCGTATTGACCCCTGTCAGCACAGAGCTATGAAATCCTGACAATCCAGCGGCAGCAGCAGGAGACTGGAGCACCAAGGTAGGAGGGGCATGCAGCACTGTGAATCACAAAAGCCACTGTCCCAGATTCTCCCCAAGTACAGGTCAATGCTGGTGACTCCCTCTCTGGGGAAGGGAGCAGAGGTTGATGTAAATCTGCTTTCCTGTCTGCACAGTCATGTTTATTGGGCAAGGGTTGGGGTCCGTACTTTTTATGTCGGCATCCAGGCTTATTGCCAGACCTACTTGGCTTTGGCTAGCATTCAATTCTCCCTATGTGTGTCTGAATATGTTGCGTGAGTGTGCGTTTGTTGTTGTTGTTGTTCTTCGATTTAACGTCTTTTCACTTTAAAGTGATATTAGACAGGAAGTGAGTGTTTACTTGTATATGTGTATGAGTGTGTAGTATGCATGCGTGCTTGCTTGTGTGTGTGTGTGTGTGTGTGTGTGTGTGTGTGTGTGTGTGTGTGTGTGTGTGTGTGTGCATGTGTGTGTGTGTGCGCGCGCGTGTGTGTGCCTGTGTGTGTGTTAAATATTAGTGGAAATACGACATAAGAACAATCCTTAGCAAAAATCAACATTAACAAATCAAATTGCAACAGTCAAAACAAAACAGTCTAAAATACGCAGAAATCATAAAAACGAGCCGACTGGACTTATCATTAAGTTCTGAACAAAGTTCAAAAGAAATACAGGTTCTTGGAAAATGCATTTAGATTCATCTTTTCTGAATTTTGATAGAGCTGATTCAAAATAAGGACAAAAGTACAAAATATGTGTTGTTGTACAACTATCAACAGTGTGCGTTTGTGTGTGCGTGCGTGTGTGTGTATGTGTGTGTGTGTGTGTGTGTGTGTGTGTGTGTGTGCGCGCGCGCGCGCACGTGCTTGCGTGCACATGTGTGAGTGCGCGGGCGTGTGTGTGTGTGAGAGAGAGAGAGAGAGAGAGAGAGAGAGAGAGAGAGTTTATGTACACGCGAACACGCAAGTACCATATACCAGTTTCCCCGTGAAGACTGTGCGGGATCCAATTTGTTTTATCTTACTGCGTTTCATTCCAAGTTCCCATGTTTCTGAACACGTGGGTACCTTGTCAAATCAGAAGACGCAACCTGCTTAGACACGTTATGACCAACACGCGACTTTGGGCAATATCACACGAGAGTCGCAAAACGGCATTTCGTGCCAGGAAACAAAGCGTACAGCGTGCCGTTTCACGCATTAGAGGGTTAACTTAAGTCACGACATGCTCTAGTCTGGCGTAATGCATGCCTTGCATTTTTTGCATCGTAACCCAATGGACAAGGCTGCTGAGAGACACTTGACTATGTCTCGCTCGACACTCCAATGGTAGACAAAGACCAGGACAAACCCGTTTCAAGTCTTTAACATGATGAAAAGATGTTTTGTTTCGGTTATTCCACTGCGACCGAACCCTCTGGGTGCAGGATTACAGACTGAAAGGAACAGGAACCTCGATCCATGCAAGCCGCGTGTGCAGCGGTGGAGCAGTCGGCGGAATAGTGCCACGGCACGAAGACATGCGATTTTGCAGTAATCGTTTTATCGTGTGACATGCTTCACAAAAGAGCGCCGACACACTCACCGTTCTAAATATTTTAGTTCGACACCAGCCTTAAATAGTTACGCGAAACAGCTAGGCTACAATCACTGCAAACATAAGACATCGCCCCTTCTCCCTCCTCAACCCTGATGAAGCCCACATTTTTCAGGGCACAAGAAGTGCAGAAAGCAGTTAAAAGTTACCGCTAAATTCTTTCTTGTTGAATTCATCCTTATTGAATAATCTTTCTATATTGAGCACATGCATATTATGTTTTAAAATCACATTCATTGCCACGGCTGATATATAATGAGACTTCCCCTGTCTATTTACAGAATTTCCTACCGCTAAACTTTATCGTCATTTCTTGGCACGTTCGATATGCATTTCACAGAGTTAATTACCGGCAGGAATATTACCGAGATAAAATCCCACATGCAGCATACACAAAAGAAAAGTACAGCATCGCTGTACAATGGTACAGGGCAAAAATTTCTGATAAAATCTCCAAACTGCACTGAGATTTACGTGACCCACTCATACCACTCTATACTGCACTTGAAGATAAGCAAAACAATTGTAAGACCCTTTTCACATTCTGTATTAAACTCCAGACGTGTCCATCCATTTATTTGCCTTGTTTGCTCTGTGTCTTTTGTTTCCTCGAGTGCTCTGAGAACTGACACAACAAGCGGCAGAGAGTGCTGCGCCTCAAATTCCCAGAACTGTATCAGAACTTAATCTGGGTTGTTTAAACTTCTTTCTCACTTGCCACTTATATCTCTAAGTTTTAGAATGTATAATGCTGAAGCTATACAATGGGCTAAATACGGTCACCTTTTTCATGATTGTTAGAGACTCAATGCTGCATTCAACCCTTCTTTCATCCGGTCTTTCCTAGGGTCATAGTCCTCATTTTCTTTCCCGTCTCATGCAAAAAAGCTCAGGACAATTGCTGAAATGTCAGTAAAGCGCGCGGAAGTCTGGCCTCTCATCGCCCACATCACTTCACAACGGAACTCATGGTTAACATCATGACGAATGCACAACGGACGCGCCGAGACTGCCAATGCTGTAAGCTGCAGAAGCAGCTGCCATCATTCCTTCCCCGTTCCACTGCCGGCCAGAGCTTTCCCCGGGGGGAAAGGAGGGAAGAGATGGTTCAGATTTCTTTTCCTGCTTGCCTTGCCATCTTTTATTCAGACCGGGGTCCAGCTCCCCACCCCCTCCCCCTCTTTCTTTCCCGTATTCCCGTACCCCCGTCCCATTCATCACTCTAGATCCGTCTTGATTTTTTTTACGCTGATTCTGCTTTCGCATATGTTGATCTTGTGGGTGTTGGTCATCCCGTTTCCTTCATGAATCTCTCATACCAAACACCTTAAACACTCTTGCCTAGCTTGCAACAACAAAGACCTTATCAGGTCTTTTCAGTAAAACGTTTATGTACTTTAAACGCCGAGCATATTCGTCAAAAAGAAGACGATTCCTCACTCGCTCACTCTGATTAAGAAAATAACGTTCAAAACCGGAACTGGCCACCAAGATTCCCAGGTACAGCTGACATACTGGGACACGTAATCTTCAGAGGCAAGAGTAGCATCTTACACACACACACACACACACACACACACACACACACACACACACACACACACACACACACAAAGAACCTGGACACAGTCAACTGGGATCATACTGCCCCTGACAGACCCTGCTGCAGACGGCTGTACCATCAAGGCACCAAGACGTTTGAATGGCTGCCACTCAGGCAAAGAAGAAAAGGATGAAGGAGGCCCAAGCTCGCTGAACTCCCCCTGTATTGTCTGTGGCCAGCTGGGTGCCTCAAAGGAAGCCTCCCCTCCCACAGCAGTGCCCATTCTGGCGTATGACATACCTGCCTGATCGTCTGCTGAACCAACAGATTCCGTCAGACTCAACAGAACACACAATTTCTTAGTAATGATGTTCTGCTAAACCAGACGCTAAAATCTAGCGTTGAAAACAGCTGGCTAGCACGAACAACTCACTCGCGTAAGTCAGACTTCTCTTGTCTGGCCGCCACCCCTACCCCCGTCCCGTATCCCATCAGTCAGGACTCTTCGAAGGCCAGCCTTGAGGGCTGCAACCTGGACACAGTCAAAAAAAAAAAAAAAAAAAAAAAAAAATATATATATATATATATGTGTGTGTGTGTGTGTGTGTGTGTGTGCGCGTGCGTGCGTGCGTGTCCGTGTGTGCGCGCCCGCGCGTGCATGTGTGTGCATGTGTGTGTGTGCGTGTGTGTGTGTTCGCGCGCGCACGCGCACGTGGGTGAGCGTGCGTGCGTGTGACATCGGTCCAAAGAACAGAAGACATCCTTCAACATCAACATGTAGGCTTATTGAATTCCCACCCACCCACCCCTCGCTGGTCTCAACTGATCCGAGGAAAAAAAACAAACAAACCTGGGCGAGGAAATGGCATGGGTAATCATATTTTACAGACACGAAGCCGATATTCTTGCTGTAAAAGAATACGGACGTAAAGCAGCAGCTGAGAAACCCAAGCGTCCGTAACACCCCACCCTTTGTCAGCCCGCTTTTGGCGCGTCTCTTCCTCTTCACCAACGTGCAGCCCCTACACAAGTCAGCACCAATCGCCCCGCAAGAGCAGCGGGGAGATGGGGGGGGGGGGGGGGAGGGCTTTCAGGATAACTCGCAACACCGTCCTCTGGAGTTTCTGTGTCAGTAAACTTCTTTTCCGGTCACTTTTTCCAACTCTTGTCTCCACACCTCTACCGAGAAGTTTGCATTTTCACTTGTGTCTGCTGGTTTGTTTCTTTTTTTGTCTATGTGTCGGCAGGATTAGGCCAAAACGACTGAACTCACATGAAGAAAACTGAGAAGATGGGATTAGCTCAAAGAGGAACCACTTAATCCTACTGAGAATCTGGATTCACGGCAAGCTGAGCAAGATGACACAAATGTACTCAACCGATTTCAATGACACCTGGTGGAAAAAGCCTGAGAACGAACCAAACAAGTCCGGGGAGGATCTGTATCCAACAGCAGATTAAAGATACTGCTCACAAGATTACGCTAAAACTTTTGTATCGAATATATCTCAGTGTAGTAGACAGACGGAGTGTGGATCCGCGGACAAAGCCATTCACTTGTGGTGCGGATCTGGATCAAAGGACGGATCAATGATCCCTTTTGCCTTGATGCCTGCACTCTCCCGCGAGTTCTTGTTTTGAAATGTTGTCTTTCTTTCTTGTCTTTCTGGGGGCGAGAGAGAGAGAGAGAGAGAGGAGAGAGAGAGAGAGAGAGAGAGAGAGAGAGAGAGAGAGAGAGAGAGAGTACTAAAGGCAGATATGAAAAAAAATTAATGGAAAGTTTTAACGACATCACCTCAGGGATTCTTCTTCCGCCTGTTTAGAATCCTAAGTTCAAACAAGACAAACAATTCCTCTCAGGATTGCATGTCACAGATAAATCATTTATAATGATGCACTGTTCTCATCTGCCTCGCCCTGTCCTCCAGAAAACCTTCAAGTGTAGCAGCCTTAGACTGGTGCACACTATTCGAGAAAGTGTCACACCCCAACCCCAAAATCTCTGCTTGGTTTTGCAGGGGAAGGCAAAAGAAGGTCCTCACACAATCTACACGTACTCGTATTTTGCCTTTTCTTACCATCTTCCTGCTTTCATCGCCTGGCCACTTACGATCCTAAGGCATTACCTTTTAAAGTTGTTCATGAATCGCACTTCCATCAGGTTCAATGAAAACATTGATTTCTTTACAACATGATATGAAAATATCCCATGAAACATGCTCTACTACACATCAGTTTAGAGATAATTCTTCACACAGTGCCACTGCTTAAATCTTTGCCTCACTTCCCTCTCAATCAAAAATGCTTGTGGGCAACGCTTAATATGCCACTCAAAGTTCACCAACAAATATCTGAACTAGAGAAGCTATCCCTGAAGCTATCCCTTGAAGAAACACAATGTTTCAATCCTTACAGGCATGCATGCTACTAATCTCCAGCACAAACACAATTATCTACATCCCTCCCCACTTCTCCACCACTTTCACGCAGACACGCCAGCATACCGTCTTCCTCCTCACACATATATAATTTTCGTCTGTCATGTATTGAACATTTCCCAGCGGTGAGATTAAGTCCACATTTCACCATGTATTTCTATACAATTAACAGGACGAATCTGTAATATAAGAGTAACAACAGAAGAGGAAGAGACGACCCCGTTCATCATTTCTCAAGACAGACCACTTAATGCCAGACACGTCGACTGCACTGAAGATTTGAATGCGATTTGGGATCAGGGCGGTCACAACACACTGCCCAAAAGGCTGGCGGGGAAATGCTGAAGAATCTTCGATTTGCCCTTCAGTGTTTTGTTAGGAGGCACTAGATAGGTCCTCCCGCCCTTTACCTTGTCCATCACTGGGTCCACACTTCAGGAAAATTAAACTGGTACAGTACTGCAATTTGTCTGCTCCCACCTACCTTAGTATCGTTGCTCAGTTTCATGTAGACTGTCAATACAGGTGATCAGTCTGTGCGTTCGTGCGTGCGTGCGTGCGTGCGTGCGCGCGCGTGCGTGCGTGCGTGCGAGTGTGTGTGTGTGTGTGTGTGTTACAAATCATACTCAGAGAAGAAACTGAAAATCTCTGACAACAGAAAACACAAAAGTAAAGGAAACAGGAAAATGATGCATGCGGTTAAGAAAGCAAAGGAATGAAGCAAAGTTGGAAGGAGCGCAGGAGAGAAGCAGAGAGAGAGAGAGAGTGAGAGAGAGAGAGAGAGAGAGAGAGAGAGAGAGAGGGAGGGAGGGAGGAGAAAGGACGGTACTGATTACATTTAACAACAGTGTGGTGACAAATGACCACTGCTCCACCATTCTGTGAGTCACCTCTCTAGCCCCGACATTTCAGCATATCTCGCTGATCACAGAAGACCACCCAGTCACTTCAGACCTAGACCAGTCATTTCTGTCTCCCTGAGCACAGTGCTTCTAATGTCGTTCTCTTGACAGAGATGCTATTATTTAGTCATCAACCCGGGCCTACAGAAAACACGTTATCATTTACACGCTGATCTCTGGGCTAATAGAGGACATGGTATTATTTACTCCTTGGACGTGGACCAATAGGAGGCATGCTATCATTTGAACATCCATCCTGGACGAACAGAACGGCTATTATTTGTACGTCGATCTGTGACAATGGACCCAGCTGTGCAACTGACTGCCGGGAAATTACCATTGTAGCCCCGCCCACTTCAACATAGAATCCACCAGGAAAATATGAAATGATGGCCAGTGGCATCTTCGAGCTATGCCTCTTTGACCTCCTTGAAAGAATCTAACAAATCTGCAAACGTTAAACATTGATTTTTTTTATAAATGTATGCCTTGGAAAATCTGTTTGTAATAGTGAAAGGTGAAAATATGCTTTGAACATTTAAATACTTTTATATGTCAAAATGGCAAAGTCGTCATCTCTCGTGCTCATTGAACCATGTTTTTGTGACATGGAACAGTTGAGAATATTTTTAACATTCCAGTTTCATTTTAATCAAAAAGGATAAGATCATCGCCACACTCACTTTCTGAACCATGTCTTTCCTTCTAAATCAAAATATTCCGACAAATATGTTTGCGACGTTGAGCTGCTGACACAAAGTAAAGCATGCAGAATGGGCGCCAACTGGCTCAATTGTGGAGCATCAAATCAGAACTTCTACAGACAAACGCTTTAAATGTCAGTAAAAAAAAATAGTCTCCACACACATGCCAACACCTAAATCTTCACTCCATCAGACTTTCCATAAAAAAATGCCTGTGGTAAACACTTTAACATGCCATTCAAAATTCACAGTTGTCAAATTCAACAATTATCAAAAAATAGAAGCAGTCTCTGAAGCAACAAACACAATAAAGCAGTGACTGATACACATGTGCATGCCCGCACTCCCTAGCACAAACATTATCTACACCTCTCCTCTCTTCCCCTCCATACTAGCGCAGACACGCCTGCACATGGCATCCCTTGCCCACCCCCCTCCCTCCAACTTCCGTTAGGTAATATTCGTTTGTTTGGTATGTATTGTAAATTTCCCAGGGGCCAGATTAAGTCTAGATTTTTGCACAGTGTCCATTCGTACAACTAACCTGGCCGAACCCGTAATATAAAGCAACAGTATAGAGGAGGAAAAAGCGACCTCGCTTAGCATTCCTCAAGACAGACCACTCATGCCAGACACGTCGACCCCACTGAAGATTCGAATGCGATTTGGGATCAGGCCTGTGACACAACATTACCCAAGAGGCTGGCTGGAAAGTGCTGAAGAATCTGCCGATTTGCACTTCAGTGTTTTGTTAGGAGGCGCTAGACAAGTCCTTCCGCCCTTTACTTTGTCCATCACTGGGTCCACACTTAAAGAAAATCAAATTGGCACAGTACTGCAATTTGTCTGCTCCTACTTGCTATCACCCTGTAGTATTGTTGCTCAGTTTTATTTTAAAAATGTCAGTGCTGGCGGTAGGTCTCTTTTCCTCTTTGTGTTTGTGTGTGTTTGTGCATGCATTCACGTGTGTGAGTACGTGCGTATGTGTGTGCGTGCGAGAGAGAGTGTGTGAGTATGTGAGTGTGTGTGTGTGTGTGTGTGTGTGTGTGTGTGTGTGTGTGTGTGTGTGTGTGTGTGTGTGACCCTTCTCTTATTCACCTCTTCTGTCCCGACACTTCAGCATATCAAGCTGATCACAGGAGACCACCCAGTCACTTTAGACCAAGCCCAGTGATTTCTGTCCCTCCGACCACAGTACTTCATACGTCGTTCTCTTGACAGAAATGCTATAATTTAGTCGTCAGCCCAGGCCCACAGAAAACACGCTATCATTTACACGCTGACCTCGGGCTAATAGAGGACGCGCTATTCTTAACTACTCGATCACGGACAAATAGAAGACATACTGTCATTTGCACATCCATCCTGGACATTTCAGCAGACTGGCCACAAACAGTAGACAGGCAAGGAACCACTTGTAAAACTGACTACATGGAAACCATCGTTGTATACCCAACCACTTCAGCATAGAATCCGCCAGCAAAAGATAAGATGATGGCCACAGGCACCTTTGAGCCATGCCTCTTTGAAAGAATCTGACAAATCTTTCTGTAAAGGACGAGGTCATCGCCACTATCTCTTGGAAAATTGAGAGAATAGAACAAAATCTGTTTGCGACAGTGAATGGTAAATATGTATACTGAGAACCAAGGTGCCTGCCCCCTCTTGTGCTTTTTGAACTGTTTTTTTTTTGACAATGAATGGTCGAAAAAAAAAGTGAACATTTCGATTTTGTTCTACTAATAAAGGATGATAAGATCATCGCCACACTCACTTTTTGAATCACGTCTTTCCTGCAAAAGAAAAAGAATCTGACAAATGTCTTTCTGACGTTGAACTGTTGACACCAAGTAACAGACACAGAATGGGCGCCAGGTTGGTTCAAGGGTGGAATATAAAGTCAGATGCTCCGGGTTCGAACCTCATCATAAAATGGCCATCTTTCCTGCTAAATGTGTTATTGTTCTTGACATTGTGGTGTCAGCTTTGTGTTAGATGGGTCTCCTCCCCGTATTCTCCTCGGATGGGTGTCCCCATCTCCGACGTATTGCACTGGGCGGATGTGGACGTTTAGCGTGATTGTAACCTTGACAAACACGCTATAACAAGGACTGCATTCATCGACATAGCTGGCCCAAACAGTGGCGTCAACAACCATGCTATAGAAAGGGCAGAAAGGACTGTCTCTTCTATTCACACAAGTATTATGATAAATGACTGATGAAATTCGACTGTACTGAAGCAGCCAAGCTCGCCTCTTTAAAAGAAGGATAACGTTTCAAGTTCCCATAGCCCATTTGCCATATGGGCAGTGGACTAGAGATTCCTGATGTCCAGGGCAAGTCATGATAGAAGGCCAAGACTATCCTCTCCTTCTGCCGCCTTGTACCTTCTTGGAATATATTAGGTAACCATTTACTGTTGGTGCACAGAGATGATTTTCGAACCAGGGAAAAACGACCTTGAAAGTGGTTTGAACTGGCTGAGGGAGGCAACATTAGAAGGCCAAATCTTAACAGACACTACAATAAAGGGAGATCACCGTGTTAGCCGAAATTCATACGTTCAAGTTTCATAAGTTTTGTAGTGCAAATGCGGAATAAAGGAAAAAGAAAAGTCCAATGAACCAACCAACCACAATGCTGAAAAACAACAACAACAATACACACACAGACACGCGCGCGCGCGCGCGCGCGCGCACAACACACACACACACACACACACACACACACACGCACACACACACACACACACGCATGCGCGCGCACCGTAGCAAATAGGTTGCTTCTCTACTTGAAAGAAATGTATAGAAATTTATTGATAAATATGCATGAAATGTCCCCTCCCCTCATTCCTCACCTGTGCCCATCCCCTACCCCGAAGCAGAGAGCAGGCAGTTTCAATCTGCTAACGAATAAAAAAAAATCCCTGCTACGCAGTACAATGCAACGAGCAAACCACCACAAAGAAACTAACTGCCTTCGAATTAAAAAAAAAAGACAATAACACAATAAAGAAAAAACACATAGAAGACTCAACGCCTTTGAACTAAAAAAAACTAAATCCGACGGCAATTCTACAAATACATCCGCACTCCTCTGGTAGAATGTCAAGAAAGGGCAGAGCAATCCTTCTCTTCTGCTTGCTCAGTTTCTGACCGACAGCTAATCTGCCAATCCACGCCTAGTCAACTCGTGTACTTCTCTCTTTCCATCACTTACATTGACCCATTGATTAACTCATTACACTCATCGTTTGCTACTTCGTTTTTAATTGACATTCAATGTTTGAAACTCAGTCTCGGCACACCCCGTCCGTTTGTGTTGACCTGATTTCAATCTTGATGCGATGTTCTGTTTTGGCTTGATCGCAATGATATAAACAAACCTTCATCCCTTTCGTACCGTACATGCACTGGTTTGATTTAGATTACTGTTACTGAATCTTGACTTCCTTTCCATCCCTTTCGTATGGAAGACCGATTTCCTCTCTATTAGTTTAATAAAAACTGATTGCAACCGAGCCTTACTATCTTTGTTCTACCATTTATGTACTGGTTTGATTTCACTAATATTTTCTGTTCCCTTTTGTACAATTTCTGTACAGATTTGATCTGCCTAGAATCGTAATAGATGAACGCTTTTTCGTTTCCCATTCGCTTGCAAACTAACACAAATATGTATTTTTCATGTTAAATCGGCCAACTAATTTATTGACAGTTACACACGTGTATAACTTTAACACGTTAACAATTTCCACACATCGCAAACACGGAGTTCTGATGCTCTCTTCTGACAAACAAAATGATTTATACTTGTGACAAAAAGAAATAAATCGTAAATACATCTGCTGCACGGAAGCTTTTGCACAATAAAAACAAGCAAAAAAACCGCCTGACAGATCCAACATATCTTTACAGACAAGAAAGTTTGCAAATAATAGATAAATGTTGCAACAGCTATTGCTTTCCCCACCATTTCAACAATTCCACAGATGGCTAAAGCTGTCACAAGTTCAATTACTTTTCTAACAGCTCCTCTCTGGGAGTGAAACAGCAGAGGAATACGTCGATATCCTCGGCTGTTCCTGTGGTGTTGAGGCAATTAATCTTCCAAGTCAGTGTGCGAACTGGGCTTCTATCCATGCCTCCCATTCATTACGAACACACCCTCCTTACCTTCGACCCCCTCCCTCCCGCCGCTCCCTTCCCGTCACCTTCACATTTCCTCCTCTCTGGATTTTAAAGTCTA
This sequence comes from Conus canariensis, assembly GCA_033310375.1. Classification (NCBI taxonomy): domain Eukaryota; kingdom Metazoa; phylum Mollusca; class Gastropoda; order Neogastropoda; family Conidae; genus Conus; species Conus canariensis. Next base: position 25,737,762 of record CM065721.1, read on the forward strand.
CTTCCATTCCTGCGTCTTTTCCTTTCCGTCTGGGCGATTTCCACAATTTGGCATCGACTGCCATCGATCCTTTCACGATCCCTGTCTGGAACTGTTTTTCCTGCTCGAGTCGAAAGTTCATTGTTCTAGAACTTCTCGTCTACCGGCCGGCCGCCAATTGTTTCTACTGTAATTGTTGTTGAACAGGCGCCGCCAGCTACGAAACAAACTAAACCTTTGTCCAATCCATTCAATTAGAATCGACAGGATGGAGTTTCCAAACCGGGAAATTGCGGCAGATTTTGCAGGACGGTATGGCTGGTTCTGCCAGCACGCAAAGGTAGTGCAATTGTGCGCCTTCACAATTACAACATAACCTTTCTTCTGTACTTCGGTCCTGTAACCGTGAAACACACTGGTTGTTAGATGTGCGATGCTCGAAAGGAAAACAAGAAGAATCGGGGAGACCAAGTGAAGACACTGGCTATGCGGCACTGACTATTGATTGCCACTAACGTGAAATTTGGTCATGATTTTCAGTTATTCTACCAGAGCTAAATGGCTCATTATTTTTGACTCACGTGAGTGATACGGTGAGTATATACAGTCAAAACGCTCTCTCTCTTTCTCTCTCTCTCTCTCTCTCTCTCTCTCTGTATGCGCGCGGCGGTGGTGTTGTGTGTGTGTGTGTGTGTGTGTGTGTGTGTGTGTGTGGTGTGTGTGTGTGTGAATGCACATTCCTATACTTGTCCGTTAATCGCTTGGGTTCCTCACAAAGTCTCGTGTCCTGACAAATTATCAAAGTCTTGTGTTCTGACAAGTTATCAAAATCAACACAAAGTGCGGTAAAATAAAATCAAATATTTTTGATTAAACACTTTTTGTCCCGTGGACACCTTTTCGAGAATGTGGGGCATTTGAACAGTAAACCGGATGTTTCGAAATTTTACAGTCCTCCTATAATACAGGAATGAAATCTGGTCCTTTTTTCCTTTTAGATTCCACTTTTCCATCCTTATATGGTATGCCAAAATGACTGCTGTTCTTACAAGGGGTGCAAAACATGACCTTCTCTCTCAAGAGTGTGTGTGTGTGTGTGTGTGTGTGTGTGTGTGTGTGTGTGTGTGTGTGTGTGTGTGTGTGTGTGAGTGTGTGTGTGTGTGTGTGTGTGTGTGTGTGTGTGTGTGTGTGTGTGTGTGTGTGTACGGTGGCATACTGAATCACCGGCTGGCGATTGTCCGTTGTTATAGTAACAGAAACTACAACTGTTTTGACTGCCTTACTGGCAGCTAACACTCGTCATTTCAGATCGTGTGTCCACGACTCCTCCCGACGGAGGTGTATCGCAGATTTCTTCGTCTGTTCCTGTAGTGCTGAGGCGGTTAATCGTCAAAAATCAGCACGCACCGAGCATGTCCACGACTCCAATTCATCACCCACACCCAGCTCCCAAAGACATCCCGTCTTCTCCACATTGTAATGAGTGTGCTTCCATTCCTGGCTCATTCCTTTTCCGTTTGGTTTGTCTCCACCTATTAGAGTATCGATCTTCTTTAAGCCTGATTTGAATCGTCGTCCTTGCTCGGTTTGGTGATTAACTGTAACTGAGCTTTTCTCCTTTTTCTACTGGATGCATGGTTATTGTTTTCAAGCTCATTTACAACAAAAAGAATGAAAGACAGCAAATAACAATAACAACACTACGCAAAACGTACTATGTATCTGATCAACCATCTGAAGCAATTGCGAAAGAATTTGAATGGACGTTTCCAAGGCACTTTCTGTTTTAAAGAAAAGTTAAGAGTACCTGGTTTATTGGTTAAATAAATGCACTCTTTGCTGTTGGCAGATGTCGTACAACTAAACATGGACTTCAAACAAGCAGTCCTTTAGCTCCGACAGAAGGAAAATGAGTGAATTCAACCAATCCCCCCCCCCCCCCCCTCTCCCAAGAAAAACAAACAAAACAAAGAAAGGACGCACAGAAGTCTACTGGTAAATCGGTCTTGGTAAGGAATATCCTGGAATCAAAAGCTCAAATAATCTCAGGAGACTTGATCTGAAGCGGTTAAAACTAGAAGAACGATGCCGTAGATTTTACAGACGTGGGGTTGGGGATGGGTACATGCACAGTACTCATCTGTTCATAAAGCTTGAATCTAATGAGGGTATGGGCGTTTACATACTAATTGGCCGATACACGGTCCGTTAATTTACGATTATTTTGTTCATTGAACCGGAAGCAAGGAATCATGTAAGTAATTCACAATTTCCTCTATTTGCTTTGACCAGCACACAAAAACTAACAGGAAGACGTTCTCTCACTGCCCATTTTTCCCTCCGTTTTTATGCTGTACTGAGCGCAAAAGAAAATTGTATGACTTTCTATCACTTCGGCCACGCACGCTTTAACCTCACGACATTTCGCGTTCAAATTTTCAAAGACACCTTTACGAGATGATCTTTCTATTCCTGTCTGTTTCTGGTCAATGCTTTTTTCTCAGTTTTAGGAATATGACCGTCATCGTTATTCAATTTGCTTGTCAACAGGAAACGGTTTTATCCGTTATTACCCTGGTTTTGGACCGTCTTGTCTTACCCACAGTTTTTGTATCCACTCTTTTTTTTTTTTTAATTTATTTTCAAATACGTTTGCTTCAATCTTTGCCGTGACAACCGTTTGATTTCTATCAGTTGTGCTTGAATGCCCGTCTTTTATAAAATTCTGCAGCATTACCTTTAAAAAAAAAACACACATAACATCCCATTCTGCTGGCTGTATACTGCTCATCCTGACGGAAGACGATCCCAGTGATTAACATCATGGAAATGTCAGGGAAATATAATCCCTTATAACAAAATGTTCAAATGACATACGCTGTGTTCATTTCTAAATCTGCAAATAGTCTAGGATGGCTTTTTTCAGCTTGATTTGTCAGGGTATGTCAAAGAATGCTATTCTAAGGACAATGAGCATATTTCGTACGACCTTTTCACTATTAACATGATCTCATTCACATTACGATGACTATATTTCGTAATTATTTTTCCCTGATAGCGTCAGAACGACAGATTTGGTCCATTCATGGTTGGTGCGGTGTCATTACACCCACCTCCATGATTATTCCGCCATTCTCAACAACGAAGTCTCAACCATAATCAAGATATCTAAATCTTTTGTCTCTGTATGAGCTGATGCATTTAGATACATCTTTTTAAAAAAAAAAGCCCAGGTTTGAAATACCAGACACCAGCCAATAAGCTTGAAAGGCTCAATGGATGATACAGGATACGCAAAACAGAAATAAAGAAAAGAAGACTCGTGCGTTGATGCTTTTCATCTGCAGAACCAGAATGAAGCAAGCATAAAACATCCATGCAGGTAAAATGTTATTATCATAAAGGGCAGGTCTGTGTTCAAAAGGGAAGGGGGTATGTTGAGGAATGTTTCTTCTGTCATTGCTCTTCCAGTCGGCAGTGTTCTCCCCCAAATGAAGATCAGAGGAACAGCCAGCCACAGGCGTT
>CM065721.1:25743765-25798765 GCA_033310375.1 Conus canariensis
ACACACACACACACACACACACACACACACACACACACACATCCGATGCAGTCAAAAGAACGAGAGCTTTCACTGAATCAGTCGTTTCGCAGGCTGATCAAGTGGGCACAAAAGAGCATCCTTCAACCCCTAACCTACGTTAAGTTTGATTGGAAACATAGAGCAGTCATCTTCCACACCACCAGACCGCCATTAATCACAAAATCAACGGACCATGTGAAACAGAAGGCGGTACCCCGGGCAGACCGTTCTGTAGAATGTTTGGCGTTCTGTCTGGGCTACCGCACGTTTGCCGCGAGCGCTTGAAACGGTCTGTTGCGGCTCTTAGAAGGTTGTTCGCCGAGATAAACTTGATGGCGACGATTGTGATCACATTTCACTTTTTATGTTTCTGTGTGTATTTTTGGATTTTGTAAGATCCGTCATTAAATATGAAGAAAAAAAAATTAATGCAATCGACAGCATAGGAGTTATCTCTCTTTTAAAGACCTTCGCAGTGAAAGATGCCGAACTTCAGCAAGCACGGCGTTCTTGTATACTGAAGCCAAGTGTTTTGTCTCGGCAACCTAGAGCGGGACTTCACTTGCCAAAACAAAAAAAAGGAAATGTTCTAATTCTTCTTTGCTTTATGCACAACAGCCCCATGATTCACCATTGATGAGATTTTCACCGCATGCTGATCGTTTTTAATCCTATTACAGTATGAAGGTGGGCATGTTCTTTGTCTTCGGGGATGATGTCCAAACATCACACCAGCGTGCATAGTTTCAGCTACACCAGGTCGTTGTTCTCGCTCACGTGCATTTAATTGTTTGTCTGTCTGTCAGCAATGTAAAGCGAAAACAACCGGCCCTATCGTAATCTGACCTTGCCGTGGGTCGAGGACGTACTCACTGAGTTTGGGTAAGGATCCACGAGAAGATATTTACAAAATTCCCCTTGAATGTGAACTGCTTTACCGATAACTGTCTGTAAGGTACTGGTTTTTCTTCTTTTTTTTTCAAGAAATCTTCAAACTTTCTGGTAGTATAAACGCTAACATACTGTATATTGCACGTGTTGTTCTTTTAAGGGAAGTAAGTCAGTATCAAAATTATTCCCCTGGAAAAGGATTACGTTTTTGTTTTCTTTTCCTCATGAATTGACTCAAACGGGGGCCGACGACTCGTTCAATCTCGGCAGAGCTGCACTCTCCGGAGTGCCTCTGAAGTTCGGTTGTAGGTGTGTTATCTATTCCACCAGCACACAGCCACCTAGCCTTCCTCTGAAGGTCAGGATGCTATTGAAGGACCGCGCCATGTACATTCTTCTTTCTAATGCAAACGTTCACTCACCAGACTTCCATTTAAAAGACTCGTCCAAAGACTTGTGACTGTAATCCGCACAATACCAAAGAGAATGTCGGCTTTAACCAGGTTGCTTCAAGCGGCATTGAACCCAGACCATGATATTCAATGGTTTGTGTTGTATTGTACTGCATTTTGTGTTGTGTTAAGCTTTAGTGCACTGTGAAGTTTAGCTTTAAATATCTTTATTAGAACAAACGTGTCCGCAACATTTGGGTTGCTTTCACCTCCTGTGTACGTGCGTACGTGCGTGCGTGCGTCTGTGCGTGTGCGCATGTATATGCGCGCGCGCGCGCGTGTGTGTGCGTGTGTGTGTGTGTGTGTGTGTGTGGGAGAGAGAGAGAGAGAGAGAGAGAGGAGAGAGAGAGAGAGAGATTCTCGAATTCTGGCTTTGCTGCGCTGCTTTCCCTGGCGAATTCCAACTTTTCTTTTCATGCAAAACTAAGCCATTGTTGTACGTCTATGGATCTCGAATGGCGGAGGATGGAAGGTGAGGACCGCAGTGGGGAAGGAGAGCAGGCACCAAGGAGAACACAGAAGAGGAGAGAGAGAGAGAGGAGAGAGGAGAGAGAGAGAGAGAGAGAGAGAGAGAGAGAGAGAGAGAGAGAGAGAACACACACACACACACAGAGACACAGAGAGAGAGAGAGAGTTTCCCCGGCGAAGTCCGCGAGTTCTTTCATCCTGAACCAAATCATTAGTTTGCGTCAACGAAAGCTGAATCTCAGAAAAAGGTAAGAGGGGAAGGGAAAGATCGGGAAAGAAGTTGGAAGTGTGTGTGTGTGCGTGCGTGCGTCTGTGCGTCCGTGCGTGTGTGTGTGTGTGTGTGTGTGTGTGTGTGTGTGTGTGTGTGTATGAGTGTGTGTTAGTGTGTGTCGGAGACGTAGGAAGGGACAGAGAAAAAGAGAGAGGGTATGGTATTTTCCTGTTTTCAAAACGTTAAAGCATAAAAATCGTTCATAACAAAATAACGCTTGACAGTCACAGTTTTCTCGTGGGGAAAATAAAAACAATCAATATAAAAAAAAACTGCAGATATCTCTTAAAAGTGTCTGTAGTTATGACGTCAAATCGCAGTTTCCATGCGAAATCAATTTATAGTCTAAGCTTTGACGCCGCTAAGACACCGGCTAATGCGTGAATAGAAAGAAAACCATCTTATGACCCTAGTAAGCCGTAAGCAGTCAAAATAATTAACAACTGATATAATCATTTCCGACTTCCAGAAATCAACGCTTTTGCCCCGAAGATTTTCCAAGGCTCCACTCTCCGCATTGATACAAGTGCTCATGCACATGAGTTACAGTAATCTGTTTTCATATGTACAGTTACCATTTCCATGGTGATCATGTCTGACCGCAACAATTAACAAGATGCAAAGCATATAAACGTACTCCCAGTTTATCCTGAATACGCGTGAGATATTCCATAAAGAGGAAAACCCGTCTTGGGCTGGTGTAACCGTTAGTAATGGCTATTCTAGTAAACATCGGCCATCATCTGTGACCTATAATGAACATACAAATTTTCAGAAAGATCGGCCAAGTTCTGAGATTTTCCATAAAGAAGAAAACCATTATGGGCCGTTAGTAACGGCTATAACGGTAAACTTAAACATCGGGTATCATCCGTGATCCATAATGAACACACCTGCAAATTTTCAAAAATATCGGCCACATACTTTCTAAGATATTCCATAAAAAAGAAGAACCGGTATGGGCCGTTATAGCCGTTAGTAACGGCTATAACGGTAAACTAAAACATCGGGCATCATCCGGGACCCATAATGAACATACCTACATCTTTTCAGAAAGATCAGCCACGTACTTTCTGAGAATTTCTGAGAATTTCCATAAAGAAGAAAAACCGTTAGGGGCCGTTATAGCCGTTAGTAACGGCTATAACGGTAAACTAAAACATTGGGCATCATCCGTGACCCATAATGAACATACCTACCCATTTTCAGAAAGATCGGCCAAGTACTTTCTGAGATTTTCCATAAATAAGAAAAACCGTTATGGGTCATTATAGCCGTTGATAAAGGCTATAACGGTAAACTAAAACGTCGGGCATAATCCGTGACCCATAATGAACATACCTACAAATTTTCAGAAAGATCAGCCAAGTACTTTCTGAGACATTCCATAAGAAAGAAAAACCGTTATTGGCCGTTTTAGCCGTTAGTAACGGCTACAACGGTAAACTAAAACATTGGGCATCATCCGTGACCCATAATGAACATACCTACAAATTTTCAGAAAGATCGGACAAGTGCTTTCTGAGATATTCCATAAAGAAAAAAAACCGTTACAGGCCGTTACAGCCGTTAGTAACGGCTATAACGGTAAATAAAACATCGGGCATCATCCGTGACCAATAATGAACATACCTGCTAATTTTCACAAAGATCGGACAAGTACTTTCTGAGATATTCCATTAAGAAGAAAAACCGTTACAGGCCGTTACAACCGTTAGTAACGGCTATAACAGCAAAGTAAAACATCGGGCATCATCCGTGACCCATAATGAACATACGTGCTAATTTTCACAAAGATCGGCCAAGTGCTTTCTGAGATATTCCATGAAGAAAAACCGTTACAGGCCGTTACAGCCGTTAGTAACGGTTATAACAGCAAAGTAAAACATCGGGAATCATCCGTGACCCATAATCAACATACCTGCTAATTTTCACAAAGATCGGCCAAGTACTTTCTGAGATATTCCATGAAGAAGAAAAACCGTTACAGGCCGTCACAGCCGTTAGTAACGGCTATAACGGTTAAAACATCGGGCATTATTTGTGACCCATAATGAACATACCTACAAATTTTCAGAAAGATCGGACAAGTACTTTCTGAGGTATTCCATAAAGAACAAAAACCGTTACAGGCCGTTACAGCCGTTAGTAACAATATAACGGTAAACTAAAACATCGGGCATCATCCGTGACCCATAATGAACATACCTGCTAATTTTCACAAAGATCGGCCACGTACTTTCTGAGATATTCCATAAAGAAGAAAAACCGTTACAGCCGTTAGTAACGGCTATAACGGTAAAATACACATCGGGCATCATCTTTGGCCCATAATAAACATACCTATAAATTTTCAGAAAAATCGGCCCAGTAGGTTTGTCTGGAGAGAGTTGAACACATTTTGACCACGGACGGACGGACGGACGACACACACACACACAACACACACACACACACACACACACACACACACACACCACTACACACACACAGAGCATTTCTTCGTTCCTATTCTAAAGTACTCCCTGTTCTATAAGAACTGGGAGTACAAAAACAACAATTAGCTCTGTTCTCTTGTGAAAAAAAAAAAAAAAAAAAAAAACATACTTCGGCAAGAAGGTGATCATGGGCTTGTAATACTAATATGCCGCCATAGCAGAGAGAGAGAGAGAGAGAGAGAGAGAGAGAGAGAGAGAGAGAGAGAGAGAGAGAGAGATCCAAGCTCTTCTGGAATCGTGGCCAAGATTTCTTGTATGCTGTAGACTATGACGAGAGAACTTGACAGATGCTCTCATGAATATCTGATGAAAGTGGGACGATTTCTGAAGCCTCCGTGCGTCTTCACTGAAAAGGACTGGGGAAAAAGAAGTCGATATATGCATACGCCGATAAATCCTCCGCATGTAATGACCGTGTCAGTATTGTCTGTCATTAAAGAAAAAAGTTTAAGATACAAAAGCAAAGACCGTAAAGGGTATGTCAGTCCTGTGCCTTTAAACTGTCCCCGCACAAGCAACTGTACTGCGTCTTCCGCTCGAACACTGATTTTAACCGGCGTGCTCACGAATCGTTCGATAACATTTTGGTATCCAGATCTCCCTCCGTCCCTCCTCCCTCTCCGTACCCGTCCCGTACGTCTCATCTCTGATCTTCTGTTGTGGATTCCAAGAAGTCTTTCAGAATAAATCCTATCTGTACCTTCTGCATGTTCTGTGCTAATAATTTCCCGTTTTCATCATTTCTCTTGACTGCTTTCCCCCCCTCTTTCTTACAGTCAGACCACCCACCGTTTTTAGCCTTTGTTGGAGACAATCTTTCCTCTCTCTTCACCCTCTCGTTCCGATGTATACTGTACTAGCTTATCTGATGTGATCTCGCGACTGAAAAGCTAAGAGTTAACACCTTCCAGGGTGGATGCAAGCTGTCCTATGTCTGCCCATATCACATGTATGTTTTTTTTCTGGTAGCCTGTTTCTCGTTTTAACATTCTTTCCTTTTACACGTTTTGTAAGCTGGGTGCTAAAATCCAGGAGAAACGGCTGACAACTTCAGCTTTGTGTTATCTGTCCTAAAGGGGCCAGTGTTTTAGGTATCGTGGGAAATGAAATGGCTGATCGTTTGGCCAAAAATGCTACAACAAGGAAACTGTCTAACATATCTATGCCCTGCTCAGATTTAAAACCGAAAGTTAATGATTATATCAGAGACCTCTAGCAGGAGGACTGGAATACACAGACGGATAAAAACTTTTTCACATCCATCCAAACCTAAATGATTTCCTCTCAACTACCCCTGGTGGTCGCAAAGAAGAAACGGTTTTATGCCGGCTGCACACTCGCCATTCATTTTTAACTCATTCGTACCTTTTAAAGAGTGAAGAGGCTCCGTGGTGCATTCAATGTAATGTACCACTCACAATGAAACATATTCTTTTAGACTTGCATGACGTGACACAAACATTTTACAGCAGACTCCATGAAAACCTTGCTAAGAGATGTTCCACCTAATGTAAGCTTTGAATTTCTAAGACAGATCAACTTTTTTTAATCTCATCTGAGATTTTAGAGTTGAAAGTTTATTTAAAGAGAAATTTTGGGTGATTTTTAGGGATGTGTTTTAAAGGGCTGTGTGAATGAATGACTTGTGAGTTGACTTCAACGCAGTGACAGCGCTGATATGGCCCTTCGCGGTCGGCTGGGCTATAAGCAACATTACCTTACCTTACTAGCTATCGTGGTATGCATTGGTGTTATTCTGTGACAAAACCACTTTTTTTTGGTTTTTAAACACGATAGTCCTAAAAGCGACCTGTGCAGTTTGCTAGGCTATTATAACACTGACTCTGCATCCAGAACAAGATGTAACCACTCGTAGATTCTGGATCTGTAAACAACCCTAATAAATCAGATCCATCCGACTGTGTTTGGACTCTATTGCAAACATCTAGCGATCCAGAAATCTGTCCAACAGCCAGACAATCAGCTAGACAGACATTCAGCCAACCAGCAAGCAAGGCAGGATACAAAACAATGCATTGTTTCGTAGATTTTTGCCCGCCTGCTGTTTCAACTGCTTTGAATGCTTTCGTAGTTTTGAACTACTATAATTCATTAAGCACGGAAAGGAATGCATTATGCGCTGGTGTCTTCATTTTGAATCCGCCAAATGTGAAACCTTACGTTTATTCCATAAAACTATAAAATAATATGATTTGATGAACTCTTGACTCTTGGGGTCAAAAGAAATTGAATCGTGACGCTCCTGAAATAAATAGTTGTCAAATTTCTGACATTCTGAAAAGTTGGAAATTACTGTGATTGCAGGAAAAAGAGCAGATAAAAATGGAGGGAAAAGCATCCAGAACAACATGTGCTGAAACATCAGTAATGTTTTCTAATTTTAAAATAACCCTGGGAAAAACAATGTTTCTAAGAATATATGAGCAGTGAAAACTTTGTAGGTGACCCTTCTTTTCTGATTTTTTTTAAGACAATCGGGAAATATGGTGGCCCGGGGCGTTTGACGGGAGGACAGGATCAAAGGGGAGAAAAACCGTCTGGAACAAGAGTACAAAATGGCAGAAAAATCCCCAGTACCGTTGACAGAAAAAACGAACGAGTACTCAGAAAATGATAGAAGGAAGTGAGCGTCCTGGAGAATGCCTCAATCGAATCCCTATTCTTTGTTTCTCTTGGCTCTCCATCCACTCTTATTCTTCCTTTACCAGTCCCTATTGGCGCACTAAAGGATACTGAAAAACGTGAAGCGGTTTTCTCTGCGTGAAAACGTGTCATTCGATTTTTTTATAAGTTCAATGTGAATTCTGTCAAGTTGTCTTCCAGTTTTGACAGGTTCCGATTTGGTGGGTTTTCTTTCTTCTTTTCTCTTTTTTTTGTCAGTGAAGTGTTCATGCTCTGTCTAACGTACACGCCTATTCACGAGTCACACTGACATTGTGCTGTCTATATTGATTGAAATAACAAATGGAGAATCCTTGAAGCTTTATGCTATACATCAATTTCTCAATTTCAGCCTTTTCGTTATGAGACAGTTTTGTCATTTTCCGATCAGCACTGAAACAAAACTGTCTTCTGCCCATATTCTGGAAGAAAAAAAAGAGTAATTCCCAAAATTAATCATATTTTAAAGAACTTCTGAAAGCTAATCTTGTTTGTTTCTTGAACTCCATTATTAACCTACATTTTCTCCATCTCTCTTCTCCCTACCCCCACTCCTAGGGTGAGGGGAGAAGAGAGCGAGAGACAGAGAGAGAGAGAGAGAGAGAGAGAGAGAGAGAGAGAGATAAAGAGACACACACACACACACACACACACACACACACACACACACACACACACACAGACACAGAAAAGAAAAAGACGACACAAAGAACCGCCACAGCAATGGCCATGAATGTTTGATGCAACTCCGGCGGCTGCGGCGAGCTAACCCCCCTGCCTTCTCTTCGACTTCACTGCCGAGGAAATCCGATTGAATTATGCCCATTGAACAAGAGTGTGAAAAGCTCCTGGAACGTTCCCTCCGCTGCCGACAACTCCGGCTGCCGGGCCTCCTCCACCCGGGCCGGCAACCCAACCCCTCTATTCACTGTCTGGAGTCAAGGAGTTATGGAACGTAGTGGAAAGGAGGCAGAAGGGCGGACCAAAGAGAATGCAGCAGAAGAGAGGGAATAGAGGGTTTAACCGAGTGCAGGAATCCAAGATTTAGGACGCTTAGTGCTCGGGAAAACAAATTGACGACTTTCAGACTATGACACACAACGACAGGATGTTCAGTCGGTACCCTACACTTCACCATGTCCGTTTTATGCTCTCCCTGTTAGTCCTTGTTCTCCTCTGTAGAAAGTCACCTTTAATCCTGTATTCCGTCTTGTCCACACTAAGCCATACCTATGCTCGTTCTGGGTCAGCCCACACGCCTGCGTTCCACAGCGAACTATCAATGTCAGATTATCATGCATCCACCCACCAGAGGGTAATACAAAAGTAATTCGGCTTTCATTACCCCTGATTGAGTCTAACGTGCGACTGAACCAGCTAAAAACCCTCTTTCCCCCTACTCCCATCCCCTACTCATTGATGACAATAATTGCTCAGTCACGAGGTCAGAGTGAGGAAGAGACCCCCACCCCACCGCAGATCGCATCCCCCTCAAGTACTGACGTGCTCAAAGCTTGACCATCCTCTTGGGTAAGTAGGATTAATGTGGAGATGTGGCATTTGATTTGACGCCCACTGATGAAACTGGAATTGACACTGACGTGTTAAGAGAAAGAAACAAACGAACAAACAGCTTAGAAGGGACAAAACATTATGACCAACAGACACAGCACTTACAAAAACAAGAGTGAAAATCGAACCTGGTTGCGAGGTCATGAACTGTGCACGAAGGCTGGCCCCAAACTGAAGGCACAGTCTGAGATACAATGATTATCAAACAATGTAAACAAGGTACAGAAATCCCAGGAACATAACTACTCGTCGGAGACAATGTGACAAACAAATTAGACAGATTCGTGCAGTACAGGACCAAAGATTTCGAATAAACTCGAAAATATGTGACGTATCCCCTCTAAGTGTTAGGCAATTTGTTGTGTGGTGACCGTGTTTGTACTGAACTTGTATCAACTTCAGCTTTGGGCACAAACCGGTCGACCCGACACCAGTGACCTCGACAGGAACTAACCAAGAGCATAGATGTGGAGAGGTCATTGAAACCGTGAGAGTATGGAGGGCTACAGAATCTGATACTCTTTTTTAACGCTGATCAATTCAGGATGAGGAGGATGAAGACGATGCAATGGAGTTCCACTCTGGTATGAGACTGCATGAAAATGTACACAACGCTCACATGAGTTCTATGTTACCTTGAGACTACAGACAAACTTCCAGCACTCTTCGCTTTCTTTCCTGTAAAAATATAACCGAAATGATTTTAAAACCATCTGTGTAATGGGTAAGACTAATATGTTCCAGTCTCCTAACAGAGCCAGATTTCCTATTAACAGCTACCATTCAACCAATTAATTCTACAAGGATATGACTTGATGGATTGTAAGTGATGATGGCCTCAAGGTCGTGGCGCCAGGTACTGTGTGAAAGCGTTCGGCACCGCTCTGCATTGCAGACAGCAGAGTCATCTTCACCTCTGCTAGAATCAAGGCACCGACGTGTGAACGGTTAAGAAAAGTGGCAGCAGCCGCCATGAATGTTTGATGGTGTGGTGGCCGTTAATGCCCTCATCCACGTCATCTGTTGAACGTCACCGCTGACAAAAGAAAAAGTTGCCTACCCCGATTTTATGGGCTTAATGTGGTGTAAAGAATGTCTGAAACGTTCTGAAGACATGGAGGCGGACACTCATGCGATTGGCACTTGCTTTAACCGAGTTTCTCTCTGCGGAAAGTAAAATGAACGAGAGAGAGAGGAGAGAGGAGGAGAGAGAGAGAGAGAGAGAGATTGGTGGACCACTAGAATACAGCAGAAGGGTGGGAATGGGGAGGAGGAGGGGGGGGGGTAACATACAGCAATAATCTGAGAATGGACGGTTGGTGAGTAGGAAAACAGAACGATGACTATTACAAACAACGACTGGGCGTTCATCATACGCACGAGCCTTCAATGGGATCCCGGTTTATGCTGCCTCACTCATTCCTCGTTATTGTCAGGATTCCTCTTTCCTCCCTTATTCTGGCTGACGCACACCAAGCCAACCCCGTGCTCGTATGGTGGCAGTCCAAGTGCCAACGATCCACAGCAAGCTATTATTGCCAGATTATCATGCATCAATCCACCAGAGAATGCTGCCGGAGTAATTCGGCGTTCATCAACCACAGATTGAATCCCTCGCGGGACTGAATCAGATGAGTCCCCCACCTTGCCTTGACAACCATTACTGTCACGAGGCCAGAGTGAGAATGAACTCCCCCACCCCAAACCACCCATCCAGTAGTGACGTGTTCAAGGCCTGACCATCTCTTTCAGTTAATGCGTACATCAGTTATTTGCCACCTTTTGTCCTTGAGCTCTAATTCCCAGCGTTTTCCTCTTTCATTGAGACACTGTACGTAGAAGTGTTGCAGCTTACATGGACTACTCTGTACGCAGTAATGTTTCCTTGATAAAACTAGAACTGACACTGGCATATAAAGCAAACAAACAAAACAACCCAAACATAGAAGAGACACAAACATACGACAAATACAGCACAAACGTGACACACAGCAGTCATGGAAAGAAGACTTAAAATTGAACCCGTCTGTCCAAGTCAAGAAAACAAGGACAGTACAGATCATCCCAGGAATACCTCTGTTCGTCAGAGACTGTTTGACAATTATAACATACTGCTGCAGTGCTAGCAGAGAAATTACACGTACAACCAAGAAGTGTGAGACGTTTCTTTGCTCTGTGTCCGAGACTGTGCTTCTGAACTTGTATCGATTTCAAATTTGGACACAAACTGGTCGGCTTAACACCATCGACCTTGACGCAAACTGACCAAGGGCACAGACGCGAAGAGGAAATGGAAATCAAGCCACCATGACTGCAGGATACGACAGGCCACAGAATTGGAGACTGTTTTTAAAATGCTGATGGAAAAAAAAGTCGAGAATGAGGGCACAGACGCGAAGAGGAAATGGAAATCAAGTCACCATGACTGCAGGATACGACAGGCCACAGAACTGGAGACTGTTTTTAAAATGCTGATGGGGGAAAAAAAAAGTCGAGAATGATGGAAATGATGCAGTGGAGTTCCAATCTGGTCAAAGATTGCATGACAGGGCTGACCTCTACGCTTCCTCGAGTTCCATTTTACCCTGAGACTACATACAACACAGCCCCACTCTTCGCTTTTTTCCCTCGTAGAATACACTAGGAACAATCTCAAAGGCCTGTCCATTAATTGGGAGTGACTAACACGGTTCCAATGTCGTCATTTGAGCCAGATTCCCGGGAAGGAGCTGCCCACATCCGAACAATTTTACGAAGATGCTGATTCTGATGGTTTACAAGCCATAGCGTCAAGGTCACAAAACAACGACGCTAGCTACTCTGCAACAGTAATCGGCACCACTGGTATAAGAATGGGTCTCAACGGCCTCTAGAATCAGACAACGGATAGAGGCGAAGTCATCTTCACCTCCGCCGAAATGAAGGCGGAAATATACGAGTGGTGAGAAAAAAAAGGTGGCAGTAACCGTCATGAATGTTTGATGGCGTGCTGGCGGTAAATGCCCCCATCCACGTCATCTGTTGAACGTCACCGCTGACAAAAGAAAAAAGAGGTCTGCCTGCTCTCAGGGCTTTGTGTGATGCAAAGAATGTCTGAGATGTTCAGAAGACATGGTGGCAGACGTTCATGCAGTTGGCACTCGACTTTTACCGACTTTCTGTGAAAGGTAGAAAGCTCGAACATGGTGAAAAGTAGAGTGCACAAACAGAGAGAGAGAGAGAGAGAGAGAGAGAGAGGAGAGAGAGAGAGAGAGAGAGAGAGAGAGAGAGAGAGAGAGAGAGAGAGAGAGAGAGACAGAGAGAGAGAGAGGCAGTAGCGGAAAGGAGGCTGAGGTGCGGACCAGATAGAATACAGCAGAGAGGGAATGTAGGGTTTAACAGATAGCAGAAATCAGAGATATGGACACTTGGTGCTTAGGAAAACAAAACGACGACTGTTGCACACAACGAGTCTTCACCATGATCCCGTTTTAGACTCCCTCACTCGTTCCCCGTCATCGTCAGCAGAAATTTCTCCTACCTCCCTTCTTCTAGCTCACGCACACCAAGCCACTCCCATGCTCATTGTGTGGCAGCCCAAGTGCCAGCGATCTACAGCAACCTACTATTGTCAGATTATCATCCATCGATCCACCAGCGAATGCAGCCAGGGTAATTCTGCATTCAGTAACCCCTGATTGAATCCCATACATGACTGAATCAGCTGAGCCCCCCATCCCCTACCTTGCCTTGATAACAATTACTCCGTCATGAGGCCAGAGTGAAGATACCCCCCCCCCCCTTCCCTAAACCATCTTTTCCCAGTACAGACGTTTTCAAAGCCTAACCATCTCTTTGGGTTACTACGTACATGCCACGTCGCGTCCACGAGCACCTATTCTCAGCTTTTCCTTTTTCATTATGACCTTATGCGTAGATGTGGCGCAGCTTACATGGGCTAGTCGGATAAAACTAGAACTGACAAAGGCACGTAAAAGTAAACAAACAAAACAATCCAAACATACACGAGACACAAAGGTGCAATGAATACAGAACAAACGTGACACGTAACTGTCACAGAAAAAAGACTTGAAATTGAACCCGTCTGTGCAAGCCATAACAGCCCATGAAGGACGCCCGCATAACTGGAGACGAAGCCGGGATTCCATGATTACTGAAGAAAGCATGGATGGTATAGGTCGTCCCACTGCTCCAGGTCACAACAACGATGCTAGCCATTGTGCAACAGCAACCTGCACCACTCGGTATTAGAGAAATAGGTCTCATTGGCCTCTAGAATTAAACAAAGGATGGAGGTGAAGTCATTTACACCTCTGCTGGAACCAAGGCACAATATGTGAATGGTTAAAAAAACAAAAAAGGTGCCAGTAGCCGTCATGAATGTTTGATGGTTTATTGGCGGTAAATGCCCTAAGTTATCTGTTGAACGTCACCGCTGACAAAAGAAAAATTTGCCTACCCGATTTTACGGGGTTAATGTGGTGTAAAGGATGTCTGAAACGTTCTGAAGGCATGGGGGACGTTTATGCAGTTGGCACTTTTTTTTTTCAAATTCCTGTTGAAAGTATAGAGTGCATGAACACACACACGCACACACACTCACTCCTCACTCTCTCTCACACACACACACACACACACACACACACACACACACACACACACACACACACACACATTTTATTCATTATGGGCACTGAAAGTCCTTGTACTTTCAAATGTGACAATACTGTGAACTGCCTTTTAAGTTTGTAAATACTGCTTTACAGTTTAACAAAATGATATACACCTGTGTTATGTACCATGCTTCAACATTTTGGATTCATCATCTAACAAACTAAGTGGTTTTTTGTACGACTTACATTCATTGTTTGTGAACCGGATTCTTGTTCAGGAAACCTTCAAAGCAAAGGTAAACAAAGGGTGGCAGTGCCACTTACGAAAGGGGCACAGTACATAAAATAAAGAGCAGAGTATTTGACGCACAATTATTGATAAAAAAACAAAAACAAAACGCGAACACAATGATGTCATTACAGACTGTAACTGAAATGCTTTATAGCTGTAATCTGATGGCTTTTGTCTTTTCCGAGCGCCAAAGCGGACTAAACCAAAACAGGATAGGGTTATCGCAATATTTTGGTGGTTTACATGTCGTGTGGTTAAAGTCATTCATACCGAGGCAACACAACACAAAAGCGCACTTCTTTTTTGTCCTCTTTTTGTCTGCAGAAAAGACAAATCTGAGTGCGTGTTTTTTTCCCTATCGATAACGGCCGAGAAAAGTTTCTGAAACTCAATATCTATATGTAATGATAAAGTCGAGGCACTTTTCTGGCACCTTTTCACATCAGGTACAGTGCAAAATGTTTGTACACATCAAACCTCTCGCTTTCTGAACATTATTTTGCTGCCTGAATGAATAGTGTTATTTTTCGTGTTTCAGCACTAGGGTCAACATTCGGTGATTGAAGGATAAAATAAGGGGGAAAGAAACTGAGTGGAGGGAAAAAAAGCACAACAAGAGGAGAAAAGGGACAGACAAAGAAGAGGGAATGCCAAGATGGGCGATGGGAACTAGCAGCAGTCTTTCACTGCACGTCTCTCCACTGACAACTTCCAGTTCACAAACACTACAGGCTGGCAGACAAACACAGCATCTTGACAACGAGCCAATTCCCAGCCCCCACCCCTACCCTGCTCCTTCTTCACACACACACCACCTCTCCTTTTTTTCGCCGTTTATGACTTCGTCAGTTTTTATTTATTATGCACGTCATAGGCACTCTCGTCCGCATCTCTCCCTACACACCATCACTACGCACCAATACAAACCCAAGTCCATACACTATCCACGGCTAGAATCGGATGCTGCTCATCTGGTCGAGGTCCGCTGGTTGCCAAAGAACATTTGATACAGCTGCTGATGTGAAAATGGCTGATGACAGATCGGACGGTTGCAACAATCGCCCATCCTCATATGTCCAGTTTGTCAGTCTGCCTGATTCAAAGTCATTTTTTCTAGCTCAGCCAGCCACGGAGGTCGCATCATGGCTGGAAGCAGGTTAAAATGAAAATTATGTACAAATCTCAAAGTCAAATGAAATCTTAAATCAAGATAGTTCCTGATGTAAAACACAAGTCTAATAGAATTATCACAATCGCTCTATCATTCAGATTAAACAAAAATACGGATCTCCTGAACAAAATATCATCTACTGGGACATTTCAAAACAAGGTGTTCATGTAATCTGCAGGTGCATGTACCTCTGTTACAACGTTCCACCAGTCACTAAACAGACGACTGATACGAGTACATTATCATAAGGAAGGCAGCATGAAGCTTTCTTGCCATTTTTCAGTGCAAAAGTTTGTGTAAAAGGAATGGTCCAAACTGTATCCACTTTACGGTTTCCGGAAACGGATGGAAAGAACTCCTTTAAGGTGTGAGGGGTTCATCGGTTGTTTGTGTCCCGTTCCCCTTTAAGGTTCGGTTTGGCAACACAACAGGAAGAGGACGGACGGGGAAAAAGAGTAAAGCAGGACAAACTGGAGAAAGAGGAAGCGGAGGAGAAGCAGGGAGAATCGAATCCAATCATGCTGTTTATAGCCCATCCGATTTCAGAGGAACATGAAAGAAGTGGTAGGAAAGAAAAAGAAAGAAGGTAAAAGATAAGAAAATAATGACGTTAGAAGATCATTCAATCGATGTCTTTCCAGTCGTATTTTTCAGCTTTCAAACTTCCCAGTGACAAAAAAGGAGGCTGTTTCAAATACATTCCACCCACCCACACTCCCATTTCAACCATCCCGTTTCTTTTACTTCTGCCGGGGAAGTTTTTTTTTCCACCCGTGTCTATTGGTATGTCTGTCTATTGGCAGCATTGCGCAAAAACTCTTGAACCGATTTGAAAGAAACTTAGTGCACGTGGCCCGAGGACGAACCTATGACATTTTGGTACAGATCAGCGGTAGGGATCGCGATCAAAATTCAAATCCAGAATCAGTTCAGCAAGACTGCGCAAAAACCGATGAACTTATTTTCAGAAACTTTAACGGAAAGACAGCATATGGCCCCGCGAAGGAACTCATGAAGTTTTGGTGCAGATCTGTGGTGCAAATGTACATCAAGGGGCGGATTTTGGAGTTTATTCAACCCTGGCGCTGGCCGATGTCTGAGCTCTTCCGAGTGTCCTAGCTTCTGTATGCTTTAGTGCAGCTCCTGCCCATTTAACGCTGGACACCCCCTCTTCTCCGCACCGCTATTGTCATTCTGCGTCAATACAGGGCTCGATGGGGGGTCGGATGGGTGGGGTGGGGTGGGGGAACAGAGCCAGAATAGGATGCTGCTGGTAGGGTGGAATTGTGCTCGTCATGAAAGAGAACTTGGATGTTGCTGCAGCCGCCATGAACATGTCAGATAAGACCTTGGCCATTGCTACACAGCCTTCTGTCGAAGTGGCTGTATTTCAGTTGCACTGCTTTGAACATTTTGGAGATATGTTAAGTCCATAGCCTTAGGAGTAAAGAGAGTTTGGGCATTTCTTGATGGGTCTTGGGTTATATAGGCAAGCCTGTAGAAAGATCTTCCAGGAAGGAGCAGGGCCATGGAGGGAGAAAAAAAAAACAGGGCAGAGGACAGCTGTGTAGGCAGTGCAGGGTGATGTCATTATATACCGAATGTCTTGGAGGTTTGAGGTAGAGAGAGAGAGAGAGAGGGGGGGGGGAGACAGAAAGACAGAGATGCAGACAGACGGAGAAAGACAGAGGGAGAAAGGACAGAGGGATATGAAGAGAGAAAAAAAGACAGGGTGGGGGTATGGAGTAAGGTGGAAGGGGAGAAAGTCAAATGAAATGAAATCTTTAAGTCAATACGGTCATTGCTCATCTAAAATAGGTTAGATTAAAAAAAAACATAAATCGTAAGAGAGAGAGAGAGAGACAGAGAGAGAGAGAGAGAGAGAGAGAGAGAGAGAGAGAGAGAGAAGAGAGAGAGAGAGAGAGAAGAGAGAGAGAGAGGGAGGGAGAGAGAGAGGGGGGAGGGAGGGAGGGAGGATTTCTCTCCAGTGCAACAACTTCGCCAGCCTTCACAATCGAGTATCACTTCATATATGGGACAAGAGGTGTAATAATAAATGGACAAGAGACGGAGCAGCAGAAGTGAAAGAGGTACGTGATGAACAGGAGAGAGGAGAGACTTAGAGGAGAAAAATAAGAAAGAATAAAGAACTGAAGGGAGAAACACTGTTCCCGTGGTATTTAGAATTTACCACAGGAGAAAGGAGAGACTTAGAGGAGAAAATAAGAAAGAATAAAGAACTGAAGGGAGAAACACTGTTCCCGTGGTATTTAGAATTTACCACAGGAGAAAGGAGAGACTTAGAGGAGAAAAGAAAGAATAAAGAACTGAAGGGAGAAATACTGTTCCCGTGGTATTTAGAATTTACCACAAAGTAAGTTCTGACCATGAACCATCCTTCTCTCCACTTTCTTCTTTTTACTCTCTCTCTCTCTCTCTCTCTCTCTCTCTCTCTCTCTCTTTCTCTCTCTCTCTCTCCCACACACACACACACACACACTCCCTCTCATTCTTTTCGTCAGTTTCCATTACATCTCAGACACCCCAAAAAATCTCACGGCACCACTATCATCACCGTTGTGTCAATACCAGCGACCGAGTCAGGTCTGGGCTGGGACTGAATACAACATTGTCTGTACTAAGTCTTATCAAAACATGATATTCGGTGCCCGCCGTGACACTGTATTGTATTTAAATTCGACCATGGGATCGATTTGGACGGTGTGACAGCCCTGATGGAGCCCCCCACTGTCGAGTGGGCTATGAACAACATGGACTGAACCGAGTACGTTGTTCTATTAGAGTTCCCACTGGACGTCTTGTTCCGTCTTCGCTGCTGATGGCACAGCGTCTGGGGACATGTCGGAGATCCACTGTGAGAGAGATGCAAACAGAATCTGCCCAAATCTCCATCGACTGGGTAGAGAGCGGGCATGTATGTGCGACCATTTATCAGGAGAAATGAAGGATGAGGGGAAAAGTGAGAGAGGAGGACAGCATGTTTTTTTTCTGTCCATGTCGAGTGGTGTATCCATGCCCATCAAGTGACGGCACAACAAACATGAGCACACCGTGTGCATACAGACAGACCGAGAGGAGAGAAGAGGGGGAGGGAGGGAGAGAGAGAGGGGGGGAGAAAGAGAGAGACAGAGACAGAGACTCAAATCTTGAATCTTGAGTCTTGCGAGAGAGAGAGAGAGAGAGAGAGAGAGAGAGAGAGAGAGAGAGAGAGAGAGAGGAGAGACTCGAGTCTTTGGGGGAGAGAGAGAGAGAGAGAGAGAGAGAGAGAGAGAGAGAGAGAGAGAGAGAGAGAAGAGTGACTGTTATATTAGACCAACCAAACATGAAACTAACTCAGTAAACTGCTACAGTTGGCCGGCGATTCCACGCTTCAATATCACCACCACCCCCTAAAAAAATGGGGGGGGGGGGGGGGGGGGGAGGAGGTGTTGTAGATGGGGATGTGGCTGATAAAACACTTGCCAAGACAAATCCTCACCATGACTGAATAAACATTCAGTCCTCAGAGCTGTTATTCAGTATCGATCAGTACTTAAAAGCTGTTATATGAACTTCTATCACCTACTGCTTGAGGATTCGTGTCAAAACACCAAGTACGAATCGATCCGATTCAAGAGCCCGGTAACGGTAAGGACCAATTCAGCGGAAGTCCCCCCCCCCCCCCCCCGCCCCCCTCTCCTCCCCTAAACCAGTCCCCATACAAAACGGGATATGAGTAGCCAGCCCGGTGGTGACACCGGGGACTTTTTCAGTATCCCCGTCTTCCAGAAATCTAAACGATTAATTGCCTCTTTTCTGTTCACCTCTTGACTCTGAGTAAAAAAGAAACTATGTGTTTTCACTGTACTCCCTTATTGTTGCCTTATTTGCCCGTTCACCTGTCTATGATGTAAAAGTATCGATCTATGACAGCTGTTTTTCAGAAATCTGGCGACTATGTAGTAAAAACATAAGCACTGTTCACAATGGATACCCGCACTCTGTTCTGCAATATCTATTTGCTCATTTCGATTTTTTTTTTTGTGGGGGGGGGGGAGGTGTGGGAGGTTGGGGAGTGGGGGTGGTGTCCATTTAACCGAATAATTTTTCACTCTATTTAATGGGCGATAAATCAAGCGGACTCGCAGCATAGCCTAGTCTTATTTACTTTAAGAATGTCAAACGATCAGATGTTGTATTTGTTATAGTACTCTACACATATATCTGTTCTGTATAGATGGTTTTTGTGTGTTTGTTCCACAGGACCTTCTTTCTTTATGTGATAAGTCCCCAAAGGACCCTGTGTGGCCGTCTAGACTGTAATAAACCTAAAACTACAAACTAGTCATTTATTTTTGGACCATGACTCTTGATGGTCAATACTCATGCTTTAGATGTTCTGCTGCCAGCCTTGTCAAGAAGGCTGAACAGCTATCATTTTTAGTCACGAGTTATTAATGCATTCCTTGCGAAGAGTTCCCAGAGCACCCAGCGACTTGGCTTGAACTAGTGACACTAGGTACAGGGCTGAACACTCATCTTTAAGGCCAGGTACATACTATGTGTGTTCCGTTATCGCATCGACACAGAGGGTCACATCTCAGTGCGCTGTAGTGCTTCACGACATTGCCAAAAAAAAACTGTCTAGGAGACCACTATGTCCTGCTGAGCCCCGCAACTTGTGTCAAGGGAAAAATTATTCAGCAACTGCAATGAAAAAATCATGTGGTAGACAGTAATTCCACAGGAAATGAGGTGGCTTCAGTGGCTGGTCATAACCCATGCCCCTTGCCTGGCTCTAAATACCAACACTGGTCCACCTTGGATTTCCATTACACGATGAGAATGTAACTGAAAATAGATTGACGACCATTCATGAAAGAATGCCTTAAGAATTTGTTAAGCACAAAGATTTGCAGGTCAACGACTTTCTTGGAAGATCGCTACCAATTTTTTTTTTTTTACCACGAAGATTTATGGGTCAGACTCTTCTCTTCTTGGATAATTGCCACCAGTGTGTGTGTGTGTGTGTGTGTGTGTGTGTGTGTGTGTGTGTGTGTGTGTGTGTGTGTGTGTGTGTGTGTGCGTGTTTGTGTGTGTGTGCGTGTGTGTGCGCGCGCGTGTGTGTGTGCGCGTGCGTGCATGCGTGTGTGCGTGGGTGCGTGCGTATGTGTGTGGTGTGTGTGTGTTACTATGAAGATTTATAGGTCAGTGACATATTCAAAACAGTCATGACAATACCGTCAAACAGTTCTTGAGAAACTTCACCTGAGCCATAGTTGCGTATTGTGTGTGCAAGGAAAAACGCGCTTCAATCAGCAACTGCAATCTAATCTCTGGTTTCCGATGACCTCGATGTGAAGTGGACAGGCTTCAGTGACTGGAACCAATCCATGTTCCTGCCCATCGTTTTACATACAGGGCAAACAGAAAAGGCAATTCAGCAGTCCTGCTGCTCTCTAAACGCCAACATTTACACTCCAGAGTGTGGCTAGCCACAGCCATGCTGATAACTGCTCTGTCCCTGATTAAATCGTTAAGTTCACGGAAGGTGACAGCCGTCTTTCATTGTGAACACCGGCACGACGTGAGAGCCGAACGCTTTAACCCGATCGTGAGAAGAGGAAAGTGGTAAAGACTGAATTAACTCTTTGTTGCGTCAGGATAATCAATCAATACGTTTGGGAGAGAATGTCTTACCGCGGGAATTGTGTTATTCTAACCAATGGGTGATATTTAACAGTCGTTCGATTCCAGAAGGAGAAAACTTGGTTTGTTTACTACAGTCACGTACTTTGGTTAAAGCTATTTCCACCGCAACCTGCTCATACATACTAACTCCCTATGTCTGTCTTCTGTCTGTCTCTCCCTCTGACCTACTGAATGAAACCTGGTTATAGTTAGATTAACTATTACCTTGTTTTTACTAACATTTAACAACATGATAGGCACGCGGTTATCTGCGTGTGAACAAAACAATGATTCAAATAGTGGGGGAAAGTTTTACATGAATGATATTTGATATAGTAATGATCAGGAAAACTCTATCCATTACATCCACCTACCTTTATCTCTAACTTTCTAGCACCACCCCTAGCCCCCGAAAAGAAAACTCATTCCCCGCCCCTCCCTCAGACCCCCCCCCCCCCCCCCCCCACACTACAGGCACAGACACAGACACACACACGCACACACACTACTACTACTAGTACTACTACATTACTGAAAACAGCAGTTCCAAGTCTTTAATCCCTATGCCTCTTCAAAGATTTACCAACTGGCCTAGCACCACTGCGGCCATTCTAATGGATCACGGATTAGATATCCAAACCAAGACCACGTATCCATATGTATGAACTGGACGATATGGAATCATGTTCTGATGGCACTACAATTCATCACACTGCTGTTAAACGGTTTTCCAGGACGAAAGCCTACCCACCCTCATCCAATGCCGTTTTCTCCCAGGAAGAGTTCACCCCACCCAATCATGTGTATTGACCCCAGTAAGGAAAAAACGGACTTCACTCAACAACAGGTATCCAGTCACCAGACTCCAGCAATTCCACAGGAAATGAACTGGCTCCTGTGACTGGTCCCAATCCATACCCCCTGCCCGTCCCTTCACTGGCATGGTAAACAGACCAGGGAATTCAACGGTTCTGCTGCCCTCTAAATGCCGACAGTGGCGCATAAGATAGCTAGACCTGGTCAGGCCAGCCAACTGCCCAAACCAGATTGGATCGCAATTCACGAATCCAAACTGCCGCATGTCAGTTTTCACTGTCAGATTGGGAAGCCTGTTCAATGTCTTTAACGTGACCGAAAACAAAAAAAGTTGGGTAAAAAGTGGGTGACGTTGTGATTGCTGGGGGTAAAATGTACTTGTGTGAAGGGTATCAGTCATTCGGATCAGAAAAAGCTAAAACTGATAAAGAAAAGGAATAGTAGAAAAAAGAAGGAAAGAAGGCGGGAGAAGATGAAGTGAAACACTTAGTGGAAAAACAATAAGAGAGAAGGAAGGTCAGGAGGGGAAAATACCATTTCTATGCGCAGTTTTCAGTTTGTAACTTCCACAGACACAAAACAAGATCCTGTCTATGAACCCTCCCCCTTCTCTCCACGTCCGTCGCTCTCCCCTTCTCTTTATTACAGTCTCCACCCCCCCTCCCCCCCAAAGTCAGGACTTCAGCTAGGAATGAATACAGCATGTCTGTACAAAGACTTTTGTCAAAGCATAATATCCTGTGCCCGTTGTCAAACTGTGCTGTATTTAAGTTCGGGCCATGGGATCGATTTTGAGGTTGTGACAGCCCCGTTGATGGATGACTGTGAACAACCTGAACTGAATTGAGCACGTTCTACTGTAAGAACTCCCACTGGGTCGTCTTGCTCTGTATTCTTTGCTGATGGCAGGGCAGTCTGGGGACATGTTGGTGGTCTTCTGTGGGAGAGGGGCAAACAGAGTCTGCCAAATTCTCTACTGACTGGCTACATAGCGGACACACACGTGAGAACATTTCCCACTCGGAAATGGAAGGGGGAGGAAATAAGGGTCCTTTCAATCCCTACATCTCTTCAAAGATTCGCCAGCTGGTTTAGTACCACTATAGACACCATGAAGGATTACTGACTGGACAAAGACCACGGGTCCTCATCGTGTCCTCATGTATGAACCTTCGATCTTTGACGAAATGCAGTCATGTTCTAAAGGCACCATACATTTCACTACACTGCCACTGAACAGTTTTCAAGAGGAAAAACCTACCCCACCCAATATAATATCGTTTTCTCCTGGGGTTAGGGGTGGGGGGAAGCCACCCCACCCAACCATGTGTATTGACCCCAATAAGAAAAAACGGCCTTCATTCAACAATAGGTATCCAGTCACCAGACTCCGCCTATTCCACAGGAAATGAACTGGCTCCAGTGACTCTTCCCAACCAATACCCCCTGCCCGTCCCTTCTCTGGCATGGTAAACACACAAGGGAATTCAACGGCCCCGCTGCCCTCTAAATGCCGGCAGTGGCCCACGAGATAGCTAGACCCAGTCAGACCGGCCCAAAGTCCAAACCAGACTGCATTGCAATTCACGAAGCCAGCGAGTTGCACGCGAGTCAATTTTCCCACCCGAATTTGGAAGCCTGTTCAATCTACTTAAAGCGATCGACAGGGGGAAAGGTGGGTAAGAACTGGATGAAGTTGTGGGTAAGAACTGGATGAAGTTGTGATTACTGGGAAATAAATGTACATGTGTGAAGAACATCAGTCATTCGATGCAAAAAAAAAAAAAGAAGAAAAAAAAAAGAAAGAAAAAAAGGAAGCTAAAACTGATGCCGTTTATGGTCATATGCTTCGATTAAAAATAAGAATGTTTCCCCCACATTGTGTAAAGTGTCCCCCTTTCCCGTATACACTCCCCCGCAGAGAGAGAGAGAGAGAGAGAGAGAGAGAGAGAGAGAGAGAGAGAGAGAGAGAGAGAGATTTTCCCACTTGACCATCTGTTAGACTTCCACATTTGAGTTTTTATTACATTATTAAAAGGATATGAACAGAAGCAGGTGAGAAATGCGTGAAAGAGAGAAAAGATGAAGAATGAAACACTCAGAGAAAAAAACAGGAATGAATGAAGAAAAGAAGGGAGACATGTCCTTTCCAAACATAGTCCCGAGTATAAAAACTACCACAGACACAAAACAGTGCCTTGACGAAGAACCATCCCTCTGTCCATTTTGCTCTCCCCACTTCCTTTCCTATCGCTCTCT
Source organism: Conus canariensis (assembly GCA_033310375.1). Taxonomy (NCBI): domain Eukaryota; kingdom Metazoa; phylum Mollusca; class Gastropoda; order Neogastropoda; family Conidae; genus Conus; species Conus canariensis. Next base: position 25,767,463 of record CM065721.1, read on the forward strand.
CTCTTTCTTAAACTTTCTCTCCCACCCACTGCCTCTCTTTCCCCTTCCCTCCCATTCTTTTCGTCAATCTGCATTAGATCATAAACACCTGAAAATCTCACAGCACCAATATCATCACTGTTGTGTCAGTATTAGGGACTGAGTCAGGTCTAGGCTTGGACTGAATAAAACATGCTGTTTGAAGACCATTATCAGAATACAGTAACCGGTGTCCGCCGGTAAATTGTGTTGTATATAAGCTCAAGCCATGGGATCGATCTGGACGGTTAAGAATCCTGATGCGCTCCACACCCCACCCCCCACCCACCCCCCTCCCCAGCCCCCTGCAACCGATTGGGCAGTGAACAACTTGAACTGAATTGAGCACGTTCTTCTACAGGACCTCCCACTGCCTGGGTGGACGTGGTCCGTCTTCGCTGCTGATGGCAGAGCATCTAGGGACATGTCAGAGATCCAATGTGAGAGACGTGCAAACAGAGTCTGCAAAGTTTTCCACTGACTGGGTACGTAGCGGGCATGTACACGGAGGAAATAGAAAGGAGGGGTGGGGAATAACCGAGAGAGGAGGAGGGTATGTTTTCGTATCTGTATTGAGTGATGAATTTATGCCCATCAAATGTCACATGACGCACAACAAACATGAGCACAACAACATGCGCATGCGCATACACACACACACACGCAGACAGAGAGAGAGAGAGAGAGAGAGAGGGAGAGGGAGAGAGAGAGAAAGAAGTGTGTGTTACTGCCACTCTGCGCCGACCTGACCAAGTATTAAACCAATTAAGTATACCTACAGTCAGCCGACGATTCCACGTTTCATTCTTTTAGCCCCTTATTAAGAGAGAGAGAAAGAAAGAGGGGGGGGGGGTAGCTGAGGTGTGGCTGATAAAACACTTTCCATGATATCAATCCTCTCCATAACTGGACAAACATCCGGTGCTCAAAGCTGTTATTCAGTATCGATCAGTACGGAGAGCTGTTACATGAGCTACTGTTGCCTACTGCTTACGAATTCGTAAAAAAGCGTGGAGGTACTGATCGATCTAAATAAAGAGCTCGGTCATCGTAACGACTGATTCAATGGAAGTTTTTTTTTTTTTCTGTCCACAAAGTGGGATCAAACATGGGTCGCCACGTCAGCGAGGATGCCGTAAGCTCTTTCAATATGCATTGAATCCTCATCTTCTCGTACTTCCGTATTGTCAAGTTCCTTTTTTTCTGTTCTCTCCTTGACTCTGCTTTAAAAAAACACACTATATTTCCCTACTTTTATCCATTTTTGCTTGCTCTGTACTTCATTTACCTGTCTGTACCCTCCCCTCCCCTCTCGTTTTAATTCATAACAACTTTTTGTCGTGATCCGGCTACTAGATAGCACAAACGTAAGCATTGTTCACAGCAGATACCAGCTGTCTGTTCTGCGATGTCAATTTGGTCATGAAGATTTAGGGGGGGGGGGGGGGGGGCGGGAGCCTCCATTTCACTCATTTTTTGTGGGCGATAAATCAAGCAGACTGACAGCACGTCTAGTCTTGCTATCTTGTGAATGTCAACAGATATCATAATTTTGTCGTTGTATTATAAACATACAATTGTATTTTGTTGACAGTTTTGTGTTTGTCAGACATGATCGTCTTTCCTAATGTGGTATCATTCCCGAAGGGACCGTGTGTGGATCTCTAGCCTGTAATAAACCTAAAACTACAAACTGTTGCCTATTCATTTTGGACAGTCACTCTGATAATCATCTTACTCCTATTTTGAAAGTCTTGCTGCCGCGAAGACTGAATAGCTGTCATTTGTGGTAATGAATTTTTTTTTTTTTCCACATCACTTACAAATGTATTGACAGTATGAACAGGAAAAGCATGAACAGGTATTTAAAACGTGCATAAAACATAATCAGATTTGGACGTGCACAGAGTTTGCGTTAAGGGGTCCCTCTACTTAAAGTGGTTTCACCTGATGTTAGGCCAACCAGCGTCATTGAGAGACTGCACGGTTTAGTTCAGCAGTTCACGTAAGTCATTTGAAGGCATCCCTGCAGCATCCTTATTCATATATATATATATATATATATATATATATATCAGGGAGGGTTTGTTCTGCAAGGCCTTTTGATTCAGTTGGCAGAAGATTTCAGTAGTGCTTGCTGGCATGTTCTTCATATTAAAGCAAAACATTACCTTTTTTATGACATGATATTCTTGGAGCGCAGAAACCCTAAAAATGTTGAAGCATTTAAGTCTGAAACTCCTTCACTAGGAATAGATTTGAACTCCACGTCATGTTCAGTGCCATGAATATTTCTATCCCAAGTCATCTTCATCATTGTCTGTTAGGAATTTGCATGAAGATCTTCCACAGTTAAATGACTGTAAATTCTAGACTCCGAAATCTACATTCTAAATTTTTTTTTTTTTTGATATATTTTTTTATTTCTTTCCTCATTCTCTCTCTTCCATTCCACAGTTCCTTCTTTCTCTCATCTCCATTCTTTCATCAACATGATCTTTCTCTTTGCTGTACATTTCCGGATGCAAATTATCACATATTTTTTGTTGTTAATCATATTTGTACATGTTTGACATTATTGTAGTAAATAATCCGTGAAACGTATTAGAAACGAGTTATCTTTTTTATCGGCTTGAAAGGATTTGAGTGAGAGTTCAATGTATGCCGAGGAAAGGTTGTTTTCTTTTTGTTGGATATACACACATACACAAACAAACAAAAATCACTATGCACAATCCTCTGAGTTCTTACAAACTACAAGCACATAAAGGCAAACAAACACACCCGCTCACTCCACTCACACCTCCTCCCGTCCCTACCCACCCACACCCCACTTTCTCTCTTCTTATGAATGAATAATACTTAAACAATATACATAATTATACAATTTATAATAATGAAGTAATGTTTTCTCCGTGTGGTACCATGTGATAGCTGTTGTATATAACGCATAACATAATTATGTTCACTGTAATGATCCTTCAAAATATAGATTTAAACAGACGTAAGCATTTCCCAGCTGAGTGTACACACCAGCACCGAAATCCCGTCCATCAGTGTCTTTATATTTCTTTAACAATCAAAAGAAAGTTAATTATATGTTCTTCAGCCCGCTACCAATATGACATCGCTACACCACAGCCGTGCCCCGCCGACCAACCAACAAACCAACCTACCAGCTAAGTTGCCGATCGGCCTACGGGTCCCAGCCGCGGCATCGCCATGCCAGACAAGCAGCGGGCCACAGGCTACAACCACACTCAATGATATTTGAATACCTTATGAAATTACCTACACATCCTGAACATATCCTCTCATGCACGTATTAAATCCAGGTATCTTATGATTTTGATTATCAATTTTCAAATAATACTTCATAATTGATCCAATTAGTGTTAAATTTTTGCAGATTCAATTGTACAGTTGCTATGTATTTTTCAAGATTATATCTTCTCTTTAGTATTTTTAGAAATACTGTTATTGAAGGCTTACATTTGTTTATTTTACAGCTAAAAATGTAGTATTTGGCTATCAGTATTATAAGATCGAATGTAGTATCAGTTGTGGAATTGTCATCTGCTCCAAATATTATTGTGTTTTCAGTCAGAGACAGATTATTCGCTATTAAACACTTTCCTTTTATTAATTCTTGCAATGATTTCCAGAAATCATTGACGTGTATGCATCTCCAGAACATACGTTCAATGCTGTCTTTTTCCTCTTCACAGAAACTACAGTTATAACTTTCTACTATTCCCATTTCTTTCAGAGCTACATTAGTTGCAATTATTCGATGCACTATTCTCATTTGCATCCATTTTAGCTTAATATCCTTAATTTGATGAATTTTTCTAAAACATTTCTTCCAAGGTATCTGTCTATTCAGCTTCTCCGTCCATTTTGCACAACAGTTTGGTTCCCAGTTATCTTTTACTATAATTCTGTAATAAGTTTTGGAACCTTTATCTACAGAATATATTTTCTTTAATGCTGTGCTGACTTCTGCTTCAATGTTATCTTTTATCTCATTCTCAAATCCTTGTTCCCTGATGTATCGTTTAATGGATAATATACATCCACCATAAGATAGGAAATCTATTTCAATGTTATACTTTGTTCTAAATTCCTCATGGGATAGTGAATCTCCATTTGCTTGAAACAAATCAGATACTCTAAATACATTTCTATTGTTCCAGTTTTTGTGTTTTATTAGTTTATTTCCTATTTTAAAATGTTCATTGTAAAGGATTGGTTCTGCAAGTAGTTCTCTAGCATTTTCTGGTTTTATTTTATAATAGAACTGCTTATACGACATGAATACATGTTTCCAGAAAACATTGTCTTGAGTGGTGATGCACAGATGGTTTGGAGAGTACTTCTCAATGTTCTCAATAATTGGGTATGAAAAGATCAACATGTCTCTCCATCTGTGTGTTGTTTGTCTCAGTCTTTTTATCCATGTTAATTTTAAAGCAGTGATGAGAGCATTTATGTCAGGTAGATTCAACCCACCATCCTGTACATCTTTAATAACTGTTTTTCGACTAATTCTGTCTTGTTTTTTATTCCATACAAACCAGTAACATAAGTCTTGTAATTCTTTAACAAATGTGTCAGGTGGATTTGGAAGCATCAACCATAGGTAAGTCAGTTTTGACAGAATTAATGATTTTAAGACAGCAATTCTTCCTAAAGGGGTAATGATTCTCTTTAGCCAAATTTTAAATAGTGCCTTCACTTCTATCATTCTATCTTTGTAGTTTCTTTTTTCCATGTGTGTTAAGTCCTGAGTAAACCAAATTCCTAATATTTTGAATTCTTTTGGATTCCAGATCATCTTTAAATGTTCCATATATCTTATTTCACTATGCTTTTGTCTTCCAAGCCAAATTACTTGTGTTTTCTCTTTGTTTAAGAATAAACCTGATGTTTTCCCAAACCTATCGAGAATCTCGATAGATTTTTCAAATGATTTCTTATTCCCTGTGTTCATCAGTTGAGTGTCGTCGGCAAATTGTGATATCTTGTGTTCTTTCTCCCCGATTTGTATACCTTCAATACTATTTTCTTCTTTGATCATTACGGATAATATTTCTGCACATAATACGAAGATATATGGTGAAACTGGATCTCCTTGCCTACAACCCCTTTCTATTGAGAACCATGGTGATGTTTGGCCATTTACGATAACAGTAGACTTAATGTTTTTGTAGAATACTTCTATCCATTTACATATATCTTTACCTAAACCTACAGCCTCCAGCACTTTGTGCATAAAATCCCAATCTAACGAGTCGAACGCCTTTTCGAAGTCTAAATTAATTAGCATCCCTGGGATATTATTTATGTTGAGATGGTGTATTATGTCATAAATTAACCTAATGTTACTACCTATGTATCTATTTGGGACAAATCCTGTCTGGTCTTCACTAATCAGTGATGGAAGGACCTTTTTAATTCTGTTAGCAATACAAGTGGAGCCAATTTTGTATATAAGGTTTAAAAGTGAAATAGGTCTCCAGTTTTTTACATATTCTTTTGGTTTTCCTTCTTTGGGTATACAGATTATAATACCTTCTTTCTGGGTGTTTGATAGTTCGCCTTCTCTGAAACTTTCATTTAGAGCTCGGGTTACAAACACGCCGATTTGTTTCCAAAAAGATTTGAAAAACTCAGCTCCAAACCCATCCGATCCAGGGCTTTTTCCGTTCTTCATATTTTTCAATGCAATCCCTGCTTCTTCTATTGTTATTTCACCTTGTAATGATTTAGTCTGTTCTTCTGTTAGCTTCGGTATCTTATTCACCAAATCTTCAATATTGCATTTCACAGTTGATCTTTTTCGGTATAGATCCTCATAAAAATGTTTTACTGTAACTTTTATGTCTTCTGGTTTGTCCAGTATATTACCTTGTCCATCCAGTAGTTTTACAATTTGTTTGCTAATAAAGTTACGCTTTTCTAAACTGCAGAAATATTTACTAACCTTTTCCCCATCTGCAACCCATCTTGCTTTTGATCTTAGTAGTACACCATTCATAACCTTTTCTCTTAGTGATATCAGTTCTCTATTACTCTCTTCAATTGTCTTCAAATCCTCCTCTGATTTAAGTTCTTTACTCTCAATATCTTTAATAGTTTGCATAAGGCTGTTTTCTTTACATTGTGATTCTCTTTTTTTAATTGTGGCATACTGGATGGATTTATCTCTTATCTTCATTAGTAAGAAGTCAAGAAAGACCCGATCAGACACTGTTAGTTTAGGGTCTGAGCTGTTCGACTGGTTTTCATCTTGGCTATTGTTAGCATTAATATCATTCCCCTCATCTTTATCTGTGTATTCCTTTGTTATTTCTTCTATTAGATTATTTATTCCGTCTACATATTCTTTATCTTTTAGTAGAGATGTATTAAATTTCCAAAAAGTTTTGTGTTTAATCTCCTTTCCGAATTGAAGCTTTAGTGTAATCAGTGAATGATCAGATCTATAGCCTGGTAAAATGTCAGCATCTTCAAAATACCAGATTAAATATTCTGACAGAAGGAAGAAGTCTAGCCTACTTTGTTGCAAGGGGGTAGGTCTACGCCATGTGTATCTCCTACAATCCGGGTTGTTTTCTCTCCATATATCTGCTAATGACAAATCTTGTATCATATCCTCAACTGCTTTTTTAGCTTTTGGGTTATTTATGTGTTTATAATTGTAACAATCAATTTCCTGTTCTAGTACCATATTAAAATCCCCCACCACAATAACGTTGTTATTTTTGTACGTTTTAATCTTATTTGCGAGTTCCTCATAGAATGCTGGGTCGTCTTTGTTTGGTCTATAAACACTTACTAGCAACAGTTCCTTTTCATTTGTTGTAAATGATATGATGATAAAGTTACCCTGCATATCTGTTTCCACCTTATTTATTTTGAATTCGAAATTATTGTTAAATAGTATTGCTACTCCTCGAGCATTAGATCTGTATGAGGAGAAAAAGCAGTCATACCCCCATTCGGCTTTAATGCACTTTTCCGTATCTTTTTCAAAATGAGTATCTTGTAGGCAGTATATAGAGTATTGTTTTTTTCTTAAATAATGAAATATATCTCTTCTTTTCTGATAATTCCCTAGACCTTGACAGTTTAATGATGAAATTGTTAACATGTTTGCCTTGTTACCTACTGAATCCATGGTGTTTTCCTTGTAGTCAAAAACATTAAATAAAAAACCATCAAGTGCCACAAGAGGAATAAAAGCAACAAACAGGAATCCAGTTCAATGTCACAAGGGCCAAGCAAAAAGGAGTATACTTTACAACAGCATGCATTTGAACAATCATCGTAATCATGGCTTGCGTAATTACCCCGATGTGAATTAATACCGTCCATTTGGCTATGAGCTATACCTGCTATCTTTGTACCAGACAACATTCTTTGCGAGATGTCGATATTGCTAATGTATGTACCGACACGGGCTGTATACGTATAACATAAGAAACAAAACGTGGAGAAAGTCTTAAATAAACCAATGATAACAACAAGAATTATAATGTTAAAAGTGTACTCAGCACTTGAAGTCTGCACTTGAACGCCGTTCGTTGCCATTCAAGTCTTGAAAATTCACATTCAAATATATACAATGTTCTATATTATGTGCCAAAACGGACCAAAAAAAAACAACAACAACCAAAAAACATAAGAATACAACACACACACACACACACACACACACACACACACACACACACACACACACAAAAGCAAACCCGCAAACCGCGAGCATAAAACAGTACAGCATACAAAAAGCAACATTAGATTTATCGAACTGGAAGCCCTTCCCCTTTCTCTGAATGAACATCATCAAAACATCAAACATCAAATTCATGCCGCATACCTCCCCTCCCCCCCCCCCCCATCCCACCCGCTCGTCCGCAATACACCCCCCTCCACCACTACCACACCGCCCACCGACCCACCACCTCCTCTTCTCTAAACATCCACAAACTGGAGCAAAAAAATCTGCCAGGCGAAAAATACACCTGTTTGATAGGTCCGTATACTGAGAATACATCAATCAGTTTAGAGAATCTGCGCAGATAACGCTAACTACTGCCGATGATAATCATGATAGTAGCGAAAACAGCAATAGTAAGTAACAGCAGCAGCAGCAGCAGTAGCAGCAGCAGTAGCAGTAGTAGTGACAGCAGCAGCAGCAGTTGCAGTAGTTGTAGTAGTGGTGGTAGTATCAGCAGAAGCAGCAGCAGCAGCAGCGGCAGCAGCACTAGCAGTAGTAGTAATAGTGGCAGCAGCTGTAGCAGTAGCAGCAGCCGGCCCACTGGTAGTAATGTTTATGATCACAATAATAGTAATGATGATGATGATAAAAATAAATAAGAGAGAGAGAGAGAGAGAGGGGGGGGGGGGGGAGAGGCGGGAGCCAGATAGCAACGACGACAGGGAGAGAAAGGGTAGATGACAGAGAATCTCCCGGAATGTAGTAAGGGCCCATCACCCCACCTCCTCTATGGCTTTTCCTCTTCCCTTCCCCGGGGGGGAGGGGGGGGGGGGCACCGGGGGGAAAAGGGGGGACAAAGGGTGGCCACTCTTCCTTACTATCTCAGCACCAAATTTACAAAATTGAGACACTCACAACGTGGCAGTTCCGTAAAATACATACTTCCCGTCTCCGGCTGGTTAACACAGCTCATTCACGGACCGTAACACCCCCTCTCCCTCCTCCACCCCCCCCCCCCCCCAAAAAAAAAAAAAAAAAAAAAAAAAAAAGCAAGCAAGAAAGAAAGAAACACACACACACACCACACACACACACACACACACACACACACACACACACATCAAAGAAACGAAGGGATAAACGAAAGAAAGAGGGAAAGAAGGGAAAGAAGGAAGGGAAAAAAAAGCATCAAGATGTCCGACAGTTTTTGCTTCATAATGATTGTGGAGTCTGCAAATTATCTTCTCTTCAGGTAAAGCTGAAAGGAAACAATTATCTTTCCCAATCCGAACCTGGAAAAAATCCATCTAAAAGTGTACAACTGCATCAGATATCCAACACAGACAATGTAGATTTCAAGAGTTCAGAGTGTGAGAAGGACATTTTGCCACAGGTTTTAAAGGGTGAAGTGTTTATCAAACATGAGGAAAAAGTGACTTGCAAGTCCAAAGGGGAGCAGAAAAGACATATACACAGGAGCAGCTGAACGTTGATGATTATAGGGCTATTGTGTTGCTGAATGATAAATCAGCCGTACTTCTAGTCTTTTCTTAGGTTATGTGGCCTCACCAGCAAAACCAAACCAAACAAAACCAACGAGGCGAAAAGATCCATTGTACAAAAATATGTCACAAATACTCGGGTGCGCTCGCGCACACATACATGCACGCACACACACACGCACACACACACACACACACACACATAAACACACACACAAACACACACATAAGCACACACACATACTAACACACACATAAGCACACACACATACAACACACCACCCTCTCACTCCCCCCCCCCCCCCCCCTCACACAGACTCGCACGTACGCGCGCGCATTGCCGCCCCCCCCTCCCTTCCCCTCTGCATACCCACATAAGTGTGCGCAAACGCTACCAAGAGCACACACGCAAACACACGCACGGTCGCGAGCGCGCACGTGCTTGCACACACACACACGCCCGCGCGCACACACACACACCTTACAATACATGTTTGCTCATGTATCAAATTCTTGAATTATATCAAGATGTCTGACAAGCACCTGTTCTGGACTTTGTTCTTAATACATGATCATAGATAAACACACATCCAATAACGTGTATACATATAGATCTAGATATACACACTTACACATATATAAATATGCATGTGCATACGTGTGTGTACACCTCACATTTTTTTTTCTTTTTTGTTACTGGGTAAGGAACAGTGGATCAAAAACGTGCTCATAAACCATGGGAAACATTTTCACCAGCACATGGAGCAGACTATCATTTCATGACCTATACTAAATGGTTCATTGTTATGCAATCAGACAGTCAACATTTACTTCTCACAAAGTTTCACAGTTACACGCTCACGCGCGCACACACCCACACGCACGCCCACACCCACACGCACGCGCGCGCACTCCCCCCCCCCCCCCCTACCCTTACAATATGTGTTTGCTCATGCATCAAAGTCTTGAATTATATCAAGATGTCCGACAAGCACCTGTTCTGGACTTTTGTCTTAATGCTTGATCATAGACAAACACACATCCAATCACGTGTATACATATAGACCTAGATATACACACATACACATATATAAATTTGCATGTGCATATGTGTGTGTACACCTCACATTTTTTTTTTTTTTTTGTTACTTGGTAAGGAACAGTGGATCAAAAACGTGCTCATAAACCATGGGAAACATTTTCACCAGCACATGGAGCAGACTATCATTTCATGACCTATACTAAATGGTTCATTGTTATACACTCAAACAGTCAACATTTACTTCTAATCCAGTTTCACAGTTACACGCTCGCGTGCGCGCGCACACACACACACACCACACACACACACACACACACGCCCGCACGCCCACACGCGCGCACGCGCGCGCGCGAGAGCGCACACACACGCACACATACATGCACTCGCACACGCACACAAATGGTCACTTCCCTTCTCCCCAGATGCACATGCACTTATGTATACTTTATCAATTCCCTTATGAATATTTACTTCCATACCCTCTCGCTCATTCTCATTCCCTCCCTCACACTCCCCTCCCCACCTCCCGCCCCCCCCCCCCCCCCCTCAGCACACACACACACACACACACACAGAGAGAGAGAGAGAGAGAGAGAGAGAGAGAGAGAGAAACACACACACACACACTCTCTCCTTATGTACACACACACACACACACACACACACACACACACACACACAGACACACACACACACCACACACACACACAGAGAGAGAGAGAGAGAGAGAGAGAGAGAGAGAGAGAGAAACACACACACACACCTCTCCTTATGTAACACACACACCACACACACACACACACACACACACACACACACAGAGACACACACACACACACACACACACACACACACACACACACACAAACACACACGCACACACACACACACACATAAACACATCGCGAGCACGTGTACATACTTTGGAATCACTGCATCGGCCTACTTGTAAGATATCCTTTTGTTTTTTCGCCCATTGAACCTGTTGAACTGTCATTGTACTGTCACTGTTGGGACGGAGGAGGGGAAGAAGGATGAGAGTTGAAAACCTCCACACCGTCACTCACAATGCCACTGATGGATTCCTCACCAGTCTGCAAAGCAGCTGCTTCGGACACAGCGTCGGGAGAAGTCTCTGGCACGGAGTCCGCAGTTTGACGGGCTTCTCGCAGCACATGATCAGGCGACGCTGTGTCCCCGTGGCCATCTTTGCCATCACCTCTGGGCTGTTCTGGCACACTGCCCAGAGCACGGCCTGGAGGGGATGACGCCTCACCCGATCCATCGGATGACCTGTCCCTGCGGCGTTTGTCACCCGTCTGCTGTAGCCGCCGTCGGGGGCTGTGGACCTGCAGCCTGGACTGGACTGGTGTGTGACTGCTCCTTCTGCTGGCCCTGTCCGCCTGGTTGTCCTCCCGTTGTCTGCGGTGTCCAATCAACCCCCCACCGCTTGTTCGTTGGGAAGAAACTTGGCTTCGGTCAGCTGTTCTGTTGGTCTCGAGGAGCACTCTATCAATCTTGCTCGTGTCCCCATTTTCAATTTGAATAATTTTAAGATCTAGCAGTTTACAGTAAAGTTTTCCTTGGAATGACCAAGCTGACATGACGGCTGGATGGTGTTTGATATCGTACAGTCTCTGTGCATTTAGTTTGGTCAAATCTTCCGTTACGTAGATGTTACACTTATTTTGTTTTAGCAGTCGCCTCTTTTTGAAAATTTCGGATTTTATTTTTCTGTTTACAAGACGTACGATGACAGGCCTGTTTTTACCGGTGGTGTATTTGCCCACTCGATGAGCAACACTGATGTAGCTGTGTTGAAACGATGTCAGTTCCAGTTTTCTTTTTAAAAAATCTACAACTTTTTCTTCTGTCTCCTCGGCTGTCTCTCGTCCTGAATCTCCTGGCAGATTAATAACTTTCACATTTTCTTTCCGACTGTATTGTTCAAGCGAGTTGCGCAGTTCTTTTTCCTGCTTGAGTTCTTTTTGGAGCCGGCTAACATCGTCATTCAGGTCTGTGTAGCTTTTTTGGAGTAAATCTATTTTCGTCTTCAAGAGGTCATTTTCTTTTTTCACATCAAATAATTCAGATAAAATTTTTTCAAGTTGAAGATTTAGTCGGTCGTTTTGCTTCCTGCTGTCATCCATCCCTTTTTCCATTCTAGTCAGAATAGTTGCGAGTGTTGGTAATGAATTATTAATATTCATTCCTCATTAAGAGTTCCCACCGTGGTCAGGACTTGGGCTGAATTAGTGAAACTCAGTACTGGAATGAATACTCGTGAGTCAAGTCCACGTGTCACGCTACGTTTGTTTAGACATCGCATCGAGAAACAGGATCACATCTCAATGCACTGTTTTGCTTCACAGCATTGCCAAAGAACTGTTAGGAAGACCACTCTGACCTGTTGATCCCTGCAACTTGTGTTAAGAGAAAAACTGTTCAGCAGCTTGAATGTAAATTCTGTGGTATCCAGCAAGTCTACAAGCGATGAAGCGGCTTCAATGGTGGACATAACCCATGCCCATTGTCGGGCTCTGAACACTGGTCCCCCTTGGATTTCCATCACATGGAGAGAACGTTACTGAAAACTGATTTGCAGCTCCTTTCTTTGAAGTTTGCCACCAGAACTTCTTTAACCACCAAGTTTTGCAGGTCTACAACTTTCTTTCTTGGAAGATCGCCAGTAGATTTTTTTTTAACCCACAAATATTTATGACGCAAAGACTTCCCTTCTTGAAAAAAAAAATTACCCCTGTGTGTGTGTGTGTGTGTGTGTGTGTGTGTGTGTGTGTGTGTGTGTGTGACTACGAAAATTTATAGGTCAGTGTCATATTCCAAACAGACACGACAATACCGCCGAACAGTTCACCTGAGCAAACTTCGCCTCAGCCATAGTTGTGTATTGTGTAGTAAAAATCACAGCTTGGTCAGCACCTGCAATCAAATCTGTGGTATGCGATAACTCTCAGTGAAATGAACAGGCTTCAGTGACTGCTTCCAATCCACACCCCTACCTTCGTATTACAGACGGGGCGGATATTCAACTGTCTGCCCCTTAAACGCTAACTCTTGCACTCCAGGGTCTGACTAGACCCGGCCATGTCTGCCAGCTGCTCTATCCTGATTGAGTGGCAGTTCACGGAAGGCGTCAAGCCGTTCTTTCATTGTAAACATCGGCACGACGCGCCATCGGAACGCTTTAAACCGATCGTTAGGAGGGGAAGTGATAAAGACTGAATTAAGTCTTTATTGCCCGAAGAAAGTCAGCAACTTCGCGAGAGAATGTCTTGCCGCGGGCATTCTGTTATTCCAATTAATGAATGAAAGTAAACGGGCATTTGATTCCAGATGGAAGAAAACTTGACGTGTTTACTACAATTATCAATCTTCATTAAAGATATTTCCCCCGCATCCTGGTAAAATATACTCTCTCCCTCCCTCCCGCCCCCCTCTCTCTCTCTCTTTTGACTTACTGACTAAAACCTTTTTATTGCCAAATTAACCTTTGTTTTAACTGAGTTTATAACACAACAACAAAACAGTTACTTTTGTGTGAAAAAATCGATTCAAAGTTTAGGAAAAAGACAATTTTAAACCACTGAGATGTGAAAAAGTAATGACCAGGAAACTTCCTCGATCATATCTTTTCACCCTTTTGTCTAGCTTCTACCATCACCCCTCCTCCCCTCCCTCCCTCCAAAATTTGCAGCTCTCTTTCTCTCACACACACACACACACACACACACACACACACACACACACACACACACACACACTTGTCCATCCTATATCAGGGACATACACTGAAAAAAGTAGAATCAGGATTCCTTAGCTGGAAGACCATATCAAATGTGTTTTATCTACAACGATTCAATGGAAAACATTTAGCTGCACACTGAATTGCAAACAGCAGTTATTAGTTATCTTGGCCTAACAACAGCGTGCACACTATAATGAATCATGGATTGAATAACCAAACCCAAGACTGCATGTCCATATTTATGAACTGGAAGACATGGAATCATGTTCTGATGGCACTACATTTCATCATACTGCCGTTAAACGGTTTTCCAAGAGAAAACTTTCCCCATCCCATGCAATGCCCTTTTATCCAAGGAAGAGGCCACCCCATCCAACCATGTGTACTAACACCAGTAAGGAAAAAACGGGCTTCTTTCAGCAACAGGTATCCAGTCACCAGACTCCAGCGATTGCGCAAGAAATGATCTGGCTCCATTGACTGGTCCCCGTACATACCCCTGCCCGTCTCTCCACTGGCATGGTAAACAGACGACGAAATTCAACAGCCCCGCTGCTCTCTACACGCCGACAGTGGCCGAATGGTAGCTAGACCCAGCCAGGGCGGCGAACTGCCCCAACCAGATTGGATCGCAATTCACACAGCCAAAGAGTCGCGAGTCAAGTTTTCAGGGCCACATTTTAAAGTCTGTTCAATCTGTTTCAAGCGACCGACAGGGAAAAAGTTGAGTAAAAACTGGGTGAAGCTTTGACTGCTTGAGGGGTAAGTGTACATGGGTGAAGGGCATCAGTCATTTGACGAAAAAAAGACTGAAACTGATACTGCTTATAGGTATGTATCTGGATTAAAACATCTGAATGTGTCCCCCACGTGGTGCACACTACGCTCCCAACCCCCTACCAGCAGAGAGATAAATTGAGAGAGAGAGAGAGAGAGGGGGGGGGGTTGACGCTTCATTGCCTTCTGTTCAACATTTCCAGTTTCAACGTCTGCTGCTGGATCTTTATTCTTGGTCAGATATACCCGCTTGTACTCACATACTGACCGTGCGGTCGACCAGAACAGCATCACGGCAAAAGATTTGTTTTTTTTTCGCAGGCACAACGAAGAAAAGCTTCTGGAGATTGCTTCGAAGTTATCACCCTCTAATGATTAACTGGCTGACACAGAAGGTCGGAAGGCGAGCAATGCTTTCTCAGAAGTACCTTAGAATTCGTTCTATCCGTCGATTAAAGAAATAATAGTATTGGCGCGGAAAAAAGCATCTGCCGATTTACTCCATCCACTTTTTCCCGTCTATCCCCCCTCCCCCCCCCCCACCCCCCGTTTGCTTTTTCCATCCCATCTCCCCGTCTTGCTTTCTCCCTCACACGCATGTAAATCTCCGCTTACAAACAGCTAAAATTGTGTTTCCAGGGAAATAATGCATATTGATGGAAGCATTAAGCAAACGGGAACCTAAACAAAAGGGAACAGTGATGCGTTCAACATTAATATCAACACTTGTGTGATGATCTTCTTCTGTGACACGCCGCCTTTGTTTACTGAGTAGTGACTGACATCCCTCAAAGACCCCGTGAGGCCGGCAGGGCTTGAGCACTGAAACTGAAACCCGGCTGCAATTCCACGACAAAAAGGAGCATAAACGTTCCCCACGCACCTCCCTCCCTACCATCAACTATACTCTTCCCATCAATCACTGGCTTTGGACATCAAACCTCATTAAGAAGTGGCTTTGGACATCAAACCTCATTAAGAAGATACCCAGAAGCTGGCTGCTTGCACGCGCAGCTGCCCATTTACGGCCGAAGACAAACGACAGAGGACAATCCTCCATGGGACAATCCTCCATGGGACAATCCTCCATGGCTAAGTCCACCGGCTGACATGGAACGCGTGCAAGCCGATTGATGAAGGCAGATTTCATGGTTCCCTTACTCGGCCCTGCGTCAGGATATGGGCGGTTCCCCTTCCATTCGGAACTGTACCCCCTCACCTCTCGACCCCCTGAGGATGTGCCGAGTTCATTGCGGGTACAGCGCAAATGTAATTAGTCTGCGTTAACCGACAGAAGAGATATATTAGTCATTCAGAAATGATATATTAATCATTCAGTGTTTGACGCACACGAGCTACTTTTAAACACGCCTGGTAGCAGCTCTCTTTATGTATTCTAAAAGGTAAAAAATGCACCTACCCAATTCTCGTCACGCGGGTCGATTACCACATATAGTACATTATAGGTTCAAATCTCGTGATCACAGGGCGAAGAGAGAGAAAAGGAGAGAGAGAGGAGAGAGAGAGAGAGAGAGAGAGATGAGTGGTTAGTGTCACACATGTACGAGATAAATTCTTTGTGGCGCAGACGAAATCAAACAGATTATAGCAATTTAAAAAAAGTATTACTGATAGCAACAGATATTAAATCACATTCTCTCTCTTTCTCTCTCACACACACTCACACACACACGCGCGCACACGCACGCACGCACACGCACGCACGCACACTCACACGCACACACACACACACACACACACACACTGACAGTAGATATTACGAACACTACACAATGTGACCAGAAGAAAAACAAAATATTAGAAAAAGTTACTAGACTAAACGGAAACATTTAATTCAGGAAAAAGAAATTAATTGCTTGAAATAGGAGAGCAATGAAAGAAGACAAAGTACACTTATATAGCACGGGTTCACAGAAGAGAAGAACTCCATAATCCAGGGTGAAAATAACAAGATCGAGAGAACAGAGGAGACCAGAATAGAAAACAGGTAATGACATATAAGCGATTTGGTTGAACAAGGAAACAAGGACGCTAGTTTTATATTCAAAACAAAGCATCATCATCATCCCTTAAAACGAAAGGCCTCATATGTCGACGAATGTAACTGCAGAAAAAAGAAATGACATAACTCTCAGAAAAACTCACAAAGGTTAAACGTTTATGCTTGTCATACACAACAAACAATAACAAACAAAACGATTTACCAGTATCACTTTGAGACATTGCAAGAAACAGTATTTCTGGCTCACGTCCCATAGAAGACAATAAAAGAAGACATAAAAGATATGACAGAAACTCTGAAGTACAGAGCAAAAGAGACAATTTTTTATACTGTATTTCTGAGGAAACTAAAAAAAAAAAGTCATTGGTCATTGTCACGATAACTTGGAACCTAGTTAAAACTGAGAAAGTCAAACAACTGAGAACAGAGACGTGAACAACACACACACACACACACACACACGCACACACACACACACTGAAGAAGCTAGCTAGGCACCAAAATAAAATGCACCCTGGATTCAAAGTGAACAAAAAATCCCCCCCCCCCCCAAAAACTAAGCCAAAACACAACACATCAGCATAGAGGACACACACACACACACACACAAACACACACACACACACACACAGAGAGAGAGAGAGAGAGAGAGAGAGAGAGAGAGAGAGAGAGAGAGAGAGAGAGAGAGAGAGAGACGATTTCAATCCTACAACTCGGCCAGAAAGGCCACCAATTTAAAATGATGAATTCCTGTTGTTGTTTTTCATTTTCTCTATCCAGAGTTGACGGCAATTCTATTTTCGACCTCTGAAACCTTTGGAAACGCACCTTCATGGTTACTAAGGTCTTGTAAGACTGTGGAGTAAACTGATCCCGATTTATCAAGGGTTGATCGCCGGCACAAAACAAACCATTACGAATCTTTCAAACAACCATAATTTCGTTTTGAACTAACTTACAGCCTATTGCGAGGTTCCTATACTATCAGTTTATCAGACATTTATTTTCTATCAATACCACTGCATTTTTGTTTTTAATGTTATCTGTTAGGGTGACGGATCACAAAGACAACACAGCAAACGGATTGCACTGACCCTGAAGGAGTTGAGCGTGCCGAAGTAGATGGGTACGAAGGCCAGCCAGATGATGCAGGTGGTGTACATGGCGAACCCGATGAACTTGCTCTCGTTGAAGTTCTCGGGGATCTTGCGCGTCTTGACGGCATACACCGTGCAGATGATGATGAGCAGGATGTTGTAGACCAGCGACACCAGAAACGAGAAGTCGTCGCTGGAGCACTTGAGGATGACGATGGGCTCGCGCCGCTCCGGGTAGTGGTGACGTGTGCCTGGCGGCTCCATCAGCAGCCAGACGGAGGTGAACAGGATCTGAATGACGATGAGCACACACGTCATCACGATCTGCGACTTGGGACTTATGAACGGCGGCCGCTTGGCTGAGCGCCGGGCGCTCTCGAATATCCTTGAGATCCGGTTGGTTTTGATCAGCAGCGAGGAGTACACGATGGAGAACCCGAAGCCCACGCCGAACCGCTGCGCCGCGCAGGCCACCGCCGAAGGCCGGGCCAGGAGGATGAAGGTCATGACATAGCACACCACACAACCCGAGAGCAGCATGTAGCTCAGCTCCCTCCCGGACGCCATCACCACGGGGGTGGAGTTGAAGAGGATGAAGAGGGAGATGACGAAGAGTGTGCTGCAGATACCGATGCCCGCCAGCACCATGGGCACGATGGCGTAGATGGAGCCCCAGTTCATGTGCTGGATCTCCAGCTGGTAGCAGCCCGTCTTGTTGTCGTAGGGCCAGCTGCCCAGCTCGCACTTCTGGCAGGTGCTCTCATCCTTGATGTACTCCCAGGGCGAGCACTTGGTGCAGATCCAGCAGCACTGCTCGCCCTTCTGCATGTTCTTGATCTCCCCTTCCTTGCACGGCTCGCTGCACCGCGACCTGCAACAAGGACAGCATTAGGTCAAGCCAGGGTGTGCAGAGCCGAGCCCATCAACGGGAGACATGGGGGTGGGGGTGGGTGCGCATCAGGGAATGTTAAATCATAACTATACAAGTACAAAAAAATCAAGTAATAGTCAAGTCCTGGAAAAAAGCTATTCATTTTTTTTCTAATCACAGTTCAAGTGTCAGTCTTGTCAACTGAAACAAAATTTTCTTGCGGAAAAAATCAAATCACATCAAATAAAGTTCCTCCGAACAAGGTATGATAGATCTCAGGACTCCGTACTCGTGGCTCGTCAAACGGCATGCAACACACACACCTTCACTCTCTATACGCTATGCACAAGTCACAAAAGAGTGACAAGGCCGTAACCTATAAAAGCTCTTCTCTCTCCGGTGACCGGTGGAAATAAGTCGCTTACTCCCTTCGCCTGGTCTTTAAAGTTCTGAATACCGGTTTGAGATCCGTGTCTGGAATAGGCATTTTGATTTCTGTTTTTGATCTGAAGTATTTTCGGCCAGCTGGTTAGTAGTCTTTCTGCTCAGACTGCCAACCCCTTTGATGGCAAAGAAACGGAATGAAATACAGCAGCGGGATCTCTCTCCGTCTGCTGTGGGTTTTTTTCACGTGCACTAATTACTGAACAAGGAACTAGCTTTTTCTTCTTCTTCCTTTTCATTTTTCGCTCCCTTCCTACTCTTAACAATAACTGATAGTTTACATTTGTTCGGTTCTTCGCTCCATGACAGGGAAAGCATTTTACAATGAACGCTACTCACATTAATGCAAATCACGCACCTAAAAAAAAAGAGAAAAATAAATGTCTAAAATGCAAACGCACATCCGTACATATGATACTTATTCACACATACACACGGTATGCTCCATAACAGAATGTCACAGGGTAATGTACTGTCTCAATAGTTTCCGGAAGGTGCATTTTCAGACCAGTTTTAAAAGTTTACAGAAGAATTGTGTAGGCAGTGAGGTAAACGGTTCCACAGAGACTGAAATGAATATGAAACGGTAGATTCACTGAAGCATTTAGTTTTGACATGACCATCAAGACTGCACCTTGAATCGGAATATGAACGGAGTTGGCATGTGAACGTGCGTAAATTTTCTTGACTTCTGTCTGACATCGAGGGATTCTAACGCCTCTTATTTTGTCCCTGCCCCTCCCAACTTTCCGAGCAATGCATTGCTAAATACGGTCACCATGAATTATGATGTTACCAGGTGGAAGCAAGTCTGCTCTCTCTTCTCTCTCTCTCTCTCTCTCTCTCTCTCTCTCTCTCTCTCTCTCTCTCCCCACAATCTGCATTCTCCCTCTGCAACAGAAGTGAAAAAAGGACTATCCTTAGAGGGGGTGACAGTTTAACAGAAGTGTCGTAGCAGTCGTAATAGTGGCCGGAAATATGCCACGAGTTGCGGTGATGGCACCAGTCTTACTAGCCTTCTTTCACAACCTGCCAAGCATTCCCGATGCAGCCGTCTACAGACTGGGTTGTCTGCTAGGAGATGAGCTGTTACAGCGGTACCAACAGTGTTGGTGACGATAATATTTGTGGTAGTTGAAATACAAGCAGCTGCCGTCGCCGCTGTAACGGCAGGACTCATCGACTTTTTCCGCATACTCGACACTTTCTCCATCCACAGGCGACTCAAATTCACTCGGCAAGCAAGAATTACTGCTACTGTGCTGTACAGGTGTGTTGTAGTAGCAGTGGTGGTGGTTTGTAGCGATGGCAGTAGTGACAAGTTGCAGGAGGCGGAGGAAGTCGAAAAGGGGAAGACAATGTCAAGAACAAGGATTAAATGACATTCTAACTGGTAGCAATTTCCCGTCCTCGTAAAGGTTTGCCTCTCATCCTATCCCACTCCCCCCCCCCCCCCCCCCCCCTCCATTTCTCTCCAAACCCTCTAGCAAAGAGAGAGAGAGAGAGAGAGAGAGAGAGAGAGAGAGAGAGAGAGAGAGAGAGAAGAGGAAAGAGATAGATGGAGAATAAGGTAAGGAAGGTGGGGTTAAATGAAACATTGACTGTTGCCACCAAAGTCAAGTAATCATGACGCTAATATTGGAACACTAACCCACTCCTTTCTTTCAATCGCCCTCTCTCTCACCAAATTCTCTAGATACCACTTAAACTACCAGCATCAGATAAAGCAGTCTGAGTATTGCGTTCACTCAGTCGCAGCCGCCGCCTGTCTTCTTACTTTCATTCGGAGACAAGGTACGTGCTTCGAGACCTGGCTAAGGTCAGAAACCTACTATTCCCATGCCTATTTTCATATGTATTAAATTAGTGTTATTCCTGTTGCTGTTGCTATCGTTATCACTATTTTTCTTTCTGTGAGATACAGATTCTTGAAGGAGACGTCCCTGGTACGCGGAATACCTTATATACCGTGTTGCTTACTAGTATCGCTAAAAATGTACGTGTCACCGGCCTTATCCATTCTCCGCTATGGATGCATTAGCTGGATGATGACAGCGACCAAAAAAAAAATCCTGGCTTTATGATAACATACTTCAAACAGAGCCTACACATGCCACACGAGGAATGTGTGTGTGTGTGTGTGTGTGTGTGTGTGTGTGTGTGTGTGTGTGTGTGTGTGTGTGTGTGCGTGTGTGTGTGTGTTGAGCAGCACGTCCACACACAGAGTGGCAGACGAGAACTCCTCACTGCAGGTCTTAAGCACCATCATCTTGAATTCCTCTCTCTCTCTCACTATGTCTCCCTGTCCACAACGATTACACAGGAGGCTGGAGATGTGGACACCACGACAAATGTGAGACAAAGCCTTCAAGTGCACGCATCACCTAAACAGGAGATATCTAACAGACTAAAATGCACATAGGAAGCGAGAATGTAGACCATAAAGAAAATGAGGGGACAAAGCGATCTCATGCATCCATCATCTAAACAGGAGAAATATGAGACTAGAATGAATAGCTGAAGCTAGAATACAGACAATATGACATATCAGGACGACAGAGCTATTAGGAAACTGGGATGGTGGAGAGTGGGAGGTTGGTCTAAGGAAGAGACTTCAACCATACATCCAAATTAGTATCCTCCTAGGAGAGAAACCAAGACGCTTCAAGTTTCAGTCAGGCAGTCGTCTGGAAGACAGTAGTGTTGGACAACCCCTGTTCCAGCCAATCTGCACACTGCAGCCGCCACGGAACGGGGAACGGAATGAGACATGTAATCAGACACGCCATCCAAGCGAAGATCGCCGTAGATCAAGTTCCAGCAGAGGGCAGACAGACTCTATCACTACAGACTACAGCAGAAGCGAAGTCGGGCACTATCATTATTTGTTACACTCGAAACACAGACACATACTTTTACTATGCATCACAATTCAAGCAAAGACAGACGCTATCAATACAGATTACAGCAGAAGCAAAGACGGACACTATTACTTTTTGTTACAGTCAAAGCAAGAGACCGACACTTTTACTGTGGATCACAAAGCAAGCACAGACAGAAAATATCAACCATAGAAAATATCTTTAACTTTCAGAATCCTTACTGCTAGTGCTCCACCCTCTAATTTTCTGACAGCGAGTTTTTGTTTCTTTCTAGACAGTGCACAGATCACACTAGTGTACCAGAGGGAGATCAAAACATAGCGCCAGCTGACCACCTCCCCCCTCTCCGAAGAGTTTTTAGACCGTGAAGTTTTTCTCACCAATTTTTGTGTTTTGTCCACAACATCAAAACTTTTAATCATCCGCAGACACTGACCCTTCTAAATTCAATTTTCGTCGAACTGGCTGGAAATCCACCCAAACCAAATACATTTTGGTTAAAATGAAAGTTTTCTTAAAGGCAAACACACTGCCATAAGCCGAAATACGGTCCTCTGCAACCCTTCGCTAGGACGAAGTTATCTTAAAGTCTGTGCGTGTGTGTTGACGATTCTTGACCAATTTTAGATCCTCATATCCCCACCCCACCCCCCCAAAAAAAAACACAACAAAAGCCGACAACAAACCCCACCAAACAATCTGTAAACATAGATTGCAATCTCCAGAGTCCTTGCTACGCCTTTTCATCCAAACCACACACTTCCCTTCACCATTTAACCCTCCCCCTTCTTGCTCCCCTTACTAATCTACAGTTCCTATTAACTAGAGTACAAAAATGTGGAGACAAACAAGAATACA
Source organism: Conus canariensis (assembly GCA_033310375.1). Taxonomy (NCBI): domain Eukaryota; kingdom Metazoa; phylum Mollusca; class Gastropoda; order Neogastropoda; family Conidae; genus Conus; species Conus canariensis. The sequence goes on from CM065721.1 coordinate 25,790,469, forward strand.
TGTGTCGATGACTGAACACACACACACACACACACACACACACACACACACACACACACACACACACACACAAAACACACACACACGCACGCACAGAAAGAGAGCGAGAGAGCGAGAGAGAGAGAGAGAGAGAGAGAGAGAAGGCAACAAGAAGCGAGGTCACGACACCAGCTTCATAAATATTCACCACCACCCCCCCAGACCTGGGAATATCCATGGTGCCGCCGGTCCAGACGATCTGGTCCAGGTCAAGGGAGAGAAACCCGTCAGCCCAGGTGCCGACCACCTTGTACTCGTACTCTCGGGTCCGCCGGTTCCGCTGGTAGTTCATGATGGTGTAGCGGCCTGGGGCGTCGCCCTTCTCGTCAAACTGCACCGTGGCCCCGTAGCCGTCTGTAACCAGACCACACAGAGCACAGTGTTAGACCAATGTTGATTTCTTGTTCCAGGATGCGGCACATCCCATCACGACTAATGGAAAGTGTTAAACAGAAGTTACCAAACGGATTTTTTTTCTTATTGGGTGGTAATTTCAGTGGACATGAAGACGAAAACGTTCAAGTAAAAAGGGTTTTAAAGAACGGAAATGTTTATTTGGATTTTACATTTTCACTGACAAAGACCATAACACTCCCGAGAAAAAGTCGTTGAGGACAGTCCTTTTTTTCTTAATGAATTTAATGTAGGAAGACCAAAATCTTCCGGATGAGGCTTTATTCCAAGGTACGTTTATTTACGACAGAGACCAAAATGTTAGGGGAAAACTGTCTTGAAGGGAAGAAGTATTTATTCGGAAATATATGAGAAAGGCAGTAAAAAAAGAGACCCCTCCTCTCTCCCTCTCTCCACACACACACACACACACACACACACACACACACACACACACACTCACTCGCACACACACACACACACACACACACACACACACACACACTCGCACACACACACTCGCACACGCACACACACTCGCGCACACACACACACACACACACACACACACACACACACACACACACACACACACACACACGCACAGCCCAAGCGATGCTGCATTCGGGAGCAAACTCAGTAGACATAAACTAAACTTTTCCACAAAAGTCTTATGGAGGAAATGTTGGGAGGCAAGTAAAGTCCAGATAAAGACCAACTCCGCGAAATCGTTTAAACGGAAAGCCTTTGAGTGGGAGGCCTGCGCTGGAAGATTTCTCGCTGTACATGCCAGATAGACTACCCTTTCCAGGCCTGTCATTTTTGTCCCTGAGTAAACGCCAGGCCACACACTGGAACCTGCATCGTTTTGCTCTCAGCGACCCTTCGTGTCGTCAATACTTTGGCACCTTTGAAGGCTGTTTCCTGGGCGTAAATACTTTAACATTTTTTGTTAGTGATTTTGTTTCGGCGTGCCTATGTCCGCATTATGTGCTAGACAAATTTGTTTGGAGTTATCGGCATGAAACAGTTTTACCACGGAGCAAAAGTTATCTCCCTTATTAATTTTTCATCGAGTACATCTCTGTCGTCTAGTAACATTTGTTTTTCTGAACTTTTTCCCTTTCTTTTTCTTGAGCCTGCCTACTCGTTGCAAAACGGCAGTTCTTTCATCGTTATATGTTGTATTCAGAATGAACTTCGATTTTAACAGTGGCGGCTTTGACACATTTCGAAATGTTTTGTTTTTATTAATTTCCTAAGGCTCTGACGACTTGGTCTTGATGCAACAACACAAATACAGACACATTCCACCGAGTTTGAGTCACTGGGCCTGATCGGAAGTAAATGAAAGAATTATAATACCGTGATTATACGGGTCATCGTCGCAGCGTTTCTGGTTTAGTAATCACAGCATTCCAACGTGTATGATTTCTGAACCGACTACCCAAAAGAAAGAAAGAATGACTGAAAGAAAGAAAGAGGCAAAGAAAGAAAGAATGAAAGAAGAAAAGGGAAGAAAACACCACCCCTTCGATATGACGGCTCTAGGGACTATAAAAACCGAAAATTGTATGTCGTACTGTCATAGTCACAAACTTGCCAGTCTGATAGCCGTTCTGACGTCTTATGCTGTCAATATCCTCCGACACTCTCTCAACTTCGCCGTCTTTTTCAGCCTGGAAACTTTACACTGTTCTGAGCTATTCAGTGTGCATTGATAAACTACAAAACAAAACCCTGTATACGGACGGACGTCATCTACCTCGCGTGGGTGTGAAATGTTATTGAAAACGCGCGTTGTTCTGGTTATGATTCTATTTTCAATCTACGCATGGCGTTTATAAAGCCTAGCCGATCGCGGGAGATACATCAAGACTGTTATCATGTGTAAATCGATTCTGCATTTGTGTGTTAAAAAAGCCACAACAACATAGACATGCTACGAGTAAATGTAAACTATCTACATCGTTCAGAAACTAAACAAAATCACACAGGGAGGAGCATCTTTGAAGAAGCTCTTCATTATGTCTGCTATCAAATGCATGTGTCTAACGTCATACAAACTTCAACACTGTAAAAACATGGTTCACGGTGAGTGGGCCATCACGAAATATGGATCCTGTCCAAACAAAATGGATTACAAGCATGACACATGGCAACACAGAGTGAAACCCTACTAGTGTTTCCATCCAAATTCCCATCCCTCTCTCTCCCTCTCTCTCTCTCTCTCTCGTGTGTGTGTGTGTGTGTGTGTGTGTGTGTGTGTGTGTGTGTGTGTGGGGTGCGCGCGCGCGCGCGCGTGTGTGTGCGTGTGTGTGTGTGCGCGTGCGCGCATACCCCACTCTCTCCCTCCCTCTTTGTGTGTGTGTGTGTGTGTGTGTGTGTGTGTGTGTGTGTGTGTGTGTGTGTAAGTATGCGTGTGTATGAGTGTGTGTGTGCGTGCGTGTGTGTGTGTGTGTGTGTGTGTGTGTGTGTGTGGTGGTGTGTGTGTGTGTGTATGCGTGTGTGTGCGTGTGCGTACGCGCGCGCGCGATCGCGCGTGTGCATGTGCATACGTTTCAGACAGCCCGTTTGCATGTGTCAGAACGCCATTTACACTATTTCTTATGCAGCATGCTTTGAGTTAAAACGGCTTCAGCGATCTGCATGCTTTGAGTTAAAACGGTTTCAGCGATCTTTTCTCAACCAACGAGGAAATAATGACAGTTTCTATGAAGATGAAGATGATGTTAACGACGACGACGACGACGACGACGACGACAATGATGATGACGACGAGATGATGATGATGACGATAATGGCAAAGACCATCATTACTGCTTAATCCTTCTTTCCTACAGCGACTTGGGACCCATCTCCTCTTCTTTAATTTTTTTTTTAGCTTCTGTGGAAATTGCTTACGGCTGCTTAGGTCTGTGCCTTGAAGGTAACGATGTGTAAAAGTGGACGCTAGCAACGTTGGCGGCTACTCGCTAAAGGCCCTGAGATTACCTCCCCCTCAGTGGGGAAAAAAAGCCATCATAAGTGTATCTCATCATTCCAAATCAATAACTATCTTAGAACTACCTCCACCTTAATCGAAGAAAATACCGTCATAAATGTGTCCGATCATTCCAAATTAAACACAACCTTTAGAAAAAAAAAATTCTCGGTCTAATAAGACAGCATAACCATCCCAGCCCAACCACACTCAAAAACTTGAACGACAGAACAAAACAACAGTCCATCAAAAAACAACAACCAACCAACCAACCAACCAACTTAACGATGAAAATTCAGACAAAAGAAACGAAACAGCTATTCCTTAACGATGAAAATTCAGACAAAAGAAACGAAACAGCTGTTCCTTAACGATGAAAATTCAGACAAAAGAAACGAAACAGCTATTCCTTAACGATGAAAATTCAGACAAAAGAAACGAAACGGCTATACCTTAGACCAAAGGGCGCTAGCTAAAAGCAGGGGTTTGGGTGAAGGGAAGGGCAGCGGAGGCCCTGAATGCGGCTCTACAGCGAAGATTTCCTTTCCCCGCCGTCGCCGCATCGATTCGTCTGCGGCAACCATTATCCATTATGCTCCCCCTCTGATATTTTCAGCCTCGATGGCCTCACAAACTTCCGGCCACATAAGGAACTGGACTTGATGGCCCCCCGCAACGTTTCTTTGACCACTTCTTACGTAAAAGGAGAAGAGAGAAGGACAACGAGGAGGGGGGTAGAGAGGGAGGAGGAGAAAGGGGAGAGAGGGTGAAGGTGGGGGTAATGAAATCAGAAAACTGGCAAAACAAAAATGCATTTAAGGAATATTAACATTTCCTCCTTTAATTTAAATCAAAAGAGAAATGGGCATAAATGTTGTCGTGTTGGGTCGTTATGCCGTCTTTCCAATCAATTCAAATGACATCAACAGGTGAACGTCTACACATCTTCCCACCAATCGCAATGGAGTTTAGAGAATTCGGCCGATCACGTGGCTCAACATTATACGTATCAATATTCTATAAATAAAAAAAGAACTGAACTTAAAACATCGAATTTAGCTCATTTGCTTTTGAACTATTCGTCATCGACAGAAACAAGATCAATATTTCCTTCAAGGGCTACAGATAAACAAAGAAGCATTTCTAATCATGGTAAACAATCTTTTTGCACATGCGTCCACAATGGTAAGGCTGATCGATTGGGAAAGCCGTCGGTATTTTTTTCACTCTCAAAGGAGTAGAGGATCGACGGGCAGGAAACAAATTCTGTGAACCAAACCCAACAATACAGAAACATGACGACCAGAAAAAGGGGACATGCGTCCCCGCGCGAGTGCATGCTCATGTATTGCGTAGTGGTGAGGGGGGAGGGGAGGGGGGGGGGGGCTAAACGGGGGGAAAAAAAAATCGTCGGGGGTAAGCGTTCCGAATGTTCACGTGACGGTGACACTGTCATCCTGAACAAGTAGGCGTTGTACATTGATGCAGATTGGACATTTATTAGACCTGCCTTCTACATGCAGCAGCTCCGGCTCACTTTTCTGTTGTCTTCTCCACTTGCCCTCCCACAGTTCTCATGAATATTTATGGAGAGACGTTAAGCTTCCTTTACGGAAAGAAAACTTGCCGTCCGCGGGCGCAAATGAAACGGCCAATTTAAACGCGCAAAGAGAAAGGTCTGAACAGTGCTCAACATTTCTTTGAAATTTTACCGGCAACTCTACGTACACTTTCAATTCCATGTTTACTTTAAACTGTTTTTAACCTTCACCTCTGCCTTTCAGCTGCAGTTTCAAGTAAACTCCACTTTTATCTTAATACTCCATTTTTATCTTTAAACTCCATTTTTACGTTTCTGCTGCTCCAATCTTTTGTTTGTTTGTTTTTAGTTTCCTACATCGTACATACGGTTCTTAAATGAGGACCCTAACACCCAGCCTGAATGCAAGCCCTTGGGAGGAGACAATAAACCCGATGCCCCGTGTTCAGTATGTATCTAGTACAAGTGAAAGAACCAGCGGAAACAAGCGAATTGTCCATGACAAAATTCTGTGCATAGGACAATCCTTTGTGAAACAAAACCATCAGCACGTGAACAAAGTGACAAGAAGGTTGGATGAGGAGTGGGGTGGGGGGTACAGGATTAAGATTAAGATTAAAATTATAGTCCCGTCAACAGCAGAGGTTATCTCAGGACTGTCACCACGTTTCAAACTACCACGTATATATGTTAAAAAAGGATTAAAAACAAAACCTTACCCAACCCATTAAGAAAAAGATTAAAAGAACCAATCCTAGGATTAAAAACCAACACGTTGAAATCGCTAACTGTAATCTGCAAAAATCAATACTGGGTATAGAAAATCTAACAACACCAAATTCACACACGATGAAATAAATTCACTTCTTTTAGGAAGTTAAAAATATTGTCAGGGGGAACATCACGAAAAAGAATCTTCATATTATCTACAGTGTAATGTTTCCTTCTAATGTCGTATAAATCCCAGCAGTCTAAAAGAATATGTTGGACAGATATCTGACTATCACAGGCAACACAGAAAGGCGGGTCTTCTCCCTTCAATAAAAACGAATGAGTAAAATAGGCATGATCCGTCCTCAATCTACACAATACTGTTTCTCCCTTTCGACTGCCAGCAGCCGTGGGAAGATGTTCCTTTAAATCTGGACGTATTTGATGAAGCTTATTGTTTTCTTGGAGGCTCCACTCCTCCTCCCATAAAAGACTGACATACAAAGCTATTTTGCCTTTTAGATCTGAAGATGGTACAAGCAGTTTAGAAGGACGAAGACGGACCGCCTCTTTAGAAAGCCGATCCACCTCTTCGTTGCCTCTGATCCCCACATGACCTGGCACCCAGGCCAACAAAATCTCAAAACCCCTTGAAACTAATGAAGAAAACATGGTAAAAAACTTAAGAGCTGGATGTTTTATGTTTCTTGCTCCTATAGCCTCTAAAGCCGAAAGAGAATCTGTGCAAATCAGGAATTTCCTAGACTGGGACTGCCCGATCAACTCCAAAGCCAAAAGTAGTGCAGTAAGTTCCGCAGTGTAAATAGTGCTTTCAGAGGGAATGTGTTTGGACAGTTTTTTCTCCCGAAGCTGGAATATATGCGGAGGACCCTACACCAACATCAGACTTTGAACCATCAGTAAAGATAACAACATGTTCTTTAAGGTTAGAACACATGTCTAAAAATAATTGTTTATAAATTAAGGAACTCGTGTTCTGTTTACGCTGCACGGTTAAATCAAACCTAATTTCTGGAGACGAAAACGTCCAAGGAGGTTGTTGAGGAAACTTGGAAACGTCAGAGATGACCCCAACATCAATATCCGCCTCCTCCAGAAAAGGAAGGATGCGAATACCGAAAGGGGGAATACTGGATGGACTTCCTTCATATTTCTCTTGGAAATGAGGATTCATAACACAGTCGTAGGCAGGGTTGTTTGGTTCTGAAAAAAGCTGTGTGTAGTAATTCAAAGCTAATTTTACTCTTCTATGAGAGAGGGAACACTCTCCTGCCTCAGCATATAGGCTATGAACAGGTGTAGTACGAAACGCGCCAAGGCAGAGGCGAAGACCCTGATGGTGAACTGGGTCTAGGACTTTTAGATACGAGGCTCTAGCGGCGCCGTAAATGATGCTGCCGAAGTCCAACATGGATCGAACTAACGCCCTGTAAAGATGGAAAAGTGTGCGTTTGTCTGCACCCCAATCCGTATGAGCCACTACACGGAGGATATTCATGGCTTTGAGGCACGATGTTTTCAACTTCTGAATATGGGCTTTAAAATTCAATTTTTGGTCAAAGGTAACACCCAGAAATTTGGCTTCTGTGACAGCAGGAATTTTAGCCTTATCTATGAAAATTTCTGGTGGCGGGAAAAGTTGTCTGAAATTGTGAAAGTGGATGCACTCTGTTTTAAGGGGGTACAGGAGGAGGGACCTTCTTTTGGAGACAGAGAGAGAGAGAGAGAGAGAGAGAAAGGAGGAGGGAGAGGGTAGATTTAAAAATGGACATGGGATCTCAAACTGCACTTCAAACTGTTTTAGATATCTTTTAAAAAGCCCTGTAGTTTTGGGAGGTGGGGAGAAGGAAGTAACAGAGGAGGACAGGGAATGGGGTAGAGATGCAAGAAGATGAACAAGAGCATAAACAGGGAAAATGAGTGCAAACAGAAATACTCTGGATGATTAACTGCCCTTGCAAAGCTGGTGATCGAGCATCTGCTGAAACAAAAAAAAAATGATGGAATACTTTTATGTGTTCTTAATTCTCTCCCTTCTTTTTTTTCTTCTTATAAACTCGCACACTTTACCGTAACTCAGCATGTGGAAATCTGACTATGTGCATTATTGTTCATACGTAATAAAGTGATGCCATGCATCATTCTTGATTTCATGAAAAGCAAGGAAACGTAAAAAGTTCAGGTTTTGCTGTGCTTTTATCCAGAAAGTATCTTTGAGCATTCAAGCTAAATAAATGGGGAAACCGATTTAAAAAGTCTTCGTTACTTATAACATTTGCAAGCGGTATACTATCAGACTATATCCTGTTTATTCTTTAACCTTTCTTTTCCCTTAACAAAACTGACACGTATCACGGAGTCGCCACAACAAACAATTTTTGACGAAAAAAAAATTCACAATACAAACAAATAATAAACGGAGAATGAGCATACGCATTTTAGGATCTTAATTCACAGGCCACAACTGACATGCTGTTAACAGCGTACCCGGCGTTTTTGGTCGCTGAACAAGATGAACAACAAAAAAGCAATCTCCGAGAATCTGCCCCTAACCCATCTAAACCTAACAATGGGACTGCAGGGCTTGATAGCTCGGCGCCTCAATCTCTG
>CM065721.1:25803765-25806265 GCA_033310375.1 Conus canariensis
TGCTATTTAAACTCTTTTATACACTTGTTTGTCACAAAGCTGGCTCTTGTTTAGAACATAACAACTTGTATTTTGGAAACATGAGAAAGGGTCTGCGACTGCTAATAAATTTTCTAGATCTCTTCCAGACAGACACTTGTCGGTGGGGAGGGGGATCGAGGGAGGGAGGGAGAGAGGGAGAGAGAAAGAGGGAGGGAAGACGGAGGAGAGGGGTGCAGCAAACTACTTGACATTTTCAAATTCTTCCCCGGGAAAAAAAGGGGAAAAAAAGATCGTTTCCCCCCCCCTCCCTCTCTCTCTCTATCCCGCGCATAGCCCACCCCCTCACCTTTCCTTACACATACACAAAAACACACACGCACGCACGACCCCCCCCCCCCCCCCCCACACACACACACACACACGCACACACACAAACACACACACTATTTCTGTCTGTCTGTCTGCCTGCCTGCCTGCCTGCCTCTCTCTCTCTCTCTCTCTCTCTCTCTCTCTCTCTCTCTCTCTCTCTCTCTCAGATTCAACTCTATTTTTCACTCTGCCAGTTCAAGAAACGAAAACCAGTTGGTCAAAGTGCTCATGGGTGCTATTTCTTTTCAAACGGCAAAACGAATGACTTCCAGTTAATTCAACGGAGTGTAGAGGTCCACTGACAGGGGGCAGAAATCAGGACAAAACAGACGGCAGCTTTAACTCTCCTGTCAGCCGCGTTCACACGGAAGCGGAAAAAGAACCTTTTTTTTTTTTTTTTTTTTTGTTTACGCCGGGCATGCGTCGATCAGTCATTTGACAGCGTTGGGGAATGCACATCAGAAGTTCTTGACACGTTCTCTCGTTTTTGTGTAAGTAACAACTCGTGAGGAGAGGGGAAAATACATACATACGCACGCACACGCACGCACGCGCGCGCACACACACACACACCACACACACGCGCATCTCTCTCTCTCTCTCTCTCTCTCTCTCTCTCTCTCCCCCCCCCCCCCCCTCCGAATCTAGTCTCCGGTTCACCAATTATTTTTCACCCTCCACGTTTCAAGAGACGGTAACGGTTTTGTTAATTCGGCTGCTCCTAACAAAACAAAAACAAAAAAAGAAGAAAGAAAAGAAAAAAAAGAAAAAACCTCCTTCCGACAGCACAACGAATGGCTTCAAGTTAATTCAACAAAATGTGGAGGTCCACTGACAGCCTGTGAAAGCGGGGTGAAATCAGGACAAACCAAACGGCGGATCGGATCTACCGTCCCTTCAGCCGCGTTGACACGGAAGTGGAAAGGGAGTCTTTTCATTTCTCTTGGCGACAGACATGCGACGATCAGTCCTTGGGAAGACGAGGGCAACGGGTACTAGAAGTTACCGACTTTTTTTTCGTGTAGGAAGCGCGACATGGCGACACACACACACACACGCACACACACAACACACACACACACACACACACACACAGAGTGGGCAAAACTTGTCCTTGACACTTCCATACTCCTTCTCCCCTAAAAGATGGCTCATATATATTTTCAAATTCTCTCTGGCTCTCTTACCAGCGGCCTCCTCGCACGTGCACACACACACACACACACACACACACACACACACACACACACACACACACACACACACGTAATCACTCTCTTATCCAGTCTTTATTTCCGATTCACTGTCATTTGTACCCTCCCAGTTCTAGGATAGGAACGGAAACCGTTTTGTCAAATTTCTCAAGGGAAACCGAGTTTTTTTTCCCCCCCAACCTTTTCAGACGGCAAAACGAATTACTTCAAGTTAATTCAACAGAGTGTCGAGGTTCACTGACAGAGGCCAGAAATCGGGACAAAACAGACGGCAGATTTACCGCCCTTGTCAGCCACTTTGACACGGAAGCGGAAAGGGAGCCATTTTTCGCACCGGACATGCGTCGATCTGTCATTTGGAAGCGAAGGGAATGCTCACTTCAAGTTCAAGACACGTTCCTTTTTTGTGTGGGCAGTGACAGAAGGAGGGGGAGGAGGAGGAGGAGGTGGAGAAGGAGGAGAGGAGAGAGAGAGAGAGAGAGAGAGAGAGAGAGAGAGAGAGAGAGAGAGAGACAGACAGACAGACAGACAGACAGAGAGAGAGAGAGAGAGAGAGAGAAAGAGAAGAGAGAGAGTGTGCTTTCCGTTGACTTTTTTTTTTCTGGAATTTTGTTCCAGTGTACATGCATGTTTCCAGTGCAGCGTGTTAAGCTAGTGAACATGACGGATGTTTTAGCGAGCACAGAACAAGGCACAATGAACTTCTTTGATCTTGACAAACAGTGCATGACTCTTCAGTTACCTACTGCTGGTATTGCCCTAGTGGTTAAAATACTGACTTATTTCTCTATCCGAAAGAGTCCGAGCCCGTGCAACAAGGGAAAGGAATTTTTTTTCATGTTTTGGTTTGCTGACAATATTACTGCTGACCAATGGAACGTGTTTAATAAGAACAAAAATGTTGAGAGAAAGAGAGAGAGAGAGAGAGAGAGAGA
>CM065721.1:25811265-25821265 GCA_033310375.1 Conus canariensis
AGAGTTTATATTACATGAAACAACCTGAATATCCAGTCGCATATTCACATATACTGTTCAAAAAAAGTTAAGGACCAACATTGAGAATGCACAAAAACTTTTTAAAATTCACAAAAATTCAATTGTACCGCCTTTGTGGTCCAAACAAATTGAACCACACGCACAAATTGATAGTGAATGCGGCAACTGCAATTTTGTGGCACACATTTCTCACGCGCCTTGAAAAACACGTGTCGCGACTTGTCATTTTTGGAACAAATTGGGGTGAATTTCTTATGTGTTTGGGATCCGAGGAGTATGTGCTGAATCAAAATCATGTGAAGCACGAGCTAAATCAGGCTGTAGGTCATAAAGTATGCTCAACCAAATGTCTTTAAAAGCCACTGTACTGGCGAAAAATGCAATGCAACAGCATGCCTCCACGTCGAAGACTGAACGAGCTGGATCGAGGAAGAGCAATAGGATGGCTCCAAGAAGGAGTTGCAGTCCGGGAAGTGGCACGGAGACTTGGGGTATCACACTCTGTTGTTATCAGACTCAGACAACGCTTTCAAGACACAGCAAGAGTGCAAGAACGACCACGCTCTGGTCGACCCAGAATAACAACACCACGAGAGGACCGATACATTGAAAGGCATGCCACACAAGAAAGAACAGCAAGTGCAAACAACATCAGACGTCGCCTTAGAGATGCCACCAACACTGTTGTCAGTGATCAGACCATACGAAACCGCCTACACGCCGCTAACCTCCGTGCTCGACGACCAGCGATAAGACCTCGTTTGACTGATGCCCACAGAGCAGCACGCAGAGTATGGTGCACGCAGCACGTGAGATGGACACATGAACAGTGGGCTAACGTGATGTTTACAGACGAGTCGCGGTTCTGCCTGGATCCCACCGATAGACGGAACAGAGTCTGGAGACGCCGTGAGGAGCGTTTTGCAGAAGAAGCTGTCATGGAAAGGAACCGCTATGGTGGGGGATCCGTTATGATTTGGGGCGGCATAAGCACACGCTACAGAACGGTTCTCCACAATGTGGCAGGGAACTTGAATGGTGTTCGCTACCAAGCAGAGATTTTGCAACCCCTGGTGCTGCCAACCCTTCAACAGCTTGGACCTCAGGCAGTCTTTCAAGACGAAAATGCACGGCCCCATCGCACCTGAGCAGTAAACACATTTCTCCAAGCTGCTGATGTCAACAGAATGCAGTGGCCCGCAAACAGCCCTGACCTGAACCCCATCGAACATCTTTGGGACGAGCTGGGCCAGAGACTGCAGCAGCGTCGTCCTCCTCCTGCTAACCTGGGTCAGCTGTTTGAGTCACTCCAGCAGGAGTGGGCTGTTGTCCCCCAGGCCTTTCTGCGCACACTGGTGAACTCCATGCGACAACGCTGCCTTGAATGCCTTGCCAATAACGGGGGACACACCCGTTATTGATCATGACATTGAACAAACACTCCTACTGTGACTTTCAAATTTGGGGGTGGAGGTGTTTGTACTGCGCTCGATTCCAATTTGCTGATTCCTCGGACTTGTCGTTGTCTTTACACACTTTTCACATATTCAATAAATTCATGATAAACTTGGAGATTGATCACTTCCCAATTTTCTTTTTTATAAGTCAGTGAAATGTTGGTCCTTAACTTTTTTTGAACAGTATATAATGTGGCAACGACGGGGAAAGTTTGACGCAATAGAATTATCAATACATTTAGAACTAAAATTCCGGTTTATTCAATACGAATCCTACGTATTTACAACCCCCCCCCCCCTCCCTCCTCTCAGGGGGAGGAAAGGGGAGGGGTCAGGATAGGGATTGAGAGAATACGGAAGATGAAAAGGATGATATAATAGAGAAAAGGGATTAGACGAAACGAAAGCGACGGGAGAGAGAGAGAGAGAGAGAGAGAGAGAGAGAGAGAGAGAGAGAGAGAGAGAGAGAGAGAGATGTTCATCATTTTCTGTTTACAACCCTTTTTACATACCTTTCATGAATCGCGTCCAATTTTCTTGAATCTTTCCCCGCAGCGAAATATGGACATAACATGCCATGAAGTATATACTCCATTTCCGTCACGCGAATTGCTGTTTGTATGTGTAAAATGGAGACGAAATCTGTTGTGACAAACACTTCTGTAAACTGAAGAGGAAGAGGACAAGCGAACCTGCCAGCGAATAAGCGAGCGAAGGAGCAAGGAGAGAGAGAGAGAGAGAGAGAGAGAGAGAGAGAGAGAGAGAGAGAGAGAGAGAGACAACTAATACTTTTGTTTTACAACGGACTCCTGAAATACAATCTCATTCAAAGCTTTAACGGATTTTTGAAACCAAGGCAAGGTTACGGAGGTATTGCGAAATCTTCACCAAATGTTCTCTAGACAATGAATCATCAGGTCTCAACCCAGCTAAGACGAAAGAACAATAATGACATAACAGGAAATTCTGGAAGACGGCGAAAACTAAATCCCAGACTCTTGTATAAGCACACGAACATTGTTCAAGAAGGAAAAAAGAAAAATAAAGGGCTTACTGAGAACAGTTGTGACTTTACATGTAAATACCACATCCGTGATCCAAAGTTCAAGCTTTTGGTCGATTGCACTATTTTCTTTTTTCTTTTTTTTTCAAACGTGCGTAGGCGGTAGACGAGTAAATCTACTGAAGGAGACATCCTGGTCTTTGAATGGGGCGGAGACGGCACATCCTTTGCCACTCCCACCTTCTGATTCCAAGTCGGCTCAAATACAGACATTCGGCCACTGTTTGGAAGTAATTGTAGCTAGCAAATGGAACAATTTCCTGAAATATTCTGAGAACAAAGTGTAAAGGCATTTTCGTTATTTCCATGTTTTCACCGTTTCTGTTCTTTAATCAGAAAATGAAACTGACTTCAGCTTTATTGAAAAACAGGCCAAAAGATAAATAAACACACCAAACAAAACAAAGTGTAAATTAGCACAAATTTCAAGTACAATACAAAACTGACTAAATCATCGATACCTATATCTTTTTCACACGTTACAAACAGTACACAAACATGCATAAAACAGTACTCCCCTCACTGCAGTCCGCATGAGAACACTTGTGACCGATATCCGGGGAATACTACTTTATGCGACGTCTGAGGAAAACACATTTATCTAAAATCTACTTGTCAGTCTTGTATTGCATTAATTTACTCTTTGTTTTGTTTCGTGTGTTTATTTGTATTTTGGCCTGTTTTCAAGTGATACTGAAGGCTGTTTCATTTTCTTATCAAAAATAGTGACAACATAGAAATACTGAAATTCACTTGTTTTGTTTCGTATTTACATGAAAAGAAATTTGTTCTTTGTTTTGTGCATTTCTTTGTTATTTACACCATTTTCATCCACTGAAGGGGAGTGGGAGGGATGTTACCTTACCAGGAGAATCTGTTCACCTTTCTCCTCAGTGTCCCCTTTCTCCAATTCTGCCCTCCCTCTACCTCTGTCTTTGTCTCTTAGTCTCTCTCTCTCTTCTCTCTCTCTCTCTCTCTCTCTCTCTCTCTGTTTTCCTGCTACAAACCTATTCGTAGGACCGATAGAAATTTCCTTGTGAAAGTCGACAGAAACTATTAATTTGTTTTTGTTTTGGCTTGATTGTTTAAAATCATTATCATGGGAATTCTAGAGTCGCTGGCTCAAGCCTCCGCTGAGCTGTCCGACTGAAGGGAATTTTTCCCACGGGGTCAACACTGGTTCCGATTCCACGCCTTGAAAATCCTTCGACTTGACACTGTGCAAACGCACGCGTAACATCTTGAGCGCAGATTAAATCCCATCACCATCCCTTGGAAGAGCAGGCCCTAGAGCGACAGTAGGGATGACACGGACACACAAAGCAAGCATTCTGTGCGCTAGGAATGGCCTAAGTGAGGACTGCTGATTGGTGGACAGGTTACTATTCCAAACAGGAGGAGGAGAAGGACGACGACGACGAGGAGGAGGAGGAGAAGGAGGAATAAGAAGATGATGAAGAAGAAGAGGAAATCATGTCAGAGAATGGGAGGAACTGAAAGGAAATCTAAAAAAAAATACATCACTCCACTTCTTTCCCCATCCCATGTCTATTCTGTCTGTCCGTCTGTCTGTCTATCTGTCTGTCTCTGATCTTGGGCTAGAGCCACCCCCTAAGATTATGCAAGACATGGCATGGCAGACTAGAAAAAGTATTCAAGTTTTCTGTATTAGTCATACGAAGAAAGCAAGGACACCTAACTTTCTGAAGAGCAATTTCCTTTCTGAAGTCTTCTCTCTCTCTCTCTCTCTCTCTCTCTCTCTCTCTCTCTCTCTCTCTCTCCCCCCCCCCCCTCCCCCGTGGGTGCGTGCGTGCGTGCGTTCGTGTGTGTGTGTGTGTGTGTGTGTGCGTGCGTTCGTTGTGTGTGTGTGTGTGTGTGTGTGTGTGTGCGTGTGTGTGTGTGTGTGTGTGTTTGCGTGCGTGCGTGCGTGCGTGCACACTTGTTCATAAAGAAAAACCCGCCTGTACTAAAGCACTTGTTTATTAAGAAAAGCCTGCTTGCCTTACATGTTGTGCCTTTCGTTCAAAATGAACACTGGATGTTGAACAAGAAGAAAGAGACAAGAAGAGAGTCATGGCTAAAAAAAAAACTGCTAATCATTGGAAAAAAGACACAGAAAAACAGGACAAAGACACCAACAGAACAAACAGCAACAACAAAAGCATTTGAAAAGACAAAACGAAGCAAAAGCGAGGAAGAAAAGGAAAAGAGAAAAACAGAAAAACAACCAAGAAGAAAGGATGACGAAGACAAATAGTTTCATTAAGTTAAACAGCCTGCAATCAAGAATAATCGTGTTTTCCAAGCAAAGATGGAATCTCTGTGTAAAGTAGGTAAAAGTTACTCGCAAATGATTCAAAACTTGGAACGTGTCTCTATGAACAAAGACATCTCAGTCAGCAAGTCTGGTGTGGATTCCGTACAATATCAGTTCAACCATTCACGCAAAACAATTTCCCTGGGATTCGATCAACAAACATTCAAGAAAGGCAATCAAACGTTCAAGAAAACAGCACGTGGAACGTCAAAACAATAAACACCGTGCCTTACAAGAAAGCCATTAGACCAGCATTAAGAAAATTATGGTCAATAAAAATGTCACTGGACAGACAAAATTGAGCGATATTACCCGGCTGAATATTACAGCTTTTATGAAATAACACAGAAAGGCTAGAATCAGAGAAGTGAGTAGAAGATACGTTGGAAGGGGGGGGGGGGGGGGGGGGGCAAGAGGCTTTGGATAGAAAAGTCAGGAAGAACAAAAACAAAGAGACAATTGGGGGGGGGGGGGAGGGGGAGAGAGACAGACAGACAGACAGACAGACAGAGATTGATTTAATGATGATAATAACTGGGCGGACAAGACTGAGGACGAAGCTAACTTCCTGCAAACACATACCCCGGAAAGACACGCCGGGAAACTGTAAGAAAAAAAGCAAAATGGGGAGGGGACAAAACACACTGCCTGAAATCACGATCGAGTTTGAAGTTCTTGTTCGAGGAACCTAAAGTTCAAACCTTCGATCACGTCACCGGAAAATCTTGGATGGCGACATCAACAAAAACAAAACCAAAAAACAAAACTGAAAAAAAGAAAGACGATAGATCTCTCTCTCTCTCTCTCTCTCCTCTCTCTCTCTCTCTCTCTCTCTCTCTCAAATAAAGGATGAAAGCAGATTGGGTAAAAAGCCACCTTTTTGCCAAGCGATTTGTCACGAGAGAGAGAGAGAGAGAGAGAGAGAGAGAGAGAGTAAAAAGCAAACAAAACCGACCGAGTACGTGAGCTCTCTCTCTCTCTCTCTCTCTCTCTCTCTCTCTCTCTCTCTCTCTCTCACAGACACACACACACACACACACTTCCTGTTTCCTGTCCAAAGCATGCAGCAAAAAGAAAGAAAGAAAGAAAGAAAAAGAGAAAGAAAGAATGAAAAGACAGAAAAAAAAGTAGTTGAGCATTCCTATTTTTCCTTACGAATCTTGCCGTCCTACGGAAGGGATATGGAAATGACCAATCAAAGATATTGGGAAGGCAAGAGAAAGGGGCTGGGAGAATGAGGGGAGGGGTCAGAAAGGATTAAAAAAAAAACAACCCAAAAACTGAACCCCATGGGATGCAAGATCTACTGACTCAAAAAGCGCAAAGAATAATTCAGAAAATTTTGTCAACAGATCATCTTCCTTACGAGACTAAATACTGATTTAGCCGTGCATCATTTCTGTGAGATAACCTGCTAACAATGTGGTTTGAATGTGGAAGAGAAGAAAAATTGTCTGCATTTTCTCTGCCAACAGAGGTGTCTGCACCAGGAACAACCTGTCCCACAAAATAGTGACATGTAGCTATGTTAACGACCAATCTGTCGCCCCTGCCCAATTTGTCGCCCGGCGACAGATTGGGCCTCAACACCACGACCAATTTGTCGCCCAGGCGACAGATTGGTCCTCAGCACCAGGACCAATCTGTCGCCCATTCTAAGTTTTTGAGGGCGACAGATTGGGTTGCACTTCACTGTCCAATCTGTCGCCCCTTGACCAATTTGTCGCCAACTTACCTTGCTCTCAATAAGTTGATGTTAGGCCACAGTTTATCTCATTCCCACACTTTCTCTCACTTTAGGAGAAAGTGTGGGGGCTCACTTTCTCTCACTTAAGAAAAAAGTGCGGGATTGAGAGAAAGTGTGGTCCTTCCCCTTTCGCACTTTCTCCCATGTGAGAGAAAGTATGAGGGCGCCCCCACACTTTCTCCAATTGTGAGAGAAAGTGTGGGAACTGCCCCATTTTCTTTATTTATTTTCAATTTCGTTATTAGTTTCTTGTCTTTCCTTAACCTCAAACTAAGAGCCAAATGATGATAAAATCTAATAAAAAGTGATGGAATGAGACAGGAGTTTATTGTTATTTTTCTATTGAATGGTCACATTGAGAAATCTTCAGAGTGCTTAATCAATCAGAAAAATCAAACATGCAAGGTCAAGTAGTTAAATCAACTAGTTTTCAAATCACGCTGGAAAGTAGGCAAACACACAAAAAATGTTGCTTATGTTATTTTGGTAAGTTTATATGGACATGGTATTAAACATTGGCCATAAACGTTACCTGTCCAATACTCTCCCTATCGAATGGGGTGACCATGAAGTAGTTCAGTTTATTGTAAAATCCAAATGTTCACTATTTAGGCTGCGTATGCTCTAATGGTAATTTTCTAATATTCACAACCTAGATAACTATTGGTCAGTGCCAAAACCAGTGGTCAGCTTCATGAAAATTTCACGTTTTCACTATTTCACTGCATATTGGTGTGTTATAAACGCTTCTGTACAGTTTACAATATAAATGCCCGGTGGTCAACAAGATTGACCAGTGGTCAGTTTCATGTAAATTTAATATTTTCCTGAGTTCACTCCATATTGATATGTTTAATGCTTTCTTTTTTAATGTAGAAGACTAGTGGTCTGCAAGAAAGACTAGTGGTGAGTTTTATGTCAATTTCATATTTTCACTATCTCATTCTGTATTGATGTGTTATAGGGTGTACATGCTTCTTAAAACGTAGTATGACTAGTGGTTAGCAACAATAACCAGTGACCAGTTTGGAAAACGTAACCGCTTACTGTTTATTATATGAATATTTCTGTGCTTCTGGCAATTTAGATGACCAGTGGTCAGTGACAATGACCAGTGATCAGTTTGATGCCAATTCCATATTTAAAAAAAATATTTGACAGACAGAATATTGTTGTGGTATGGGCGTTTCTCTGCTCCTTACAACGCAGATGACCGGTAATCAGCAAGAATGACCAGTTTTCATTGTGATGTAAATTCCATGTTTCCTCTTTTTGATTGCATATTATTGTGTGATGAGCATTTTTTCCCTACCTTTCATGACGTAGATGACCTGTGGTCACTTTGATGCAGTATCTATCTATCTATATTTTTTAATATATACGTCTCCTCTTAATATGATGTAGGTCAAAATAGGTTGTATAGATTCTGTATCAAAGAGGTCATGAACACACTGAACTGACCATGTACAGTAAAACCCGGTTAATTGAAAGAGCCTTTGAACCACCTATGGACTTTTAAATATCCGAATTTAAGATTATCCGCGTGTTGAGTTAATCTAAATTTTTGCCCAATCTAAAATAAACTCAAAATAAACCTAACAAATTGAAATTAAGTGAGCAAGTCAAGGAGTAGTCCCAAGTCAAGGAGTAGTCCAATTTCAATTAACTGGGCTTTGTTGCAGCACTGGCATTACTAGGAACCGAAAATGACGAGAGAGAGAGAGAGAGAGAGAGAGAGAGAGAGAGAGAGAGAGAGAGAGAGAGAGAGAGATTTGACCCCAATACCCTGGAGTTACAGGGGCCGCAATTCTTCATTACCCCGCCACAGAAGTAGAAACACTCCAACTTCAAAAGTAGTTCGCTGTGACGCTGTGTTTTTTCTATCCGCTCAAAAATTTCCTCTTCAATCATGATGTCTTCCCTATAAGGTCTATCCCATCAAAATATGCAACACCCAGGCCCAGTCTGTCGCCGGGTGACAGATTGGTCCTGGTTTGAAGACCAATCTGTCGCCGGGCGACAAATTGGGCTGGGGCGACAGATTGGCCGTTAACATAGCTACACCGATGTTCTCAAGGATTAAACTTGTAAGTATCGGGAGCTTTTGGTGTTCTCTGTAAATTTGTTTTGTCACGATGTCAGGTGAAGAGAACACTCTAGAGGTCATATTCATCCAGATCCGATAATTTTGCCACTCTAACCCACGGGTGATGATGATGATGATGTTGTTGTTGATGCTGTTGTTGTTGTTGTTGTTGTGATGATGATGATGATGATGATGATGATGATGATGATGATGATGATGATGATGATGATCAACTTCAAAAAGCAACATTTCTTAGTAACCTAGGCTCTGTTTTTCAAGTTGGGGTGGGAGGCGGGCGAGCCTGCTCAATTATTCTCTTAAATGTGAAGTCCTCTTTCCAGCATACTGACCAAAGGCAGCAAGGGACTATTCATGCTCACTAACAGACCTCAAATGATGTAAAACCTTATCGTGCATGCCTTGTACCCTACTCTGTGCGTCTCTGGGATGTAAACGACGTATGTTTCTGTTCGCGTATTGCTCCAGTGCTCTTCCATCAACATCATTTCAACTCGCTTTGCTTGTTGCGAGGTGCTTGTGTTCAAAAACGAATGAAAAAAGGGGAAAAAATCACTACGTTCAGCTGTTTAGCGGCAACCACATTACCAGATTCGTTTGATTAATCCCTACGGCGCAGACGCACGTGTTTGACGCATTTGTTTAACACTACACATTCGCAGGACTTCTACTCCCATCCACTCCAATTCATTTGTTTCATTTATTTATTCATCTACTTTTCTTTTTCTTCTACCTTTTCGCTGTCTTCTCCCCTGCGCCACTTTAGTACCAATATCCAAGGCCGCTCATTCTGGCTTTCCGCCCACAGCCACACTCCCACTTGTTCCACCCAAGACCAGGTACCGGCAATCCACAGGGAGCAGTCCATGTCAAGTCATCGTGAGGCAATCTACCGGGGGGAGGGGGGGGGCACTGCATTGCTGCCGAATCACTTCGGTGGTGTTAGGTGGTGCCTGTTCTGATTCATCATACGTAGGAGCCCACCTATAAGCCCCCTGACCGACGACAGTAAAGGCTTAATCGCAGAGCCAGCGTGAGTGGAGTTCCCCTCCAGCGGGCGCCCTACTGTTCGTCCAACGACAGTTCCCATGAACTTACTGATATTGGCGATCTCGACATGATCTCACCAAGGGCCTAATGTGGAAAGGAACTCGAAACTGAGATTACCATGTGAGCAGAGCATGCGGGACCACAGAATCTGATCGATGAGGATAATGAAGATACTGAGAAGTTCCATTCTTTTTTCAGACTCTACGACAGGGCTGTGTACTAGACGCTTTCTTCCATACTA
>CM065721.1:25831265-25851265 GCA_033310375.1 Conus canariensis
TGCACGTGTGTGTGGGCGCTCGCGCACACATGTGTGTGCATTGTATTCAAGCGTTTTAAACAAATCTGTCTATAGCCATGTTCACGTTTATTTGCCTTTCTGTAAACCGCCTTGCGCCTAGTGCCTATGGAAAAGGCATGATTATGATGACATAGATGGTAGATGTCGACGATGATGATTATTATTACGAGACCAGCCCAACAAAACAAACAAAAGACAAATCAAATCTTAAAAAAGTGCCTGCCTGCCTGCCTGCCTGCCTATGCCTGCCTGCCTGCCTGCCTGCCTGCCTGCCTGCCTGCCTGCCTGCCTATGCCTGCCTGCCTGCCTATGCCTGCCTGCCTGCCTATGCCTGCCTGCCTAAAGCCATCAATACAGACGGAAGGGGAAAAAAAGAAAAAAAAAAATACAATAGAGACATAAATGGAGAGCAGAGAAAAAAGAGTTAAACTATAAAGACAGCAGACATAAAAAAAAACACTAACAAATAAAACAAGATCAGACAGGAGAGATACACGAAACAAAATCATTAACAACAACAGAAGCGCGAAGCAAATTATAAAATAAGAAACAAATTGCAGAGGCCAGACAGAAGAGAGAAACAAAACACAATCACCCGCAACCAAAGAAACGGTACACAAAGAAAGAAGACAGAAGTGACATAAGAAATAAAACTAACCAAAGAAACAAATGAATGAGAGGCCAGACAAAAGACATAACCAAAACAGAATCATGAACAACCAAAGAAACAGGGAAATAAAGAAAGCAGGCACATAAGAATTACGGAACAAAAGTAACAGAGGAAACAAATACAATGACAAAGAGGCCAGACAGGAGGTATAAACAAACCAGAATCATGAACAACAAAAGAAACCCGCAGATAAGGAAAGCAGACACAAGGGAAACACAAAACAAAGATTACAACAACACAAACAAAAAGCAGACCAGACTGAAGAGAGAAACGCAACAAAATCATTAACAATAAAAGAAAAACGTAAATCAAGAAAGCAAACAAAAAAATAAAGACCTAAGAAATCTACCACAAAAGACACACATAAAGCAGACGTGTTTTTCTTTGCGCTTACATGCAGGTCGTGGTGGCCGTTTTCTCTTTATTTGTTTGTTTGTTTTCAGTGTGTCACATGCCTCTTATCATTGGTAATATAATATAATATAATAATAATGTGATATACTATAAGATAATATAACATAATATAATATATAATATTATATGAAATATCTAACCAGAGAGAGAGAGAGAGAGAAAGAGATTTCCCCCTTGTTTCTCGTCTTTTTTTTTCCTTTTCTTTTCAGTTCTTCAGTCACATGTTACAGAATGTTTTACCTAAAACGCTGGAAAATTTAGCTTGTATCTGTTTTGTTTTAAGTGTGTGGTGGTTTCGTGCTTGTGAGTGCTCACACAAGTCTTTTTTTTTTCTTTTTTTTTATTGAATGACCTAGTGATTACGGTTTTGCTCATTGCGATTGGATACACTTGTCTTGATAATTTCCAGTGCTTTCTGATACACCTCTTTACCTTGCAGTTGTAGTGCACTGTAAAAAAATATACCATGGAATTCATGAACAGTTTTAAGGTTGGTCGATGTAAGAGAAGTGTGTGTAAGAATGCATGTGTGTTTGCGTTAGCAAAGACAAGCGCGCGCGCGCGCGCGCGCGTGTGTGTATGTGTGTGTGTGCGCGCGCGCGTGTGTGTGCCACTGTGTGAGAGTGCGTCTCTGTGTGAGAGCGTGTGTGCGTGCGTGCGCGTGCGTGTAAAGCGCGCGAGCGTGTGTATGTCTGGGTGTATGTGTGTGCACGCGAGCTCGCGGGCACGTATCTCTGTGTGGATTCATATGTGCGTGCGTGAGTGTGTATGTGAGAGAGAGAGAGTGTGTATGTGTTGTGTGTGTGTGTGTGTGTGTGTGTGTGTGTGTGTGTGTGTGTGTGTGTGTGTGCACGCGCTCGAGGGCACGTGTCTCTATGTGGATTCACATGTGCGTGAGTGAGTGTGTTTGTGTGTGCGAGAGAGAGAGAGAGAGAGAGAGAGAGAGAGAGAGAGAGAGAGAAGAAGAGAGAGAGAGTGTATGTGTGTGTGTGTGTGTGTGTGTGTGTGTGTGTGAGAGAGAGAGAGAGAGAGAGAGAGAGAGAGAGAGAGAGAGAGAGGAGAGAGAGAGAGAGCATAGATAACAGTAGAACGAAACGAGACAAACCACACATAAAGACTGAGGAATGCCAGAGGAAAACCCAAAATAACAGTCTTCACAGAGGGAAGGACACACACGGCTTTCCATTTCCCGGTCTGCCAGTTCGGGCTTACCAACTCCGTTCCAGGGCGGGTAAGAGCCGAAATCCTTTCAAAGCCGCCCCGACGGTCTTCGTTGACACAAAACTCCCACGGAACGGATAAATTACTCAGATCTAGGCGACAGAACCAAAAAAAAAAAAAAAAGAACACTCGTTATTCAGAAGCCCCCCCCCCCCCCCCCCCCCCCACCCGTACTCCCTCCTCGTCAATCTCCATTATCTTTCTTTCCCACTTCCATAGTTTGTCCTCTGTTTAATGAGAAATGAAGGGCTTGAGAATGGTGTACTTGGAGCTTTCAGTCAGTGAAACACATCGTGTACATCGTTTCCCATGCGTTGACGGAAGGAAGTAAAGCAAAGTGAATGACAGGTAAGCATTGGGAGAATAAGCGCTAAAGATGGATTCTCCGCATCTTACATGTAACATAGCATAGTGTAGCATAGCACAGCGCTAGCTATAGCATATCATACTATGTCAGGCAATAAGTCAAGACAGAGACTGGCAGACAAAAAAAACTCTCCTCTCACATTCCGTGCGCTGTAAGCTTGTATCTGCCCTCAGTCTTGTCCATGATCATTTTACCGGGGAATCTGTGGTGTGGACATGTATCTTGCCATGACGTCTCTCCGAGACCGTTCTCCTGGGTACTATGGAGGGCGGACATGTATCTCACCATGATTCCTGTCCAAAGTCATGATGATGATGATGATGAGAAAGAGGAAGAAGAAGAACAACAACAACAATAACAATAACAAGAAAATGAAAAACAAGAAAAACTAGAACAAGAAGAAGAAGAACAAGAACAAAAAGAACAAGAACAAGAACAAAAACGGTTTTATCACGAAACACGCAGGTTTTCTTTATAAACATTCAAAAGTTAAAAAAAAAAAAAAGGAGCGGCAGAATTGCATGAGAAATGACAAAAACTACAAGCCCTAAAAGACGGACCATGACTGTGCAAAGTGAGCGGGGAAATGCCGGACGGACACCAGAGAGAGCGACGTGCTCTGAGGGGATCAGGCCGCTCGCAACAACCGATTTCCTGGCCAAGTAGCTGGGATTTCTGCCGTGAAGAGAGGGGATTCCTCTGGCGGGTCGTATGTTATTTCCCATTTCGATATTTATAACAGTAATTGTCAGGTTGCAAAAACCACGGCAGCCTTTACATTGTAGCAAGTTGGAGCCTTACCAGCATCGCTAGAAACCGTGTCACACGGGGAGTCAAAAAACATTTTTTCTTTTTTTTTCCGTCTCCTTCTCTCTCTCTCTCTCTCTCTCTCTCTCTCTCTCTCTCTCTCTCTCTCTCTCTCTCTCTTTGTGCCAAAATAAGCACGCATCATGCTGTTTTCTGTGCTTCCTATTTGACATACGTGTGTAAGAGACAGACCTTTTGCTTGATGTTTACAAACGTTGTTTAATTCATGTAAAACTGTAGCACTGTCAGTGCAACAGATTCGAACAATAACAGCATCTAGCATGAAGTTGCAAAGCATGTTTGTGCCGAAATAACGTGCTGCTTCCTTCGCATTCCTCGTCTGACATACTTTTGTAGCATCTTGCAGCATTTTGCATTCTGCCTGCGCTCTCATTTCACAACATGCTTTAGCTTCACAACAAATTCTTTTTTTGAATTTCGCGTTATTGGCCACCAGTAAAATTCGCTGTTGTTAAACACGTGATTATGCCCTGTGACATGGGGGTGTACATCCAGATACGTTCAGATGGCAAACTCTTTAACCTCCGACGACTTCAGACCAAAGTATTTGATGCCCTTCTGAGATAGTTCCTCTTTTGCAGATGACCGTGCACTGGCCGCGCACTCCCATGAAGACATCCAACACACCACAGATCGCTTTGCAAGGGCCTGTCAACGCTTTGGACTTACAATCAGTCTTGGTAAGACCGAGGCCATGTTCCAACCTTCATCGTCCGCTGCTGGCAGTGCTCCACCATTACTTGTTGTAATCAACAACACAGAGATAAAAACTGTGGACAAGTTCTACTATTTGGGCAGCACTGTAAGCAGCAACGGATCTCTGGATGCAGAAGTGATACTGTGCATCTCAAAGGCCAGCTCTGCCTTTGGCAGACTCTCAAAGAGTCTGTGGCAAGACCATGGCATCACATTGCGCGCAACGATTGCCATGTACAGAGCTGAGGTTCCGAGTGCTCTCCTCTACTGTTGTGAGACGTGGACCACGTACCGCCGACACATTCAACAACTCGAACAGTTCCATCATCTATGCTTGCTCAAGATCTGCAGCATCAAATGGCAGGCAAGACAGAGTGTCCAACCTACATGTCCTGAAGAAGTATGGCTTACCCAGCATTGAGTGTATACCCATCAAAAGCCAGCTCCGATGGACAGGACACGTTGTCCGTATGGAGGACAGCAGAATTCCAAAGATGCTGCTCTACAGACAACTGAAGGAAGGACAACGTGACCAAGGAAGGCCTCTCAAGAGATACAAAGACACCTTGAAGGCCAACCTCAGAAGCTGCAACATTGACACTACTTCCTGGGAAGATGTCGCCCTTGACAGAACACAGTGGAAGCAACAGTGTACCCAGTGCACACAGACATTTCAGCGCAAAAGATATAATGATGATGACGATGATCATGACGACAACGACGACAACGACGACGACGAGATGATGATGATGATGATGATGATGATGATGATGATGATGATGATGATGATGATAGTAATTGTGTGTTCGTGGATGTTGAAATACTTTCAGCTTTATAAATGAACATATATCGTGCGCGCGCGCGTGTGTGTGTGTGTGTGTGTGTGTTGTTGTTGTTGTTGTTGTTGATTTATAGTCTGTTCACACTTGATGATATTAGACTTTACTGGGGGGGGGGGGGGGGGGCGAGGGGAGGGGGGAAGGGGAGGGGGGGCGGGGTGAGGGGAGGGGGGAGGGGGATTGGGGGAGGGCGGAGGAGGAGGACAGGGGGGAGGAAAAGGTCAGAAATAATGTCAAGAACAGTACAAATTTAAATATAAACTACACTGTCATAATTATAACAATATGCTAATTTGAGATTGAGAGATAATTTTTGCAACCTCAACAATTTCTGAACTGAAAGAAATAGCGTGAACCGGTTTGGATTTCGAAATTTCAATGTTTGCTTTTGAATAAAGAGCATTTAAAATGGGGCAATGGAAAAGTATATGTTCACTAGATAATGGCTTAGAACATGCACACGCTATATTTTGGGAATATTTGGTCTTCCAAGAGTTCAAACGTATCTTGTATATTAAACTAGAAATATGTCTAGGATATGTTTCCTTTACACATTTATCTTGAGACTTCTCAATTCGGAAACAGCTTTCCAATAACGAATGTACTTCATATATATCTAACTTCAAATTACTTTTTGCAGCATTGCCCATTGCCCCGCGTCTGGCTAGTTTATCTGCTATTTCATTCCAATAAATACCACAGTGTGAAGGGACCCAGCCGAAGACTATATTTACTCCTGTGGAAATAATGTAATTAATTAAATGCTTTATTTCAAAGATTACATCCTTCCTTGTTTTAACATCCCAAACTCTCAAACTATCTAACACTGCCTTAGAATCAACACAAAATAAAATGTTACAGAAAGAATGATTACTATCACAAATAAAGAGTAATGCCATAAGAATAGCATACAATTCTGCTGTAAAAATAGAAAATCCTTTTCCATGGCTGTATGCTTTTTGAACTTTTAAAGCCGGAATAACAAAACCTGAACCTGCACTTAACTGGCAAACGGAACCATCCGTAAAAATTTTTAAGTGATTAGAGTATTTGTTTTCTAAGTTTTCTCTCACTTTATAAGTTAAAATGTTAATGTTAACATTTTTCCGGACATTAGTGTAATCTACATCAAAGATAGCTTGTCTATGTTCCCATGGAGGCACCGGGGGAACAACAGGAGCAGGTGAGAGTGAAGTGACATCAATATTGCATTTTTCAAAAGAATCTTTCGTGTAATTTCGAACGGGACAAAGATAACCTAGCTGTTGAGCTCTTTTGGGATATTCAACATTTGAATCCATCAACACTTCGTTTTCGACTGAATTAGGTACTGAAAGACTTCTTGCAATATATTTGGCCACAGCTAATCTACGTTGATCTGACAGTGATAGCATATCAATTTCTTTGTACACCTTCAATGTGTTTGTGTGCACTGGGACACCAAGCGCTAATTTGATAGCTTTGCTGTCTATACTTTGCAATTTTTTCAGTAGACTTTGAGGAGCTGAAAAATAAACTTCTTGTCCGTACACTAGTTTTGATCTTATTAGAGAAACAGCTAGGTGCAGGAGGGTTTTTGTATCTTGAGCCCACGGTTGAATACAAATAATTTTCAATAAGTTTAAACGTTTCCTTGTTTTAGCTATCAAGCTTTCAATGTAAAAACGCCAGTTAAGTTTAGGGGTTAAATTCACACCCAGAAATTTTATGTTTTGTGAGTACTGCAATTCAGAACCATTCAATTTGAAGCTTGGCAAATACATTGGATTGTCTCCATTATTAAAACATTAATTGTGTTTTTTCACCTGAGAGAATAAGCCCGTTAGTTTCCATAAAGTTGTTTAATTTATCTATTTCTAACTGATATATCTTCTGTACATGATTCGTAATTCTCTTGCCAATATGCTTTCGAATATTTGTATTTATCCACATAGCAATGTCATCGGCATATTGTACTAAACTCACACTTTTTGATAATATCTTTGGAAGATCATAAATAAGAATGTTAAACAACATGGGGGCTATAATAGAACCCTGTGGAATTCCGATATCAATGCTCTGAAAAGACGAGTAAACTTTCCCTATTCTTGTACATATGGATCTCTGCGATAAAAAGCTTTTAAAGTATTGAAACATCGTTCCATTAATTCCTATTTCTTTCAATTTATATAGTAGTCTAGCGTGCCAGATACTATCATACGCTTTTCTGATATCAAAAAAGGTAGCAAGTGTACTTTTCCGTCTAGCAAACTGCTTTTAATTTGACTTGTAAGTTTCACCAAATGATCTATTGCACATCGACCTTTGCGAAATACCGCTTGATTCACTGGGATTATATTTTCTTTTTCACAAAAATATAAAAGACGTCTTTGGATAATCTTTTCTAGCAACTTTCCAACGTGAGAGGTTAGTGCTATTGGCCTGTAGCTACCAATGTCTGACCTGGGCTTACCTTGTTTTGGAACTGGGACTACAACAGATCTCTTCCAGATACTAGGGAGAGTTCCATTAAACCAACATTTTTGGTAAAATGAATGTAGTAATCGTTTCCAATATGAAGGTAAGTGGTATAACAGTTGATAGGATATACCATCTAGGCCAACAGCACTTGAATTTGAAGAAAAAGATTCTAACGTCTCATAAAATTCATCATATGTAATAGGAGCGTTTAAATAATGGAAATGATTTGGTGGTGGATCCTGATAGATAGTTCGTTTTTCTTCCTCCTCTCTAAAACACCTGATAGATGGACTGAGACTAGACAGCAAGTTATTTTCTGAAAATATTTTGACGAATGCTTCAGCTTTCTCCTGTGAGGATGGAAGAGCATTATTATCTAACTTAATTGGGTACTGTTGCAAGCAATAACCATTTTTCAATTTTTTAACCATTTTCCAAACCTTATGGATATCTTTTGATTCTGATATTTTGGATCTACAAAATTCTGAGAAATGTATTCTTTTCGCTCGGGCAACGACTCTGTTACTGTTATTTTTGGCATGTTTCATCGCTAGGAAATTTTCATCTGTTCTCACTTTCAGCCAAGCTTTATAGGCTTCTTTTTTAAGAGCTACAGCTATCGCACAATCTAAATTCCACCATGAATTACCAACATGTTTCCACTGTTGGGCATCTTTACAAATAGGAATAGATTTTCCGGCAGCCTGTAAGACATGTTGACAAAACTCTGTATAATATGCATCTATACCTTCATTTTCAATACTACGGAAATGTGTATTGGACAAGATCGATTCATACACAGACCAATTTGCATTTTTATATGAAAACTTTGGGATGCTATCTTCATTTCCATCTTCTTCATTTTCAATATGCTCCTTTAACTGTATGACGATTGGGAAATGATCGCTGCCCAAAGTATCATCCTCTGTTGACCATACCGAGTTTACTGCCAACTCCGGAGAAATTAAAGATAAATCAATAGAAGTAGGTTTATGAGTGGAAATGTCTGGCAGTCTGGTAATACTACCATCGTTTAATAAAACCAATTTGGTGTCAACAATATTTTCAACTAAACGGTTGCAAGTTATAGTGGTGCAACCATATTCCCAAAATGGAGCATGCGCATTGAAATCTCCCAGTATTACCCATTTGTTGTTTGACAAAGGAAGGTTTTTTATCCAGTCTGTATTATCTGCCTTTGGGCCACTGGGATAGTAAGCAGAAATGATGTTTAAATTTGTCTGCTTGTTCAGTTTTACAGTAACCCCAGTTGCGAAAACTTCAGCATTAGTGGGAGTAGGAGGGTTCAGAGGACAATAATTTAGATCCCTTCTCAAATAAATGGCAGTTTGAATCTTTTTACCATCATTCCCATAGTAATACAAAGGTGGATAATAAAAATTGCGTATTTTCGGTAGCTTATGAACATCTACATTTAGTGATTGTAATGCTAGCACTGAATAATTATGCTGATATATATGATTTTCAAAGTGTAAGAGATTTGTTGATATTGACCGACAGTTCCATTGAAATATTAATAAATTATCATTGGAAGTTTTCATAAGATATAGTTAACAGAGTCAAATGGCAAGGTGAAGTTGACGAGTCACCAAGGGACGAATTGCCAGCTGAAAGAGTCCCATGTGTCCACTGCACGAGGATGGAAATGCCACGGACCGGAAGCTCCGACACGACCAGCAGGAGGTGGGAGGAATGGCTCGTGGTTCCAGGCGCCTCTCCCGCGTGTCTGATTCTGGCGATGTCTCCGGCGTTGTCTCTGCCAAAAGAGACGATGGACATGCCGCCCCAGATTTCCCGCGAGGATGCTGGTACCTCTGTCAGACGGGGGTGTGTGTGTGTGTGTGTGTGGTGTGTGTGTGTGTGTGTGTGTGTGTGTGTGTGTGTGTGTGTTGTGTGTGTTTGAGACAGAGAGAGAGAGACAGAGAGAGAGAGAGAGAGGCACTTGTCTGACGGGCGAGGAAACGGCAGGATGGATGTAGAAGTAGGTGAGGTGAAAGAGGTTTACACCTCACCATGACTCCTCGTCCAAGACCATCCTAAATGGGACAGTGGAGGATGGATAAATGTATCTTGCTATAACTCCCTGCCCAAGATAACTCTACAGGATAGCATGGAATAAGTACACGCGTCTTACCACGACGGCTTGTTTGAGACAGTCCTACATGGTAGAGAGGAGGGTGGGCATGCATCTCGTCACGATTCCATGTTCACGAACCTCTAGGCGCAACAGAGGATCGGCATACATCTCGCCGTGATGCTCTCGCTTGGACAACTCTACAGGGTATATTGAAAGACCAAAATTAAGCAAATTTAAGATAACAAAAATGTACAGTCTTGACTTCTTATTTGAACTGAAATCACAACCCTGATATAGCTTCCTTATCCGTTGACTATTAAAACAAACATGAACTGAACTGAACTGAACTGCAGGTAGACGTCCCAGAGCATATCGGAGAAAGCCTAGAGGAGATAATATAACGGCCTGGACATAATGCCTCTCCCCTGCTGCACACGACTGATGACATAAAGCTGTGTGAATTCCTTACTGCCGAAGAATTCAGTATGGCACTCGTACGACCTTTAATCAGGGTGGACAATAATACAATAAATGTAAACAAAAGGACAAACTGTGTGACAGGATTGCTGTACGTCCATTGCAGAGTAAACATAAAAGCAGTCAAGCGAACAAAAACATAAAACAATGGCCTTGCATATGTGACGATTTTCGGAAATTAAGATGATCTTATCTTTGTCTTAATTTTCTTCAGATCGATCGTAGTCTACCCGGTCACACAGACCAGTATCATGGCTGAAACACCCCCCCCCCCCCCCCCCCCCCCCCAATATCCGATGACTGCTACATAAAATCAGAACAAATTTGGTCCAAACTGAAACAAAGAACCAAAAAGATTACACATAACTATGCAAAACTAAGCAATAAACCAAGAATGTCTACCGTCATGCCAAATTCCCATGAGCTGGAATCTCTACAAAGAAACATGGAGGCAAAGACTGAAGGTGAACTGAAGGTAGGGTGAAAGGACAGGAAAGGGTCCCGAGTTCTAACACCATTTCTAAAGATGATTGAAGCTTTAAGTCTTCTATCTATCTATCTGTCTATGGTTCTGTCTGTCTGTTTATCTATCTGTATCAAATCGAAAATTCGAGGACCATGACGTGGCAAAATGAAATACAGAGTCATATGTATTCTGGAAGCAAAGTTATCAATAGCAAACAAGAAATGATACCATTTCTGGAAGTTTCTAGAAGCTTCTGGCACTATGACACACTCCCACCGTCCGCACATTCGCCTTATGTAAAATGCTGCTTACATCCAAGCCAACCACATCAGATTATACCAGGTCTGGGGCAGTTTTCCTCTCGAGAGAAACAGTGTACTGCATTTGAACAGGCTCCAGCTGCCATGTGCCACATACGAACCTGTACTTACCATTTTTGTTCGTTTTATTTTATTCTGTATTTTTCAGTCTTGCTCTCCTCTTGAACTTATGGAACGGATTTCAGTGCATGACTTCTTCTTCTTGCTTTGTTTTGTTTTGTTTTGTTGTATCATTTACTGTTTACTGTCTCAGTTCCAAGGCTTCTCAGGGCTTTACTCCCGCGCCGCCCATTCAGGGATCGCCATCAATAACCACACCCAGGCTAGGTTTCTATTCTTCTTTTCATATCACGGCATGAAGCAGGCCCGGACAAGACAGAGACCTGCTAGGTTGGTCAGGAAATTCTAAGCACCGCTCTCTGAGGAGCATCCATGAGTGGATGGAATCCCCCCTCTAGCTCCAAGAACACACAACAACGGTAAAAAGACACCGACAGGAGTGGGAAATAAGATCTCTCTCTCTCTCTCTCTCTCTCTCTCTCTCTCTCTCTCTCTCTCTCTCATATATATATATATATATATATATGATTACACACACACACATATACATATATATATATATATATATATAATAGAGAGAGAGAGAGAGAGAGAGAGAGAGAGAGAGGGAGAGAGAGATACTGGATTGGAACCAGTGACTTCCTGCCTCGCGGCTAATAGAACTAATGGGCATGACGGCGGCTCTTTAATTAATCAGTTGATGTATGTACACTCTGTCATTCTCTTGTCTACATCTAAACCTTTTCTTTCGTTTTTTTTCTGTCCTCTTAATTTTGCTTTTCTTTCATTCAATCCATCATCTCTTGTTTTCTCCTTTTCTCGTTTTTACATTTTTATCGAAATAGAAAAAGAAATGTAAGAGACAAGAACCTAACAATACAGTTTTTTTTGTTTTGTTTTTTTAGTTCTTACTTGTCTTCTTCGACATGAAGAATTGGAAGCTATGAATTTTGTTCTTGCACATAAGAAACTGTCTTCATGCTACCAAAAAAGATGCAGTCCTCATCCAGATTTGCCACTGGGTATGAAAATAAGGTCTGAGAACTCTTGGAAATTGAAATCGGAGAGAGAGAGAGAGAGAGAGAGAGAGAGAGAGAGAGAGAGAGAGAGAGAGAGAGAGAGAAAGGGAGAGAGAGAGATAGAGGGAGAGAGAGAGAGAGAGAGAGAGAGAGAGAATATATGGCAAAGTCGACACTACAACGGCTTGTGGTCCATAAACAAAGACCTTTACAGTCAATCCTAATTTCCATCGTATGATATACATGATAGACCTTTAAGATGACACGTTATAACGTCGTATTTCTTCGACTGATAGTGAAAAGCAAACATTTGTTCTTAATGGCAATGTCAGTTCTGATTTCAATAAGATCTTGGCTGTCTGATCTCAAGTCTTCGATTGATTAAACATTTAGATTAAAGAAAGCCGACGAAAGATTCTCCGTTGCACATTGTGCCGAGTACAGTCTCCTCGAACTGATTCAAATTCATATCAACGAGCTTACATAAGTGACAGCAATCACATTTTTCTGTCCTTACATGCCATTTGTACCATATCAGGTGAATCCAATAACTGGGCATTAGAACAAAAAACAAACAAACAAACAGAAGAAGGAAAGCGACACGTCACTGATTGTTCCCTTCTCTCTTGACGCAATGAAAAGTCGCACTCTGGGGAAATAAGGAAGCCAGAAAAAGAGAAAGGAAGAAAAAACAACAAACAAACAAACAAACAAATCTAACGGAATGACAGACGGACACAAATGCAAAACAAAGTTGACGCCTCGTCACTCACGTCAGTTCAACGCCCATCTCAATGTTTGGAGCGTCAAGGGAGACATGAAACATATCGCCTCCCCACAGTTTTTTCCCCTACCGCATCTTTCTTTCTGCTCTTCGTCCTTACTTTCCTCTTCATCCCTTTGTTTCTTTGTATCTTTTCCTTCCTTCCTTTCTTAGTCCTTTCTTTCCTCTTCATCCCTTTGTTTCTTTGTATCTTTTCCTTCCTTCCTTTCTTCGTCCTTTCTTTCCTCTTCATCCCTTTGTTTCTTCGTATCTTTTCCTTCCTTCCTTTCTTTTCCCCCTGTCTTTTACATCTTATAGGATAAGACAGCGACTCTAGAACAATCTTGTTCATGTTGACCATGAATGTAGACCGTGCACTCAGATGTACACCAAGGAAGGCGTTGACAGCGTTCAAATAGTAGAGATAGGATTTGGGACAGCAAAACAATTTCTGCGAGACTGCAGCTTCACTCAACATTGCTAGAAAGGTGCGACATTTAGTATTTAAAGCCCAGTCAAGAAAAGAAATGGTGTACTTGATACCAATTGTTTCATACAAGAGACTTGATATCTGTTAAAATGACTTTGTGCTCATTCAGAAGATAAGGGAACAGCCCAGGCCACCTTCAGTGATATCCACATCTGCAGACGAGCTACCCGAGCTAGCTGACCATGTCTGGACGAATCAAAACGTCAAGAACAATCAACAAGACTCTGCACTGAACTCCTCGCAGAAAAAGGGGAAAATAAAACGTGAACTGGTGGCAAACATCATTATAATCTTCGACAGGTCCGCGGAAACTGTAGCGATGAATTTAACCTGCCTGAAAACAGATAACGATGGAGGCGATTTCATGTTTTCAAGGCGCAGAATCCACGAAGACGAGGACAAGGACGTTCAGGTGCCCGATGACGAAGATCGAAACCCCAGCATCCTCAACTGACATTCAATGAAGCTTTACCGCTTCGCTACGGTGACCCGACGTTCATGAAAAGCAGAGCGAGGCATGAATCGATAGTGGGAGAGAAGAAATAAAGTCATACGTTCGCATACAGGATGTAGACAAAACATGCTGAGAATTCCAGGTGAGATCTAACCGCCCACACCCGCTCGATAATCCCTGGGGTCCTCTTTCAGTACGTAAAACAGGAAACACAACGTCAATATCAGAGAGAGAGAGAGAGAGAGAGAGAGAGAGAGAGAGAGCAAAAAAACTTGATAACTCCAGGACATTTCAAACCCTGCCTCGTCTTCGAATCTATTTTTGCTCTTCCGCTCGGTTCTGCTAAGTACACGACAAGATGGCATTAGCAACAACAACACCATGGTTACTAGTAATAACAGGAAAAAGATGATGAACAGAGTGATGTGTAAGCAACGTGGCAGTGACACAAATGCACCCTTAAACACACATGATACTGCTACAGGCAATCAAAGATTGAGGAACTTAGTAACCAGCAAGATATCTGAACGGCAGAAGAATATGTAAAAGTCGCAATGGAACTAAGAGAGAGAGAGAGAGAGAGAGAGAGAGAGAGAGAGAGAGAGAGAGAGGTCAGACGGACGGACGGACAGACAGAGATAGACAGAGACAGACAGGCAGACATATAAACAGAGAGAAAGACTGTCACCATAGAATAATACTTGGTCTGTTCCCGATGGCCTTTGATATACTGGCGTGGACGTCACAAAGGTAAGAAAGGTTTGCATGTAATTCATACCTTAGTTTGAAATCAGAGAGGAAAAATAAACAACGGTAGGAAACAAATAAATATTTTTCCTTCGTATCTTTCACACACGTATTTCTTAAAAAAACACTGTATTACTCATTTCATAAAAAGACCACAAAACAAGTCTACCTGTACAGACAAACGTTTAAAAATTAACATGTTGAGGAAGTGTTCTCAGTAAGGAATAGACTAAAAACAAAGGAAAATAAAACAAAACGAACAAAGAACAAGCAAAACCTAGACAGGCATTAAAGACAGCGTAGACCTCCATCACAACAACATTTTCCACGAGGGCAAAAAACAGGCGGTACGGAATGAAAGATTTCATTTGCATGGTAGTTTCCTCAAAAGGATAAGGAAAGCGCGAAATCTGAACATCACCAGAATACGTTCATACGGCATGAAAATACATTACTTAAAGGATAGTTACCGGCTAGTAAAAAAATAACTTGATAGTGGTCATGTTCAGAGGAACATTTGCAATCATCCTGCTGAATAGGTCCTGACTACATCTTTTGATCGGGACCAGGACCACAGATCCACACCAATATTGAACGGGTTCGTCCTTAGCCCTCGATCCGTCTTTCCAAGTGTTTGTGAAAAGCAGGTCCTTAGAGCCTCTTCTCCCCTCCCCCTGATCTTGAGGACACACACACACACAGAAGTAGATGCCGATGAAAATGTGTACTCCTTACTGGAGATAAGATGGTTTGACTTGAGGTTGCTGTGGAATTATATTCTGTTATCTGAAAATGATTTTCTCAACAACAACAACAACAACAAAACCCAAAACCAACAAAACAAGAAAACATTATTCCAAGTACTTTGCCGCCTAAATTTTTTTTGGTCAATTTAGACATTTTTTGTTTATTATTAGATCTCACTATTCGATATTTGAGCGCTTAAAAACCTTTCTAGATTTCAATACCATTATAACTGGTATTATAACTATTATCACTACTTTTCTATCATTTGTTTTCTCTTTCACATACCCTTTCCATCCCTTTCATCTTTGATAACCAACGGAAACCATGCCTCACGTCATCATAATCGCTTCCAGTCTACGCTGAAGACAACGGCCGTGTTTCACCGTCCTCATGATGGTCAGATCAGGACTACTTCTCGTCATCGTCAGCGACAGCTCTTGTTCATCACGTCAGCACGTCTTTTGTCTACTGTCACAAATCTCATCTCCTTTGGACTATCGCCCCTTCTGGCCTGTCTGACCCGCCAGACCTGAGGACGCCACACTCCCCCCCCCCCCCCCCCCCCGCCCCCTCCACGCCTTCCCACCTCTAGCCATCATTGATCAGAGATGCTTGAGGCCTTTCCTGCTCTCCTCCCATAAACAACCACCGAACCATTCTCTCGTTCTATCTCATACCTTGGTCCACCATCCCTTCTGTCACCCCCACTGTCTGCGTCATACTTTCTGATTTTTTTCCACATACTCTGCCACCTCATTCTCACCTCACATCTGTCTCGTGTCATCGCTATCCTTTGATAAATAACACCCCACCTATACACACACACTTCGTGTCGTTCTCCCGTATCTCATATAATACATGGTAGCTTCTCAATCCACCACTCAAATACTTGAAGGAGCTTTCCCCTCTCCCCGTCATCCTCACATATCTTCCCTCTCGCCGTCCACTGTAAGGAGACTGTGTCCACTGTCAAGTCTGTCTTTTGGGATCACAAACTGTTACAGAGAGAGAGAGAGAGAGAGAGAGAGAGAGGGGAAAAGAGAGAGAGAGAGAAACGAAGAACGAACGAACGAAATTTCATTTTACCATGGTAATGATAAGCAAATTGCGCATGCTTTTTTCCACCCAGTCCTGGTGGAGAGAGAGAGAGAGAGAGAGAGAGAGAGAGAGAGAGAGAGAGAGAGAGAGAGAGAGAGAGGAGAGAGAGAGAGAAAATACGACTTTAAGCGTGATAGTGTTTACGTTTTAGAGCGTGACAGCGTTTATTACCTCCTCTCTCCCTCACTTTCCATGTCTTCCTCATTTAAAGAAGCGGTTACAGCGCATAATGTTGCAGCCCCATGATTAGTCGTAATGCGTCAAGACGTATCACCCCACCGTCTTCGACGTAAACAAGACCCTGAGGAGCGTTGCCACGGCTAATCATGGCAAGGCCATGCATGATGTCATGAGACGATTGTTGTGATTGAATTCAGCAGCCATCCGAATTGTCCACAATCCCTTCTTAAAATTCCTTTTAGTTTCGAGAAGCCACTTATGCTTCTTTCTTTGCTGAACATAAAATCCTTTCTTTTTAAAAGTTTTCGTTTCTCTTGAGAGAGAGAGAGAGAGAGAGAGAGAGAGAGAGAGAGAGAGAGAGAGAGGGAGAGGGAGAGAGAGAGAGAGGTGGTGGTGCGGGTTAGAACAATGACTATTGTTTCATCTCTCCCACAGACCTCATGCCACCCCTAACACCCCCCCCCCCCCCCCCCTTTTCCAAGAAAATAGAACGAATGTAAAAAAAAAAAAAAAAGAAATCTGACAGTATGGACACTCTCATCACTTTGTTGGAAATTGCAATGAATCGTGGGAAACACAGGTACTGCCTACCCCCTCCCCTGACTTTCACAACAGCAGCAAGGGGAGGAGACATGTCACGAGTATTCGCCACTCTCTCTCTCTCTCTCTCTCTCTCTCCTCTCTCTCTCTCTCTCTCTCTCTCTCTCTCTCTGTCTGTCCCCAGTCATCTGTCTCCTTTAGTCTCCCCATGTAGGATGATACGCCCACTTTCTCTATGGATCACAAGACGTAAAGAAGAAGGAAACCAAAAGAAAAAAAGCATAGAAAAGTGAAGAAGAGGAGGAGGAGGAGGAGAAGAAGAAGAAGAAGAAGAAGAAGAAGAAGAAGAAGAAGAAGAAGAAGAAGAAGAAGAAGAAGAAGATGATGATGATGATGATGATGATGATGATGATGATGATGATGATGATGATGATAAGGAAGAAGGAGAAGAAGAAGAAGAAATATAGCAACAAAAATTCCATGAAAAAGTGAAGAAGGAGAAAAAACACAGCAACACATCCCTTAGAAAAGTGAAGACGTGGGAAAACATGGCAACAAAACATCTCGTAGAGAAGTGAAGAAGGAACCAATGTCAACAATGTATGCAACAGAGAAGTGAAGGGAAAGGAAAACAGCAACAAAACATCCTTTAGAGAAGTGAAGAACGAAGAAGAAATAGCAACAAAACATCCCATAGAGAAGTGGAGGAGGAAAAAAACAACAACAGCAACAACACGTCCCATAGAGAAGTGAAGAAGGAAAAAAACAACAACAACAGCAACAACACGTCCCATAGAGAAGTGAAGGAGGAGGACACCATAGCAACAAAACATCCACTGAGCGTGACAGTGTTTATCTTCTGTCCGTTACTGAAAGAGACTGCCTGTGCTGGCCACAGCCCAGTCTATGCTGTGTGATTTCTGTCAATTCGTAGTGCATGGGCCGAGATCTAGCGCAGACCCCCCCCCCCCCCCTCTCTCTCTCTCTCTCTCTCTCTCTCTACTTCAGGCTGTAAATCTAAATTCTGTTTTAGGTAAGTGTTTCGTGGGCGTGTAGAACGTGTTTCAGGAACAGGATAAAAGACAAAAAAGACAATGAACAAATTCTGTCTACACACTGCAAATGACTAGTGTATATAGATGGCACCCTCTCTCTCTCTCTCTCCCACCCCCTCACACACACACACATACACGCACGCACGCACGTACGCCTGCGCGCGCGCGCGCGCGCACAGACACACACACACACACACACACACACACACACACACACACACACACACAACGGTCTGTAAAAACCGAAGCTTGCACACTATCACCCAACCTATTTCCCAATCAGTGCCGTATACACTACTTCCACACGATCACTCAACCATTTTTCCTGACCACAACCCATCTGAAACCCAGCATCTTTTCCGTCTGACCCCGCAGACCTGTAGAAGACCCCCATCCGGCTGCCATCGATCTGTCAGAGATTGTGCACAGCTTGCCTACTCACGCCAGAAATATCCGACTCCTTCCCTCCCCCCTTTTTTCTCTCTCTAGATCTTACTTTCATATCCCTGCCTGTTTGTTTTGGAAGTGTTTCAGTTTTGTTCAGATGGCCATCACTGGTTGAACAGTCTCACCCTGGTGTGCAATGGACTAAAAGGCGTTCGTCACCAGGTATTGCGACAAGTCTGAGGGTTTTGTTTCTTCTCTGGAGGTCTTGTCCGACCTGTGAAACTATGGAACCACATCGCTCCACCAAGTATCGGTCTGTGTGCTACGACCTACTGTGAGTGATATTCTCTGAGCGTGGTCATGAATCAGTGTCAATATCTGTCAGCATGATCAGCAGTTCTATGAAGGTGTAAGAACACGATTATCGATGTTGTGAATGTCTATCGTCATGGTCATCAGTATTGTGAATGTTCACCAACGTAATTTATATCATCATTATTGTGAATGTTTTCACCATCATGATTTGTACTGTGAATTTCTACCACCATGATGATTAGTATTGTGAATGTCTACCACCATGATGATTAGTATCGTGACTGTCTACCACCATGATGATTAGTATTGTGAATGTCTACCACTATGATGATTAGTATCGTGAATGTCTACCACCATGATGATTAGTATTGTGAATGTCTACCACCATGATGATTAGTAGTGTGAATGTCTACTACATGATGATTAGTATTGTGAATGTCTACCACCATGACGATTAGTATTATGAATGTCTACCACCATGATGATTAGTATTGTGAATGTCTACTACCATGATGATAAGTATTGTGAATGCCTACCACCATGACGATTAGTATTGTGAATATCTACCACCATGAGATTAGTATTTTGAATGTCTATCACCATGATGATTAGTATTGTGAATGTCTACTACATGAGGATTAGTATTGTGAATGTCTACTACCATGATGATAAGTATTGTGAATGCCTACCACCATGACGATTAGTATTGTGAATGTCTACCACCATGATGATTAGTATTTTGAATGTCTATCACCATGATGATTAGTATTATAATATCTACACCATGATGATAAGTATTGTGAATGCCTACCACCATGACGATTAGTATTATTAATATCTACCACCATGATGATTAGTATTATGAATGCCTACCACCATGATGATTAGTATTATTAATATCTACCACCATGATGATTAGTATTATGAATGCCTACCATCATGATGATTAGTATTATTAATATCTACCACCATGATGATTAGTATTATGAATGCCTACCACCATGATGATTAGTATTATTAATATCTACCACCATGATGATTAGTATTATGAATGCCTACCATCATGATGATTAGTATTGTGAATGCCTACCACCATAATGATTAGCATTGTGAATGTCTACCACCATGATGATAAGTATTGTGAATGCCTACCACCATGACGATTAGTATTATGAATGCCTACCACCATGACGATTAGTATTGTGAATGCCTACCACCATGACGATTAGTATTGTGAATATCTACCACCATGATGATTAGTATTATGA
>CM065721.1:25858765-25871265 GCA_033310375.1 Conus canariensis
TCCCCCTCGTCCACTCTCTATCATCCTCCCTACATTGATCCTCAAAGAGCCGCAGATCTTTCACTCCCCTCTAGCAATACCTCTCATCCCCCCCCCCCTCCTCCCACCATCTCACCTGCCCTTGTCCAATCATTTCTTTTCCTGTTCCAACCTTCTTTTGTGCTATCGATGGGGCCATGGACTGACCGTCTTGGCGGTAAGTTACCCATACGTCCAGGGGACCTTCGCCTCGTGAGGATGCTGTCTGACAGTGTTGGACCTATTCGTTATAGTGGTGTTCTACAAGGATGTTGTCAAACAACGGGGGACGATGTCTGAACACTCAGGGTAGCACTTGGAGGAGGGAGGCTGAGTTCTGCTTTAAATGAAGCTTCTGCTTCTCACTGTCAGAAGATGGGGAAGGAGGGGGGGGGGAGAGGGGAGGGAAGGTCAGGGAGGTGGAGTCTCACAACCCTCTCCTTAACCTTCCCTGGACTATTTCAGGTACCCCTTCACTGTTGGGTAGAAGGACAGAGCGAGTTTTGAAACTGTTAAAATCCGCCACATTTCCCATTGATCTACGACATGCCGTAATTCTTTCCACGCCGTCTCCTCATTCTCCAATCGTTCTTTTATGCCCTAGCTTCCTCGTTTTCCTTCATGTGGACAGGGCTGTCCAGACCCTTTTTGCCATGGATCCAGATTAATTACATCTCTGAGAGAAGACAGACAGACAGACAGACAGACAGAGAGAGAGAGAGAGAGAGAGAGAAGAGATGAGAGAGAGAGAGAGGGGGGGAGACAGAAAGAGAGAGAGAGAGAGTGCGCGTGTGTGTGCATGTGCGTGTGTGTATGTGTGTGTGTGTGTGTGTGTGTGAGAGAGAGAGAGAGAGAGAGAGAGAGAGAGACAGAGAGAGAGAGAGAGAGACAGACAGACAGACAGACAGAGACAGAGAGACAGAGAGTGACACTGAGAGCGGGAGAGGAAAACCATCATTGAGAAAGAAAATAATAAAACGGTAAAGAAAAACGTCAGGCTAGTTGTCTATAATCAAATACTAACGTCTAGACCGGAAATCAGTAAAACCTTCTGGTCTATGTGGAACAATTTCAACGCAGTCTGTCTTGTAACAATAATGTCAACTTTTTATGCAGAGGTTAAGATCGGACATTGACTGAGAACATGATGACCAGATATTTGATGGATACAAGTACAAGCAAAATTGTTACATATTTCCCAGAATATTTCAGACGTCAAACACACACACACACACACACACACACACACACACACACACACGCGCGCGCGCGCGCGCGCGCGCGCGTACGTGAAAATCAGTTCAGAATGCTGACCAAGAAATGATCAGTTTCACCAGTTCAATAAAACTGGACAAAGATGCCTGCCAAAGCACAGGCAGCAGATAGAGGCACAAAAAATAAATAGATAGCGTCTTGAAACCAACGCCGTCTGCAGTACCACCTTGCGTACTTCCCAGTCATTATCAAAGCAAACACACAGCTCCCACTTGGCCATCTAAGCATGTTTTCTGGCCCCTCAGGCAGTGTTCATGTTTTGCAATTCGTGGCCAACACCTTCTGAAACTAGGCGGGTTTTTTTTCTATCTGTTTGAATAGACCTCATCTTCTCAGTCCGATCTCCATCGATCTGGGAGGTATGGCGTAACTCCCCTTCTCTCATCATATATGAATACACCACATTTACCCCATCTTCTATCGCCTCAAACTGCTCTTTAACAGTCAAACCCACTTGTTCTTTCCAATGGTCAGGACTGGCTGAGGCGCCTTTCTCAAGGTAGAGTGGAACACGACTGCATCTCACAAGTCTGAGTTGTTTTTTTTCTTTGGGATCGTCAAATGTAAAACTGCATGTCTCCACTCGTTTACCGCCACTGTACTTGGAAAGAATCTCTCTGATTCGCATTGCTTGGGGCAAGCACCAAATCGCTTATATCTGCTGTTACTTCCAAACTCTCACTCTTCCCTTCCTCACGTCCTCTCTCGCACACCATCTTTGCCCTTTAATACACTTCCCCTCGTCTCTAGGCTTCTCTCTTCCCTTTTACCTCATACTGTTCAATCTCCTTTCCTTGCACCATCTGGACCTTCCAGACTTTCATCCACAAACGATCCCTCTCTCTGTCTGTCCATCTCTTTATTTCGGTCTTTCCCAGTCTCTCGATCTCTCCTGTCCTCCATCCTCCTGACTCTCCCATCCCCCCCCCCTCCTTCTCCCCACGAAAAATACACCAAACTGCAATTGCTGTGACCATGTCATAAACTGATATTGCAAGGTATTTTGCTAAACATTTACATTGATGTGAATTAACTGGTTTTCCTCGAGAGTACCTTATGTACA
The DNA here is from genome assembly GCA_033310375.1 of Conus canariensis. NCBI lineage: Eukaryota > Metazoa > Mollusca > Gastropoda > Neogastropoda > Conidae > Conus > Conus canariensis. The sequence goes on from CM065721.1 coordinate 25,861,122, forward strand.
CCACGCTGTCAGTGAACACATAAAACTGACCTCGTGAATAAGGATGGGGTCAATTACTCGTAATATTTACAATCCACGCTTACATCTCTTCAAACAAGGTGGCAACCATACACTTCAGTTTATTTCGTTAAGAAAACAAACGAGCAGTCTCTGGTTATTAGCTGGACTTTCTGAGAGAGCCTTGGAAGCAAGCTGCACGGAAATGTCAGATATAAAAAGTAAAAAGAAAGAAAAAAAAATTAACGTGGTATTAACGCGAGTCATGAGATGCCACAGAATCAATGCCTAAATGGCCCAGTGGATAAAGCACTGTTCTCTTCGTCCAAGCATCCTGGGTTTCATCTCCGCCTCAGACAACCAGGTCAGAGGGGATTTTCTCGTAAAAATCTAAATCTCTTAGACTAACCCCCTAAAATTCCTTCAGATGACTGAGGCCCCATGTTTTAACGCATACACTGAAAACCTTAACAAAAACGAACTTGCAGGGAAGTTAAATCCGAGTCAATCCTCTCTGTAGAAGAGTAGGGTATTGTATGCCAATGGCACGAATCACACAGAAACGTCCTACTCACTAGCACGTGCACGCACGCACGCACGCACGCACGCACACACACACACACACACACACATACACACACACACACACACAAACAACACACGCACGCACATACACACACACAAACAACACACGCACGCAACACACACACACACACACACACACACACACACACACGCACGCACGCACGCACACGCACACACACACACACACACACACACACACACACACACTGGTGCCATAATATGTGGGAGAAAACTGTTGGATCAGCAAAAATCTCATCGATCATGATGATGGAAGATGAAAGAAAGAAAGAAAGAAAGAAACGGGAAAAAAAAGAAAGAAGGAAAGGAAGAAGGGGGGGGGGGAGAGGGGAAAGCATGAGAGGTGTAACAAGGAAGGAGGGAGGAGGGAAGGGAGAGCAAGGAGTAGAAGGAGCAAAAGCAAAGGGAGAATGGGAGAAGGGCTGGAGAAGGTGAGGAGATGAGAAGGAGAAGAGGGAGTAGAGAGGAGAGAGAAGGCATGGAGGAGGGGAGGGGGAAGAGGAGGAGGACGAACAGGAGGAGGAGGAGGACGAGGAGGAGGAGGGAGAGGGAAGATCAGAGGGACAGGAAGAAGGAAGGGGAGTATAAGGAGTAGGAGGACAGCACATGTGACAGTGGTACGCACCGGCCCACTGTGAAACCTGTTTTCTTGTCACTGTCGCATACAGCTCTTCCTTTTGGTCTTTTCAGGTTCGACCTTCTGGGCACACCGCTCACGCCCGGCTGTCTGCAAACATGACTGCAAACCAGGCGTCTTTTTTCATCTGACTAGGCAGACATATACACTCCTGTTTTCTGACCATTCCTCCCTCCCCCTCCTTCCTCCTCACACTGATCAGCGAAATATTGTAGCCCCCCTAGCAAGATGTAGACCTCTTACTCCCTTCCATCAGTACCACCCCCACCTCCACCCCCAGCCTATCCGCCTTCCTTTCTTCCCTGCTCACACATTCTTTTGTACTGTTCCAGTCGCGAGGGTCTGACCGTCTGGGTCTGGGGTTCTCCATGGATCAGTGAGACCTTCACCTCTCAAGATGCTTCTCAGACGGGCAGTGCCAGACAAGTTCCAGTCTTTTCACTGTCATGGTGTCGCACAGGGTTGTTGCTCGAGAATGGGGGCTGCCATCTGTCCACTCCGAATAGGATTTGAGGAGAGTGGACGGAAGAGATCTGAATGAAACTCCCTGCTTCTCACCATAACGGGAAGTAGAGTGGGGGAAAGGAGACAGAAGGATAAGACATTATTAGTATCTCGTCACCGTGACAATTTTTTCTCATATGAAACACCGGCATACACACACACACTCTCTCTCTCTCTCTCTCTACTTCTGTCTGTCTATCTCTAGTCTGGAACAAGCTATAGACAAAATAGTCGCCGGTTTTGACACGGAAGTGGTTAAGGGTTATATCGCTACTCTGACAGAGCGACAGGTGCAGAGACGACTGCGAGATTCACACAGAAACAATGCATTTTGGAAGATCGTGTTTCATCAGACGGATGACGTGGGTGTGTTGCTGTGTGAATCAGACGATGTCGTTCTGGAATATTCCTGCGATCCGTGCTCGGAGGACGATTGCTTATTTTGGTTTGTGAAGCAGGAAGAAAGACACATGTCATCGGAGGAATGTGTTAAACTGGCCAGCCTTCGGAAAGGAAGACGCATCGGCAACACGAAGCATGCAGAGACCCAAGCACGTGCTCTAAGGCGGCTGCACGCTCTCCACGGACTGATCCAGTTCTACCTGGTGTGACCGTCGTCTACAGAACTGACAGTGAACGCATGCCAGTGACACTGTCTCGTTCTAGATTTTGTCGTGTAAAGTGAAAGAAAAAGACACTGCTGAGGTTTCCATGTCAATGAACTCGAAATCGAGTTGCGTTCTTGTCGTTGTTCATCGCGCCGATTTGCTTAATGGGCTTTACAGCTTAAAAGCATTAAACTTCGTTCGTTCTGTCTATCTCTGTCTCTCTTTCTGTCTGAGTGCTTGTCCTCCATTCTATTCTGCCCACCCCTTGACTTCTCACCACCTCCCCTCATTTGGGATTCCCCCCCCCTCTCTCTCTCTCTCTCTCTCTCTCTCTCCCATCTCTCTCTCTCTCTCTCCCTCAAGGGACACCTCCCTCCCCCCCTCTCTTACCTCTGACTCTCTACCCGTCTACCTGCTCTCTTCGACCCCACCCCATCTGTCCCTTTCATTCCATCGTTTCCAGATCGGCTAACAATCAAAATGGAAAGCAGTGTCCTATGGGTAGAACTACAAAGAGAAAACAACTCCATGGCCCTGAAGGCTCAGGCAGCGTCGTGGAAATGGGAGAGAGAGACAGAGAGAGAGAGAGAGAGAGAGAGAGAGAGAGAGAGAGAGAACGTGCATGTGTGCATGTGCAGATGTGCTGTGCATGGTGTGTATGTGCATGTGTGTGCGCATATATGCGTGTATGCGTGTGTGTTTGTATGTGCATGTGTGCGTATTTGTTTGTGATCATGAGAGAGAGAGAGAGAGAGACAGACAGACAGACAGACAGACAGACAGATGCAGAGAGAGAGAGAGAGAGAGGGAGAGAGAAGGATAACCCCATGGCATCTACCTCCAGATTTGCAGCATCTTGTCTCCGAGGATACGTGTCTGCTGCTATTCGTCAGTTCAATGAGAACTGATAACTCCTCCCTGTTACGTTTCATTGACAGACAAAGGGAAGACAGGCAGAAAACTCTCTCTCTCTCTCTCTCTCTCTCTCTCTCTCTCTCTCTCTCTCTCTCTCTCTCTCTCTCTCTAGCCCATATGTCGCTCCTTGCCCTCGTACAGCTGTAGGTCTTAGAAGCTGTAGAACAGAAGTACACACATTAACACACACACACACACACACACACACACACACACACACACACACACACACAGAAGAGAGAGAGAGAGAGAGAGAGAGAGAGATGAGAGTTACATCCATGATGGTTAATATATAATCGACCGGGCAAAAGAAATCAAAGCACCGTTAAAACAACCCACTTACCCGACTCCCTCGGGGGACAAATCTGAAATATTCACGGCCTGTAGGGAGCAAAGTACGTGGTCTCCTGCGTCGATTGGATCAGAGCACTCAACACAACTGAAATGACTCAGCGGCAGTGCAGTGTCTCCTCTAGTGGGATGCGCCATGACGACCTACGTAAGGACGGTCAGGCTGCGGCAGTGTTTGGGTTTGCTGGAATCAGCGGTATTGGAGCAATGGTCTTGAGGGGGCAAGGAAGATAGAACACACAACACACACACACACACACACACACACACACACACACACACACACACACGCTCGCACGTGCGCACATACATACATACAGAGAGAGACAGTGAGAGAGACACAGAGAGAGACAGACAGAGAGAGGGGGGCAACAGTCAGACAGACAGACAGACAGACAGACAGAGAGAAGAGAGAGAGAGAGAGAGAGAGAGAGAGAGAGAGAGAGAGAGAGAATAGGCATGTCTCAAATCCTGAAACAAACCAGTCAAGCAACTTCCTCCTAAAAAGCACAGGAACTGCAAGAACACACACACACATCTACATAACAGCCTAGGTACGTATAATCGCACATGCACTGTCATAATATACGTCCAAATAATGGTAAGCCTGTGGACATGTTCAGTAAATTCCGCCTATCTCGAGGACGAGACGGTTTCAACAGTCCAAGTCATCCCCATCCTTTTTCGGCCAGTCAGACGTGAGTGCGGCAGAGAGTTTTGCACTGTTAGATGTCTGCCATCATTCCCTTACATCAGCTGGACACTGTCGGTCCAAGTCAGAGCTGCGGTACAGAAAGGACAGACCACGTCAGAGCTCGAATGTCATTCGTCTCTGAAGATCAAAGAAAGAGGCAATATAGTGAAAAATGTCCATGGTCGTCCCTGAATTCTACTGACTGTTAACACTTATCAGCATAAACAATTCTAACCCAAACAGTCTGAAAACTGAGAAGTGAACAAAAAAGTAATACAACCAAGAACTCGGTACTTTGCCACTTTTTCAGTAACAATATTCAGCTCAGCTGTTTCTCTTTTGTATTTCTGACGGGGCCATGGACTTGACCTTCCTGTCACTGAGTTCTCTGTATGCCAAGGAAACCTTCGCCTCCCAACAAGATTGTCAGACAGAGACTGATGGATCAATTTAAACCTGTTCATCGTAAGTTTCAAAGTGAGGCGACTGCAGGCGAAAGTGTAAACCCACATTTGAAGAAAAAATAACGATGGCCACGTTTTCTTCAACGCCCATCTTGCGCCGAATTCAATGAGATAAGTGACTGCTCGTTCTTTATTTTCGTTGTCATGAGTGTTGTTTTATTTTGCCTGAAGAAGACCTAAGAGTTCAAAACGCGTCGTGTTTTCTTGTGTTTCGTTTGTTCATATTTGGGAGTATAGTACTGAATTGTTTCAATTATTCATCGTAGCTGTGGTGTACAGGTTGTTGTCAAACAATGGGGACTGTACCTCAGCACTCAGGACAGGACTTAGGGGAGGGACACTGAGCTGTAATCTAAATAAAGCTCTCTGCTTCTCACTGTCAGAAGAAGGGGAAGGAGAGAGGACAGGGAGGTAGTGGAGGGGAGGGACCTTTACTGCTATTAGTAGTACCTCACAACCCTTGTCTTCCACGGCCTTAATCTTCCATGGATGGACTATCTAAAGTATGGACTATCTAAGGTATCCATTTACTACTCAGCAGACGGACGGAGCGAGTTTTCAAGCCGTAAAAATCCGGCCCTGCCTTTTAGTTCTTTGTAAACAACAGAGCATAACATGATCGTCGTTCTGATGAGACGAAGCAGAACGTCTGCTCTCATATTCTCACTACATTTCCCATTGATTTACAACATGCAGTAGATATTCCTCAGTCAGTAATTCTTTCACCAGCCGCCTCCTTTTCACTCCTCAACAGTTCTTTGATGCTCCCAACTTCCTGGCTTTCTTCCGTGTGGCTGGACTTTTCTGCCACCCATGCAGACTGTTTACGACTCTTCAGTAGGTAACAGACTATGTTTAATGGGACAGTTTTTTGTTTTTTTTCTACCAGCTGGTTTTGCATTGGGGTGTTGAGTTTCGAACTCCATGTCTCCATTCCGCCAGGACCTTCTCCACTAACATCTACTCTCTGAGAAACTCTCTCCTTCCCAAAGACTCTTTATACTACCACCATCGTCCCAAAGACTCTTTATACTACCACCATTATTATCATCACTCACTCACTCACTCTCACTCTCTCTCTCTCTCTCTCTCTCTCTCTCTCTCTCTCTCTTAACCCTGAAAGGGCCCTTTGCAGTGGTCGGATGGGCTATGGTGAAACCGGTACCCCTAGTTTTACATTTGTGTTGGAGTCTTGGTCCTTCATTCATTAGTTTTCTTCACGCACTTTTGATCGAGACTCTTCCAATTCCTTTCATACACACACAGACACAGATTCTTTCTCTCCCTTTCCCTACCCCCCCCCCCCCCCCCCATCCCTTCCTCCCCCAAAGTTCAAACAAGAAGCAATCCTGACTTTCGAAGCCAACACTGGATGGGACTTTGCTAAAGTATGTTTGAGTTTCGTTCGTTTTTAGCGTCTTACACAGCAGGTCACACTAGACTGTGAAAGAAAAACAAAGTGTGTGTGTGTGTGTGTGTGTGTGTGTGTGTGTGTGTGTGTGTGTGTGTGTGTGTGTGTGTGTGTGTGTGTGCGTGCGTGTATGTGTGTGTATTTGTGAGTGAGTGAGTGAGAGGCGCATGTACATGCATGTGTGTGTCCGCGTATGCTTGCCTACGCGTGTGCGTACGTGTGTGTTCAGTGGTGGTGAATAGACGGCGGGTGGGGAGGATAGCAGGGAATGAGAATTGAATAAGGAGGTAATTTAGGAAAAAGGACAGACAGAGAGAGAGAGAGAGAGAGAGAGAGAGAGAGAGAGAGAGAGAGAGAGAGAGAGAGAAGGGAGGGGGGTTACCACCACTGAGAAAGGACCCAACAAAAAAAAGCCAACATACTTGTATGTAACTACATAATAACGTCTAAACATGAAATCAGTAAACATGTATATTTCTGGTCAATGTGGAACAATTTAACGCAATCATTTTGTAACACTAATGTCAGAATCTTTGTATGGAGAGGTTAAGAGCGGGCATGACAAGAGCATATGATGACAGAATAGTTGATGGTACGTGCAAGCAAAATTATTGCATTTTAGCTAGAATATTTCAGACGTCACATAAGATTAAGAGGGAAACAATACAAAGATGTCTACCAACACACAACCAAATAGTTTAACTGCAAAAAAGAACCAGTGTCTTAAAACCAACCCCTGTGCATTACCACCACACGGATTTCCCAGTCATTATCAGAACACACACACTACTTCCACTTGGTCACTTAAGTATGTTTTCTATCCCATCAGGCCGTGATCCTGTCCTGCAATACGTAAGCAACGCCATCTGATACCAGGCGTCCTGTCTGCGTGAATGGACCTCATCTTCTCAGGATAGTGCCCATCGATCTGCGGGGTGTTGCGTAACTTCTCTTCTCTGGTCATCCATAAACAAACCACACTTACCTCCATCCCCTATCCTCAGCATCTCCTCAAATCGTCATTTCATGGTCGAACCTACTTATTCTTTCCAGTGCCAGGAGTGGTTGAGCTGCATTGCTGTAAGTAAGCAAAGGGTGAAGAGACACTGGCCCTTTAAGGGAGAATAAAACGAGACTCTGTGGCAAGTCTGGGTATTGTGTGTTCTTTGGAGACCGTCAAATGTAAAAGTGCATGTCTCCACTCGTCCACCGCCATTTGACTGAGACGTACTTGGAATGAAGCTCTCTGGTTGCGGTTGCTTGGGGCTAGCCATCAAACGGTTCAGTTCTACTGTCACTACTACACTCCTTCCCTCTTCCCTGCTTCCCACCCTCTCCAGCGCACCATCTTTGCCCTGTACTACATATCCTCCACTGTGCACCATCTTTGCCCTGTACTACATATCCTCCACTGTGCACCATCTTTGCCCTGTACTACATTTCCTCCACTGTGCACCATCTTTGCCCTGTACTACATATCCTCCACTGTGCACCATCTTTGCCCTGTACTACATTTCCTCCACTGTGCACCATCTTTGCCCTGTACTACATTTCCTCCACTGTTAGGTTTCTCTCTTCCCTTTTATGTCATGTTTTTCCATCTTCCTTTCTTTGTGCCATCTGGACCCTCCAGACTCTTTCACTCACAAGTGACCCCTCTCCTGTCTGTCCATCTCTTTCCCGATTCCTCTCCACGTCCTCCATCTCCCCGACTCTTCCATCTCCCTCTTCCCCTTTTTCTCCTCACGAACAGGACGCCAAAGAGCAAAACCAGTAAATGCATTATAAACGGATATCGTAAGTTATTTTGGTAACTAGTTTTCATCAACAACAGTGTACCATATTAACGACATTATGACCGTGTGTGTTGAAGATCTCCCATGAACAAAGTCGAGGTCATTCACTAGTAATATTCAATACTTAACGCTCACATCTTTTTATACTGGTCACGGCCTTAAACTAAACATTTCTTTAAATTCCATTTCCTATGAAAACCAAAGAGCAGAATTGTCTCTGATCAGTGTTACCTGGACTTTCAGAAACAGTTTGGGAAGGAAGTTGCATAAGAATTCCAGAAAAGAAAAAACAAACCGCAGAGGATTGACAGAAAAAAGCGCATTAGTGTGTGTCATGAACAGCCACAGAATCAATTCCATAGAGGCCTGACTGGCCTAGTGGTTAACGCACTGTTCTCTTCAACCAAACGTTCTGGGCTCAATCTCCACCTCAGACAGCCGAGTCAGGGATTTTGTACGTAGTTGTCAACATCCCTCCAGACTCTAAACCCCTTCAATTCCCTCAAATGACTGCGGCCCCATGTGTTAACGCATGCGCTAAAAATCTGAAAAATAAAAACTTAGAGAAAAATTGAATTCCAATCAATTCTACTCAGAAAAGTAGGTTATTATGTACATATGGCAGGCAATCATACAAACACGCACACGCACTCGCGCACACACACACACATCAATGCGCACAGACAACATACAGACGCACACACACACATCAATACACATAGACAATAGTAATACACATGGACCGCGCGCGCGTGCGCGCGCACACACACACACACACACATCACACACACACACACTCTCTCTCTCTCTCTCTCTCTCTCTCTCTCTCTCACACACACACACACACACACACACACACACACACACACACACACACACACACACATACACACACACACACGCGCGCGCGCGCGTTACCACGCACAAAGGTCTCACATTTAGATTCCCCTTCCCTCATTTCCCTCCCAAAGACGCAATGGAACGAACGGGGCGGGGGAAATCTGTTGCACAAACAAAAATTTCACCCCAGCTATTATGATGGAAAATGAGAGAAAGAAAGAAAGAAAGAAAGAAGAAGAAGAAGAAGAAGAAGAAGATGCACTAGAAGGAGAAGAGAAATGATAGGAAGAAGGAGGGGGTGGGAAAGAGGAGGGAAGTGTGAGGGGGAAGGGGAGGAGGAAGGAGGGGAGGGGAAGGAGGAGAAGAGGGGTAGAATGAGACGGGGTGTAAGAACAGCGAGAGAGGAAGAAGGAGAGAGAGGAAGGGGGAAGAGTAACAAAAGCAGGAAGAAAAGGGGGAGGAAGAGGAGCTGGAGAAGAGGAGAAGAGGGAGTAGGGAAAGGAAGAGGGAAAGGAGGAGGAGAGGGGAAGGAAAACAAGAAAAGAAGGAGGGAAGAAGACAGGGGCAGGGGGGAGGAGGACAGAAAAAGAGGTCATCATTCGTGACAGTCGTACGCACTGGCCGACTGTATCACTTGTTTGTTTTTTTTTTGTCATTGCTCCACACAGGTCTTCCTTTCGGTCGTTCCATATCCAACCCTCTCGGCACAGCTTTCATGCTCAACTGTCTGTGACCAACATGATCTGAAACCTAGCGTCTTATTTTCCGTCTGACCAGGCAGCCGCATACACTCCATTTTCTCTGTCCATCCCTCATCCTGCACCCCCTTCCGTCAGTCCTCCTCCCCCACACTGAACAGCGAAGATATTGCAGCCCTCTTACCAAGATGTAGATCTCCCTTCCACAAACACCACCCTACCTCCATCCCCAGCCTACCCACCTTCATTCGTTCGTTCCTTTCCCGCTCCAGCCTTCTTTTGTCCTGTTCCTGGGCCAAGGGTCTGACCGTCTGGGTCTGGGGTTCTCCATGGACCAGGATGACCTTCAGCTCTTGAGAAGCTTGTCAGACGGGCAGTGTCAGACAAGTTCCAGCCTTTTCATTGTCATGGTGCCGCACACGGTCGTTGCCAAAGAACTGGGGCTGCATCTCTCCACTCTGAATAGGGTCGAGGGGGGAGGAGGGAGAAGGGAGGGGATACGGACAGAGATCTACACTGAATGAAGCTCCCCGCTGCTCACTGTCAGAGAAGCAGTTGAGGAACGGGAAGCAGATGGAGGAGAGAGCAGGATTGTTATTGTTAATGTCTCTCATTACCATGGCACT
>CM065721.1:25883765-25886265 GCA_033310375.1 Conus canariensis
CCCGGTGTTGTCCTTCCATGATGTTAATCCGTATTTTCTGTTGGTACCTTTCGGTGTACAATTGCCCGGATTTCCCAGCATTTCACCTCGGCGAATCCGGTGCTCTTGCTTATATTTTCTACTCTCCATCCTGCCCCCTCTCCTTCTCCCCTTCCCTCACTTATCCCGCACCCTTCTCTCCACAAAACTTTGTGTTTTCGTGCATGACTAATTTATTTCCTCACATAATAGTTTTGAGGAGTGAGAGTGGGGAGGGTTTTGATTTCTTCCGTTCAAGAAACCACAAGCTATATGACACGATGATATCCGACAGTCCGTCAGTCTTGGACAGTGTCCAGGTAACTCTGTACAAGATGTAGACCAGGCGGCTTCAACACCTCCAATCGAACCAGCCCTGCCTCTTTCTGGCTGCACTGCCGGGACATTCAAAAGACTGTTCCATTTCTTCACCACAGTGATTCCGTCACATCTCCAGTGCTCACAGCCAGGACAGGAATACACGGTGATTCCGTCACATCTCCAGTGCTCACAGCCAGGACAGGAATACACGGTGATTCCGTCACATCTCCAGTGCTCACAGCCAGGACAGGAATACACGGTGATTCCGTCACATCTCCAGTGCTCACAGCCAGGACAGGAATACACGGTGATTCCGTCACATCTCCAGTGCTCACAGCCAGGACAGGAATACACGGTGATTCCGTCACATCTCCAGTGCTCACAGCCAGGACAGGAACACACGGTGATTCCGTCACATCTCCAGTGCTCACAGCCAGGACAGGAGTACAAACATCAAACGATCTGTCCAATCAGAAGGCCGTATGGAGACCGAAGACACACATTTGAAGGAAGTGTGCTACAGCGTGACCTGCGCAGGCTCCTATGGTGTCAGTTTCTTCAACGCTCCGTCTACTGCGCGCAGGCTAGTCCATACATGCTACACCATGTCTGTTTGTCCATGGGGCCTGAAATACGTAGAATTTACAGCCAAAGTGACAAAACACATAAATATGGTAAAGGGTGGGAAGAGAGGCTGATTGGTGGGACCTAGCAGTTGTCTGTGGTACACACACACACACACACACACACACACACACACACACACACATATATATAATATATATATATATATACATACATATAGATACATACATACATACACGCATATATATATATATATATATATATATATATATACCCAACATGCTGGTCAGGTCTTGCGCTTTTATTAAACTTAGGTCCCTATGCTCTTTGGATTACGCGTTTCAGAGTAGCCTTCTCTTGCATTTTCCATTTGACAATAGCTAGCTGGACGGTGTACATAACAGGTCTTGTACGTTTTTTTATATACTTAACTTCATACCTCGTAAACAAAGAAAGTCGGTCAAAACTCGGAGGTCTGTCCAATAATAGTTTGTTTTTCAGACTGTAATCTGCATCATTCTTTCCTTTACTAGCCTACCATTTAAATAAAGGACCCAACGACCATATTCGATAATGTTCTAAGCTATACCCAACAGATTCCAAGAAAATCATTCTGTCTATTCTTACAGCCATCAAAGGACAGAGAATCGATCCGCAATGACTCAGCACCCGTCGGCAGTATTCGGTAAAGTCCGCCCCCTCACCGTCATTTCGGGGACATAAACGGCATAAATCAACTCCTCCCCGCTCTTTTCTTCCCTGTCACGACGTGAGTGATGAACGGTTCTTCGCACTGGCGGTCACCCCCCACAGTCTGTCCGATGTCTGGCTTCCTCTCGATCTCGCGGTGATCCCACTCCATCCACTGGACTGGTCCCAGCACGTGTGACTGGCTGGCCTTGTGGAGCCGTCATTGTCCTCCTGATCTGCGGGACCTGATTCCGAACAGTCCGGTCGACGGGGATTTTCTCTTTAGCGTCGACATCTGTGTTGAGTACAGCCTGCTACGAGAGCTAAGGATGAGACTATAAACCGAGGTTCTGTGTGTGTGTGTGTGTGTGTGTGTGTGTGTGTGTGTGTGTGTGTGTGTGTGTGTGTGTGTGTGGTTAAGAAATGAGAGACAGAGAGAGAGAGAGAGAGAGTGGAGGGAGGGAGGGAGAAGAAGAAGAAGAAGAAGAAGAAGAGAGAGAGAGAGAGAGAGAGAGAGAGAGAGAGAGAGAGAGAGAGAGAGAGGAGAGAGAGTTGCACGCACGTTGAATGTTATTGCACCTTCTGTAAAAAAAAAAAAAAAAAAAAGGGAAAAAAAGTTGGCTGATGTGTATTAGTTGGGCAGATGGCGCACAGAGTAAGAAAGCCAATATGTGCAGCGTCATGGTTCTCAGTGAGTATCCATGAAGACAGAATGTCGGTATCTTAATGGTGGGGCAAAAAAAAAACGGTCATACGCATAAACCTCACTGGAACCCCGGAGTTCCAGCCAAGTACGAAAAAGGCAGAAGAAGAAAGAAAAGAAAGAAAAAAATACGAAAGAAAGAAAGAAAGGAAGGAAGGAAGGAAGGAAGGAAGAAGAAGAAGA
>CM065721.1:25891265-25893765 GCA_033310375.1 Conus canariensis
TTCTTAGAGTGTTTTACCATCTGCCGCTGGAGGCCATAAAGAAGAAACAGTTGTGCACCACATGCTACTCCTTCTAAACTCATCCATATCATTTAAAAAGTGTAGAAGCTCTGTGGTGCTTTCCGTATAATGTACCACTCACTATACATGTTATTGTAGAATGTTGAGACTTACACGACAGATATATGCATTTCACGGCAGGCTCCATGAAAACGTTGTTGAGAATTGTTCCACCAGAATTGATTTTTGAGTTCCTGATAAAGATAAACATTTTTCTTCTGAGCTAAAATTTTGGAAGTAAGATGTTTACAATGTTGTGCCTTAAAATAGGGTTTACTGATTTTTTTTCCCAACAACTATGCAGGATTTGACTTTTTTTTTTTTAAGATGACAGCCCTGGTGTGGCCCCTCGTAATAACTGGACTAGAAACAACACGAACTGCATTAAATCCTATTGATCTCACAATGAAATGACCACAGAGAGAGAGAGAGAGAGAAGAGAGAGAGAGAGAGAGAGAGAGGAGAGAGAGAGAGAGCGAGAGAGAGAGATTTCTGATGATGCTACGAATAAAAAGCAAATTGTGTTTACTGTAGATGTACACAGGCGTAACTGGTTGTCACTGTGCCCATTGTATTGATTTTCCTGTGCACCTCTATTACATTTCTTTGCTTTCTGCAGATAATGGCAGGATGATTTGTATTTGGTTTCGATTGTGGGATCTATGACAACTCGCTATCTCTCTATTGTGTGAAGGTTTATTATGATGAATTAGAAAAATGTAAGGACGTGATAATGGGGGAAGTGTGTGTGTGTGTGTGTGTGTGTGTGTGTGTGTGTGTGTGTGTGTGTGTGTGTGTGTGTGTGTGTGGGTGGGTGTGAGCGAGAGAGAAAGAGAGAGAAAGAGAGAGAAGCTTTCTTTGTTTTCTTCCTTCCCTCTCTCTCTCTCTCTCTCTCTCTCTCTCTCCTTTTCTCTGTCACAGAGAGATTGGGAGGACTCTGGCAGGATCTGTTAACCCTGAAAAGGGTGTGTGTGTGTAAGATTACAGGTTTAAAATCAATGAGATGTACAATGTAAGGTTCCGCGTGTGTGCGTGCGTGTGTGTGTGTGTGTGTGTGTGTGTGTGTGTGTGTGTGTGTGTGTGTGTGTGTGTGTGTGTGTGTGTGAGTGTATGTGTGTGTGTGTGTGTGTGCGCACGCGTGTGTGTGTGTGTGTGTGTGTGTGTGTGTGTGTGTGTGTGTGTGTGTGAAACAAAGAGAGAGAAAACATCACTAAATTTCTGTCCTCTCCCCCTCCTCTCTCACTCTTCCACACACACACTCTCTCTCTCTCTCTCTCTCTCTCTCTCTCTCTGTGTCTCTCTCTCTCTCGCTAGCTCTGAACCCAACATTACTTGTACATCTCATTGACTCTAAATTGGTAATGTTACACACCAACCTTTTGGGGGTTGAAAGATCCGGTCAGAGCCCTCCCAATCAGTCACAGTCTTAGCTCACCACACCTTCACAATGGATGCTAATGACGCCAAGAAATGGAGACCATCTTAACAACACAAAAGGCATTGGGACGACAGAAGGAAGGTGAAGTGTAAAAGGGTAAGGAGTAGATGGACAACAGGACCAGAAGGAAGGGAAAGGGTGAAGAGAGGGAGGCATGAAAAATGAGGAAAGGGGAGGCCAGGTGTGAAAGGAGAGGAAGGGGGGGGGGGGGTAAGGAGTGGAGTGAGGGATGGGGGGGAGGAGGGGCAGCCTTGGTGATCGGTCTAGTGGCCCCCCCGTCATTGATTCATCTTTGCCCATAGAGCTTCTCGGGCAGGATGATGCAGCATCTGTTTGAGTTTGATCATCTGGAGAGGTCAGCTACTCCTACCAATAACGTATGGCTAGAAATCACTGCCTCAACCAGCACCCACCGCTCTCCTTCCCCACACTCACACACACTGCATTCTATGCGTCTCTGTCAGATTTTTCTGCCTAAGCTTTTTTCCCTGTTTGTTTGTTTTTTTGTTTGTTTTTTTTTGTCTGTTTCCCTTCCTTCCTCCCCCCATCCTTGCTCACTCTTTCACTCTCATTCTCTGTGGTTGTCTCTTTCTCCACAGTCTCCGAGTGAGTTTATATGCCTCTCTCTCTGTGCATGGACGTGTGTGTGTGTGTGTGGGGGGGGGGGGGGGGCGTGCGTGTGTGTGTGTGTGTGTGTGTGTGTGTGTGTGTGTGTGTGTGTTGTAATTATTTTCAAGATTGAAAGGCTACACAAGTCTCTAATGTATTTTCATTTGTACTTGTTCATTTGTCCAAACATTGCTGCAGTATATAATTGTCACGTGCAGGGTACATGGGCAAGCTCAGAACATTCTTTCTTGGTAGGATTTCCTTGTTTGTTCTGTTTACTCTGTATTTGAGTTTCTGTTTGGCGATTTGGTCATTATGTGAGCAAGCGGTTGTTTCCTGTGTGAAAAGGTAAAAGACTGTGTTTAATCAAGCGGTTGTTTGTTATGTATTTAA
>CM065721.1:25908765-25913765 GCA_033310375.1 Conus canariensis
TACATGCATATGCGCGACCATGCATGTATATCTGTATGTGTATATGGCGTGTGTATGTGTGTGTGTGTCCGTGCGTGCGTGTGTGTGTGTGTGTGTGTGTGTGTGTGTGTGTGTGTGTGTGTGTGTGTGTGTGTGTGTGTGGTACGTGTATGTGTGTGTGCGCGCGCGTGCGCGCGCGCGTGTCTGTGCGTGTGGTGTGTGTGTGTGTGTGTGTGTGTGTGTGTGTGTGTGTGCGTGTATGCGTGCGTGCGTGCGTGCGTGCGCGCACGCCCAAGACTGTGTACTAGTGCCTGTGATCATCCATGCATGTTTGGGAAAGATGTCTGCATGTCGTGACATTTCGCGGATTCAAAGTTGAATATTTTCTTACACACCAATGACCCACCCCTGTCACCCCCCAACAGTTCCTAAACGAACTCCGGAAACAACGCTCACACGCTTTCTTCAGCTGTTCCTAAAGAAAATCCTCAGGATCTCTTCGGGAGTCTCCCCACGCATCATTAAAGATACCTCATGCGGTGCCTCTCTTTCCCCTAGGAGCAAGCCCATCGTCACTGATCCTGTCGGTATATTTCCTCCCTTCGCGTTCTATTTCAGGAACAAGCCTCAAGTTCACTGGTCAGTTCCAGTGCCGTCTCCTGATTGGGGATGTCAGGGTTATCTTCCGCGATCAGTACACATGATAGCGGCGTCAAACTGTTCCTTGGGGAAAAGGAGATAAGAAAAAAACCAGCAAAAACGGCTATGTTGCTTGTGCGCATCTGTGAATAAGACAAAATCAGAGAGAGAGAGACAGACAGACAGACAGACAGAGAGACGGATTGACAAGGACATATGCACACACACACACACACGCGCGCGCACGCATACACACACAAACACACACACATACAGAGAGAGAGAGAGAGAGAGAGGGTTTCGGGTTGGGTTCATTTACATACAAGACAAAAATTTGGGGAATCTGCTTTTCAGTAATTTTTTTTTCTTTTTTTGCTGTCCCAACCTCTGCGCCACCTCAGAGGCAGTGCACCCACGCCGCTCATTCCGACACCCCGTCCACAGCCACAGCCCGGTCGGCCCTGCCGCAGCCCCGGCACCGGCAATCCACAGGGAGCAGTCAATGTCAAGCCGTCAAGAGGCAACCCACCGGAGGAGACACTGCACTGCTGCCGAGTCACTTCGATGGTGTTCAGTGGCGCCTGTTCTGATCTAACATACGCAGGACACCACCTACTAAGCCCCCTACTGACGACAATAATTGCTTAGTCGCGGAGTCGGCGTGAGTGAGCTCTCCCTCCGGAGGGCGCCACCACGTCCGTCTAACGACAGCCCCCATGAACTCGCCGATACCGGGCGTGAAGGGCCACAGAATTTGAGACTTTTTTTTTTTTTTTAATGCTGATCGATGAGAATGAGGATGATAAGATGATGCTACGGATTTCCATTTCGGTCTGAGACTACATGACAGGGCTGTACTCTACGCTTCCTTTCATAATATATCCTGGCGTCAACCAGGCCCGAGAGATACAGGCACCTGCAGTGTTGGTCAGGAAATTTGAGCAACACTCTCAGAGACGCATCCATTA
Organism: Conus canariensis; assembly: GCA_033310375.1. Classification (NCBI taxonomy): domain Eukaryota; kingdom Metazoa; phylum Mollusca; class Gastropoda; order Neogastropoda; family Conidae; genus Conus; species Conus canariensis. The sequence goes on from CM065721.1 coordinate 25,910,352, forward strand.
AGTGGATGAAACTCGACTGTGTGGTCCCAGTCTTCCCAACTGAGTCCGCAGCAAACTCAACTCTGGGTAGGAGCCGGTCGGGGCAGAAAAACCCACATGACTCTGATGGGATTCGAACCCACGACCTCCCAGCCGGGAGCCCGGGACGCTAACCACTTCGCCACGGCGGCTGGTTCTTTTCAGTAATTCTTTGATGCAATGTAGAATGTTCACTGGGCAAACTAGAAAATCTCGCAACATGCACTTTCATTATTTATGACAGCACGGCGTGAATAAACGCATTTCTTTACGCAGTAGTGCGTATACCTTACACATCGTCCATATAATGGTATAACTCTTCTTTCGGCTGGATCAGATTTTGTTCATACCATTCATATGTGACGTCAGTATCCACCACAGACAACATGGCAGACGAGGAGAAGAGGAATGCCGTGTGCGGTGTGGGCGGGGTGGGGTGGGGAAAGGGATGCCATCAAAGGGAGATGATTCGTGAAATAACAGCAGAAGAGATCCTGCATAGCCTGTGTGGTTTGATAGGTGGCGCTAACTGTTGCGGTGGCTGACTGTCATGGGATGATGACGGTTGGAGGCCATGATGGAACGTTTCGTGCAGTCGTTCAAAACAACAAGAAAACTGGAGAGGAAATTCATTTATCCCACTGCCTGAACATGTGTGTGTGTGTGTGTGTGTGTGTGTGTGTGTGTGTGTGTGTGTGTGTGTGTGTGTGTGTGTGTACGTGCGTGCGTGCGTGCGACAAAGAGAGACAGAGAGAGAGAGAGGAGAGAGAGAGAAAGAGAGAGAGAGAGAGAGAGAGAGAGAGAGAGAGGAGATGAGACTGTGCACATGTATCTATACGTACATTTCTGCATATAGCCTAAGCATACGCGACAGACAGAAGAGAGAGAGAGAGAGAGAGAGAGAGAGAGAGAGAGAGAGAGAGAGAGAGAGAGAGAATGCGTGCACGCACGCGCGCGTGTGTGTATGTATGTATGTGTGTATGTGTGCGTGTGTGTGTGTGTGTGTGTGTGTGTGTGTGTGTGTGTGTGTGTGTGTGTTTTGAGTGTGTGTGTGTGTGTGTGTGTGTGTGTGTGTGTGTGTGTCGCGCGTTAGAGAGAGAGAGAGAGAGAGAGAGAGAGAGAGACTTCGCTCATGTACCTATACGTGCATCTCTGTATATAAGTATAGGCGTATCTACATGCACGTACACACACACAACACACACACACACACACACACACACACACACACACACACACACACACAACACACACACACACACATACACACACACACACATACACACACACACACATACACACACACATACACACACACATACACACACACATCACACACACACACACATACACACACATATACACACACACATACACACACACACATACACACACACACACACACACACACACACACACACACACACACACACACACACATTTTCACGCCCAAACTCCATGCACACTACAATGCCATCATTTCCACACAAACAAACGTTGATCTCTCAAATACACAACCCCTCTTCTCCCCCACCCCCACCCCCCTGCACACATATACAAACACAGAAATATACGAATATCCCTATCCCCACCCCCTCTACCTCCACACCTTCAAAAGTGTGAAGAGAAACAGCACAGCATGATTCGGTTCTCTACCCGTTTATTTTGTTCATCGTTCTCTCGTATTTACTATATATGAAGAATATCTGACACCTCCAAAATACAAATAAACAAACAAAAACGCAAACTCACTTATTCCCAATCACAAATGCAGACTTCATTTCGTAAGTGACATTTTTTTCCCCACTGTATCGTGTACATTGCTCATTAGATTCCACAACCCTCACACTCATGTTGCTCATGGAATCCACACAGTAAGTACTTGGCATCAGCAGATGGTGAGTAATCCTCAAGACATACTGTAATTATTACAGAGACCACACACGCGCACGCGAGAGAGAGAGAGAGAGAGAGAGAGAGAGAGAGAGAGAGAGAGAGAGAGAGAGAGAGAGAGAGAGATCACTATACTGCAGTTCCTTACAAATTATTATATTTATTTTTATCAAAATCTGTTTGTAACGAGTATCGCCTCATAAGACTGCTCCAGTAACTGAAAAAGACAGGGTTAACATTCGACAATTCGGATTTGTAAATAAGAGTCCTAGCAACCAGATCAAAAGGTCCTTCAAACAGATGCTCTGTATGTTATACGTGTATTCAGAGTCCTCATTCTTAGAGATCAATACACGGAAGAACAGATCCAGACAGAAGTGACGTCTTCCTTTCCTCCTCCTCGAAGAGTGTTGGAAAGTTCGACCTCATCGCCAACAGATGGACCGTGAAATAACGGCGGACGTGACCCCAGTTGTTTTTGTGTTTGCGTTGTATGACCTGTGGCGCTTCAGTGACGATGGGAGATGGTTATCTTAATGGTTGGGTCATTCTTTGGAAGGAAGACGGCTGGGGGGTGGGGAGTGGGAAACGGTAGCGGCGCGTGTCAAGTGATCTTGGAATCAATTAGTGTGCGTGATATTGGACCAGGTGATTTTCATTCATGACATATGATAATATTTTTCTGATCAATACGGATGTTTTGTTTTTCTTCTTTTATATCTGTGAATGTGATGGAGGTGAGTCCCTTGTTGCATTAAAGACTGTAGGGTAATTGCATTGTGTGTGTGTGTGTGTGTGTGTGTGTGTGTGTGTGTGTGTGTGTGTGTGTCTGTGTGTGTGTGTTTGTGCGTGTGTGTGTGTGTGTGTGTGTGTGAGTGTGTGTGTGATGTCAGTGTGTGTGTGTTTGTGTATGAGTGCATGTGTATATACACATGTGCTTGCGCGCATGCGCCTGTGTGTATGTGTGTGTGTGTGTGTGTGTGTGTGTGTGTGTGTGTGTGTGTAGACTGGGGAAGGGGGTTGAGGAGGATATGCACTCATGAGCATGAGCACGTGTGCTAACGTAAGCATGAGCGTGTGTGCGTGCGTATGTGTGCGTGCATGCATGGGTGCGTGGACATATGTGCGTGCATGCGTGTGTGTGTGTGTGTGCGTGCGTCCGTGTGTGGTGTGTGTGTGTGTGTGTGTGTGTGTGTGTGTGTGTCCATGAATGTAACACACCTATATAGGTACCAGATTAAACTAGAAATAAGTGTGTGTCTTCATGCATGCATACAAGTGCGTGTGTAAATGAGTAATCCTATTAACAAGCGTCCTTATCTTGCATCTTTGATGAGAATGGGTGTCAAAAATGGCATGAGTCAATGGACATCAGAAGTGGGATGACGGGGGGGGGGGGGGGGGGGGGGGGGGATTGGGAAGGTAGGGGGAGCTAGGGCCGGAAGTGTGTGTTGGGGAGTGGAGGGAACATGGCCAGACTCCAATTCACACGACAGATGACGT
>CM065721.1:25918765-25921265 GCA_033310375.1 Conus canariensis
TGCCGCAACCCCTACCCCAAGCCCTCCTACACGTATGAGCACGTGTGCAAACTCCCCAGCCCCACACACACACACACACACACACACACACACAATACACTCTCCCCCCCCCCTCCTCTCTCTCTCTTCAAAAGTCTAAGAGAAACAGCACAGCATCAGAAGTATCAAGTCCTCTTCCTCGGGAGAGATCAATACACGGGAGATCAGATCCAGACGGAAGTGACGTCATCCTTTCACGCCCCAACAGACAACGAGGAGTGTCGCAGAGCCGGACCTCATCGCCAACACATGGACCGTGAAATAACGGCGGACGTGACCCCTGGTGTTTCTCTGGTTGTGTTGGATGACTGGTTGTGCTTGTATGTTTTAAGGGGGACGGGTTTTTTTTCCCTATGGTTAATAGTTACTGCAGAGGAGACGGGGGAGAAGAGGACACACTTATATCTTTGATTTTCTGGAATTAAATGTGTCCTTGACATTCGACAGAATGCTTTACACGGTCCAGTTACTGTCTGTCTGTCTGCCTATACTGTAATGATTATTTCCTTTGTTAACAACTGCCTTTGATATTTTTGTGTGCTTTGTCGTAGTGCTGTTTGCGATTGTTGTCATTTGTGTTTTCAGGTAATAGTGCACTGTACTGAAAATTTGACGCACAAACATAGGAATTTCTGCACGCTCCCAACTCTATCCCTCATTCCCAAGAGCCCACATTTATAGGCATTCATTAATGTTGATCGCAGCTTTGTGATGATTTTTGTCTTCAGTAAAAAAAAAAATGGAATGCTGCCTCTTTATCAGAGAGTTTTACCAGATACACGCCCCCATGCACGAACACACACCACACACACACACACACACACACACACACACACACACACACACACACAGTACGTGCGTTCGCACATGCATGCACACACACACACACACACACACACACACACACACACACACACACACACACACACACACAATTACAAGGCGAGAAAAGAATAAGCCAGTCAGTAAAAAGTGTAGTAGTGACAATGACTTGTAGGAAGAGTGAGAACTAGAAGTACAGAGAGAGGAGGCGAGTTTGTTCCAAGCAGAAGGCGCCTAAAGAGAGAAAGAAGAGTCTCCAGAGATCTTTGTACGGAAACAAAGGACCTGGAGGGCATGAGTATCAGCAGAGGAACTCAAGTAGCAGGAAGAAGTGTGCAGCTGGAGACGATCAGGCAGAAAAAAAATGATGGAACTTATCTATTCAGACACCTCATACTGAGCAAAAGCAGTTTATAGTTCATCACCTTGGTGAACGGATCCGGAATCCCTTTTTTGGGTGGCTCCCAGCGTGACATTCCATTCTTCTTTGTGTTCCTATCTGTAGTGTGTGTTCTGAATCATTTCAAAACCTTGCCACTTCAGCTCATTCAGGCTCTCTGTCCACAGCAACTACTCGGCCTGTCCCGCCGCAAACCACGGCACCAGTAACCCACAGGGAGCACTTCAGTCTAAACCGTCAACAGGCAACCCATCAAAGGAGACTCTTCACTGCTGCTGAGTCACGTCGGTGATGAACAATAGTGCCTGTTCTGACTGAACTGACGGAGGACACCGCCCACTGAGCCCCTTCCGACGACAAGAATTCTTCAGTCGGGGAGCAGCATCAGGTGAGCGTTCCCCTCCAGTGGACTCCACCGTGTCCATCCAACGGCAGTCCCCATGAACATGCTGGTGCTGGCCACATTGCCACGAACTCACAGAAGTCAGTGGCATGAAGAGAAAACGGGTACCGAGATCACCAAGAGAGCAGGACAGGAAGCACCGCGAAATGGCAAACTCTTTTCGAGCTGATCGTCGATGATGAGGTTAATGGAGATGATGCTTTGGAATTTCATTTGGATCTGAGGCTGCATAACTCGGTTTTACTCTACGTTTGCTTTCAAAATAGACCCTCCGTGTCACCAAGACCGTGAGGTACAGACACCTGCAGTGCTGGTCAGGAAATTGTGAGCCACTCTCTCAGAGACGCATTTATTAAGACGACGAAGCTCCACTTTGTGATTCCGGTCCTCCCGATTGAGCCTAATTCATACTCAATACCGGCATGGGTCCAGTCGGGCCTACATTTCCCACAATTTAATGGCACTGATGGGGATGAAACCACGGCCTCCCAGTCAATGATCCGCTATGCTCACTGTTGCGCCATGGCGGTCGGTGATTTTGCATCATCTTGCTGACTGACAAGCCGGTAAACAGACGCAGGTTAAAACGTAACCTTTTTAAACAGTAAACAAGTTGGGTATTTTTTGCTCCCATAAGGAAACCCAACACAGAGTAACTTTTATTCAAGACTGGCACAGCCTTCTAAACTTGAATAAAGTCAGACAAATACATAGACGAACAATCTAATAGTGGGGGAAAAAACAAGCGCAGGCTAACAACTGAACTATCTTCATAGTAATGACTTGGCAAAGATTTGGACTTAAGGAGGTGGGGGGGGGGGGGAGGGGGGGGCGGA
>CM065721.1:25928765-25936265 GCA_033310375.1 Conus canariensis
ACCTCTCTCTCTCTCTCTCTCTCTCTCTCTCTCTCTCCTGTGCATCATGAGCTTCTCAAAGTCCTTGAGAATGAGGGCTGACATGCGGAGCAGTGACGTCCAACTAAATGCACGGTGGGAAAAAGCGAAACCCAACAAACTCTTATCAGGGCGTTCCGGGTCATCGTGCGCCGGTGCGCTATGAAAGAAGACCCCACGTCAGTTTCAGTCGCCGGTAATCTTCTTGTCCGTTTTGGGGAAACAGCGAAGACAAATGACGGCATCAAACACGTACATCACTGTCATCTCACTCAAAAAGTGACCCTATTTTGGGAGAGGGAGGGATACATTGCATTTTGATATAATAGCTGTCTTGCTACAAGGCCAAAAGCGTCCTGTCACGAGAATGAGAACGGTGGGGGAAATGACCACGGCTTTACAGCGCCAGACATGGGGAGGGGACGCCACTTTCCTGCGTTACGCATCGTCCTATATTTTCTAAAATAGGACATGTTGCAATTTTTTTCCTATGCAAGGTACAGGGGCAATATTTTCCTATAATAAGTGTTTTCATATAAGAAATGAACAACATGTTCATAAACAAGACACTGGGTAATGTTTTCCTATAACAAGTGTTTTCATATAAGAAATGAACACCATGTTCATCAACAAGACACTGGGTAATGTTTTCCTGTGGAAGACCAGCCACAGGTTTTCCAGTACAAAACACGGGACATTTTCCTACGTGACACATATGGCAATGTTTTCCTGTATATTACCCAGGCCAATATATCCCTATATAAACACTCGGGCCAATATTGTACTGTATAAACACCAGGCAATATTTTACCAAATAAAACCCGGGGCAATATGTTCCTATATAAACAACCAGGGCAATATTTTCCAGTTTGATAGCTGGGGCAACATTTTCCATATTACACATGGGGCAATATTTTCCCAAATAACACCTGGGGCAATATTTTCCTACATAACACCCGGGGCCATATTTTCCCATATAACACCCGGGCAATATTCTTCTATATAGCTATATAACCTCCATATAACACCCGGACAATATAATTATAACACCCAGGACAATATTTCCTATATAACACCCGGGGAAATATTTTACTTTATAACACCTGGGACAATATTTCCCGTAAGTGCCTCGGGCTAACACTTTCTTACGTGAAGCACAGGACAACATTTTTCATGCAAAGCATGGCGTTGGTATAATGCTTCGAGTTAGGGTTTACTGGTTGGCAGGTTGTGGACATGGGTTGGAACAGCACCAAAGGTACAGTGGGTGGAACATTATAGCTAAGGCTGGCCCTTATCCACAGTTGGGCTCAACTATGAAGACTGGAAACAAAGCGCCAAATTTCGTCTACTTTCTGTGTGCATCTCTAGGAGTGTTACTAAAGTTTCCTGACAAGCACTGCAAGCGTTCGCATCTCTCGTGCCTGGTCGATGTCGGATTATATGACGAAAGGAACTGTAATGTACTAGACCAGTCAAATAGTCTCACGCCAAAACTGGAACTTCTTATTCGTATCTTCATTTCGTCATTCTCGTTGACCACCATCAAAAAAAAAAAAAAAAAAAAAATCAAGATTCTCTGGCCCGTTATTCCCTGCTCTCGTCATGACGTCACTTTTCCATTTCCTCCTATGTCCATGTTCGTAATGAGGTCGGGTGTTGGCAAGCTTAGAGAACTAGTATAGAAGGACGTGTTAAAACCTTCCTTTCTCTCTTCTTCCTTTCTTCTTCTTCTTCTTCTCTTGTCCTTTGTTTCTTTCTTCTTTCTTCCTTCCTTCCTTCCATCGTTCACTCTTTCCTTTCCTTCTTTTTTTTCCCTATCTTCATTCATATTTACTTACTTTCCGACTTTGTTTCCTTCCTTCCGTGTTTCTTTCTTTCCTTGTTATTTATTTATTCTCATTTCTTCCCTCTGTCAGCTTTATTTTCTTTCTTTCTTTTCTGTCCTTTCATTTTCATCCTTTCTTCTACGCTTTTTTTTGGTCTTTTGTTGCTCTTCTTCCTGTTTTTTTTTCTTCCTTCTTTCCTTCTTTCTTCATCACTCTTCCCTTCTTTCCTCTTCGTTCATTATTCATTTCATTCTTGCTTTACTTCCTTCCTTACGTTTTTTCTTCATTCTTTTTCTTTCCCGTCTTCCTTTATTTTCCCTCCCTCTGCCATCTCTTTCTTCCCTTCCTTCTTATTTACAATTCTGGATCGGAGCAGTATAGGAAGTACAATTTCCTGTCAGCCACACGCATGCGTGTAGCAGGTCAGCAGAATTACCATCGCTTCCGGCAAGACACGTTCACAGCGCTGGGTCCCAGCAGACATGAACAGCAGAGGAGAAAATAAAATTTAAAAAGCTAAAGAAAAGAAAACAACACAAAGAGCGGGGATAAAAAGTCTAAAAGTTCCCCATCTTCGACAAAAACAGCTGCTCAAACACATGCTGAGAATACGATGAATATTTCAAACTCGAAGAACGACTCAAAAATACACTGAGAATCAAATAAAAGCGTTAACTTCAAGAGATAAAGAAAACTGTTTTATGAAGGAAAAAAAAACTATTTCATGCAATATAATAACAAGCCAATATAATTTTTTTTGTCCTCAAATGGCCCCTGGTGGTCTGCTGGACTGTAAACACCATGAAGTAGGCTGAATTGATGTCTGTGTCTCAAGAGGCAGCACAATCCATCTGAGGGTTGAAATGCAAAGTAACAGAATATTACAACAGCAGCAACAACAACACATGAAAGATGAATCACAAAATGAGTGGCCAAACTGACAATGAAGTAACATTAAAAAAACCCACACAACTGAAAAAAAATGGAGAAATGAATACATACACAAATGAAGAATAAATGACTTAACAAGCAGGTCAATACATGAATAGAAGTAACACAATTGAATGAAGTCATTTGCATCCTTCACGGTCCTCAAGCATCATACGATTTTTTTTTGTTTGCACACATCAATGAATAACTGTTTGTTTGTTTTTTTCTTTTTTACAGGAATCAATAAATTAATTAATTAAATTTCGTCATGAAAACATGATGAGCTCAGCGAACATGTTTCAGCGTGTCCAGCACTTCATTGTGAGCGGCACAAAAACCCCTTAATTTGCGGTCCCCACCGCCCTCCCCTAAAAAGCTTAACCGTGTTGTCTCCCCTCATTTAGTCTTCTCAGGTGAGGGGAACAAGTAGGGAAAGAAAGAAAAAAGAACGAAGGAAACAAGGAAGACAGGAAAGGGGGGAAAGCAGGAAGAAATAATGAAGAGAGAGAGAGAGAGAGAAGAGAGAGAGGGAGAGAGAGAGAGAGAGGGCGGGAGAGAGGAGAGAGGGATGGGGAAAAAGAGAGAGAGATGGAGAGAAAAGAGACAGAGTGAAAAGAGAGAGAAGGGACGCAGAGAGAGAGAGAGAGAGAGAGAGAGAGAGAGAGAGAGAGAGAGAGAAGAAAGAAGAAGAAGAAGAAGAAGAAGAAGAAGAAGAAGAAGAAATAACGATGGGAAGGGAACAGGGAAACAAATGAGAATCTAGGAAGGGAGATTGAAAGAAGGAAGGGAAAAACAGGAAATCAAGAAAGAAGACAAGCTATGAGGGAGGCGATAAGAAAAGAAGGAAACCGAGGGGGGCGGGGGGGGGGGGGGGGGGGGAAGGAAGGAAGAAAAGAAAAAGACCCAGGGAAAGAAGGAAATGAGGACAGAAAGGCCGAGGGATGGGAACAAAAACAAGAATAAGAAAGAAGATGGGAGAGAAGGCAACACAGATCGCAAGCAAAGAAAGGAGCGATAGAGCAGAAAGTATACAGAAGAAACAGGAAAGAATGAAGGAAGAAAAAAAGGAAGAAAAGAAAGAACGAAGGCAGGATTGAAAGAAGGCAGGAAGGAAAAAAAAGGGCGAAAAATCAGAAAAGAAGTTACAGAAGAAATAAAGAAGAGGAAAAAAGGAAGAAAAAAAAAGAAAGAAAGAAAGCCAGAGGAAGAAAGGAAGGAAAGAAAGAGAAAGAAACAAGAAAGAGGAAAGAAGGAAGAGAAGAAAAAAAGGATACAAAAAACGAAGGCAGGACAGGAAGACAAATGGCAAGAAGTCCTTAAGAGCCTCTGGCTGATAGGACGTTAAACTCACCCTCCACCGAAAGCAAGGCGAGAAAGATGGAAACCAAAGAAGCAAGGTGGGAAAGAAAGGTAAAAAACGTGGAAAAGATGAAAAGAAAGAACGAAAGAAAGTAGTTATTATGAATACATATATAGCACCTATGCTCGGCTAGAGACCAAGCTCTAAGCGTTTTACAATCCACACTCATTTACACAACGGGCTGCCTACCTGGGTAGTGCCGACTGAAGCGCTGCCAGCTGGCGCTTCATTCAGTCGTTTCCCGTGTCATCCAGTCAACATTGTTCACTCAATTTCCTTACTTCCTTCATTCTTTCCATTTCTCGCGCAGGGTGCATGCTATGCATAACGTGTCATCCATACCAACGGCCAATCTGGCCTTCTCTTCCGAAAGTTGGTGATGGGATTTTACGTGTATGCAAGATGTTATGCGTGCATTCACACACGGAACCTCGGTTTATAGTCTCACTCAAAGTACTGTGTGGGAAATGGAGTCAGAACAAATGTTAACTCCGAGGGAAAAATCCCCTCTACCGAAACGGCCCGACGGAGATTCGAACCCGCAACCCCAGGATCACCAAGAGTACGAGTACGGCGCTCTACCACTGAGCTATTCCGGCCCCCAAAGATGAAAAAGACTGAATGAAAGAGAAACGAAGGAAACACGTTGGAAAGATTGAAGGAAAAATAAAGGAAGGGAAGACAGAAAGTGGGAAAGCTTGAAAGAAACAAAATGAGAAAGAATGCAAGACATAGGGAAGAAAAACAAGGACCGAAGGTCGGAAAGATGAGAGAGAGAGAGAGAGAGAGAGAGAGAGAGGGGGGGGGGGGGAATGATGAATGAAAGGAACGAGAGAAAGAGAGAGAGGGTGAGAGAGAAAAAATAGGAGGGAGGGAAGGAATGAGAGAGAGAAGCAGAGAGACAGAGAGACAGAGAGACAGACAGACGAGACAGACAGACAGACAGACAGACAGAAGGGATGGAACGAGAGACAGACAGACAGACAGTCAGACAGACAAAGGTAGGGAAGGAGGGAAGGAGAGAGGATGTAAGGAAAGATGCGTACAGACGCGCAGGCACTAAGCGGAGGAAAGCTGTCAGAGAAGAGTCACAGAGACACAAATGGACACCGCGCCCCAAGTGCCATCGACAAAAGCTTTGTCTGGAATCCGATCACACGACAAACCACAACGGTGTAACACGATTGGGTACCAGAAAGAAGCACCGGTCCCGGCTCCGCCACTCCATGGGATTCCCAGACCGTTCGATGATGCGCAGATCAATATACATGTCTGTCGGTGTTCTTCTCCTTCATCGATCCTACTATGCTCCGCGCGCGCGCGCGCGCGCGCGCACGTGTGTGTGGTGTGTGTGTGTGTGTGTGTGTGTGTGTGTGTGTTGTGTGTGTGTGTGTGTGTGTGTGTGTGTGTGTGTGTTGTGTGTGTGTGTGTGTGTTGTGTGTGTGTGTGTGTGTGTGTGTGTGTGTGTTGTGTGTGTGTGTGTGTGTGTGTGTGTGTGTGTGTGTGTGTGTGTGTGTGTGTGTGTGTGTGTGTGTGTGTGTGTGTGCGTGCGGCGGGCGCATGTGTGTGCGTGCGTGAGTGCGTGCGTGTGTGCGTGCGTACGTGCGAGTGTGTGCGCGCGTGAGTGAGTGATGAGTGTGTGTGTGTGTGTGCGTGTGCGCGCGCGCGCGTGTGAGTGCGTGCGCGCGCGCGTGTATGTGTTGACATGCGTGCGTGTCCGGTGTGTGTAAACTCGACAAGTGGACAGAGGTCACAAAGCATGCCTTTTTCATGCATTCTGCGGCCTTCACATGCTTCTTATCGTTGCTTCTCCCCTAACCCCCCACCCCACGCCCCACACCACCATCCCTCCACCACCACTCCCCAAAACAAAAGATGGAGGGTGCATATTTTCCCGTTTGTCTCCTCCCTTCCCCCTACCATCCATTCCCCTTTGCCTACCCGCTCCTCTCTCTCTCTCTCTCTCTCTCTCTCTCCTCTCTCTCTCTCTCTTCTTTTTTTTGTCGCTTCTCCTTGATCATCCTCCTTTCGCTCAGGCAGCAAGTGTACAGGAGGTCCTGACGAAATGCCGCACTCACACAGTGACGGACACTCTCCTGGGGGCCACACAGCTTGCCCTCACCTCTCGGCAGGTCCGCGGGCCAGGTGTCTGCTCTATGCTCTCTCCGGCTTCATTATGCATAGCACGACGTCTGGAGGATAGTTGTACACCCACATACATACACACAAAGATTGGACAAGTACATGTGTGTATGTGTGTAAGCGTGCCTGCCCTACTTCCTCTCTCTAGCTCTGTCCCTGTCTGCCTAAATCAATCAATCAAGCAAGCAATCTCTCTCTCTCTCTCTCTCTCTCTCTCTCCCTCTCTCTCTCTCTCTCTCTCTCTCTTCACCTTAGCTGGAAGTGGGAAGTGAAGTGGAGGGGCGAGTGTTTCTCAAGTGTGTACGGGGCTGTCAGCTTCCATTGCACGCGAGTGCCTGGGTTTTGTTTGTGAGAGGTTCCCTTTGTCTCTCCTCCTCCCCCCCCCCCCCCCTCTTCCTAACTGGTATGGTTACATAACTGTTAATTGCGGCAGAGTCTAACCTTGTAAAAAGGTTTCTGTTTCTTTTTTCTTCCTCTTCTTATCGCCACACACACACACTCTCTCTCTCTCTTTCTCTCCCCCCTCCTCCCCCCCCCCCCCCCCCCCCCCCCCCCCCGTCTGTGTGTGTGTGTTGTGTGTGTGGAGAGAGAGAGACAGAGAGAGAGAGAGAGAAGAAGAAGAAAGAAGAAGAAGAAGAAGAAGAGAGAGAGAGAGGAGAGAGAGAGAGAGAGAGAGAGAGAGAGAGAGAGAGAGAGATGCGTACATGCGCGCACGTGTGTGCGCGCGTGCGTGCGTGTGTGCGTGCGTGCGTGCGTGCGTGTGTGTGTGTGTGGCGATGTATATATATCTATAAATATATATAAATATATATATGATTATAGAGAGAGAGTGGGGGGCACACAGGCAGACATACACACAGACAGAGGCAGAGAGAGGTAAAGACGGAGACAGACAGGGACCCAGAGAGGCGAAAAGACAAATAAAGTGAGAGACACAAGGGGACCCCCCCCCCCCCCCCCCCCACTCCCCAAAATAAAAATCAGACCTCTGGTAATAAATCAGCTTTCTGCTCAACTGACGCCCCCACTCCCACCCGCCCCTCCTCCTCCCTCTACTCCACCCCTTCTATCTTCTGTTGAGGGTCCAGACCTTCAGATCTCTGGTCCTTCCATGACCCGGAAACATGATCTGCACGCCGTGGTCCCATCTCAACGTCTGTCCACTTTCCTGTTCCGCGCGGACGCCAGCCAGCACAAACTAGCTGATCTTAAAGGATGGGA
>CM065721.1:25941265-25948765 GCA_033310375.1 Conus canariensis
CAAGAGAGAGAGAGAGAGAGAGACAGAGACAGGAAGAGGCAGAGTGAGACAGACAGATAGACAGAGATACGGACAGACAGACAGAGCAAGACACAGAGAGAGAGAGAGAGAGAGAGAGAGAGAGACAGACAGACAGACAGACAGACAGAGAGAGAAAGAGACAGACAGACAAAGAGAGAGAATGAGAGAGAGAGAGACAAAGACAAAGAAAGAGAGGAGAGAGAGAGAGAGAGAGAGAGAGAGAGAGAGAGAGAGAGACAGTTAGATAGATAGACAGACAGAAAAATAAAGAGTCAGACAGGGAAAGACAGTCAGACAGACAGACAGACAGACAGAGCAAGACAGAGAGAAAGAGAGACAGACAGACAGACAGAGAGAAAGACAGACATAGAAAGAAAGAAGGACAGAGAGAGGTAGAACGACGGGGTCCAGAGGAAGCAGAGAGCACGGGCCAATGGCACGCTATCAGGCAGCAGTCATCTCCTCCACGGCATCACTCGTTCGGGAGTCAACACACAAAGCGGCGATCGACCCGACTGATCGATGTCAGAGGAGAAGAAGAAGAAGGCAGAATTTAAGAAGGACGACCCCCCCCCCCCCCCCCCCACCAGCTCCAGTACTTTGGGAGAAGAAGGAGTAAGGAGGGGAGGGGAGGCGAAGAAGTAGGGGATGGGGGTGGGGGGTGGGGGGGATGATCAACTTGGAGAAGAAGGGAAGAGACGAGGGGAGCAGGCTACACGCCACAATTAAGATTTTGTACTAAAATGCTGTATAATCCATGCAAGCGTTTGGAGGCCTACCATGAATTTGAGCCAGCATTTAACGTTCAACTGATAAGTGATCAAAAGAGCAACTCCCCACCGATCATTGCCCGTGCTTGTGGGGGTGGGGGGGGGGGGGGGAGGTGTTAACAGATTAAATCACAAACAATTTTCAAATTACATTTCAGCCCTCCGCATTCACCCGTGACCCGATCTTTGCCACAGCTCCAAGCGCCCAAACAGCTCAATTCCTTTGATTTCAATCCGTCTGCTCGGAACCACCTGGCTTGTACCTTGATGCCCATAATTATGAAAGACAATGAGGAGAATCAACTGTAAGAGACAATAATCATTCCCAAACCAATCTAACTGCGCCAGTCTATGAATACCCGACTCCTTAGGCAAGGCTTTGGCACATTCAATTTTTGGTGTGCGGCCAGCAGGGAACGGCAAACAGAACGTGACCCTGTGGCCCTCTTTAGTATGGAGGGCATTGGGAGGAACAGACAGGGGAGGTAGTTACGACCAAATGTGTCCCTGGAGTGGTAAGAAAGTCAATAAGAAATGCCAACACAAACAGGAGCGGCCGGGTCAATCAATATCGAAGCAGAACAGGAGCAGAGGTAGCAACAGAACCAGCAGCCGGAGCAGCAATACACCAGCAACTAACAGCTGTAGTGCAGTGGTAGTAATAGCATCATCATCAGCAACTACAACAAGAACTTAGAAAAAGAGTCAGTCACCGCCACAGATACAGATACAAACCGATTACAGGACAAAACACAATGCATTTCGACCTCTTGGGTCTTCTTCAGTTAAAACAAACAATTTGGACAGTGAAAACGAAGAACGAGAATCCACTTATCTTCTCATATTCGGCACAAAATGCTGAAAATCCAGTAGCAATGGCAGCAGCAGCACTGCAGTAACAGCAATAGCAGCAGCAGTAACTGTAGTAGAAGAAGCCTTTGTAAGAGTGATCCTTCAGAGTGTTGATGGTTAAATCTCTCTTGTATTAAATCTCTCTTTAAAAAAGATGAGGCGATGAGTAAATTAACTAGCTGCGTAGTATGCTCGCCACCCCCTCTCTCCCCCCCCCCCCCCCTCCCATCCTGTAATTTCTTATCGTTCTGCTCTAACGTCCCAAATCTGCTCTCTTCGATACACACTTACATAACTCCCCTACCCACCCCCATCATCCCCAATGACACGATGAAATCTTTGCAGACGCATGACTGTGGCAGAGAGACAGAGTGAGAGACAGACAGACAGACAGACAGACAGACAGACAGACAGACAGGCAGGCAGGCACGCAGGCAGGCAGGCAGACAGACAGACAGACAGAAAGTGACAGAGACGGAGACAGACAGACAGACAGAGAGACAGACAGACAGAACCAGACTCGGGGGTATACGAGGCACAAAATGAAGATTTTTGGAGGGAAGGGAGGGGTGGTGAGCAAGGGGAAGGGAAACAAACCAACCGTTTAGAAAAAGAAATTTTTAAAAAAGAAAAAAAAAAAGAAAAAGAACAATTCCGAAGTACAGAATGGAAACAAACCCAACGTGAACGGCGGACGGCGCGGATGCGGTGCCAAGAAGGAAAGGCGGGAGGAAGTGAAAGGAGAGAAGGCGTTGGAAGGAGCGTGAGAGAGGGGTGGGCTGGGCGACGGGAGGGGTGGGTGGGTATGGCGGTGGATGCCAATCTGTATGCTTGCCACGAAGCACGGACGGACAGGGAAGGGAGAGAAAGGGGAGGGGAGGGGGGGGGGAGGGGGGTCCCCTATGACATCGTCTGCATTTTCCCAGAGAAAGCCCTGGGTGAAGATGAAGTGAATTCCTTCCAGATGGGATGAACGGCTAGCGAGAACCGAAGCGAGGAGCGCAAGACTGCATGAGAGGCGTAAGACAGAAACGAAAGAACTAAGCTGAGATGCACGCTGCGACGACCGCGGAGTTCAGTGTGTGAAAACTTTGTCCTGAGTGAGACACTGCTGGGTTCGCCCACAGTGTCACGATCTGCTCATGAGAACCTGTCACGATCTATTACTCCGGGGACCAGAACAGCTCAGCTGGTGGAGCGCCGGATTCTTGATCCGGAGAGGGGGGGGGGGGGGGGGGGGGGGGAGGAGAGAGAGGGTGGTGTCAGTGACAAGCATTACAAAGTAAACATTCAAAATCTTGCACCACAACTCAAGAGCTAACTCATGAAGTATGGTCGAAAGCGCACAGAAGTCGAAGTCATCGTTGTTCTGTATGTGCATCTAAATCTGCTTCTACCCCGCGCTGTTGATAACCCGTCTTGCGTTAGGAATGAATGAAGCCCAGCTGGCAGCTCTTAAGTCGGCACTACCTAGGTACGCAGCTCGTTGTGCAAACGAGTGTGGATTGTAAAGCGCTTTGAGCTTGGTCTCTAGCCGAGGATAGGCGTTATATAAGTATTAATGATAATGATCATTTCTACAGGCAACCGACACAATTATCCTGATTAAAGAGACATTTTTATACAGCTACAGTTCATTCAGCACTAAGATCTGACTCCACATCTGAATTTCATGCAGGCGAATATTCATTGCTGCTGCTTGGCAGCAGCAACTTTGCACCTACGTCACGTTGCCGCAAAAATGATACTAACAAAAATGGTTATTCATTTCCATCCACTAAAAAGTCATTAAGACTGTCGCTATACAGGCTGCACAAACAGCGTTCAATCTTTCAGTAAAAAGACCATTGCTCAGGGGAAAAAAAAACAACAACAAAACCCAAAACAAACAACAAACATAAAAGGGCTTGAAAAGCGAGGGATTCAGTCAGGTCATCCGACTGCCGTACAACAGAATGACAATACAGAAGCAGTGAGTGATCCTAAGGTCTTCTACAAAGCCAGACACACGTGGCAAACGCATAGACAACACACACACACACACACACACACACACACACACACACACACACACATCAACACACACACACACACACACACACACACACACACACACATTTATATAGAAATCAAGGGAAAACGTAACCTTCTTGGGGGTGGTAACAAGACCTGACGGGAAAACTCAAACTTCCACTAACGTTTAACAGTAATACACGCACCGTAACGTGAACAAATCACGCAATGTGTAGTTAAAAAAATAAATGGCCCCTTGCGCCCTTCGCCGCTGGAAGCAATCAAATTGGTTAAAATCATGCTTCTTATCAAATTGGTCAAAATCATGCTTCTTATCAAATTGGTCAAAATCATGCTTCTTATCAAATTGGTTAAAATCATGCTTCTTATCAAATTGGTCAAAATCATGCTTCTTATCAAACTGGTCAAAATCATGCTTCTTATCAAATTGGTTAAAATCATGCTTCTTATCAAATTGGTTAAAACCATGCTTCTTATCAAATTGGTTAAAACCATGCTTCTTATCAAATCGGTCAAAATCATGCTTCTTATCAAATTTCTCCAATATGAAGGTTGATTCTTAACACTAACCCCAAACAAATGAAGCGACTAACCACATCAGTACATGCATAAACAAAACTCTTCCAGCTCAAACAAACACAGAAAAGTATAAGCAGAATAATTAATTACGAAAAAAAAAGCAAGCCAACCTGGTTTGACAGTTCGGTCAATGTCCAGTCAATGAAACAAATTAAACCTCTTTGCGTATGCTCGCCATCCCGTGCGCAGGCACCCACTGGAGCTATTCCGGGAAAGGCCATTGGGGAGTCACAAGTTTGGTGGGGCGAGTTCGGCCTAACCGACGGCTGATGGCCTTCAAAAAACACGCTTCGCTCTTTTGGACACAACTTCTGCATTTTGTTAACTTTGCGCACGTCTCTTGTTGTTGTGGTGGCGGTGGTGGTGGTGGTGGGGTGGGGTGGTGGTGGTGGGTGGTAGGGTGTGGTGGGTAGGGGTGGATGGCGGTGGTGGTGGTGGTGGTTGGGAGGAGTTTGGGGTAGGTGATTTGATGGGAGTGGTGGTCCTTTTGTTGCTTGTTTGTTTGTTTTTTTACTGTCTGCAAAATATCGTTCCCGGCACACCATTCCGTTTTTTTTTTTTCTCACGTCTGATTGCCTGTGTCCATGATCTCTCTCTCCTCCCTCTCTCTCTCTCTCTCTCTCTCTCTCTCTCTCTCTCTGCTCACCTGTCTCTTTGCCTCTCTATCTGTGTGTGTGTGTGTGTGTGTGTGTGTGTGTGTGTGTGTGTGTGTGTGTGTGTGTGTGTGTGTTGCGCTCTCTGTATGGTCCGTCCCAACCCCCTCTCCTCGTTAATCTCATGTCATTACTCTGTTAAAATCAGATCTTGTTGAGGACGTCAGGCATTCTGCTTGATCCATCTCAAACGGTTAAAAAGATTTTTTTTCACATGAAAAAACAATTAATTCCAAACACAACTGAGAATGAAACTCATGATAAGCTGACGAGGAAATCTATACACTATTGACAATGAAACTTTAACACAATTTACAATTACATTCAAACACAACTGAACTGAAAGTCCTTCCACCATTGACTATGAAATCCATACAACCCAGACGATGCAATCAAAACACAGTTGATAATGAAAAAAAAAATTTGTTTTTGTTTTTGTGCCTTTTCTGCGTGAGCATGCTGATGCTCCTGCGGACACATCCTGTATAGACAGGCAAGGAATACTCCCATCTACCCAACAAAGGGAGTGGAGTTTTGTGTGTATGACCGTTTTTTTTTTATCCCGCCAAATTAAGGCAGCCATACTCCAACTTCGGGGAAACAAAAGAATACATGGATTACAATGAAATCTAATTACACAATTCATAATCGATTTGTATTTGACAATGAAAATCTATACACAATTCATAATCGATTTGTATTTGACAATGAAATCTATACACAATTCATAATCGATTTGTATTTGACAATGAAAATCTATACACAATTCATAATCGATTTGTATTTGACAATGAAATCTATACACAATTCATAATCGATTTGTATTTGACAATGAAATCCATACACAACTGCCAATGAAAACCCGTACACAATTGACAACAATATCCAAACAAATTTAACAAAGAAGTCTGTCCACAACTGACAATGAAATTCAGATTCAACTGACAAAGAAATCCAAAGACAAATGACAATGAAATCCAAAACAACTGACAATGAAATTTAAAAAAATTAACAATGAATCCAGACACAACGAAATTCGGTCAAAATTGACATTGAAATCAAACGCAATTAACAAAATCCGAAGAAAATTGACTAATCAAAACACTATCAACATTCAATTCCAAGCAAAAATTTTTAAACGAAGAACCACAGCTATCAATAGGAAATCAAATGACTGCCAACTAGAAAACCCCAAACGTAGCTGAACCAAAATTCAGTGAAAACCAAAACGAACCCGTAACCCCCAACCCCGAAACATTCATACCAGAATGCAGCACGAACGGAACAAGAAATGACGACACAGTGAAAACCCGAAACGAGGTTGGACAAAACCAGAATAGGAAACACAGTAAAAAACTAAAACATATTGAAAAATCAGATTAAATTTTGTCTACGAGTGAAAAGCAAACCACATGCACTCTACGTCTTCCCTTGCACAAACATTAATAATAATAATAATAATGTATAATACTTATATAGCGCATTTCTTGTTGTACAACTCAATGCGCTTACATCCACCATTTGCACTTATTCATACAATATTCATGCACACAGCAAAAAGAAAATACACAATGGCAGACGCACCTACATGCATAAACTGTCTCACCGAACTAGTTGTGGAGGAATTTAAGAGAGATCTAGTCATCTACAGAAGAGAATAGGCTTTTTTGAAGAGGTAAGTTTTGAGCTGAGATTTAAAAGAAGAAAGAGTAGGCTGATTACGAAGGTCTTCAGGGAGGGAGTTCCAAATAGAAGGTGCTCTAAAACTGAAGGCTCTTTCGCCAACAGATTTCAGAGAACGCTTAGGGATTTTCAAAAGTTTTTGTGAAGAAGAGCGAAGGGTACGAGAGCTTTGGTAGGTGCAGAGAGAAGAAGAGAGATAGTGAGGAAGAGATTCATTGAAGTGGCGGAAAGCAAGAACTGCCAGTTTAAATTGCCACCGATACTGTATGGGAAGCCAGTGCAGTTCGATCAGCATGGGAGTGATGTGCTCACACCTCCTCCTCTTCAAAACAAGTCGTGCAGCGCTATTTTGGACTCTCTGCAGCCGAGCAATCTGTTCTGCGGGAAGCCCAGCATAAACAGAGTTGCAGTAGTCCAATCTTGACATCACCGTGGCACAGACTAGCCTGACAGCTACTTCCCTGGATATAAAGCGTCGGATGGAAGCAATACGTCTCAGTTCTAAAAAGGATGAGCGACAGACTACAGATATTTGATTCTGCATTGTCAGACACTGATCAATGGTAACACCAAGGTATTTGACAGAGTTACTGAAAGGCAATTCAGTACCATCAACAACCATTGACTCTGACTCAACGAGTTTGAGGCAGGAGGAGGTTCCAACGGGCATGACTTCAGTCTTTTCACAATTTAATTTAAGCTTATTACTTGTCATCCATTCCTGCACACTGCTGATACACCGAGACACCCCAGATTGAACAGAAACAAACTCATCAGGTGTGCCACTCTTAAACATTCAAACGTGCTACCGTACTTGGCCTTTCAAGTCACTTCCTTTCTATTGTTGTTATTCACCATTTCTTCTCTTTGGGACCTGGACACCCGAAGACTCGTCACTTTTACACTCG
>CM065721.1:25953765-25961265 GCA_033310375.1 Conus canariensis
CCTCTCTTTCTCTTTGAGCACAAAAAGACATATGCACAAAACAAAATACGAGAACACTAATGAAAAATAAAATAAAAAAATAAAAAAAACCCGGACACTTCCTGACGGAAGTTCCGGATTTGTTTCTATGTATTCGTTTTTTCGCCTTCCTCTCAAAAGGAATGTAACATATAATTGAGACAGCAAGAGATGAAGGAAATGATTGAAAGGAAAGAGCGAGAGATGGAGGGGGAACGCAGAGAGTAAAGGGTTGTGCAGATAAAACAGAGAATGTGCAAGAGGGCAGATGGACGGACAGACAGGTAGCCAGAGATAGATATCATAAAGGCAAATAAGTTGGGACAGACACTAGACAGACGAAGACCATTGTTTACGGCCGAGCCAGTCTCCAAGACTAAATCCTGGCTGGAAACAAATTTCTAGTCAGAACTTAGAAACAAGGATACACAGATACATGCGGAGAGGGAACGTGAGGGAAGTTGAGAGAGAGAGAGAGAGAGAGAGAGAGAGAGAGAGAGAGAGAGAGAGAGAGAGAGAGAGAGAGAGCGAGAGAGAGAGAGAGAGAGCGAGAGAGAGAGAGAGAGAGAGCGAGAGAGAGAGAGAGAGAAGAAGAAGAAGAAGAAGAGGAAGAAGGTGGGAGGGAGGAAGGTAGGGAGAGGTTGAAGGGGAGAGAGAGAAAAAGAGTGAGTGAGTGAGAGAGAGAGAGAAAGAGAAAGACAGAGACAGACAGAGAGAGGCAGAGAGAGGGAGAGAAGGGGAGGGAAGGAAAGGTATGAGGAGGAGAGAAATAAAGAGGTGGAAGGACCACACGGTAAACGATATGATGTAAAATTATAATTTTCTTTTGTGGCAAATTTAAATCAGAAGTAGACAAAAGCATACACAGAGAGAGAGAGAGAGAGAGAGAGAGAGAGAGAGAGAGAGAGAGAGAGAGAGAGAGAGAGAGAGAACAGTGATCATCAACTCATCATCACCACCGTCACCACCATCATTCTCGTTTCACAGTCCGCTGACCAGCAATCGATGTTCCTGAGAGCATTGTCTTCGTATTTGGTTTCTCCCCCACAAGCGTTCAAATCCAAGCAAACGGCCGCGGTTCGATCTAAATCGCTTTCCTCTTTCTAAACATTGGAGGTGCAAGAAAAACAAAACCCAAACAAACAAACACCTCAAGCCATATAATTAGTGCTTACATCATAGTATTCGCATGCAACATTTTGCAGGCTCAAGCTCTCATCCGGAAATCGATCGAGTCGCTCACAACAATCTGGGCCATGTATGAAATACTACAGAGTTGTTTATCAGGCGTATCTTTGCTGAAAGCTTGATCAAGTGAATGGGATTTCTCTCTCTCTCTCTCTCTCCTCTCTCTCTCTCTCTCTCTCTCTCTCTCTCTCTATTGTATATAGCCCCCCCCCCCCTTTCAGTAGGGGCTGAGCTTAACCTAAATGAACTATTTTCCATCTCTCTCTCTCTCTCTCTCTCTCTCTCTCTCTCTCCCTCTTTCTTTCTCTCCCCCCCCCCCCTCCCCTGGCTCCCTCTTCCCCTTCCCTCCCTCCCTTCTCCCCGCCGCTGTCATGACTATTGCAGTCATGTTCTCCTCTGTCAATCATCCACGACATTTTCGTTGCCTCCGATCTTCCTCCCTCTCCCCCGCTCGTCATTTACACCAGGATGCAATCGTTCTCTTTGGTCGGTCCGTCTTTTTTCCCCTCTCCAATCTATCTGTCTCTGTCTGTCTGTCTTTTGTTTGCTTGTTTGTTTGTTTGTCTGTCTGTCTGCCTGCCTGCCTGCATGTCTGTCTGTCTGACTGTCTCTCTCTCTCTCTCTCTCTCTTCTCTCTCTCTCTCTCCACACACACACACACACACACACACACACAACTATAAATCAATCATACACACACACACACACACACACACAAAGAGAGAGAGAGAGAGAGAAAGAGAGAGAGAGAGAGAGAGGGAGAGGGAGGGAGACAGACAGACAGACAGACAGACGAACAGAAAGACAGAGACAGAGAGAGGGAGGATATCTTGTTGTTGTCTTTAATCAATCGAGACAGGATATTTTTCGACATTTTCATGAACTTACAAATAAAATAAATAAATAGATAAATAAAAATAATGGATCTCAAGTTAATAAAACAACAACAACAACAACATCAGAACCAGACTAACGAGATGTATTTCTTTTCTGTTACGAACTTGTCATACTGATATGAATCTAGATAATGCTATGCATCCAGCGAGTAAAACACTTCATACAGTAGGACGGGGTCATGATAATCTATGTACTTGTATCTAAAAAGAATCACAAGCTTTCTGAAAAAACATCTCTAAAAATCTCTTACATCAACTTTCGTTAACTGTTTTTCCCCCTTCCTATATTGAATCTCATTTTAGTTACGCTTCTACACCGTTGGATTTGTGCAGTATTAACGTATCAAAACCACTTTTCACTCTTCTTAGACGGGCTATTTCAACCTCTTTAAGTCTTCAGTCCCAGCTTATTCTTAAACGTTTAACCCTATTGACTCTGAAATGGAGATTCACTTAAAACAATGAAAATTTTCATGTTTGAAATAACGTCCGGTCATGCCCACCCAACTCTGAAAAAAAAAAAATCAACACTCGTCTAATTCGCAACATCAAGAAGATTATTATTATTATTATTATTATATTGGGTATTTATATAGCGCCTATCCTCGGTCACAGACCAAGCTCTAAGCGCTTTACAATAAACACACTACCTCACTCACTCAACGGGCTGCCTACCCAGGTAGAGCCGGCCGAAGAGCAGCCTACTGGCGCTCATTCAGTCGTTTCCCGTACCCCTTCAAATATCAGTCACTCATTTTCATTTATCTCATTTATTCCTCCAGTTTCTCACATAAGATGCATGCGATGTTTATACGTGTCCTCCACTTCCACCGGTACACGATGGCACACGATAACAGTAGGCCCTAAGTGACAATTTTTGTGGCTTGGTAAGAAATACCAGGCGGCTATCTTCAATCTACATCAATTTTGCCAGGGCAGCGGGGAACCCCCCTGCTCTTTTCGATTTTCAACTGCCGTGGGTTCTTTAACGTGTGCAGGGGGCCAGGAAGGCACACGGGTCCGATTCGCTTATAGTCCCCATCCGATGGACTTGACGTTCAGTTCGATTTGTCATTCAAACTGGGAAAGAAAGGGCGAGAAAGGCAGGGTTCGAACCCACGCACTTCTCACACGTTGGATTGGTAGGCGAACGTCTTAACCATTCTGCCACCTTTCTTCCTATCCCGGACCCATTACCGGGAACTGGTCTCAGTAAATCTAGTCTGATTTACTCTCATGATTGCTTGTGTAATAGCTTATTGCCTTATTCATTCTACATACAACAATTCGACAAATGTTGTAACTCAATCTTAAAGAAATCTTTATAAATAGCGTCGATTGATACTAACACGAATTGCCTTCTATTACATCATGATGCAAAATCCCCCCCCCCCCCCTCTCTCTCTCTCTCTTGTGTGTGTGTGGTGTGTGTGTGTGTGTGTGTGTGTGTGTGTGTGTGTGTGTGTGTGCAAAATATCTGTGTTAAAAAAAGAGTATCCCTTGCCTTGTTTATGTTTTTCGTTCATCTTCTTCATCTTCTTTGAAATCCCTATGAACTGTTTTTGTTATTGTCACTGATGGCAAGATCTGAAAACAATCTGTTCATGTTTATACCTTTCCCTCAGAAAAAGAATATTCCTTCCTTCCTTCTCTCTCTCTCTCTCTCTCTCTCTCTCTCTCTCTCTCTCTCTCTCTCTGGTCACGTGGTTTGACACGAAGCGACAGGACGCCACTTATTTCAGCTGCGCAAATATCTTCGTTAATTCTTCAAAATGCCAGTTACTGGACTTCCAGCGACTGCGGAGACAGCTCTGAACGCCCTGCTGAATATCAACACCGTGTCATGCTGGAACATTACAGGTGAAGGCAGAAACACCGTCGTCGTTCTACGACGGAAGCCAGCCGTCCCTGTGACAACAACAATGGCGGATCCTGTGTTGAACCGAGCAACGCGAGTTCAATACAGAAAGAAACCGCCCAGCCAGGTGCGACGTGACCAAGAAAGGGCCAAGCAGCGAAACAGACGACTGGAACAGGTTGGTGCAGATAACACTTGCGAAGTGAACGAACTGTTCTTATTTGATTCGGAATTGGAAGACCCCGGTACACAGTGTACAACACTTGATGTTGAACAACACGTCAATCCTGCACACATTGACAGCGTGTCTGACACATCGCATGTTCAAGACAGTCTTGGGCCTTCGCATTCTGATCAGTATGACTGCGACACCATGAATCTGGAATTCCAGCACTCTGTGAGCAACATAGGCCATGAAGGCACGATAGCAAAAACAGTGGCAGGCTTTGATATGGGAGTAATGAAGAACTATGTGGCTACTTTGACTGATCGGTCGGTTCAAAGACGGTTGAGAGACAAGCACAGAAACACAAGGTTTAGAAAGGCGATGCTTCATCAGTCAGATGGCGTGGACATGCTGCTGTGCGAGTCGGATGACATTGTTTTAGAGTTCTCCTGCGATTAAAATTCGGAAGACGACTGTGTGTACTGGTATGTCAAGCAGGAACACAGGTACATGGCAGCAGAAGAACGTGTGAAACTTGCCAACCTGCGGAAAGGAAGACGTGCCAGCAACACACAGCATGCCAAGATTCAAGCACGTGCTCTACGGCAGTTGCACGCTCTCCTTGGCCTGGTCCATTTCTACCTGGGGTGACGGTCCTTCGCTGAACTGATTGTGCTCACATATCAGAGACATTTTCACGTTCACTGAGACATGTAGCAATGGAAAAACAACAACAAAAAAACATTGCTGTGGTTTCCATGGCAATGTGATGGCGTCGCGTTGTGTCAATGTATACATCGCGTCGATTTGCTAAATGGGCTACAGCTTAATAGCAATAAACCTCGTTCGTTCGTTCGTTCGTTTTTCTCTCTCTCTCTCTCTCTCTCTCTCTCTCTCTCTCTCTCTCTCTCTCTACCAGCAGACAATTTTTAAAAAAAAAACAAAAATTAAAAAAAATCTGTCCACCTCCAACACTTCATCCACTGTACTTGATTAACCTCCAATCAAATGTGGAGTGTATTTCTGTGCTCTTCATTCACTGGTACAGCCTTTAAGGGCAATCTGCGTTTTGTTCCGTTCCAGAACAGTACAGTCCCATTTCCCTCTGAGCTCCAGTTCCATCCGCTGTCAACAAAATGAACTGGCTTCAGGTGCTGGACTCGGGGGCATTCCGCTTCTCCTTCAATACTCTTTGTCTCTGAATCAGTGCCTGCGTCTCTCTCTCTCTCTCTCTGTCGCTCTCGCTCTCTCTCTCTCTCTCTCGATCTCTGTGCACGTCTCTCTCTCTGCCCGACTCTCTGTCTCTTTCTCCCCCCCCCCTCTCTCTCTCTCTCTCTCTCTCGCTCTCCCTCTCTGCTCGTCTCTCTCTCTCTCTCTCTCTCTCTCTCTCTCTCTCGTCTTTGGCTGGCTGTCTGTCCTTCTCTCTCTCTCTCTCTCTCTCTCTCTCACACACACACACACACACACACACACACACACACACACACACACACCATCTCTCTTTCTCCCTCTCCCCAACCCCACCCGCACTCTCCCGCCCCCTGTTGTCAAGCAAGCTCTTCCAAATGCATGGGCCCTGCGGATAGGGAGCGAAACAAAGATGGGACAGATAATGGACCCCATGGGCTGCATGTCATCACCGCCAGTGCGATCAGATGCTTTCTGCATTCACTTTTAATATCATTGCCCGCTCGGCCACACCGGGCCTTCCCAGGGCTTGTTGTCACCGTACAGGGAGAACAGTCCTGTCCTGAAAAGCAAACAGGCTGTAACACATCGTTAGTATTAATAGACTTTTATTCTCTCTCTCTCTCTCTCCTCTCTCTCTCTCTCCCTTTCTGTCTGTCTGTCTGTCTCTCTCTCTCTCTCTCTCTCTCTCTCTCTCTCTCCTCTTCTCTCCCTTCTCTCTCTCTCTCTCTCTCTCTCTCTCTCTCTCTCTCTCTCCCTCTCTCTCTCCATCTCTCTCTCTCTCTGTGTCTCCTCTCGTCTCTCTCTAACTCCTCTCCTCGCCACCTCAAGGCACATAAAACTAGAATTCTGTAACTTGATAATTCTCTCTCTGTCTCTGTCTGTCTGTCTGTCTGTCTGTCCTTCTCTCTCTCTCTCTCTCTTCTCTCTCTCTCTTCTCTCCTCTCTCTCTCTCTCGTCTCTCTCTCCAACCACCCTTCATCGAATACTCTAATTCTTTCCTAATCACTTCTCTCCAAAAAATCCATTCTTCATATTCAGATCTGCCCACCACCGCCGTCCCCCCCCCCCCCCCCCCCCCCGACCTTCTCACCCCCACCCCGTCTTTCTCGTACTCAAGCACGCACGGCGCATGGGCACGTGCGCGCGCACACACACACACACACACACACACACACACACACACACTCAGACACACACATGCGCTTATGCACTCACACACGCGCGCGCCACCTAATGTAATAACATTAATCAGCGCGCTTAATCTAAATTGAACGGGAGATTTTGGTTCCCTTTCGTCTTGTTGCGAAGTTGCGGAGCAGTGGGTTTAAGTCTGCTGTAAAAAGTGAGCCTGCTTTTAGGGAAGATTACTATGCACCGACGCTGAAGCACCCCCCTCCCCCCCCTCCCCCCCCCCCACACACTTCCCCATCCACTTACCCCTCCCTTCTCCCTCCCCCCTTTTCTCCCGAGTCATTTCCGCATCGAACCATCCCTCTGTCTGATCTTCTCGCCAAAATGCCACACACACACACACACACACACACACTTCGGACTGAAGTTTCTGGCGTGTGAAACGACCTCATATCCTGCTTTGCTTCACGTGACATCTGGCTTGCTAACTGATGTCACTCCAACAAGAAATGTTTCCCTTGAATACGGACCCAAGCGCCTGAAGCAATTTTGCTGGCCAGTTCACAAACTTGCGCCACACCTATAAATCAACATCCCAAAGGCAAAATCACACTCTTTAACGTATTACGAGAAAGCTTAAAGGAGAGCCGATGCTGGGAGTTTCTTTACATACAGTGATATCTGAACAGGGAAAATACGTGCCGAGTATTGCAGAACCCGCAATCAACGATCGCTCTGATGGGACGGAAAACAAGCAAGGAGCGGATAGCAGCGTATCTCGAGAAGTATGTGTGCTGTCCAATGGTAAGTACATGTCCTAAGACCTCACAATCTTCTTGTCCCGAGTGCTGACATCGCAATGTCCTGAGCGCTAACAACTACATGTTCAAGGCACCGATAACTATAAGTATGCACTGACAACAGAAACTATGTATGCCCCGAGGGGGTCGGGTCAATATTCCGCTATACTGATCTATCCACTTGCTTGAAACTCCCGCTATTCAATACTTCCCCTGCCACATATTTCCCCTGCTTGTCTAAAGCGTGTGTGT
>CM065721.1:25966265-25971265 GCA_033310375.1 Conus canariensis
CTCACGTCTCTGTGTTCCCACATCATTACGTTTTCGTCTCTATGTTCCCACATATCTATGTTCCCACGTCTACGTTTTCACATCACCTTATTCCCATAAGTTGTGGGAACAAAGAGATGTACAAAAAAAAAATACAGTGAGTTAGGAAGACGGAATAGTGGGAATATAATTTTTTGTTCTGCAGGAAACATATGTTTCCACAATTGTTCGCACAAAGAAATCTTGCCTTACCTTTCTGTGGACCATAGTGTTACTAAAAACACCTGAAGGTAGCACACACTGAGGGTGGAATCTAAGGTCAAAATACTGAGGGTGGAATCTAAGGTCAAAGTCACAGCAACTACATTCAATCTTACTAGTGGTAATATCTCCTGAACAGCTCTGTCATTTGATTTCGTTTAACACACAGCAACAAACCCGGTCTTTTTTCCACAAAGACCTAAATCAAATGAAACATACTCCTGTCTTTCGAAAACTCAAAAATCGCGCCCAGAGGAATGCCCGTGAACAAGGTCTTCATGGAATCTGTTGCCGTGTGGGTGTGTTTAACGTTATGTCAATCCCAACGCTTTTCTTTCAGAACATGCTTTTGATGTGAATGGGTGTATGCACCACGGAGTCTTCTCACATTACAAGCGATATGACAGATTGTGGAAAGAGTGGCCTGGGTGTGACCCACACAAAACCGCTCATCTTTGTGATCACCAATGGTAGATGGTAGACAGTAACGGGGAAAGGGAGAGTAAAAAAAAAAAAAGAAAGAAACGCAAAATTACACAAAGAAAGAAAGAAAGAATGAAAGAAGGATAGAAGGAAAGAGGAAGGAAGAAAGGATGGAACGAACGAACGAACGAAGAAAGAAAGGAAAAAAACAAATAGAAAAAAACATAAAAGCTGGCTTAAGTGAGGAAGTGAAAGGAAAATAAAAGAAAGACGCAGTGGGGGGGGGGGGGGGGGGGCAGTCAGGAAGAAGAGAGGAAGGACTGGAAAGGTGCGATGAAACGGACGCTTGACCACTGCTCTATCATCACTACAGGCAAGTCATAACGTATGTGATAAGAACACTGCCACCATCACTATCAATACCACAGAGTGAAAAGGTGTCGCTCACTCTCTTCAGAAATCAGAGAATTAAGTCGTCTTCAAGGCAGGATACCTCTTGTCTATGTTACCTGCTCGTGTACAGCAAATGAATTAGATGACGAGAATCTCAACTTTCCTGCGCTCGCTCTCTCTCTCTCTCTCTCTCTCTCTCTCTCTCTCTCTCTCTCTCTCTCTCTCTCTCTCT
The DNA here is from genome assembly GCA_033310375.1 of Conus canariensis. Taxonomy (NCBI): domain Eukaryota; kingdom Metazoa; phylum Mollusca; class Gastropoda; order Neogastropoda; family Conidae; genus Conus; species Conus canariensis. The sequence goes on from CM065721.1 coordinate 25,967,554, forward strand.
CTCTCTCTCACACACACACACACACACACACACTCACAGAAACAATACGGTGCATTCAGACCTAGTCTGTAATTTACACTTTCGTTTTTTGTTATTATCATGTACCCCTTCATAATGGGGCTAGGTCTAAATATGAATAAAATATCCGAATCTCTCTCTCTCTCTCTGTGTCTGTCCGTCTCTCTCTCTCTCAATACACACATACACACGCACGCATGCATGCACGCACACACACACGTGTGTGTGTGTGTGTGTGTGTGTGTGTGTGTGTGTGTGTGTGTGTGTGTGTGTGTCCGTCCGTCCGTCTTCCGTCTCTCTCTCTCTCTCTCTCTCTCTCTCTCTTCTCTGTCTCTCAGCACACACACACACACACACACACATATAACACACGCGCGCGCGCGCGCGCGCGCGAAGAATTTCATCACATTCAAATCAACCAGCTTTCTTGAGCGGAACAGTAGAGTTCAACTGTTGTTTGATCATGTTCTGTTCAGCAGCGGGGTCTCACCATTTCCCAACCATCCTCCTCTCTGTTACGTCATACGTCTCCCCTCTCCTTCCTCCACCCCACCCCCACCCCCTCCATCCCTCCCGCGTCCATCACCTCCTTCAATCAACCACCTACTCCTGCTCTTTTTTTTCCCCCCGTCAAAAGATAACCGTGATCCAACCGCACAACCGTCTGTCCCTACCACAACGTCATCAGCTCTCTCCACAGAGCACACCATGCACACAGTCCGCGTCACCGGCTCTGCGGACGGAGATCACGTCACACACCGTTCTGTTTGAAGTCACATCCGGTTGCCAATTTACGTCACCACCATCACGAAACCTGATCGTGTCCGCGTCATGATCTAAACGGCTTAAAACAAAAAACACAAACAAAACAAAACAAAAAAAAAAAAAAAAGGGGGGGGGGGGGGGGGAGATGCAGTTTAATATCTTGTCACAAGCTTTGCTAATTTTTAAGCTGAAGCCACAAACGGAAACGAAACCCTTTCAAGAAGAGGAGGTGCAGGGGGAGGTTGTTCCGGGGAGAGAGAGAGAGAGAGAGAGAGAGAGAGAGAGAGAGAGAGAACGCCTTTCTGAGGGACAGCTAAATTACGCGGGAGTTTTTCTGTTGCTCCCTGACTTGTTCATGCCTCGTCATGAGCTAACTGCGTGATCGTTCAGCCAACGGCGAGAAGCACTGACAACCGCCTGCCCCTGAGGAGCAAAGAGCTTGGACAGAAAGGGCTGTTCACTGGATTAAGTGGAGAAATTCCCACCAAAAATGATTTTTTTTTCCCCTGACAGGTGGAATTTAATTTCCAAGTTTGCTCCTGTCTTCCAGCGCGCGTATGTGTGTGTGTGTGTGTGTGTGTGTGTGTGTGTGTGTGTGTGTGTGTGTGTGTGTGTGTGTGTGCGAGAGACAGAGACAGAGAGACAGAGAGAGAGAGAGAGAGAGAGAGAGAGAGAAAGATAGGGTGTGTGTGTGTTAGTGAGTGTGTGTGTGTGTGTGTGTGTGTGTGTGTGTGTGTGTGTGTGTGTGTGTGTGTGTGTGTGTGCATGCTAAATCATGTAAATTAGGTAAATGCTGTTTTCTCATATTCAAAAGCTTTTCTAAACATCGTCAAATAGCATACATTAAATTCCATTTATAACTTACTGTTTGCTCTCTCTCTCTCTCTCTCTCTCTCTCTCTCTCTCTCTCTCTCTCTCTTATTCCCTCTCTCTCTTTCACACACACACACATACACACGCACGCACGCACGCACACGCACACGCGCGCGCGCACGCGCACGCAAAATGTTGTGACATTTGCATCAAGCAGTGTCCTAAAACCTGAAAGCTGAACTGTAGATTTTGGCTGCAGTTTTGTTTCATTTCTACTGAAAGGCTGAGTAGTGATCGAGTCTACAGCCCCCCCTCCCCCTCCTTTACTTAGCTCACCCCCTTCCCCTCTCTATTCTTATCAAATTATTTGCCGATTGAAAGTCTGTAATGTCATCTACACGAGGGCCAGTCTGCTTGCATTGGAAACGGCAAGAAATGCAATATACAGCTACAACACATGACTCAGAATAATCCGAAACCAGTACTGGACAAACTGTGACAGAAATGCAAATATAAGCCGGCTGTCTATTTGTGAAACTTCGGAGATATTTGCCGATTCACACAACACACACACACAGTTAGAACAAGAACCCAAACAAAACACTCTTAGGGTGTCGACACAGAGGACGCTGTTATATATACAATAATCACTATGGAAGGCAGAGTCAGGCCAACATGAGTGATGACAGGGATGGGAGGGATGGGGGAGGGGGGGGGGGGGTAAGGGGTGCAGAGAAGAGAAACAGAGCGAAACTGTGAGGAAGAAAAAGCAACATGGAGTGAGGGACAGGGAGGGAGCGAGTGAGAGAGAGAGAGAGAGAGAGAGAGAGAGAGAGAGAGAGAGAGACAGACAGACAGACAGACAGACAGAGAGAGAGAGAGAGAGACAGACAGACAGAGAGACAGAGACAGACAGACAGACAGACAGAGAGACGGACAGACAGACGGGCAGGCAGGCAGGCAGGCAGGCAGACAGACAGAAAAATAGAAAGACGTAAAGAGAGAGACAGACAGACAGACAGACAGAAAGAGAGAGACAGACAGACAGACAGACAGACAGACAGACAGACGGACCGACGGACGGACAAACATACATACATACAGACAGACAGACAGACGTTCATGGAGGGGAACGGAAGAAATGGATGCAGAAAGAATAACGTAGATTTCTTACACAGTGGATGACACTCACTCACGCACGCACTCACTCACTCAAACACACACACATACTCACTCACTCACTCTCTCTCTCTCTCTCTCTCTCTCTCTCTCTCTCTCACACACACACACACACACACACACACACACACACACACACACACACACATGCACACACACACCGACTCCACAAAACCAGCCAGCCCCTTACCGTTGAAGGAGACGTTGAGCAGGTAGTCCTTTAGCAGCCTCTCCCCGTCGATGGTCTTCAGCCTTTTACACACCCCGAAGGCCTGTGGCCCGCACACATCCTGCTGCATGCGGTGAAAGGCGATGGCCAGGGCGTACACGGCGTCGTAGATGAACTGAACCTTGCTCTCCTGGTTCTCCAGCTTGCGGTTCACCTTCTCGTCGCCCGTGCACGGCCGCATCCCGTCCATGGACTTGCCCCAGCTGCACTTGTGCACCTCCTGCCAGTACTCCGTGTACCACGGGTTGCGCTTGTTGTTGCGAGGGCTCAGCTTGAGGAAGTAGTCCTCGAACTTCTGGATCGCCGTGGACTGGAGCTCCAGCGTGATGGCGCCTTGGGCGACCATCTGGTTGTTCTTCACCGGCGCCATCCGGTTGCCCCAGGCGTCGCTGGCCACGAAGATGAAGCGGTTGGAGGTGTTCCTCCTGGAAGCTGCATCCAGCAGCCCCACAGCGTCCTCCGTCCGCACGAATACGATGACCACCCGCGCCTCTTCCTTGGCCAGGATCTCCGTGATGGCCTTGTCGTACTCCAGGTTGGTCGCTTTGGCCTGGATCTCCACCGAGGCGGCGATGCAGATGTTCTTCGCCCGAGCCTCCTGCTTGAAGTAGTCCATGCCGGATTTGCCGTACTCGCCCTCAGACTGCACGGTGGAGACGTAGGTCCAGTTGAAGGCCGACACAATGTCTACCAGCGCCTTGGCCTGCA
>CM065721.1:25991265-26038765 GCA_033310375.1 Conus canariensis
GTAGTTCTCATGACCTAAACAATACACCACAAAGCATGTGCCCTCGTCTATCGTTCAGCATGTGCCCTCGCCTATCGTTCAGCATGTGCCCCTCGCCTATCGTTCAGCATGTGCCCTCGCTTCTCGTTTAGCATGTGCCCCTCGCTTATCGTACACTGTCCTTTGCATTCCCAGACACCGTGACAGCCTTCCTGTGCAGCCACCTTCTGGTTCTTCCTACCGTGCCTCTGTTATCACCAAACGACAGCCTGGCCCGGAAGTGCTTTGATGCGTTGCCACCAACGCGCGACATGCACAGGAAATAACCACCTCCCGCTGCATTGTGGGATGGACCCAGTAAAACCGGGATGGACACGCTAGTCTGGGATCCAGTGTGAATGTTCGTGGTCATGCTTGTTTGCGTGATGCCAGGTAGGGTCCAGGTCCAACTGCCAGTGCTGAGAAAAGCGAAATGAGAGGGACAGGAAGAAGGGGCGGGGGAGGGGGTGGGGGGCAGACCATCAAAATAGCATCTAATTTCAGTAATCATGACGTCTCCCCACAGTATACTTTTCAAGTACAGGGGTGAAATGTTCGCTGACCCAGACCGTGCTGCGTGTGGCCATAGTTTGACGGGCTCTGGCAGACAAAAGCCGAATGCTTCCAGATGAAAGAGATACTGCACGAGTCTAAATTCATTACGTTTCTCTCATCATTATTTCGTGGTGTTCTGTGAACTGCCGATGGATTCCCTCGAGTATTCATATGTTATTTGGCCTGATGCTCCTCAGAATGATGCATATTATCTTCATGGTAAGACAGATATCATCAACCGTAGGTTTTTTCCAGTATAATTTTGTATCTCAGCGTACAGTCCACTAGTTCACTAACTTTTCGAAGTCATCAAGCTACTCTTTCCTCTTAACCTCGACTGTTAAGCACTGACCACCTTGAAAACATAATTATGGCTGTAAAATATCCGTGAAGTCTCATCACTAAAAACAGGTGCGTGTGGAATTTACAGCCCATGGAGAGGTGATGAGAGCCATTCCGTTTATATGTCAGTGTGCCCCTAGACTATAATGGATCTGCACCTGTCCGCTTGCAAGCCGCAATCGACCGTACAAAAACAATGGTTCAAGGCCCTAATAGGACAGCCCAATTTCCACCCTCCCAGCCATTACTGGAGGGGTGGGAGTGGTAGAGAAGGTTCAATCGTCTTGATATTGTCTCACCCTTCTCCTCCCATTTCCACCCCCACCCCCACCCCCACCCGACTTGTCTCCTCCCTGATGGCCATCTTTGTATGTCAAAACAGACAGAGCCAGCTGATGATGCGGTGGCAGAAAAAAAAGAGATCAAAGTCGCATTGATTTTTCCATTGTCTCCTTGCTCGACATGGAAGCTTTGCTCCTCATGATAGACTTCACTGCTTACCCCCACTCCACTCCCCTCCCAAACCATTTCTGACCCCAGTCCCATCCCCTCGCACCATAACCACTCTCCTTCCTGTTGTATCCAAGCTCCTTCCGAGCGTTCTGCATCACGTTTATCTTCTGCAAGCATTTGCCACTAACGTTCAGCCAGCGAACGTTTGATGTATTTTATCTAAAACAGTCAGCGAAGTAATGTTTACTGTGTTTGTCACACGTCAGTGTAAGACTGGTTGGTTTGTCTCAAAGATTCAGTGATTGAATGTCTTGTATGAATGTCACTAAAAGTCTGTGAACGAACGATTAGTGAGTCTATCACCAAAAGGCAGTGATAAATGATGTTCAGTTTGTTAATGTTTGTGGTTGTGTTGAGCAGGATAGTCAGTGATCGAATACTTATCAACAACAGTCAGCAATGAATGGTTGTTGTGTGTGTTACAACAGTCAACGAACGATTGTTTGTCATCACAAGCCAGCAAATAAACGCTTAATGTGCGCTTAATCTTGTGATCAACAGTGGTTGAGCTATATGTTTGGTGTATTTAAATAAATGAGGAAAACGACCACATCTGGGAGACAGAAAGACAAAATAACCAACCATCTTCATTTTCTTTTATATTTCCCCTTTGGCGAAGGCTGCATGTTTACTGAGTGGGGCTGGAAGCAAAATGCTGACAGTGATTTTTGAAATAACATTGATTTTGCTGGCAAAATGCCTGCATCAGTTACAACTGATCACATCTCATTTGTCATGAACATAAGAGCCTCATTGCCTCCGCTTATGCATCGATCTATCAGGCTTCTCTGGCCAAAAACGGATTGAATGACTCCATCACCACACTGGACTTAACAAGATCAGACGTCAGCACAATGCGATTAACCCGACACAATATACTTGTCATCTGTGCATTCGGTTTTTGCCTGCTATGGCCCACCAAATTGTAACCACAGGCAGGGCTGATGCACTCGTTGCTTTTAAAACCAAATTGACTTGGGGGGAGGGGGAGGAGGGGGGGGGGGGCGAGAGTGAGAGAGAGAAAGAGAGAGAGAGAGAGAGAGAGACAGAGAGACAGAGACAGAGACAGAGACAAAGAGAGAGACAGAGAGAGAGAGAGAAGAAGAAGAAGAAGAAGTAGAAGTAGAAGAAGAAATTCGGCTAGAAGATCTGATTATTTAAATCACATTATCGGGTTTTCCTCCCTGATTTGCCAGTAGCCACTGACGGCAGAAGCAGCACGGTAGCTGACATGACATGACTTCTGGAGGTAGGCTTTCATTTGGCGGTTAAAGAGTCAGCATCCAAACTGCGGGTATCTCAGGTGCATTTCAAAAGAAACTATAGAGAATTTGGAAAATAATGAAGGGTCACCTCTTGTACATCCATTCATGTAAATATTGATAGATAGAAAGATAGACAGAAAGATAGACAGATAGACAGGCAGATAGAAGATATGAAAGAAACAGACACTAACAACACTGACAATAATGCAATATACAGCCTGGTCTCTGATTCAGCATGCTTGATTTTAAAAAATCTACTTCACCTTCAATATCAAGAAGATTAATGTTGTCTTCTAAAGCTAGACTACCAAACGAACAAGTTTTCAAATCATGCACCACCTTTGTTTTTCCCCGTTCACTGTAAATCACACCATTCTCTGGCTGAAGGATGAAATAATGGCGATTCTCACATTAAAAAAAATTCGTCTGGTGACAAGCACCGACATTTTGATGTGATGTGGATGAGGGGTGGAAGTGGACAGTGGGACTCTTCCTGTGTTTCATGATGTCAAAGAACACAAACGTTTAGCAGGGAGTTTGTGCTTTGTGCCATAGTTTGGTTAGCATGCAAACGATAGCAGGGACAGAAAAAGTGCCAGGAAAGGGAATGGAGAAATTGGGAGGAGCGGGAAAAAAACCCTGCATTCCTGGCGTATTTTAGTTCTCTTTTGATTGGCGTTTTAAAGTCCACAACGAGAATTGGAGAACTGCATTTGGCAGGAAAATGAAGTTAGTCACAAATTCATGACGATGCAGTTATCATCTCTGAACACATGTAATCAATGATAACTATAGTTCTTCTTTGTGTTACTTGTGTGTGCACACGCTCTTTGTGTCTGTGTACATGTGTGCGTGCGTGCGAGTGTGTGTGTGTGTGCGTGTGTGTGTGTGTGTGTGTGTGTGTGTGTGTGTGTGTGTGTGTGTGTGTGTGTGTGTGGCCTGATAAGCGCGCCATCATGTGTGTTATAGTATCTTAGGAGAGCTGAACGTGCATCCCTGTATCCGCTTCCCAATTTTCTTCCATTTCCATGTACAAAACAAGACATGGGTGTCACACACACACACACACACACACACACACACACACACACACACACACAGAGAGAGAGAGAGAGAGAGAGAGAGAGAGAGAGAGAGAGAGAGAGAGAGAGTTATTTCTATACCAAATCAGAAGTAATCTAATAATGATAACAATGCATGGAGAGGAAGAGGCATGAGGGACAAAACAATAATTAGATTATCAGAAGTATAAGAAGCTGTCGAAATATCATCCTTCCCAAACAAACACCTAGATTCCTTGTTTTTCACTCATTTATTTCATTCTAATTTAAAAAAAAAAAAAAAAAAACTTGTTTCATTGATTTTCAAGATCCCTTTAAAAACTCAGTGCTCCAGGACCTGTGACGTCAATGCCATGATGCGGCAAAATACGACGTCATAGCTATGGCAACCAAGACACAGCTATGGCCACCACTCCCTCCTGACTATTGGATTTCCTGACACAAAGAAGCAAAACGACGATGAAGCGGAAGAGGGAGAGAGAGTGCGATCCGAACCCAGAACAAGTAATTCAGAAAGAAAGGTCTCTGAAAGAGAAAGCTCCCTCCATCTTCCATCCTCCTCCTCTTCCTCCCCACGAACAGACAATGCATCTTGTCGTATGTGATTCCCGCGTCCAGCCGGTGAAGGAAGAAATTAATCCTCCCCCAATACTCCATACAGCCAGGGCAGAATTAATCTCATACGGCAATCACACCCTTGGGGGATTAAGAAGGACTCGAAGCGTCCAGACTCACTTCACATCCTGGAAGATGCTGACAGGGCTGATTTGCCTCCAGCATTTCTTAGTGAATGAAGCTTTTGTGGCAGAGATTAACAATGGTTCTTAAATAAATCTGAAAGGTAGGAGATTGTGAAAAAGATAGATTACTCTGTCTGTCTGTCTGTCTGTGCCTCTTACACACACACACACACACACACACACACACACACACACACACACACACACGCACAAATATATATATATATATATATATATATATATATATATATACATACATATCCATGCACGTTTACACCACACACACACACACACACACACACACACACACACACACACACACACACACACACACACAAACTTGAAAAGAACATGGAGGAGGGAGAGGGAGACAGTGAAAGAGAGTGAGAGGGGCACAGAGAGAGAAAGAGAGGTAGAGAGAGAGCGAGAGGAAGAGGACGAGAGAGAGAGAGAGAGAGAGAGAGAGAGAGAGAGAGAGAGAGAGAGAGAAGAGAGAGAAAGGGAGAGACAGAGAGCGGGCGAGTGTGTGTGCGTGTGTGTGTGTGTGTGTGTGTGTGTGTGTGTGTGTGTGTGTGTGTGTGTGTGTGTTGTGAGAGAGAGAGAGAGAGAGAGAGAGAGAGAGAGAGATCCCATTATGAGAGCAGAATCAAATCTCTGGCACATGTCTAGGAAGCAAAATACATCCGAGTAACGAAGATCCTCAGGATGGACAAGACACACCTTTCACAGTTTTAAACCATTGTGTGTATCTCATGAATGAAACAGACTGTTTTAAACCATTGTGTGTATCTCATGAATGAAACAGACTGTTTTAAACCATTGTGTGTATCTCATGAATGAAACAGACTGCAGCATTTCAAGAAGACATACTTGTGAAAAATGTCTGTTTCATATTCTGTATGAAATATCAAATAAGCGCTACTTTGAACCTTGGTTCTTGTTTTTTTTTTCCTCGGGTATTTTAGCTCATGTATAAGTTGATGTACGGAGCTGCAAAAATAAATCGCCATCTCTATTTAACTTACATTTGCTTTAAATCAAACTGTGGGCTAAGTGACTGTACAAGCATGAGAGCTGTTCCCTTGTATGGTCTGCTGCAGTATTTGTTCATGGCGTCTGACAAGACAGTTTCATATACGTAGTATTCACACCCAGACATTAACCCGACTCTCAGGCTGACAATCCGCAACCCTGCACGTCCCAGCTTGCTTACAAAAAAAAAAAAAAAAAAAAAAAAACGATGACAGCGGCGACAGGGGACGGCAGGATGAGGGTGGGCGGGAAATGGGATGGAGAAATTGCAGGGGGAAAAAATCAAAACAGACCAGGGGAAAAAACAACTTCTCCGAATCCTTTTTGTTCACTTCTGAATAAGGCCAAACAGGCGCTCACCAGAGAAAGAAATAGAAAAGAACAAAATCTTCTTCCCTTTTTCTCTTCTAACATTTTGTGATGCTGATCTCGCATGAACGTCTTTTTTTGTGATCGAACTATTATCTTTATTGTCCTTTATGAATTATAGTTAAACAACCACAGTGAGCTTTTTCACTTTTTTTTTCGCCTGTGGTCAGAGCTCCATGTTTACCAGACGAGGCTGGAATATGCAGACGGTCAATTTTGAAATTACACTAATTTTGTTGGGAAAAGGCTTTCATCAAATGCAAATAATCAGATTTCATTTACAATGAACATAACAGCCTTACTGGTTCCGTTTATGCGTCGATCTGCGACTGCCAAAACTGCTTGCAAGACGTCCTAACTGCTTGGATTTAATCAGATGAGAGCTTGGCATAATGGGATGAACCCCATACAATATATGCTATCATCTACGTTCTTTCAGCTTTTCCGTGCAATGACCCATCGAGCTGCAGCAGTTGGCAAGGTCGCTGCACACTTTACTGGTAAAACAAAAAAAAATTAGTTTCAGAGTGAGGTGACTGCGGCCGGAAACTGAAACAAATTCCAGAGAGAAATGATAATTTCCGCCACACAAAAAGGGACAAACAAATTACACGTCATAACGCGACGAGTTTCGACCTTTTTTAGTCTTCTTTAGGCAAGATAAACAACGTTCAGGACAATGAAAACGAATAATGAGCAGTCTCTTGTCCTCTCCAATTGGGCGCAACATGGACGTTGAATGACCACGAGGCCGTTGGAGAGGAGACAATGCAAGTTAGAATGATAATGATGATAATAATGATAGCGATAATATTAATGATGATGATGATAAAAATTATAGAGGATTGCTACCACATTTGGTACTAACATGACGATAGTAGTAGTTGTAGTAGTAGTAGTAGTAGTAGCAGTAGTAATAGTAGCAGTAGTAGTAGTAGTAGTAGTAGTAGCAGTAATGGCTATACAGGCAAAAGCGGAGAAAGGAGAGGGGTTAGAGGATTGTCGAACAGCATGGTTGTGGTGGCAACAGTGTTAGTGGCGATGATAATAGTGATAATGATGATGGATGGTACTACTACTATTACTACTACTACTACTGATCATCAATCATCATCATCATCATCATCATCAATCATCATCATAACAGCAACAAGAACGATTACGATGAGAATAATGGTATTATTATCATCATCATCATGACAAGAACATTAATAATGACAGGAATGGTAACAGTACTACTGGTGATAATAATATCGTAAAAAAGTAATGGTAATAAAAATAATATCAATAACAGTAATTGATGATAACAGTAATAATGCAGGAGAGGAGGAAGAGGAAGAAGGAGGAGGGTGAAGGGGGGGGCGGGGGCAGGAAGAACAAAGAGAAAGAGAATGATACAGATTATGAGAGAGATGGAATCAAATACGTACATTATTTGTTACAATCATAATCATGATTATAACCATATAACATTGATGGTAATGATACGGGAAAGCTGGAAAAAGGCAGGTTGGTGTGCAAGAAATGTAGTAATGTATAATGATAATATCTAATAATACTAGTAAAGATAATAGTTGTAACAGTTACGAAGTTGTAACAACAGTTATAGAGCCGGAAAAGTTTAAAAACAAAGAAGCAAACAAACAAGAGAAAAAACAAGGAGAGAGAGAGAGAGAGAGAGAGAGGGGGGGGGGGAACCAAAAGAAAAAAAGGGAAAGAGCGGGGGAAGGTCTGATCACTGGAATTCGATCTTGGGTTTTTCCAATAATTTTCTGTCCTCTCCTTCGCCAGTGTCAGTCTGACAGCGAAGCAACATGGTGTCTCGCAGGTTAACACAGCCACCAGCACTTTGACTGGCGGATCACAGATTATCGTGTGCTTTCTCGATTTTTGTTCCCGCCCCGTCAAAAAATGCACAGGGAGTTTTATGTGCACGCTCAATATCGGCGACAACGCATATGGAGACTTTCAACGCCAGGCTTTCGTTTGCAGGAAAAGGAGCCGGCCGGTGGACTATGCGTTTGTGGGTATCAGTCGAAAGGAGCTTTATAGAATTCAGCAAATCATGTAAGCCGACATTTACACACACATATACATACACATACGCACAAACACGCACACACGACATTCAAACGCGCACGCAAGCGCATGTATCTGTCAGTCAATCGATCGATCGATCTAACGATCTATCTAAATATATGTATGCATATGATGGCTATGTAGATATATAGGTAGATAGAAAGATAGACAGATAGACAGGCAGACACACAGACAGGCAAATAGACGGATAAGAGACACAGGTGAAAATCAGCATCAAGTGCTAAACAACCTAGTTTCGTCTATCCATTTAAAATTCACTTTATCTTTAACACGCACACACACGCACGCACAGACGCATGCACACACACACACACACACACACACACACACACACACACACACACACGCACTACGCACGCACCACACACACACACACACACCACACACACACACACACACAACACACACACACACACACAACACACACACACACACACACACACACACGCATACAAATGTTGACATTTAAGCTGCAGCTCTGGGGGAAAAATTATGTAACACCATCAATCTTTCTCCGTTCATTAAACAAGAGAACATTCTCTGGTCGCCGAATGACATTATGGCAGTTCTCACACTGAAAGAGCAGCATGTGGCAGGCACCAACCGTTTCACATCATGAGAAAGACAGGCAAAGGTGGACAGACGGGTCTTAGCTGTGTTTCGTGATGCAAAGGAAGCTGAATAATAAACGAGGAGTTTGCGTTTCATACGATAGTTTTTTTACCCGAGAACGATGACAGGCACAAAGGAAGGGGGCAGCGTCAGGGTGGATGGGGAGACTGGACGGAGAATCTGGGAGGACCGGGGGACAACAGAAAAGAAAAAGGACAGCATCTCCGACTCACTGTCACTCTCTTTGGATTGGGTCAAATTCCACGAAAGTTGCATTATTTTGGCAGAAAATGAGATGAAGAGAATTGCACATTCATGATGATGCAGTTGTGTTCTCCGTGGGCTTGTAATAAACAATCAGCACAGTCGTTTCTCGTTTGCTTGTGTGTGTGTGTGTGTGTGTGTGTGTGTGTGTGTGTGGTGCGTGCTGTGCGTGCATGCGTGCGTGCGTGCGTGCGTGCGTGGTGTGTGTGTGTGTGTGCGTGTGTGTGCGTGTGTGTGTGCGCGCGCGCTCATATGTGCGTGTCTTTATATATGTGTTAGTGTATGAGACACTCCAGTGTATTGTGAATCATGCAACCCTCCCATTCTGCTCCCTTCACCCCATCCTGAACTTCAGTCTTTCATCTCCACAAAACAGGCAGCAGCGCACACAGCGTAATTCATTACGAAAATGGGACTGAATTGCACGCAAGCGCTCTCGCAAGTAGGCGAGTGCGCGCGCGCACACACACACACACACACACACACACACACACACACACACATATATATATATATTATATATATATATATATATATATATATATATAACTGAGCCACAAAAGAAACGCAAATGGAGGGGTAGGTAGGGGTGAATATAATTAATGGCACTGTAGGTGCGCTGTGACCATATATTCCGTGCGGTCATGAGTCAGCATTAGACCTAGTGTGCAGCACGTGCAAATCAGGTCAGTGTCACTAGAAATGAGCTCACACCGGCGCCATGAACGTGGAAGCGCGTTTTTGCATGTGCAAGGCGAATGCAAACGGTCATGTCAATCTTTTTTCGCTGAACAGTATTCACACATCACTAGGAATAAAAACCCAGGCTGTCACGCCCTGGCAAAGCAATCACTTCCACATGACCAGAATGCCAAGACTGAGCGCCGTCGACAGAGAAAGAGCCATAGGGCGACTCCAAGCCGGAAACCGTGCTGCACAAGTCGCAGCTGCGTTTGGCGTGGCTGTTTCTACAATTTGTCGTTTGTGGGCCAGGTTCCAGGCAAATGGCGACGCTCGGGACAACCCACGAAGCGGCAGACCCCGTGTAACGACTGCGCGACAAGATCGGGCGATTCACCGCCGTCACCTGCGTGCCTTATTCACTTATGCAACGGAAACGGCCAGAAACACCATTGGCAGGCATGGTGCACCAATTTCTGGTGAAACTGTGCAGCGTCGATTAACAGAACATCACCTGCACTGCCGCCGTCCCGTAAGGCGACCTGTTCTTACTCCAAGACATAGGCAACAACGACTGCAATGGGCTCAGCAGCACCGGAACTGGAACTGGCGGCAATGGAGGGGCATCCTCTTCACAGACGAGAGCCGATACTGTGTTCATCATGCTGATGGCCAAATCCGGGTGTGGAGGAGGCGCAACCAGAGGTATGCCAACAACAACGTCCACGAGATCAACGCTTGGGGAGGTGCGAGCATCATAGTATGGGGAGGAATCAGCCTCAACCAGCTTGTTGGGCCTATTGTTTTCCTAGACATTGGCCCTGGTCACGGAAATGGCGTTACTGCGCAGCGATACACTGACCAGGTGTTGAGGCCCGTTGTTGTGCCCCACTTCCAGCAGCACGGCCACCTCACTCTCCAGCAGGACAATGCTCGTCCACACACTGCCAGAGTCACCACAGACTTCCTGCAGCAACAGGGCATCAGAGCTCTGCAGTGGCCCTCGCTGAGCCCTGATTTGAACCCTATCGAACACTTCTGGGACCATCTCAAACGGGAGCTGAATGCTGTTCAGCCGAGGCCAACCACAGCCCGTCAGCTAGAGCAGGCACTGAGGCAGATCTGGAACAACGTCAACATGGCCACCGTCAACCGTCTGATCCACTCCATGCCCGCCAGATGTCAGGCTGTTATCAACGCTCGTGGGGGACACACTCGTTACTGACCCTCTCCGTGACACTCATGACACGTGACCACTTTTTGCTTCAGCCAACAATAAGAACACTAAAGCCAGAAACTCAATGGTTGCATTCAATTCATTTCAATGGCTGCAATTAAATGTCAACAACATGAGAGTATATTGAATGGACCCATCGTTTGCGTTTCTTTTGTGGCTCAGTATATATATATATATACTATATATATATATATATATATATATATATATATATATATATCGAGAGAGAGAGAGAGAGAGAGAGATGAAGGAATAACTACTGACATGCCACGTAAGTCATGGCGATGACAGCCCAGCTGACGACGGAAGCCACGTCAAGATACCATGTGATGACAGGCCGAGGACGCCATAGCCCTCATCACCAACAGTCACGTTTTCTGCTGCGCTTGTATTCTCTGCGTAACTCTCGCTCCCTGATTAAGCGCGCTTGGTTTAACTCCTAATGAAACGTGGATACCTGGTCTGCAGACCACATGGTCCCTCCCACACATTCAACAGACGGAAATCACAGTGAAAGTTTTCAGTACTCAGCTTATCGCACAGGCCGACCAATGCGTACATCTGTATATACCTAGGTGTAGATGAAAACTGAAACAAAACAGAAATAATCTGTTTTAGCTTCGTTCGGTTTACTTCTCACATAAATCTTTGACAGAAAAAAAGAATAAATCTTTGATTAAAAAAAAATGTTTTCTGAAAACCGGAACAGTCAAAGAATAAATCTTTTTACACTATATACTGTTTTGATTTTTTTTTGTGTATGTGTGTTCCATTAATAGACAAGACACAAAATGAACCTTTTTGATGTGATCTAAACTTCGACACGCTCTGCATCGACAGATTTCGAAACGGCCTGTGATTGGTGTACATTTTCTGTCCATTGTTCTCTCTCTCCAGTTTACACTTTCAAAGCTATCGTTCTCATGATGTTAACAACCCCCCCCCCCCCCTCCGAAGCATGTGCTCCCCAACCCTCCCGGCTTACCGCATAGCCCTCGCCTACCGTTCACAGTGCTCTGCGCCCCAGACACCGTGGGAGCCCTGCTGTGCCGCACGTGAAGCCTCATGGGGTTCTTGCTGCCGTAACTCTCTTAACGCCCAATGACAGTCTGGTCCGGAAGTGCTCTGATGTGGTGCCGCCGATTTGCGATATGCACAGGAAATAACCCACCTCCTGCTGCATTGTGGGACAGACCTTTACTGGGCACGGACACGCCAGTCTGGGATCCAGAGTGAACGTTGGCAGTTACGCTGACTTGCCAAACGCCACGTTGTGCTCCATCCGCCAGTACAGGGGAAAAAAAAAGAACGAACGAGAGACAGGAGTAGCCGGGGAAGGAGGGGGGTGGGGGTCGGTGGAGGATGTGAGGGGGGCGGGGGGGGGGGGGGGGGGGGCAGACCAGCAAAATAGCTTCTAATTTCAGTAATCAACCCGTCTCTCCGCATGATGTTTTTTCAAGTATTGGGGCGAAGAGTTCGTTGACCCAGACGGGTTGCGTGTGGTCAGAGTTTGATGGGCTCTGACGGGCAACAGCTGAATGCGTCCAGATGAAAGAGATGCCACAAGCGCCTTACCTCACTGCGTTTCTCTAATATCTTTTGATACTCTGTGGACTGCTGATGGTCTCCCTGAATTATTTTATTCCTATGTTCTTTAGCCCTAGGCTTTCTGGAATGATACATAAAATAAGGTATTGACGATATTATCTTCATGGTAAGACAGGTATCCTTAACTGCAAATTTATTTTTATATCTGAACGTACAGCCAACTAATTCTTTGATTTTTCGGAGTTATCAAGCTGACCTTTTGATCTTAATGTCAACAGTTAAGCATGGATCACCCCGAATATGGCTGTGTAATATCTGTGATTTTTTAATCACAAAAAGCAAGTGCATGTGGAATTTGCAGCTCTTGGAGATGAGATGAAAGCAGTTCCATTCACTGGATGCAACATCCAAGTGTTGTGTAAGCCTTACAGTTTTAGCGTGAGGACCTATCGGTGTGTGTGTGTGTGTGTGTGTGTGTGTGTGTGTGTGTGTGTGTGTGTGTCCCCAAATCAAAATAAAGAGATAAGAATGCGAACACAAATGATTCGCTTATTTATAGAGTGTAGTTAGGAAGGTAAAATTCTACAGCCTACTGGCCGGAGGGAATGTTAACTATTAACCTTCTGCTGCTTTAACTTCCAAAATCAGGTATTTGTTTACTGTTGGGTGCACAGAGAGGGCTCTAAAGCCATAAAAATTCTGACTTCATTGGTGAGACGAACTCCCCATCGTCAGCTGTACAGGCAAACGCTCTAAACATTTGACCACGACCCCCTCCCCCCTAACTTTGACAGATGCAGAAAGAAAAGAAAATCTGACAAGTTCAGCGCTCCCTAATAATACGATCAAGTAACTCACCAGTGATTCATTGAGCAGCCAACCACGCGGTTTTGTGGTTCAGTTAACCACTATGGCAGTATTACATTTTCTGAAAAGCATCATTCCCCAGCTCCTTAACTGGGACACACAATTATTTCAAATCGCTACATAGTGGATGCCATCCTCGCCACACACGGGTGAAAAAAGGGAGTTACATGC
This sequence comes from Conus canariensis, assembly GCA_033310375.1. NCBI lineage: Eukaryota > Metazoa > Mollusca > Gastropoda > Neogastropoda > Conidae > Conus > Conus canariensis. Next base: position 26,004,641 of record CM065721.1, read on the forward strand.
TGCGTGTTGCTCTCCTGCAGACCTTCTAAAATCGATTCCATCAGTGGCCATGAACGTCTAGCTTCTATCACTTCACTACAGGACAGCCTTGGTCGTTGAAAGCGCAAGATCCTGCTTTACCGGCAGGAACATCACAGCAAGAGCCACTTTAAAGATGATGGAGAGGATTTTTCACATGAGCTGGTATTTGTTCATTCGTATGTAAGGTAATGCAACACTAGGGACAGCCAGGCAGTCACACATCAATAAACATCACTGTTCATTACTGCCCCTGGTCAAATAATTGTTGAAATCATTCAGAATTGATTGTGAACGTGAACAGTTTTTATATCCCCCTACCACACACACACACACACACACACACACACACACCACACACACACAACAACACACACACCTCGAGATCAACAGCAAAACTTTCCATCCTCCAGAAAGTCTGCAGCAAAACTGAGAGCAAAACCTTGGCCATTGTCCACCTGCACGCTGCATGCAGAGTTGTGGATGTCCTGCTAACGGTGTGTGTTCCTTACTCACAGGGCCGAGCCAACTGACGGAGAAGTTTATAGACATCACAGGGATATGTTTATGGGGACCGGAACCAGGCCACCGAGACACCTAGTCATGTTAAAGGTCAGGTGCACCTTGAGTCACGGTGACCTGTTACAGAGCAACATGATCAAAGGATAAATGAGATTTATGTCACAGACAAACTGACTCTTGGAAACAAGGCACAGTGGCACCCAACCAACGTGGTATTAACTGGATCGCGGTGACTTTTCAGGTTCAATACGTCAAAATACCCTCCACCGAATCAAGGCCATATGTGAAGCAAAGTGATCCAACATGGTCACCACGACATTTAGCGTCCATGAATGCCCCTGAGAGATAACAGACACGTTGTACTGTCCTGTCACTGAGCTTCGTCTGCCAACAAGAAAGAGACACAGCGACCCTTTGGGTGTGACAACCTCTGAATCAAGTGTCCACAAGCCTGTGAATTCATTTTCGCGACATATTTGCCCCCTGTCCAAGCTGACAGCAGAAACATCTGAAAGCTGTGGATTTCCGCAAAACAAAATGACCCTTCTATCTGCATAAAGATCTGTCCATTTAATTCTGTCGGACTTCATTCAAAGACACAGACTCTATCTGTCGAAAGCTATAACCAAGAGGTTTCCCCTGACTGATCGATTTCTGCCCACAATCATAAAAGTGTCAATACTGGTTCAAAGGCGCGCATGCCAGATGCAGCCGGAAGTAGTCTACTACTTCCCGTTTTTACTTCCCCTCTCGAGCTAAATTCAACTCTGAGGGAGGTGTTTATAGAAACATAAATGATCACTTACGCCAGATTCTGATTCTTCACCAAGCGGTGTAAAGAGCAATGAAAGGAAAATGTAGTCTTTATCACCAGTCTTACATTTCAAAATTACTGCTATAATGTCACTGTGTCCCAATACCATCATGGCGCAATACCTATCTGCTTGTCAACCGCAAACGACTGTACAAAGACGATAGTTCAGGGCCCTTACGGGATGGCCCGTTTTCCATCCTCCCTAGTCACTGCTGAAAGAGTGGGAGTGATGGTAGAAGGTTCAATCGTTTTGATTTTGTCCTCTCCCTCCACCCCCCCCCCCCCCCCAAACACACACACACACACACACACACACACACACACACACACACACACACACACATACTCCCCGACCCCATTCTCTCTCTCTCCCGTGGCTCACTTCCTCCCTGATGGCTATCTTTGCATGTCAAAAACAGAGCCAGATGATGATGCGGTGGCACACACACACACACACACACACACACACACACACACACACACACACACACACAAGATCAAAGTCGCTTTGATTTTGTCCGCTGTCTCCCTGCTCAACACGGAAGCTTTGCTCCTCGTAACGAACTTCACTGCTTCGCTCCTCTCCACCCCTCTCCTCAACCAACTCTTCCTCCACTCTGGCCCCTTCCCTTCCCAATCCTATTTTCTTCCTAGAGTGGTACCTTTGCTGCTTGCGAGGGGACTGCATTACGTTTATCTGCTGCAATCATTCTCCGCTAACAGTCAGCAAACGAACGTTTGGGTGTCTTTTGTTCACGACAGTCAGCAGAGTCATATTCGCCATGTTTGTCACACACAAATAAACCCATGTTCAGTTTGTCGCAGACAGTGAGTGACTGAATGTTTTGTATAATTGTCACAACAATGAGCCTGTCACTAAAAGCAGTAATGAATATATGTTCTGACTGTTTGTAGCTGCGCTGGTGACGATGGTCAAGGAACGAATACTTGGTGTTTGTTACCAACAGTCAGCAATAAACGTTTGTTGTGTTTGCCACCAACCCTCAACCGACGATTCTTTGTCACAAGTCCAATAAATGTTTGATGTCCGCATAACCCGGTAAAAAACAATCGTTGAGCAGATGTTTGGTGCGTCTGGAGAAATCGGGAGGTACTGCAACACAGAAACAGCACCTCCCAGTGGCAGAATGACATAAATCGGCAACCAGATGCGCAAAGAGAACTGAGTCCATATGCATATGTGTTGCACGGTGGATGTTTGTGTGTGTGTGTGTGTGTGTGTGTGTGTGTGTGTGTGTGTGTGTGTGTGTGTGTGTGTGTGAGAGAGAGAGAGAGAGAGAGAGAGAGAGAGACGGGCGAGAGACAGATAAAACATTTTTGTATCCAAAATCAAATCTAATTACACACACACACACACACACACACACACACACACCACACACACACACACACACACACACACACACACACAATGTACTGAGCGTACGAGACAAAACAAACAACTGATGACCAAAATCTTAGATACCCGATGAAAACCCAATCTTCCCAACCTAACTCCTAAATTCCTCTTCTTTTCTTTTTTTTTTTTTCATTTAGTTCGTTTCGATTTTAGAAAGGCCTTCAAAGATTTCCAGCATCAGCTTCAGTCCTCCAGTGTATGGCCTACTAGAACCAGTGACGTCGGCAACGACGTCACAGCAAAATACGACGCCATTGCTGTGACAGCCACAAGGCAGTTCTGGCCAACACTGCCTCCTGAGTATTGAGTTTCCTCAGAGGAAGAAGCAAAGCGATGATGAAATGGAAAGAAAAAGTAAAGTGAGAGCGGAATCCAGAATTCCGGTACGTAAACTGGGCAAAAAAGGTGATTAAATAAACCCTCTCCCTCTCTCTCTCTCTCTCTCTCTCTCTCTCTCTATACACATACTGAGACTGCATCTGCAGTCTATGTGGAAGGGTATGTAACTCCTGTGTCCAGCCGGTGAAGGGCAAAATTGATCCTCGCCTAAGACTATGTATATTCAGCAAAAATGATTTTTTTTCCCCGAACAGTGATCATGCTCCCAAACAATTCTGAAAATGTTGTTGCCTCTTCAGTGAAGCTTCTTCCTTCAAATACCAACAGATAGCACATGATTTTCTTCCAGGCGCTTCTTTGTAAAACAGGATTGTGTAAGTGAAGGAACAAAAGTTAAAACAAGATGCAAAGCATATAAACGTACTCCCAGTTTATCCTGAATACGCATGAGATATTCCATAAAGAGGAAAAACCGACTTGGGCTGGTGTAACTGTTAGTAATTGCTATTCTGGTAAACATCGGTCATCATCTGTGACCTATAATGAACATACTTACAAATTTTCAGAAAGATCGGCCAAGTATTTTCTGAGATTTTCCATAGAGAAGAAAACCATTATGGGCCGTTAGTAACGGCTATAACGGTAAACTTAAACATCGGGCATCATTCGTGACCTATAATGAAACATACCTACAAATTTTCAGAAATATCGGCCACGTACTTACTAAGATATTCCATAAAAAAGAATAACCGTTATGGGCCGTTATAGCCGTTAGTAACGACGAAAATGTGGCTCTCCTGCACACAAGCACTCGCGAAAGTATACGCACACACACACACACACACACACACACACACACACACACACACACACACACAGAGAGAGAGAGAGAGAGAGAGAGAGAGAGAGAGATAATAAAAGAACAATTACTGACTACACGCCATGCAAGTCATGACGATTACAGCCCAGCCGACTGCGGAAACCATATCAAGAAATCATGTGATGACAGGCCGAGTACGCAAGTCCCTTCAAAGCATCATGAACAGTTGCGTTGTTTTCTGTTTGCATTTTCTGCAGAATTCTCGCTCTCTAATTAAGTGCGCTTGGTCAAACTCCCAACGTACCGCGAATGCCTGGTCTACATATCAGGTAGTCCCTCCCAAATATTCAACACACAAAGGTAAGAAATTATTGAGCATTAGCAAGAAAGCCTTCAGTTCTTAACTAATCGCACAGGTCAACCAAAGGATGCGTATGTATACAGGTACATACGGAAAAGGAAAAAAAAGGGAGAGAAATATCTGTTTTAGCTTTGTGTTGTTTATTTATCACACAAATCTTCGATTAAAACAGGAAGATGTTATCTTTAAACCGCAACGATCAGACACAAATCTTTTTACACTGTATGCTGTTCTCACTTTTCCCCAGCATTTCGTAAACAGACAAGAAAGAAAATTAATCATTTCTATGTGATCCCAGCTTCAACTTTCTCTAGCTGGACAGATTAACAGAACGGTTTCTATTGTTCATTCTCTCCCTTTCCGCTCTGAAAATCACTGTTTTCATGACGTTGACAATTCGGCACGAAACGTGCGCCCCCTGCCTACCATTCAGCCCTCGCTTATTGTTCACTGTCCTTTGCACTCCCAGACACCGTGACAGCCCTTCTGTGAGGCACGGGCAGCCCCCACCCCCCGTCTCTGGTTCTTCCTACCGTGACTCTCTTATCGCCAAACGACAGTCTGCCCTGGAAGTGCTTTGATGCGTTGCGGCCAATGCGCAGCATGCACAGGAAATAACCACCTCCCGCTGCATTGTGGGACAGACTTGGTTAAATCAAACATGGACACGCTAGTCTGAGATCCAGAGTGAACGGTGGCAGATATGCTAGTGTGCGTGATGCCACGTTGCCTTCCAGTCCAACTGCCAGTGCAAAAAAAAAGAAAAAGAAAGAAAGAACGAGGGACAGGGAGAAGGGGGTAGGCCATCGAAATAGCATCTAATTTCAGTAATCAACCCGTCTCCCCACATTGTATTTTTCAAGTATGGGGGCGAGGAGTTCGCAAACTCAGACGTGTTGTGTGTGGTCAGAGTTTGATGGGCTCTGACAGGCGAAAGCTGAATGTATTGCGATGAAGGGATGCGCCTATCATCACGTTTGTCTGATATCTGGTGATATCCTGCAGACTGATGATGGTCTCCCACAAGTATTTTATTTGCATGTTATTTAGCCTGAGGCTCCCTAGTATGATGTATAAAATGAAGTATTCACCATATCATCTTCATGGTGAAATGGATGTAGTCAATCATAGGCTTCAGTATAGCTTTATATCTCCGAGTATAGTCAACTAATTTTTCTACGTTTTGGATTTGTCAAGCTGACATTTTGCTCTTATCCTCGACTGTTAAGCATGGATTACACTGGGAAAAAAAATGACTGTGTGGTGACCATAAATTCCAATCACAAAAATGTGCATGTGGAATTTGCAGCCCAGGGAGAGGAGATGAAAGCAGTTCTCTTCAAGAGATACAATATTCAAGAGGCTATTTAGTTAGGCCTTAGACTTTTAACGTGAGGGACAGTAGGATTTTGTTCTTGTTGTTCGTTTGTTTGCTTGTTTGTCCCAAAATGAGCAAATAAGAGTTTGAAAGCAAATAATTCGCTACTGAACAGTATGGTTAAAAATTAACCCTAAGACGGTGCCCATCCTTCTCCTCCCGCTGCTTTAACTTCCCAAATCAGAAGCATATTTACTGCTGGGTGGACAGAGTATCAAGAGCGCACAAATCCGACCTCACTTGTGGTACATAGTCACAACTGGCAACTGCTCAGACGAATGCTCTAACTATTTAACTACAAGCCCTTCCTGTACGTCAAACGTAGAAGGAAAGAAAATTGTGGAGTCCAGTACTGCCTAATAGAATGATCGAAATAATTCACAAGTAATTCATAATGTTGCTTGTCACACCGGTTAACGGCTCAGTTAACCATTACGGCAATATTTCATTTCATCAGGAAAACATCATACCCTATCTGCTAAAATGTAACATAAAATGATTTCAAATTGTTACACAGTCGATCCCATAATCAACATACATAGGTGAAAAGAATGTTCCACGTAGCGTGCTGACCTGCCGCAGAGCTCCTAAAATCGATATCATGACTGCGCTTGAACGTCTAACTTCCATTACTACTCTGCAGAATGGCCTTGGGTGTTGAAAGCTCGAAATACCCCTTTACCAGCGGGTACATCGCCGCACGTGCCACTAGAAAAATGATTGAGAGGCTTTTTCACATCAACCGGCGAATGCAACGTACTCAGCAATACTACGGACTAGCGAGTCACACCTCAATACACACCACCATTGATTAATACCCATGGTCGAATGAATGTTGAAATCATCCAGAACAGATCTTGAAAGTGAACGGTTTTTATATTCCCCTGTAAGAAAACGGACCAGCAGCGATTCCTTTCGTCCTAAAAGTCTGCTGCAAAACTGAGAGCACAGACGTGACCATTGTCAGCCATCTTGCTGCATGCAAACTTTTGAGTGTCCTGCTAACGGTGTTCCCAAGTCGCAGGGCTGGGCTGATGCAATTACAAATTGCAACAATATGATGATGGAGACCTGAAACAGGCCAACAAGGCACCTAATCATATGAAAGGTTAGGGTCGTCCTGAGTCACAGTGACCTGTTGCAGAGCAACGTGATCAAAGGATCAATGTGACATATCAAACTGACTCTGGGACACAAGGCACAGTGGCACATATCTAGGTGAAAGGTCAACGTGGCATTAACTGGCATTTTCAGGTTCAATGCGTCAAAATAACCTTCACAGGGTCACGCCAAATCTTTAAGGCCAAAGTGATCCAATAAAGTTTCCATGACCTTTGACCTCGATATACACGACTGAGAGATAACAAAGACGTTGTCACGTGCCAGCCAAAACCAGACGGCATCTGAAGACCGAGGAATACGGCAAACCAAATGGCCAGTCCATTTGCTCAAAGATCAGACATTATAATTCTGTCGGACTTACGACACCTTCAGAGACGCCAACTCTTTTCACCGGAAACTGCAACCATGAGGTTTCACTCGACTGATTGATTTCTGCCCACTATTACAGAAATAAGTGTCAAAGCTGCTTCAGTGCCACACATGACGGATGCGGGTGGAATTCATCTATTACATCCTGAAGTTACACACCCTGTAGAGCTAAATTCAACCCTGAGGTAGATATTTAAAGAAATGTGAGTGCTTGGGCCAAGATCTAACGTTTGACAATGTTGTGCAAAGAGTCATGACAGACGTAATCTTTTTCTTCAGTCTTACCTTTCCAAGTCACTGTTATATGTCATTGTTTCCAAACATCATTACAGTCCCGTACCTGTCTGCTTGCAAGCCGCAACCAATGACACAAAGACAGTGGTTCAGAACCTGATCGAGACGGCCTGATTTCCATTCACCCCAGTTATTGCTGAAGGAGTTGGGGATGATGACAGGAGGATCAATCGTTTGATTCCCTCTCTCTCTCTCTCTCTCTCCACACCACACACACACACACACCACACACACTACACGCATGCACGCACGCACACACACATACACACACGCACACACGCACGCATGCACGTACGCACGCGCGCGCACACACACACACACACACACACACACACACACACGCGCGCGCGCCAACACACACACACACACACACACACACACACACCACACACACACACACACACACACGCCAACACACACACACGCGCGCGCGCGGCGCGCGCGCACACACACACACACACACACACACACACACACACACACACACACACACACACACACGCACACACACCACCCCGTTTTCTCTCTTCCAGTGATTGGTCTCCTCCCTGATGGACTGATTGGTCTCCTCACTGATGGCCATCTTTGCATGTCAAAAGTGACAGAGCCAGCTGATGATGCGGTGGCACAAGAAAGAGATCAAAGTCGCATTGATTTTTCTGCTGTCTCCCTGCTCACCATGGAAGCTCTGCTCCTCATGACAGACTTTACTGTTTCACCCTACTCCATCTCTCTTTCCCACCCCATCTCTTGCTCACGCCCCCTCCCTTTCCAACCCCTCTCCTCCCTGTAGTATTTCTGCTGCGTCCAAAGGCACTGCGTCACGTTTATCATCTGCAAGCATACGCCAGAAACTGCCAGCTACGGAACGTTTGGTGGTTTTTTCCACGACAGTCAGAAAGTAATGTTACCGTGCTTGTCACACGTCAGCGAAGGAATGTTTGGTATATCACAGTCAGTGACTGAATGTTTTGTATGACTGTTATTACCAGTCACTGAACAAATGATTAGCGAGTCTATTCCAAACGGCAGTGATAAATATATGTTCCGATTTTCAATGTTTATGGTTGTGATGGTCACGTTTCATATGTCACAAGCAGTCAGTGACTGAATATTTTGTAATATCGTCACTACCAGTCAACAAACGAATGATCAGTGGGTCTATACCAAATCGCATTGATTCTTCTTCTTCGTTTTCGTTCACTCAGACAGGAACCCCAGAGGCACTGACAAAGGTTGCTGTACGGCGGAAGCCCTCCATTGATCCATAAAGCTTTTCCCTCATCGGTGTGTTGGCAGGCCAGGTCTCTGCCCTCAGCTTTTCATGTGTGGGACAGTCCTGCAGGAAGTGTTCCACTGTCATTGGGGCTGTTACGCGTGGGCAACCTGAAGACTCGCCAATGTGCAATTTTGTGAACATGTGATGTTTCAATCTGGAGTGCCCTGTCTCCAGTCTCACAATGTTCACTTGGTCTGATCAGGGCAGCAGGCAGTATGCATCCCTCTGGTTGAAGTCTGGGTGGTGCTCAAGCCATCTTCTTTTTTTTTGCTTCTCCTTGATAATGCTTTTGATTTCTTCAAAGGAGACTTCCTGCTCCAGTTGGGGCTGCTGTCCACCTTCCTTTGCCAATTGGTCAGCTTCCTCATTGCCATATATATTGCAGAATGTGGGTATCCACTGGATGACAGTGTTCTCAGTGGACTGCTGCAGAATGGCCAGGGTAGAGACAACGAAGTTGAGGTCCTTATTTCGATGATTTTTAACAGCCTGCAGTACTGATAAAGCATCAGAAAAAATGACGACTTTGGTATATATGGCCCCTCATACAGCGTTCTGGCCGCTGACTGTAGTGCATCTGCCTCATCCATCTGTAATATGCATGTGTCCAGATACTCTTTGGGGTATGTTTACTCTGTGTAGTCAAGTGTTACTGCTTTCCTCTCCAGTTCTGACTGTGTGCTCTTTGTTAGAATGCCAGGAATGGTGACTCTGATTTCTGGGAATTGATTTCTTCTCCATGATGGAAGTGAACTGTGTGACGGGACTGTCTTGTTCCCTTGCTGGAAAAGATCAGGATCCTGTCTCTCAAGTCTGCGTGCGTTGTGCACAAGCTGCTGCGCTTCAGTCTGCACTTGGTGGGCTCTAACATTCTTTTGTGCATGGGGTGATTCATTGTCCTTTGGTAGGCTGTATGATAACTGTAGTATTTCGTCTGCTTTCGAGGTTCTGAAGTCCTGTCAGAGTATCCATGGCTTGGATCGGAGTTGACTTGAGTGCACCTGTAATGATCCGGGACGCCTGATTCTGGATTCTTGAGGCCAGGTTAAAGTTGGTTTTGGATGCTGTTCCACATGTAGCTGCTCCATATTCAAGGACAGGTCTTACTTGTCCAAGGTACAGCTTCTTCTGAATGGTATGGTCTGCGCCCCTGGATGTTCCCGATATTTTTTTTGATCAATGTCAGGCGCACTCTGGCTCTTGCTGTGCAGTTGTCGATCTATTCATTTCCAGGTCATTCTTGAGTCAAAGGTGAATCCTAGATAGGTTGGTGACTTGTCCTGTGGGAGGACGTGACCATTCACCTAGAGGCGTGCACTTTGTTCTTTTGTAGCCAGGCTGAAGATGGTGTATGCTGTTTTCCTGACATTGATGGTCACAAGCCATTTCTTTGTCCATGTCTCGATCTTGTTCATGGCCTCCTGGACCCTTACTGTGGCACTTGTAACATACTGTTCAGAGCACCAGATGACAAGATCAGCTGCATAAATTGCACCATGGATCCATGCAGGGATGTCATCTAGGATATCATTCATGAAGATGATAAACAACGTGGGAGACAGAACCCCACCTTGTGGGACGCCTTCTTTCATTATTTTCTGCTTGCTCTGGTGCTTTCTATTTTGTACCCGGGCTTTTCTGTTGGTCAGGTACTAGCTGATCCAGTTGTACATGTGGCCTGTGATCCCATACTGGTGCATCTTCAGCTTTAGACCGTTTTTTCCAGGCTTTATCAAAAGCTTTTTCTAGGTCGATCCAGACTGCTATGGTCTGCCTCTTGTCTTGGAGCGCATCTTCTATTTCTTGGTCTGTATAGGCGACCTGGTCCTCTGTGGAACTGTGTTGTCTGGATCCAGCATGCTTGCCAGAGATAATCTCGTTCTTCTCCAGGTACCAAGTCAGCCTGTTGTTCATAAGCCTCTCCATAAGTTTCCCAACACAGCTGGTAAGACTGATGGGTCTGTAACTGTCTGCTTTGGTTTTGTCTTTTCCCGTTTTGTGGATAGGGATCATAATGGCATCTTTCCATGAATGAGATACAGATGCATTTGTCCAGCTAGCGATGAAGATGTCCACTAGCGTTTTCTGTGCAGACGATCCAAGGTGTTGCAACATCTCATTTGTAATGCCATCAGGTCCTGGTGATTTTTCCTTTTGTAGCTGCTTTATCCCTTCATTGAGTTCTGTTACTGTAAAGGGTTTCTTCATTACTTCTTCTGTGTCCATGTTCCTGTACTTTTTCTGGTGTTGTAACATTCACTTTTCTCTGCCTTTAGAGATGTTAAAGTTGCTGATCTTTTCAAAGTTGCTCATAAAGAGATCTGTAGCCCGTCTGCCGGTAAGGATTTCTTCATTTTCTTGGTTTTTATTGTTCATGGCTCTGGCAAGATTCCATACTTTTCTTCCATCTTTCTCCATGTTGAAAATTTCAGTTTTTCTTTACCAGTTGTTTTTTTGCAGTCTGGATGTATGCTTTTGTAAATGAAGCTTTTTTTAAGGTTGATGTTTTCTGTTATTGGTTCTTTCTCTACTTTTTCTCTTGATGCATTTACTTGATCTTCCAACTGCTGGAATTCTTCAGTCCAGTAGGGCCTGTAGTTCTTCCTGGCCCCTCTTGGGATGGTTTCTGCAGCTGCTTTTAATATTGCTGCGTTGAAGGCCTTGGTCATATGGTTTACGTCTTTTAGTCGGGTGTTGATGTTCACTGTGTATTCATCAGTGAGTACGGAGGAGTTTTCCCATCTAGCTTTCTTATAGTTCCATCTGGGCAGTGGTTTGCAGTCTACTGGATGGTGGTTGAGGCTGAAAGAAAGTTTGACAGGTCTGTGGTCACTACCAGCTAACTGGTCTAACACTGTCCTTTCTGTACTTGCCTGCAGGTTGTTGGTGGCAAAGGCTAAGTCTGTTGTTGTTGACGTTAGCCACCTGCGTGAGTAGAATGTAGGAGGGTCATCTGGGAGGTTCAGCAGGTGTAATTTCTTGTCGATCTGCCAGTCTTCTACCTCCTGTCCTCTGGAGTTTGATGTTTTGATGAATATATGTTCTGATTGTTAATGTTTATGATGCTGTTGCTCATGGCATTAAGCGAACGAATATTTGGTGTTTGTCAACGACAGTTAGCAACGAACGTTTGGTGTATTTGTCACCGATTGTTTGTCACCGCCAATCGGCAAATAAATGTTTAATGTGCGGGTATTCTTTAATCAATAGTGGTTGAGTCAATGTTCGGTGTGTTTGTAGAAATTGGGAGAAACAGAAAAAAGAAATGACATTTCCAAGAGACATACACAGACAATAAAAAAAACACGGTAAGACAGACAACGAGAGTGAGTGAATGCCCATGTGTCTTGCCTATATGTATATCATTTGAGTGTGTAAAAGAGAGGGGGAGTGAGGAAGGGATGAAGAAGGGAGAGAAGAGAGAGAGAGAGAGTGAGAGTGAGGGGGGGGGAGAAGAGACAGCGAGAGATTATGAGATAGGTAACAAAGACAGACAGACAGAAAAGTAATAAGGAAGGGCAGAACATAAACACATGAGAAATGGGGGAGGGATGAGGGAGGGAGAGAGAGGGGGGAGAGACAGAGAGAGAGAGAGAGAAAGAGAGAGAAGGAGTGAAGGAAGGTGAGTGAGCGAGACAGAGAAAGACAGACAGACAGAGAGACGGACAGACGGACATGGAGGGGCAGGGGTAGGAGGGGCAGAGACACACACAGAGAGAGAGAGAGAGAGAGAGAGAGAGAGAGAGAGAGAGAGAGAGGAGAGAGAGAGAGAGAGATGGGAGTTGAAGAAGGAGAGAGAGAGGGAATTTTAAAACAAAATCAAATGAGACCTCATGTTATCTAACAGAAGTCCCAATGAAGTGAGAGGATGGTGCATGAGGAACACCAACTGCCACAATCAAGAAAAACCCGAGGAACAGCCACGCTTCCCAACCTAACTCCAAAATTCCTCGTTTTTCGTTCATTTCCTCTATTTCAGTTTCAGAACAGCTGTTCAAAGATTTCCAATATCAGCTTCAGACCTCCAGTGTATGGCCTACTAGAACCAGTGACGTCAGTGGGACGTCACAACGAAATACGACGCCATTGCTGTGACAGCCACAAGGCAGTTCTGGCCAACACTGCCTCCTGAGTATTGAGTTTCCTCAGAAAAAGAAGCAAAGCGACTTAAAGAAAAAGTAAACTCCGTGCCGACTCCCGAACTGCGATAAGTAAATTGGAAAGAAAGTGACTGAAAAAGATAGCTCACTCCTTTTTACCCTCCTCCTTCTCAAGGTATTGAGTGTGCATCTGCTGTATGTGGAAGGGCATGTCGCACCCGTTTCCAGCCGGTGAAGGACCAAAGTGATCCTCCTTCAGCAATAGATGCAACAATGGCAACATTAATATGGTATGGTGGTCAGGCCTGCAATAATTAAGAAAAGCTTTTTGCTTCTTCGCTGGACCTTCTCTCTGGAGATACTGATAGACAGGGCTGATTTTTCTCTCTGTGCTTCTGTTTAAAACATGCTTCCGTAAATGGAGGAAGAAAGATTGTTAAAAAAGATGAAAAGAAGAGAATAAAAGTGGATGATCTCTCTCTCTCTCTCTCTCCTCTCTCTCTCTCTCTCTCTCTCTCTCTCTCTCTCCACACACACACACACACACACACACACACACACACACACACACACACACACATTTTCTTCAATTCTTTCTTTTGCAATTGTCTGTTCCAGCTCTCAGATAAGCTTTGTTTTTTGGTTATTGGACCCTTCCGTTTGTCGTCGTTTTTACGCCATCCTTTTCTTTTTTTTTCCTTCTCTTTCGGTGAGGGATGCATGCTCCCCAAATAAGATTAACAGCAAAATGTTGACTGTCATTTTTTAAATCAAACTGATTTCGCTACGAGAATGTATTCATGAGATATAACTAATCATATCACATTTATGATGAATAAATAGCCTCATTGCTTCTATTTATGCATCGATCAATGCCAGACAGAGTAACAGAATGCCTGAATGACGTCATCGCTGCACTGGATGGCACAAGACCAGAGCTTGACTTAATGAGATTAACGTCATATAATACATTTTTCATCTCTGTGCATTCAGCATTTGCATGCTTCGAGCCATTAATCTGTCTGCACAGAGAGAGAGAGGGTCGACACACACTCATCAACGTTAGAACCATACACATTGAAAGATGAAACTAGTTTTGGGGATGGTTTGATTCCTAAAATTAGGTTACACACACACACACACACACACACACACACACACACACACACACACACACACACACACACACCTCTGGATTTTTTTTTATTCTGTTTTCTTCAGCATTTGAGCAGTAAGCACGGCACTGTCGCACGCAAGCTGACTCAGCCACCAGCACTGAAAGTGGCGGACCACATGTTTTCCTGTGTCTTTTCATTTTTTTCCCCGCCTCGTCATAATTATGATGCATCGGAAACTGATCATTTCATGTGCAAGTTGAAGATCACCGACAATGCATGAAAACACTTCCAGCGCAAGGTTAAAACTTCGGCAGTTAAAGAATCAACAGGTGAACTTGCAAATTATTAGGTACCATTCGCTAGGTAGATTACGTACGAAGACATATACATATCAACAAGTCTCCATGATAGATAAACAGATAAAAAGGAAATCCTGAGTGTTAAGCAGCCCATTTTCTGATTCACTTTCTTTCTGTTTAAAACCCAGTAAATCTTTACCGCAAACAAGATAACCGTTTTCATGGGTCGGAGGTTCGAAAAAAAAAATCTACCTATGCATTGCCGTTATTTAGCTCTCGTGCACTATACATAACAACGTTTTCTGACAGGAGGATGAAATGACGACATTCTCGCGTTTTGAAAGTTGTTGGCGGCAAGCATTGACAGTTTTTATACCACGTGGATCAGAGGCAGAGGTGGACAGAGGGGTTCTGGCTGTGTTTCGTGAAGCAATGGAAAATGAACGCTAAACGAGGAGTTTTCGTTTCACATCATAGTTCGATTAACACAAAAAAACAATGACGGGAACAGAGAAAGGGGCAGGATGTGAGTGGGTGGGAGGATAAGGGGGTGGAGACATTGGGAGGACCAGACAAGAAAGAAACAGCATCTCCGATTTAGTGTAATTCGGTTTTGATTCAGGTCAATTGCTTCCCCTGGATTCTTTGATGGAAATAACCACATTCTTGATGACGCTGTTATCATTTTTGTGGGTACATAATCAATAATCATTTTCATTACTCTGCGTTTGAATGTCTGCATCCGTTGTGCGTGCGTGCGTGCGTGCGTGCTTGCGTGCGTGTGTGGGCGCGCGCGCGCGCGCGCGCGCGCGCGCGCGTGTGTGTGTGTGTGTGTGTGTGCTTGCATATGTGTGTAAGGTGGGGGTAAGGGTGGGTGTGCATGTGCGTGCAGGGGTGTGTGTGTGTGGGGTGTGTGTGTGTGTGGTGTGTGTGTGTGTGTGTGTGCGTGTGTGTCACTTAGTGTGTGTGTGTGTGTGTGTGTGTGTGTGTGTGTGTGTGTGTGTGTGTGTGTGTGCTTGTGCCTACGCGCGCGCGCGCGCGCGCGCGCGTCGGTGTGTGTGTGTGTGTGTGTGTGTTTGCGTGTGGAAGCGCGCGCGCGCGTGCGTGTGTGAATGTGTGTTAGTTAGTGTGTGTTTGGGTGTGTGTGTGCTTGTGCGTACGGGTGTGTGTGTGTGTGTGTGTGTGTGTGTGTGTGTGTGTGTGTGTGTGTGTGTGTGCGTGCGCGCATGCGCATATGTGCGTGCATGCCTCTGTGTGTATGTGCATATTTTTCTGTGTGCGTGCGAGCATGCGTGAACGCAAGCATATGTATGTGTACATATGTGCGTGTGTGTGTGTGTGTGCGCCCGCATGCGTGCAAATGCATCAGGTGTGTTGTGTGTGTGTGTGTGTGTGTGTGTGTGTGTGTGTGTGTGTGTGTGTGTGTGTGTGTGTTACAGCTGAAGAGCCTGAAATGTATTCTGAATCATATTATCTGACTACTTTTCCAACACACATCAATGGACATTTCTGACAAAGATCGGTTCTGTAGTTTTATTTAAGTCTATCATGAATAATGTTGAATTACAAAAATTGCACGATGACTCATGGATTAATTTTCAGTCATAACTATACAAAATTAAGATATTGATAACGGGGCCTTTGAAATAATCTGGTGACCTAGTTTGAAGAAAAACAGGTGCGTTGTTCACACATGAATCATGCCAATCCAGCCTTTCATATTCAGATTTAACAACGCAAAGACCTTTCTCTTTATAACTCAGGGGTAAAGACAGTATGATTCACAACAAAAATGGGTCTCTCTCACGCAAGCATGCAGGCACGCACGCACGTACGCGCACACACACAGTCAGGCAGGCAGGCAGGCAGGCAGGCAGGCAGGCAGCACCACGCACGCACACACACACACACACACACACACACACACACACACACGCACACGCACACTCACAGGGGTAAAGATAAAGGCAGCGGAGGGGGGAGAGAAGGGAGAAAGGGGAGGGGGCGGGAGAGAGAGAGAGAGAGAGAGAGAGAGAGAGAGAGAGAGAGGAGAGAGAGAGAGACATACAGAGACAGACAGAGACAGACAGAGCATCACAGTGGACAACAATAGTCATAATAATCATCGACTACATCGCAGAACAGTAATTACGTTCACACTCCAGTATACTACGGAGGCTTTATGAGGGTGTCATGTGGTGACATGCAAATAAATAAATAAAATAAATAAATAAACAAAAAACAAACAAACAAACAAAAAAACGGAATCACCAAAGGCAAGAATTCACTGACGTTATTTTCTTTTCTTTTTTTTTTTTTCATTTTCTAGACACTTCTTGCTCTCTGATCCACTGCATATAGTTTTACTCTCCATGAAAAGTGACCAGCCCCTCGTCTGCAAACCACCTACCTATAGTGAGAAATCTTTTAGTTTATAGATAATCGCACAGTCCAACGTATTCATAATCATTTATAAAGAAAGTGCGGGAAAAGGTAACAACAGAGTAAGAGATAATATCTGTTTTAGATTCTTTCTGTTCGTTTTTCACCTGAGCCTGCAAGACAACAACAACAAAATATCGTCTGTAAATGGTAAAGATATGAGGAAAAATCATTTTAAGTCATACATTCTTCTTTTATTTTTAGAATTCCACAAATAAACAAGAACCCAGTTACATGTTGATGTGATCCACTCCAACGGACTATCGTTCGACAGATAGTAAAATGCTCACTGACTGGTGGATATTGCTGTTCATCTACTCTCGCTCTCCCTGCTTTAAAGTCGCCAGTCCCGTGATGCCCACAGTACACCACGAAGCACGTGCCACTCGCTGATCCATCATTGTCCTTCGTATCTCGGGACACCGTGACAGCCCTCCTGAACACCATGGAAAGCGGCATCTGCGGGTGCGTGCTACCCGTAACTCCCTTACCGCCAAATGACAGTGGGGGCCCAGGAGTGATTTCATGCATTACTTCAGATGCGCAAGGTGCACAGGAAACGCCCCCTCCCGCCGCCTCCAACAGGCACACTGGAGCAAGAACACGCTACACTGTGACCTACCGCGTCTGAACTTCGGAGGTTACGTTGGGATGCGTGCGGCGACATTGCGTTCAAGTCAAACAGCCGTTGCAGAAAAAAGGGCAACCCATCAAATAAGCATCCAATTTCAGTAATCAACCCTACCTCCCCCCCCCCCTCCCCCCCTTCTTTTCGAGTATAGTGGAAAGGCGTTCGTCGACCCAGACAATATTGCGTGTGGCCAGAGTTTGATGGGTTGTGACAGGCAAAAGATGAACACATCGAGATTAAAGAGACACTGTATGGGCTTAGTTTCAATCAATTTCTCTAACGTCTCGTGATATACTGTACACAGATGACAGATTTAAGCACTGAAAAAAAAGTTATTTGGTCTGAGGCTTCCTGGACTAGTTGCCGGTGTGGATCTTTCGGTACAAATAGCTGCTCCTTCTTCCGGAAGATCATTGCTAATAACTCTCTCTTTTCCATCACTTTTTGACTCGGCTTCCTTTTTAAATTTCAATATATGTCTTCCTCACTCCCTTTTTTTATCTGATTGTGTCAGCCATTTCCCTGTCAATAGTTGTCAACCATTTTTTGTCAATAGTTTAGCTATCATATCATTAACTGTCTTTGTCTTTTGTTGGTCACAACTGTCTTTGTTGTTTGTTATCCATAAGGATGTAATCTTTTTTCTCCTACTTATTTCCATGCCTCCCAGGAGAGGCCCTTGTCTGACTGGCAAGATTATAAAACACAGAACACAAAAATGACCTTAGACTGATGCCTGAAATAAGGCGGTGAAGATAATGTCTTCACGGCAAATACAACTTATATCATCAGGTGTAGCTGTGGGGTTTTTCATATTTTACGTTAGAGTGTTCTCAGCAATTTAGCTGATAATTCAGCCTCGTCAGCTGACCTTTTTTCTCTTCGCCTCAGTCGTTTAGCATAGGCCACCCTAAGACATATGTCAGTTATTATCGTAAAGTTTATCACAAAATACAAGAGCGCGTGAAAAGTGGAACCCATAGAGGTGAGATGAAATCAGCTTTGTTCATTGGATGCAGTATCCAAGTGATTTTATAATCCTGTGACTTTTAACATGAGGGTCTAAAATGATTTTTTGCTCATCAAAATGAGCACAAAAACATCAAGGAAAAAATAATTTCATTCCAATAATGTGATCTAATGTACAGAGGAAAGTCCACAGCCAGTGGCCTTTGGGACTGTGACCTACTACAGGTTCATCGTGTTGGAGACATGGTGTTATGGAAGGCAGAGCCATTCCTTTCGTTCTGACGCTTTGAATTCCCGGACCGTTATCACGTGCTCACTCATTGCTGAGTGGACTGAGTAGGTTTTCAGGCCGTAAAAATCCCACCTCAAATGTGTTCGAACTCACTGCGGTCAGCCCTGCACGCAAACGGTCCAGCCATTAGACTGTAGGTCCCTCCAGTGTCGGCGGATGCAGAAAAAGGGGCAACACGTGGGGTGAAGCACTCCCTTATAAGATGCTTGAATAACTAACATGGTGAGTAAAACCATTGCAGGTTCACACCTCAATTCACCACTATGGCAATTTTTTTGTATATCAATCGTTTATCATTTCAAGCTCAAAGAGGTAAACAATATCACTCGGCATTCAAAGTCTAACGTATGTTGCTTTCAATCTGCTACATATGCAGAAGAATAGGTTTCATCATCGCCATGCAGTGGTGAATATCAGTAACATGTACTGACCGAACAAGACGACAAATAGCCTGAAAAAAGAGGTCCTGAGATCGATTCTAGTCCTTGGCGTCATCATCCAATCATACCTCATTTACCGCGAACATAAAAGCCTCATTGCTTCCGTCATCATCTCTTTTCCACCATTTCAGCACAGAAGAGCGTTGGGAGTTGAAAGCACGAGGTCCCCCTATGCCAGCAGGCACTCTGCTGCTACAGCCACTCCAGAATGACTGAGAGGTTCTTGAACTAGAGCCGGCATTTGTTGACACCAGTGCAACGTGAGCAGTAACACCAAGGTCAGCAGCTGATACACACCAACGTCAATGAATGCCCATACTGTGTAGAACGTTGAAACACTCCAGAAATCAGCACGCTTCGGACAGACGGTGTGTTACACTTCAATAAATACCACTGTGAATCCATACCCATGGTCGATGGAAGGTTGAAATAATCCAGAACAAATCTTGAACGCAAATATCTTTTCGAAAGCCGAACAAGTGCTTCCACCCTCCAAGGGGCTTGCTACAAAAGTGTCTGAAAGCAGGAACTTACGGCAATGTACAGACTTTGGGATGTCTTGCTCATTGTTTCTTATTCGAGAGGCTGTGCAAAACCTGGGAGAGGTGGATACCAATGAACACAATACCATTGTTCGGACCTGCACTGTGCCGAACAGGCACCTACTCATATTTGAGGTCGTGGTCATCCTGAGTCACGGTGACCTGTTACAGGACAGCGTAAGCAAAGCATCAATGTGACATTACAGGATGAACATGACATTATGCCAGAGTCAAACTGGCTCTGGGTTCACTTCCCGAGATGACATGGATGAAGATGGAAGATCAATGTGACTGACTTTTAATCGATTCACAGTGACTTTTCAGGCTGAAATACGTCAAAATAATCCTCTTTTGTCAGAATAATCTGTTTAAAAATAGGTCACGCTCATCCACTTTGTTGGCCATAACCTTTCACCTTGAATATATTACTATTATAACAAAGACCTTGACCCGTCAAGTCACTGAAGCATGTCTGGCGTTGGGTGAAAGACACAACGACCCGCTAGAAGAAGTGCTCTCTGAATCCTGTACCAGCCAGTGACATTGGAATTAGCGATGCATTTCTCGTGACAACCTCCAGAGCAGGTCATATGACGGCTGTAGAATACGACAAACTTCCCGTCCATCTGCACAAGCATGTTACATCATACTTCTCCTGGACTTAATGCAGCTTCAAAGACGCTCATTCTTATGTCGAACAACTGTAATCAAATTTTCACTTTACTAATTTCTGTCAATGATTAAAGATATACGTTCTAATTCCCGTTCGATGAAACCCATGATTTCTTACATCTCGCAATCACTTTCCCTCTCCAACTAATAAAATCAACCATTAGAAATATTTAAATGTAAGTGACTGCCGGAACTCAAACAGGATTTTCCACAAAGTCGTGTAATGAAGGTTGTGCAGAGAGTGATCAAAAACGTAGCCTTCTTTCTGAATTTTCCGCTTCAGAGTTTCCCCTTGTAATTTCATTACATCCCGATACCATTACAGCCCCGCTCTGATCTACCTCCAAGCAGCAATCGGGTAAACGAAGACAATGGTTCGGGTCCCTAACGAGACAACTCATTTCCATCCTACGCTCCATTGCTGGAAACAGTGGGGCAGACGGCGGAGAGAGTTGAATCGTTTTGATTTTAACCCGGTCTCTTCTTGGAACTCGTCTTTGAGTCTTTTCATTTGTGCTACTTTGTTCTGCTTGTGCTTTTTTTTTCTTTGAACTGTATTCATGTTTTCCCTACACTGCTCTCTCCTCTCTCTCTCTCTCTCTCTCTCTCTCTCTCTCTTCTCTCTCTCTCTCTCTCTTCCCCCCCCCTCTCTCTCTCTTTCTCTCCCCTATCCAAACCTTCCTGGTAAATAAAGCTAGCTAATGAGGCAGTGGAACTACAAAAAAAAAAAAAAATAATAATAATAATAATAAAGAAAAGGGGGAGGGTGGAGTTGGAGATGTGGGGATCAAAAGAAGAAAGATTTGATCCTCATGACGGCCTTTAATGTTTCACTGCCTCCTCCCTCCTCCATTTCCTGAGTGTGTATGGAGGCTGCTGAATATATCAAACAGGCCAGTCCGTCTGAACAAAGACAGGACTTCATACTTCTGTCTAAAAACAGTGAACGTCAAACAGGCCAGTCTATCTGAACAAAGAAAGGACCTCATACTTCTGTCTGAAAACAGTGAACGTCAAACAGGCCAGTCTATCTGAACAAAGAAAGGACTTCATACTTCTGTCTAAAAACAGTGAACGTCAAACAGGCCAGTCTATCTGAACAAAGAAAGGACTTCATACTTCTGTCTAAAAACAGTGAACGTCAAACAGGCCAGTCTATCTGAACAAAGAAAGGACTTCATACTTCTGTCTAAAAACAGTGAACGTCAAACAGGCCAGTCTATCTGAACAAAGAAAGGACTTCATACTTCTGTCTAAAAACAGTGAACGTCAAACAGGCCAGTCTATCTGAACAAAGAAAGGACTTCATACTTCTGTCTAAAAACAGTGAACGTCAAACAGGCCAGTCTATCTGAACAAAGAAAGGACTTCATACTTCTGCCTAAAAACAGTGAACGTCAAAGATGCCCCCCCCACCCCCCTCACACACACACACACACACACACACACACACACACACACACACACACACACACACACACACACACACATTGCGTTGAAAGCAATTATTAAGAGGCTTCATTGCTTTCTGTCGGTGATTAAAAAAATATACGTATGAAGATACACTCAATGTCATATATGGCAGATACAGTTTGAAGTAATCTATGACATCTCCCGTTGAATTACTTCACTTTTCGAGCCAAACAAAGCGTCATGTATAATTACGGGGAAAAAATGTCCATGTCAACTCAATATGCAGTCAACCATCCACCGCCTTCCGAAAGTTGAACTGCTCGAACCCACAATGCCAGAAAATAATCGCTGCACAATAACTATTGACCTTTCAAGTAGGCCTGAGGATATAATAGTTCCTATGAAAAACATGACAAGGTTTTAGGCCCAAGCCGTGGCGACTACTTTAGGGTTAAGACGTTCAGGTACACGTGAGTGCTTGAATGCGCTTTTGTGTGTGTGCGTGCGTGCGTGCGTGCGTGCATGTGTGTGTGTGTGTGTGAGAGAGAGAGAAACAGAGAGAGAGAGACAGAGAGAGAGAGAGAGAGAGAGAGAGAGAGAGAGAGAGAGAGAGCAAGAGACACAGAACGAGTGAGGTGTGTGTGTGTGTGTATGTGTGTGTGTGCGCGCGCGCGCGCGTGTGTGTGTGTGTGTGCGTGTGTGTGTGTGTGTGTGTGTTGTGTGTGTGTGTGTGTGTGAGAGAGAGAGAGAGAGAGAGAGAGAGAGAACTGTCAAAGCAGATTTACTTTAATAATGATAACAATGAACTAATAGGATAAGGCAAGATGGGCGAACGATGTTTCCCGATTAGCAGAAACCCGATAAAAAGCCACTTTTCCCTAACTTACTCCTGAATTCCTCTTTTCCCCATCATTTATTTCCTTTAAATAAAAAAAAACAAACTAGTATGCTTCGAGATTGTCAAACATACGGTTGAATCCTCCGGAGTGCTAGAGCCAGTGACGTCAATGCGGCGTCACAGCAGAGTACGACATCAATGCTATGACAGCCACAACGTCATTATAGGCAGCACTGCCTCCTGTCTGTTGAAATTTTCACAGAGAAGTAAACCAAACGACGGCGAAGTGGAACGAAATGTTGAGCATGAATCGATTTCGGAACTGCAGTAAGTAAAACTTGAGAGAAAGATGTCTAAAAATGAAAGGCCTCTCCGTGTCTCCTCCTCCTGCTCCTCCACTTCCTATGATATTGAAAATACGTCTTGTCTCGTGTAGAGGGGCAGGTGACTCCCTGTCCAATTGATGAAAGGCCAATCCCCCCCCCCCCCCCCCCCCCCCTTTATTTTCTTTTTTCTGTCTGTTTTTTTTTTCTTTTTCTTTTTTTCTCTGTTCTTTTTTTGTAAAGGTGTGGGGGTTTTTGCCCCCCCCCCCCCCCCTTTTTTTTTTTTCTCCAACTCTCACGCACCATGCAAGTCTGTATGTTGTATTGCTAATAATGGACACTTTCTTGCTGACTTTAACGTTTTGGCGTTTGATACACCGCGAAAGGCCAAATCAATCAATGCCAGGTAATCGATACAGTCAGGGCAGGATTATCCTATGCAGTCACCTGGTCCCTGAAAAGATTTAGAACCCGATGCCTCCAGACCCTCCTACTTCCTGGAAGATGCAGACAGTACAGGACTGCTTCCCCCTCCCCGCAGCACCTCAAAGTGAGAGAAACCTGTGTGCATTGCTTGATGAAAAGTTAAGAAAAAAGCAGGGCCGGGAGGAGGATTCATTATCCCCCTCCCTCTCTCAATCGCGCGCGCACGCACGCACACACACACACACACACACACACACACACACACACACACACACACACACACACACACACACAGAGCTTGAAAAAGAGAGATGGGGATTCTAACACAAGCACATACACAGAGAGAGAGAGAGAGAGAGAGAGAGAGAGAGAGAGAGAGAGAGAGAGAGAGAGAGAGAGAGAGAGAGATCCAATTATGACACTAGAATCAAGTCATATGCAGCAACTAATTTTCAGGGCCGTTGAATTTTAGTCTGGATGATAAACAATTTTTAACCTTTCTCCTTACATTTTTTTAATATGTCGATGCATTTAGCAGTTAAATTAGATCACATCCATTTAAACAAGTTACCTGTAAAACAGCCTGTGTTTTCAGTGAGTGCATGTGGTCATATAGTCGCAAAATAGTCTGAAGAGATAAGTTTTTTAACTGAAAAACAACAACAACAACAAACAACGGAAACAACAACAACTACTACAACAACACTCCCTCTTCTTTTCTTTCTTCTACCGTCGAGTTCGGAGTTCTCGCATGGACTTGCTTCTCATGATTGAGTCTTAACGTTAATCGCTGTGGGTTTTTTTTCACACCAGTCAAATAGCCATGGTGACTTTCTTCCTTCTTTTTCTTTCTTTTGATGAGGGGTGTTATGTTTACCGAAAGAGGCTTTGAGCGAAATGCTGAGTCATTTCTGAAATTAAACAGATCTGCTAGGAAAATGGATACATCAAATATAACTAATCATGCCTCATTTACCGCGAACATGAACGCC
The DNA here is from genome assembly GCA_033310375.1 of Conus canariensis. Classification (NCBI taxonomy): domain Eukaryota; kingdom Metazoa; phylum Mollusca; class Gastropoda; order Neogastropoda; family Conidae; genus Conus; species Conus canariensis. Next base: position 26,028,874 of record CM065721.1, read on the forward strand.
TCATTGCTTCCGTTTATACATCGATCTGAGAGCGTCTCTGGCCAAACAGAGTAAAGAAATACCTGGGCGCCATTGCTGCACTGAATGTCATGAGAAGAGAGCTTGGCATGATCAGATCAACTCCATACAATGCACCTTTCATCTGTGCGCATTCAGCTTTTGCATGCTATGACCCATCGAATCGTAGCCGTAAGCAGGGTCGACGTACTCATTGCCATTACGACCACAGACAAACTGAAAAATAAAACAGAAGAAAAGCAATCACTCGTGGGAAGGTTTGATAACTGGAATTAGATTTCGGTCCCCCCCCCCCCCCCCCCCCCCACCTCGTTTTCTTCTATGCCGGTGGTAGCTGACAGCGAACGCGGCATGGTAGCACGCAAGCTAATACAGCCACCAGCGCCGGTACTCCGTGGATCATAGCTTAGCGTTCGCCTCCTCGATTTTCCCCGCCCCGCCCCATAAAGCACCGGGAGTCGCTTATTTCCTGTGCACGTTGCAGGTCGACCAGAACGCATGGCTTGACTTCCGGCGTCAGGCTTTCGTTTGGCGGGAAAAGAGCCAACAGGTGAACTGCGGCTTTATCAGGCACCAATCACACGGAAATTGACTGAATTCGGCACATCCTGAAAGCCGACACACAGATTAAGGTATCTTATTAAAAGACACAAGCATGAAGAGCAAGTACGAAGTTTTAAACATTCTAGTTCTAGTTTCTGATTTAGACTTTTCCCGTCCATTATCCTCTTCATCTTTAATACAAACAAGATAAATATCCCTAAAAACAAATATTTTCTATTCATGTGCCACCACTATATTCCTCCCAAGCACTATAAGTGACAACGATCTCTGATTGGTGGACGAAATGACGGGAATTCTCACACAGTTGCAGGTGGCAAGCACCGTATTTTGATGTGAATCGGAGGTAGAGCGGGCGACCAGGGCTATGTCAGTGACGCCGGGGAAAATGTGCGATGAATCAGGAGTTTGCGTTTCATTCCACAGCTGGGTTACCACCAAAACACTGACACCGACAGAAGGAGGAGCAGGATGAGGGTGGGTGTGGACAGTACATGAAGAAACTGGGAGAGAATAAAAAGGAAAAACAACTTCTACCATTCACTTGCACTGGAAAAGATGGGTTTAGCAGAAATTGGAAATAAAAGGAAATACGAGTCTGATGATGATGTAGATATCTTCTTTGCGGACATACAATCAATCTTAATTATCATTATTAGTATCTCTCTCCCTCCCCTCTGTGTGTGTGTGTGTGTGTGTGTGTGTGTGTGTGTGTGTGTGTGTGTGTGTGTGTGTGTGTGTGTGGGGTGCGTGCGTGCGTGCGTGTGTATGTATGCGTGCACGCGCGCGCGTGTGTTTGAGTGTCTGTGTGTTTGTCTGTGTGTGTGACTTATGTGCGTGTGTGCAACTGCACTGGTGCGTGTGTTTGCGTGTGCCACACCAGCGTAAGGGAAGACATGGCACCGTGAATTATACCCTGTGACTTTCCTCTTCCACGTCTACGGGCAAAACAGACAGTCGGGGATACACTGCAGTCAACAACGAAATGAGGCTCTTTCTCACGCATGTGTACCTGCATGCTCGCGCACGCACACACACACACACACACACACACACACACACACACACACACACACACACACACACACAGTGAAAGTGCGACACAGACTCAGAGAGAGAGAGAGGGGGGGGGGGGAGTGGGTAGGGACAGACTGACATACAAACATACAGACAGACTGAGACAAAGAGAGAGAGAGGCCGACAGACAGACAAACAAAAAAGATAGGAAGGTTACACACACACACACACACACACACACACACACACACACACACACACACACACACACACAGAGCTATGGAGGGAGGGAGGTAGAGACAGACAGACAGACAGACAGAGACATGGAGAGAGAGAGAGGAGAGAATGAGAAAGAGAGAAACAGACAGACAGAGAGTGAGAGAAAGAGAGACAAGCAAGAGAGAGGGGAGAGAGAGAGAGAGAGAGAGAGAGAGAGAGAGAGAGAGAGAGAGAGAAGGTAATAATCACTGTCATGTGACGTAGCCTCACATCAATGCATGTGACACTCCATCACATTTAGTCTAGTGATATGAATCATTTCCCCCATGCCACAACTGAAAAGGAAGAATATTCATGTGGCTTGACTAGTGTAGCGGGCGTCCCCATTAATTGTGAGGATTACTCAGTAAAATGGACAAGGGTGGTCATTGGGTGAAAGTGACCACTGAGAGATAGTTTAATAAGGGCTGGTAGGGTGCTGGTCATGTGTTTTGAACACTGAGTATGCACTCACTAGGAGGAGGGAGGAAAGAATTAGTTTTAGCCCAGGAGATGGCCTAAAGACTCGAACCTGTCAGGAAGTTGGTCAAGGGGTCCTCACCGCTGACCAGTCATTACCAGGTGAGCCATAGATAGTTGGGGAAAGGTACAGGGGAAACCTAAAGAAAAGAGAAAGAAAGAATTCATATGTTAAATTGGGAAGCAGGTTACTTACACGAACCTTATTCCTGTTTCAGCCCTTCACCCCGTCAGCTATTCCTCCTCTAATGCTGCGACGGCATCTGTTTCTTAAGCCCCAGCAATTGAAGACCCCGGGTAGAGGGGTCAGATCTCATCGTTTCCGCAGTGACTGGAGAGTTCAAGGGGCAGGCACTTTTTCTGATGCGGACAGGGCATCATGACAGTATGGGGCGAGTGCTTTCTCTGATGCAGGTATGGCATCATGAATGCATGAATGATTTATTCTCCTGGTCTGGATCTTGGGCCAATGTTGTGTAAAAGGCCATGACTTTATATTCTTGGAGGATGTGTGTATTCTTTCTCCGGCAAGAAGGAGGAATCTAGTAAGAATATATTGATATCAATTCGTAATTTGATTTATCTCTCAGTGTAAAGAGAGAGAGAGAGAGAGAGAGAGAGAGAGAGAGAGAGAGAGAGAGAGAGAGAGGAGAAACATGTATATAATTTGTTTGATAACTACTCGAGTGTGATGAACGTTGTCGGAATTGTTCAATTCAATTAGTAAAGTGTTTTCCCCGGAGGAGAAGGGGAAAAGAAAAAACATTCTGTAGTGCGCCTTTTGGTTGACTGTAGGGATTGCGTGTGCGTATGGAGTAAATGCTGTCATGAATGCGTGTGTGCAAGAGTGACAGTGTGACAATCACTGACAACACGCCATGAGAGTCATGACATTAATAACCCAGCCGACGTCGGACACCACATCACGGCATCACGTCATGATCTGCTGAGGACGCCAGTCCTCAAGTCATGAGCAATCACACTGTCTTGTTTTTCTACTTTCTGTATGCCTTTGGCTCTCCAATCCGCTGCTCTAAATGGAAACTGAACGACGCCTGGTCTGCATAGCACATGGACCCACCCCATACCTTACACACACAGAGACAGAAACGGCACGCCGATTGCGATAAAGCTTTCAGTACTTAGCTAATCACATAGCCTGACTGATATGCAAATATGTACAGAGAAACAGAGGTAGAGGGAAACAAGAAAAATAAATAAGCCTTTAGTATAGGTTCTTTCTGTTTATTTCTCATCTGATCCTTGGACAAAAACAAACAACAAACGAACATATTGTCTTTAAATGATACATGTCAGAAAGCGCCCCGTTTAAACTGTAACGGGTTCTTTTTCTTTCAGCATTCCATAAATAAACCAAAATTTCACATTTTGATTTGACCCGATTTAGATGGCCGAGGCTTAACCGATGTGTGGAATATCTCATTAGTAGATCATTTCTGTTCCTCTTTTTTTAACTCTCCCACTTGCCACCTTAAAGTCATTCATTAGTCTCACGATGTCCACACTACACTACAAAGCACATGCCCCTCATTTTTATCATTCACTGTCAATGGCATCCAAACACACCGTGGCTGCTCTCCTGTACAACATAGGCAGCCCCCACCTGGTGACTGCCACCCGTAACCCTGTTACCGTCAAATGACAGTCTGGCCGAGAAGTGCTTTCATACGTTCTCGCCGATGAGCAACCTGCACAGGATATAACCGCTCCGCACTGCAGCGTGGGACAGTGCTGGTGAAACTGTTCACCAACACGCCACTCAGCGATCAAGAGTGTACGCTGGTGGTGATGCTGGTTTGCGTGACGCCACGTTGCGTATATTCCAACTCCGATGCAGCAAAAGAAACAAGGAACGAAAGAAAAAGGGGAGGACAGGGGCGGGCATGCCGTCAAAGTGGTATCCAATTTCAGTAATCGACCCTTCTCCCAACATTATATTTTTCAAGTGTAGTGGACAGAAGGGCGTCGACTCTGGCCGTGTTGTGTGTGGCTAGAACTTGATGGGTTGCGACATGCAAAAGCAGCATGCATTAAGATAAAAGGCATACGGCATGGCGTAATCTCATTACGTTTCTCTTACGTCATGTGATATCTCAGTGACCGATGATGGACGCCTTCAAGCATGTTATTAGTATTTCATTTCGCTTGAGGTTCCCCTGACCGATTCCTTGTTGGAATGCTGGGGTCTTTTACAGAACAGCCCCTCCCTCCTCCCCCCCCCCCCCCCCTCCTTCCTCTTTTGTCTGTTGTGTGCTGGTAACTTCCTCTGTTCACTCTCTTTGATGGCTTTTTTTCCCTTTTATTATTGTCTTTATCTGACTTTGTGAACTATTCCCCTGTCTTTATGAACTATCCCCCTGACTTTGTGAACTATTCCCCTGACTTTGTGAACTATTCCCCTGTCTTTCTTCTGGAAACTTTTTTTGTTCTGCTCTCAATTTATGACATGCCATTTTTTCCTTTCTGCTTTTTTTTTTTTTTTTTTTTTTTTGGGGGGGGGGGGGAGGGTTGTAATCTGACAACAAGGTAGTAAATATTATACACACTCTTCACAGTGGAACTTAGCTACCCACTGTACAGTTTTTATTTTTATCCAAAAAGACTTGTCATATAGTTGTTTTGATTTTTTTAAATGATTTTTTTTCATTCTCAGCAGTTTCTTTTTCTTTTTAACCTTGAAAAACCAACAGAATATCTATTGCTCTCAGCACACTTTAGTTCAAACTACCTTAAGAATGTGAACAGTTCAGCCAATATGTCACTCACTGTTTTTGTTGTTTGTTGATCACATTGGTCTCTGTTGTTTGTCGCCCTTTCAAGATGTATCCTGTTTGTCCCTGAAGGCTTACAGGCCTCCACGTGGAGGCCATGTGCGGTTGGCTGGACCTCAATAGCAAAAGACGTGAACGACCCTACACGGTTGTCTGAAATGAAGTTAGTTTATTCGTACTGAGGCAGACATCGTCATCCGTATTTTCTTTTAATTTTGATTTTAACGGTCAGGGCCGTTCTGTGCTGAAGTGGTGGACGTTAAACGTTCAGGCCCGGTGGTGGAATCGATCGTAGGAGCTCTTTGTTCTGAGCCAGATGTTTTGTTAACGGTTGGTCGACCGCAAGACGTAAGTTTCTTTTTCACCTGTTCGTGGCGATGATGGGACCCATTATTCTTGCCAGTGTAATGAATTGTAATTACCGTGTTTTAAAAACTTTCGGATGCCGGGGTTCACGTTTTCCTTCTTAAATTTGAAATCAGGCCATAATGATGAACCGACCTGCTAACCAGAACGGCCCTGAGCGTTGAAACAGCGATGTCCCATTTTACCGGCGGGTACACCACAGCAAGAGCCACTCACAAATGACAGAAAGCTTCTGAAACATGAACCGGCATTTGTGTACATCAAGACAACGTAATCAGCAGCACCAAGAACTCCGGGGAGATACACATGAACAAACACCGTCATCAATTCATGCCCATGCTTAATGGAAGGTTCAAATGATGCAGTACGCGTCTTGAACGCAAATAACTTTTCATACGTGCACCTGTGACATCTGCTTGCGTCCTCCGGAAGGTCTGTTGCAAGACTGGCCACGGACTACCAGTATACAGACTGCGAACTGCAGGGTGTCCCGCGGACAGTGTTCCTTATTCATGGTGCTGAGACAACTGCCGGAGAAGCAAATACCAATGAACGCAGGCCAAGCTGACACCTCTTCCTGTTGAAGGTCACTGTCAGCCCGAGTCATGGTGACCTGTTATAAAGCAGCATGATCAGAGGATCGATGTCACATTATGTCCGAGTCAAACCGACTCAAGGTCACAAGGTGTGGGGCCACATATTGAGGTGAATTGTCAATGTGGCCTAAATTGGATCGGTGTGGTTTTTTTAGGTCCAAACGGTTCCAATACCTCCTGTTGGTTCAAGGCCATCTGACAGGTCATTGTGATCCAGTATATTCACCATGACCTTTGGCCTAGAATATGTCACTCCGGTAACAAAGACGGTACACTGTCAGGTCACTACATTACCTCTATCTTAGGTGACAGAAAGGACTTCCCGTAAAGAGAAGCAATCTCTGAATCACGTTTGAAATCGAAAAGCCAGTGACATTCAAATTCGAGATGTATCTCACGTGCAAGCCATCTGACAAGACCCAGGCAGGGACAAGACATCATCATCGTATTCATGTTGGACTAAAAGCAACTTCTATGGAATACCAGAGAAGATCATCTCCTCTCTCTCTCTCTCTCTCTCTCTCTCTCTCTCTCTCTCTCTCTCTCTCTCTCTCTCTCCTCTCTCTCTCTCTCTCTCTCATCCGGTGCACTTATCAGGATATGAACTGCAGGGTGGCTCATGCAAGCCAGTTGTCAGAAGGTTTTGAGGTGAAGACAGGAGTGCGCCAGGGATGTCTGTTGTCACCTTTCCTCTTCTTCCTGGTCATCTACTGGATCATGAAGACCACAACAACAGGCAGGAACAATGGGATACAATGGACACTCTGGACGCAGCTAGATGACCTTGACTTTGCTGACGACCTGGCACTCCTCTCCCACAGTCACACACAGATGCAGGACAAGACCACCCGCCTTGAGACAACATCAGCAGGACCAGGGCTCAAGATAAACAAGAAGAAGACCGAGCTGATGAAGATCAACAACACAGGCAGCAGGGAAGTAGATTCCTTTGTGTACTTGGGAAGCGTAGCTGATAAGCAGGGGGGCACCGACCGAGGCATCTCATGGCCAGGATAGGCAAGGCGCGAGCAGCATTCATCATGCTAAAGAACATCTGGGCCTCAGGAGAGATCAGAAGGACAACAAAATTGCGTATGTTCAATTCAAACGTGAAGTCGGTTCTGCTCTACGGCTGCGAGACTTGGAGAATTACCAAGGCAATACAGCAAAAAATTCAGACCTTCATCAACACCTGTCTGAGGCGCATCTTCAAAATCAGATGGCCAGAAAAAATCAACAATGAAGATCTATGGAAGCAAGTAGGACAGGAACCAGTGGCCAAGCAGATTCTGCGAAGGAAGTGGGACTGAACTGGATACACTCTCAGGAAGCCAGCATCCAGCACCACACGCCAAGCCCTGACATGGAACCCGCAGGGGAAAAGGAAGAGAGGCCGACCTCGCAGCAGCTGGAGGCGAGACACTGAGGCAGAGATAAAGAGGCAGGGGACCAACTGGACAGGCGTTCAGCGAGCAGCCCAGAACCGAGTGCGATGGCGGAGTGTTGTCGATGGCCTATGGCTCACCCTTGAGCTATGGGCCTAAGTAAGTAAGTAAGTAAGTAAGTAAAAAGCAACTTCAAAAAGACCTACTCCCAGTGTTCAAAACGATCAAGAAGTCTGTTCAATGACGCGCATGACAGATGTAGCCGTCACATCCCACTTACTTTCCCTCTCGGTTATTTCAGAAAATCTAAACGATTGCTCGAGCCAAATCATGATTTCCGTAAAGCTGTGCGAAGAGTCAGTAAAACCGTAGCCTTCACCTACAACTTTTCAAAGTTGGGGCATAAATGACGCTATGTCTCAATATCATAAGGGCCCAGTACATACTGCCTGTGAGCAGTAGCGGAGCGCTCGAGGACAATGGTTCGGGGCCCTAAATGGAAAGCCTCATTTCCATGGTGGGAGAATTGGGAGATGGTTCAATCTTTTTTAGTTTGTCCCAGTCTCCTTCGGGCTCGTCTCTGTGCCTTTCTTTCTTGTGTGTGTGTGTGTGTGCGTGTGCGTGTGTGTGTGTGTGTGTGTGTGTGTGTGTGTGTGTGTGTGTGTGTGTGTGTGTGTTTGTGTGTGTGTGGTGTGTGTGTGTGTGTGTGTGTGTGTGTGTGTGTGTGTGTGTGTGTGTGTGTTTCACTTGCGTTAAATTCTTTCAGAACATCTCTCTCTCTCTCTCTCTCTCTCTCTCTCTCTCTCTCTCTCTCTCTCTCCTCTCTCTCTCTCTCTCCACCACTTCTCCCTCTTCTCCGATAGTTATCGTTGCATGTGAAAACAGATAGAGCTAGCTATTGAGGTGCTGGGATGAACAAAAAGAGACTGAATGAAAGAAAGAGACAGAGAGATCGAAGCCACATTGATTTCTTTGCTGTCTCCCCGCTCAGCACAAAAGCTTTGCTGCTCATGACAGACCTTATTGCATCCGACCCCCGTCCCCCCCTCACCTCCCGCCACCCACTCTCCTCTCCCACGCTGCTCTGTGTGAAGGTTCCGCATCACGTTCATCTTCTGTAAATGTTTGCCACGTTTTCTTCTCTACATCAGTCTGCCCCCCAAAACATTTCCTGTGATTGTCGTATGTCAGCGAACGAATGTTTGGTGTGTTTGTCTCCAAGACTGGGTGAATTATAGCTGGTGTATCTGCCATCGACAACGTATGAAAGTTTCGCGAATATTAGAAGGTAGTCATGGACAATTGCTCAGTGAACAATTTTCATGTATGGATGTTACAAGCGGCAGTGAATAATATCTTCTGCATTTGTCACCACCCAACAGTCAGCGAAATGTTTCCTGTGTATGTAACGCGTAATTATGTACAAATCTATGATGTGTCTGTCACCAAGAATAAGTACTTGAGTGTTTGATGTGTTTATTACCAACAATCAGCGGATGAAAGTTTACAAAAAATCTATCATCAAAAGGCCGTCCTAGACGCTGGCTCAACGAACGATGTTTAAGTCTGCCTGCCACAGCAACTAGCAAGTAAGTATTTGTGGTCTTGTCACAATAGTCAAGGAATACATTTTACTGAGATAAATATTTGTTGTCTTGTCACAATAATCAAATGTTCAGTTTGCCTGTCATCAACAGTAGGCGAACGAACATTTGATGTCGCTATCACAAACAGCAACAAACAACGTTTGGCGTGCTTGTCACCAACAGTCAGCGAATAAACATCTGGCTTGTTTCACACGAACAGTCACCTGACAAATGCTGAATAGCTTTGTTACTGCCCGTGTCAGTTACAACGGTCATCGAAGGAATAAATGACATGTTTGTCTGTGAGTCGATGAACGAATGCTGGAATTTTTTTTTTCATCGTATTAAAATCAAACGAAAGCTAATGTTTTTGACAAAACAATAGGCAAACAAGCTTAGAATATTTCTGCCACGGTGTTTTCAAGGAACAAAGGTTTCGCGTGTTTGTTATAACAATGGACAGCAACAGTTATATAATCCTTTGTGAATGATGTAAAACAAACTCTAAGCTGGTTTGTTTGAATGCGTTTTGTTTTCCATCTTTCCTGGTTATTTTAGTGGAAGAGTAACATGCTTCAAAACAGATGGTTGTGAGTTCTGTCCTCCGAGCATTCACCATCAAAAATACCATTCTTGCTGTCCATCTTGGCCGGGTTTTTGTTTCCACTTTGACCTCCCTGGGACCTACGCAATGTATAAACCTACAGTGTGCATTTTGAAGGGTGAGAGGATTCTATGTATGGATAGACACGCAGCCATCCTCGGTATTCAGAACATGTAACTCCTTTTCGGGAGAACGGTGACGATCGTGTTTGGACCTTATTGTGGCAAAA
>CM065721.1:26041265-26053765 GCA_033310375.1 Conus canariensis
CAAAAAGCTGAAAGTCATTTCTGAAATTACATAGATTCTGCTGGAAAAATGCATTCATCAAAATACAACTGCCTCATTACTTCCCTTTATGCACCAATCTACAAAGGTCTCTGGACAAATCAGGTTTTAACAAGAACGCCTTGGCTGCACAGAAAAGGCACAGGATGTCTCAAGATGAGAGCTAGGCATCATGAGAATAGCCCCGTACAATACCTTTTTTCATCTGTGTGCATCCAGCTTTTGCATGTTGCATGCTCCGTCAAACTGAAGCCACAAGCAAGGTCGATGCACTCATTGACAAAGACAATCAAAGACAAAATCTAAGAAAAAAAAGGAATAACAATTCAAAAAAAGGAAACCTCGTTTGGGGGAACGTTTGATTACAGATATTAGGTCTCCGCCCCCCCCCCCCCCCACCCCCTATTTCCCACCCATTCCCCATTTTCTGTCTTCTTCACCAGAGGCAGTTTGCCAGCGAACGCAGCAGGGTGGCACGCAAGTTCATACAGCCACCAGCGCTGATGGGACAAGAGGCGGACCACAGCTTAACGTGTGCCTTCTCGTTTTTTTTCTTCTTTCCTGCCCCTCCCCTTAACGCACCGAGAGTTTATTATTTCCTTTGCGCGTTGCAGATCGGCGACGATGCATAAAAGCACCTCCGGCGCCAGGCTTTCAATTGGCAGGAGAAGAGTCAGCAGGTGAAGAGCGGGTTTACCTAGTACCAATCGCAACACAGTTGACAGAATTCTGCCAGTCACGTACGCCAAGATATACATGTTAAGATATCTAAATAAACCAGACACAAATGGAAGGCGAATGCGAAGTTTTAAACAACGTAGTTTCTGATTCAAGTCAAGTCAAAATTATCTTTATTGAGGGTTGAAGAATAAGCTCTAAAGCTTTTTTTTTTTAATACTGCCCTCATAAAAAGAAAGAATCAGCTTCTTTCTCTTTAAAATCTACTCAATCTTTTATACAAACAAGATAATGTCGTTTTAAGGGCCAGAGGTCTGAAAAAAAAAACCTAATTGAATAATGTACCACCATAATTCTGCCCATGCACCATGAATGATGACGTCATCTGATTGGTGGATGAAATTATCGTCATTCTCACTCGCAGAGCATTGCAGGCGGCAAACAATGACATTGTTTTTCATCTAGATGAAAAGTAGGTTTGGACGGACGGGGGTGAAGAGGAGGAATGGGAGGAATGGGGGTGGGGCGCTGTGGCACTGTTTTCGTGATGCACAGGTAGATGACGAACGACGAGTTTGCGTTTGGTACCATGATTTCATTATCACGGAAACGACAAGGGTGGAGGAAGGGGCAGCACAAGCATGGGCGGAGAGAACGGATGGAGAAAATGCAAGGCGAAAACGACAACAACAACAACAACAACCATATGTTCGACACACTGCTGCCCACTTTTAATTACGGTCAAACTGTGCGCTGTGGATTGACAGAAAATGGAGTTGAAAGAAATAACATGTTCTTGACTGCGTGGCAATCTTCTGTGTGGACATTTCATCACTGGTAATTATCTCTGTGTGTGTGTGTGTGTGTGTGTGTGTGTGTGTGTGTGTGTGTGTGTGTGTGTGTGTCTGCGTGGCGCGCGCGCCAGTGTGTGTAATGTGCTGTGTGTATGTGCTCTCCTCTCTCTCTCTCTCTCTCTCTCTCTCTCTCTCTCTCTCTCTCTCTCTCTCTCTCTCTCTCTCCGACAGCGCGCGCGCACATGCGTGTGTTTACGTACACTGGGACGTGTGTTATATCAACGTAGGAGCCTAAATGGCATCAGAATTATACCCTCTGACTTTTCTCGTCCACCTCCCTGGGCGAAACAGACATGGGTGAAGACAGCATGACTCACTATGGAACTCAGGCTTCCTCGCACGCAAGCCCGCGCACGCACATGCACAGAGAGAGAGACAGAGAGAGAGAGAGAGAGAGAGAGAGAGAGAGAGAGAGAGAGAGAGAGAGAGAGAGGCATAATTACAGTCATAACATCACTGACTAAATGCCAGACATGCAATGACGTTTATACCCCAGCCGACAGCCAGAGTCTGCATCAAGATAGCAGGTAACGACATGCCGTGGATGCAAATCACTCAAATATCTGTCGTGTTATGTTCAGTTTCCATTACAGCACACTTCCCTCTCTGACTTGCGGTGCTCGGTTTAACTGCCAATGGAAAGTGACCGTGATCCACTCTTGGTACGAACACAACCTAGACCCCTCCCGCACCGTCACCACAAAAGGGACACAACAAATGTTTAACCAGACAGGTAACTCTCAGTGACGTGGCTCATTGCGCTGGCCTGAACATGCCTAAATATGAGCAAGAGAGGGAGATGGAAACAGGAGACATACCAGTCTTTGGGGTTTGGGTCTTCATTTGATATCACAGGTCAGATAAGAATTTTCTTTTTAAAAAATGAAGCACTGATATGATTTTCTCAGTATCTCATGGATAAAAAAAAAGAAACGAATACAAACTGCAAGCTGATCCAGATCAGTCAAGCTCCGGACAGGTAATTTTCTGAAACATCTCTGAGTGCCAGTAATTTTCTGCCCATCTTTTATTCTCCTTCCTCCAGCTTTGAAAGCCTTCATTTTCGTGATGTCTTCAGCACAAACCACAGAGCATGTGCCCCTTCGCTTATCCTTCACTGTCCTCGGCACCCTGAGATACCGTGACAGCCCTGCTGTGCAGCATTGGCAGCCCTCTCTCAGCGTCTAGCTACCGTAACTCGCTTACAGCATAATGATGGCCTGGCACGGAAGTGCTTTCATGCGCCGCCGCCAATGCGCAACGTGCACAGGAAATAGCCCCCCCCCCCCCCCCCCTCGCATTGTGGGACGGGAGCAGGTAAAACCAAACAGGGACACGCTAGTCTGTGGTCAGCCGACTCCGAACGTCGATCGTTATGCTGATTTGCGTGACGCCACGTTGTGTTCAGGTCGAAATGCCCGATGCAGAAAACAAAAGAATGATGGAAAGAAGGCCAGAGAGGGGCAGGCCATCAAAATAGCATGTAATTTCAGAAATTAACCCTTCTCTCCACGATGCATGTTTCAAATGTAGCGCAGAAGATTGCGTCGACCCCAGCCGTGCTGCGTGTGGCCAGGGAGTGATGGGCAGTGACAGGCCAAAGCTGCATGCATGGAGATGAAAGAGATCGGCACGGGGTTAATCCCATTACGTTTCCCTTGCATTCCGTGATATCCTAGTGCACTGACGATAGCCTCCTTCAAACATTTCATTTCCACATTATATATCCCGTGCACTGACGATAGCTTCCTTCAAACATTTCATTTCCACATTATATATCCCGTGCACTGACGATAGCCTCCTTCAAACATTTCATTTCCACATTATATATCCTGTGCCCTGACGATAGCCTCCTTCAAACATTTCATTTCCACATTATATATCCTGTGCCCTGACGATAGCCTCCTTCAAACATTTCATTTCCACATTATATATCCTGTGCCCTGACGATAGCTTCCTTCAAACATTTCATTTCCACATTATATATCCCGTGCACTGACGATAGCCTCCTTCAAACATTTCGTTTCCACATTATATATCCTGTGCAGTGACGATAGCCTCCTTCAAACATTTCGTTTCCACATTATATATCCTGTGCTGTGACGATAGCCTCCTTCAAACATTTCGTTTCCACATTATATATCCTGTGCAGTGACGATAGCCTCCTTCAAACATTTCATTTCCACATTACTTAGCCTGAAGCTCCCCAGGCCGATTTTCCTCCGTGGGGATGCGGGGGTGGGGTGGGGGTGGGGAGAGGGGGGGGGTATTTTTGAACGCAAATAACTTACCCGCCTTCTGGACGTTGCATGATGGTAATCTTTTCTTTTCTGTGACGTTCTTTGACTCTGCTTTTAATACTTTTTTTTTTGTTTTGTTTTACTTGACTGTCATCTGTTACTTACTGCCTACGTGATCCATTCATTCCCTTATTATTTTCAGGATTTTTTTTTTTCATCGTTTTTGTGTCTAGTCACACAAGCAAGGGCATGCCAGCTTTTCTGGTTGTAATCTGACTGGAAAGTAGAAATCGTACACTATCAAGAGAAGACACTAACTTGCCAGTTCTGTAAGGTGTCTTTGCCCGAATGGCATTTTATGTTACATACACTTTCGTTCCATTTTCACACGCCCTTCCTGAGGATGCCCTTTGTGGAGCTGGTTGGGATATGATAAATTACATTAGAAGATCAAATAACCACACACACACACACACACACACACACACACACATACACACACACACACCACACACACAACACACACACACACACATATATATTATATATATATATATATATAATATATATATATAATATTGGTGCATAAAATGAGACGGTGAATTTAGTATCTTCAAGATAAATAAGAAAAATATCATGAGTGAAAACTATGTATAGTAATACATAAAATGAGACAGTGAATTTAGTATCATCAAGGTAAATAAGAAATATAGACTATCATTAGCTCCGGGAATTTCTTCTCCTCTCTCTCTCTCTCTCTCTCTCTCTCCTCCCCTCTCTCTCTCTCTCTCTCTCTCTCTCTCTCTCTCTCTCTCTCCTCTCTCTTCTCATGTTCTCTACAATTTTAGGGCTTTTAAAAGTTGTCAGATGACAAATTTAGTGTTTAGCTACACTCGTTAAGCAGTACAGTGATTACTCAAGAGAAAATATGTCTGTGTGATAACCGTAAAATCTAAAAAGCAGGTACATTTGGAACTCGCACTTCATGGAAAGGATATAAAAAGCGTTCCATTCATTGGATACAACATCTACGTGGTTATTTCAGCGGTGAACCTTTAACACGAGGGTCTACAATTACTTTCTTTAGTTAAAAAAGGTCAGAAAAGGTTGTTGATAGTCTTTTTAAAACAGCGTGGGAAGACGCAAAGTAAAATGAAATACGTTCAGCACGTCCGAAAAAGATTATCACATGGCCTACAGAGTAATTCATAGTCCACTTAAACACTGCTGGTTTACAGCTCGTTCACCAACAAAACACTGCTGTACTAACGACAACAACAACAAACAACAACAACAATAACAATGATACTACTACTACTAATAATAATGATAATAATAACAATAACAATAACAATTTCTTAATAATATCTCTGCAGAAGCAGAAAAACATTATCTCCTAACATCCGAAGTGTAACATATGCTAACTTTAATTTCCTACATGTGCGTAAAGCAAAGGTTCCCACCATCGTCATACATAGTTTAAAAAAAGAGGATAATCTAACGCTCGACCAAGTGTAAAACCATACCTGGTGCAGAACTAAGAGCTCCTACGATCAATTCCACCATCAGGTGCGAACGCCTCTTTCCCGTCAGTACAGCACAAAACTATCGGGTGTTGAAAGCGCAAGATCCCCCACCCCAACTCCACCCCCTACCCCTTGCTCATCGGGCACATCACAGCAAGAGCCACTCCAAAAATGATGGAGAGGCCCTTGAACAGGGGCTAGCAGTCCTATAAAACAACGGCATGTAATCAGCCGTGACGTCACCATCCATAAACACCACCATCAATCCTTACCCATGGTCGATGGAATATGGATATGATCCAGCGCAGATTCTGGACGGATTTGGTTTTTCAAACGCGGACCCACAGCAATTGCTTCCGTCTTTCAGAAAGGTCTGCTACAACTGTGCAAAATGTGGTGAGTGTCCATCAGCTTGCAGCTGACAGACTTCTGGGTGTTCGGTGTTTATAGTTTTCTTCATGCAAGGTGCTGAGTCAGTACGCAGAGAAACACACACAAATGAAAGGAACATGCCTATGGAGGGCAAGAAGCGGGCCACGAGATATCCATTCATACTAAAGGTCACAATCTCTTCGCATCGTGACGATCTGCCGAAGTGTAGCGTGACCAAAGGTTCAATGTGACATTAGGTCAGTGTCAAACTGACTGTGGCACACGAAGTTCGAGGGCACTTGCCCAGGTGAAATGTCGATGTGACCATAACTGGATCTCAGTGAGTTTTCAGTACAACACCTGAAAATAATTTGTTTTGGGTCAAAGTCATGTCCCACGTCATAGTGATCAAGTTAATTCCAGATCAGAGCGATTCAGTTAGTTAACCATTACCTTTGCCCTTGAATAATACGTCACCGAGACAACAGAGACATTGTACGGTCAGGTCACGGCCATACCTATCTTAGGTGAACGAAACGGTGAGCGGATAGGAGTAGCAAACATATGTTACGTCTACAAGCCCAGTGACATTCACATTCACAACGTGTTTCACATGCCGCCAACAGACAAGGTCAAGGCTGTGGAACAGTTTAAAAAAATCTTCCATTCTGTTTACCAAGAATCTGATACCATTATCCTGATTCTGTTGGACTAGAAGCAACTTCAGAAACACCAGCTAGTTTGTTTTAAACTCTATAATCAAGAAGCCTGAGAAATTTGTGTCAAAAATGAAAGAACTACATGTAAAAGCCTGTTCGATGGCATACATGACATGTAACCGGGAGGAATCTGATACATCCTGGGACTACTTTCCTACTCGAGTTATACAAGTTCAATCCTGACTGTTATTGAAGGAAATCTATATGATCGCCTGAACCCAGGTCTTAATTTTCCAGAATCTTGTGTAAAAATGTCAGCGCAATCGAAGACTTTACAATTCTACCTTTCAAAGTTAGTGCTATAATGTCGTTATGTTCCAATGCCATTAAAGGCCAGGACGTACCTGCCTGCGAGCAGAAATCGACTGCACGAAGGCACTGGTTCTGGGTCATGATGGGAAGGTCCTATTTCCATGCTCCCCTCTCATTGCTGAACAAGGGGGAGATGTGGGAGGGGGTTCAATCGTTTGGAGTTTGTCTCGCTGTTTGTCGGGGACTGACTGGAAATTCTCTCTGGTCTTTCATTTTTGTTGTTTTGTTTTCTGTGCCGATTTTTACTCGTGTTTGTATTCTTCCTGCTCTCTCTCCTCTCTCTCTCTCTCTCTCTCTCTCTCTCTCTCTCTCTCTCTCTCTCTCTGGCCTCCTCCCTGATAGTTATCGTTGCATGTCAAAGCAGACACAGCCAGGTAATGAGCGGTAGGACAGAAAAGAGATCAAAGCGGCATTGATTCCCCCCCCCCCCCCTGTCTCCTGCTCAACACGGAAGCTTTGCTCCTCATGACAGAGATGTAAGAGCATCCGGACCCCCCCCCCCTCCCCCGCCCACTCTTCCCCCTGGCTAAAACCGCCCTTCACCTCTTTTACTTTGCTCAGGAAGAGGATTTTGCACTGAGGTTATCTTCTGCATATATTTGCCACCAATGAATGTTTGGTGGGTTTTTATCTAAAACAGTACAAAGAAATGCTTCTCGTGTTTGTCAAACGGGCAAACGCACGAATGTTCGGCGTGTTTGTCAACAAGAGTTGGTGAGTGAATGTTTGGTATGCTTGTCGCCAACAGTCAGTTTGTTTTTATCTATCAGCAAAAGGCAGTGACGGATGTTTCTTCTGTCAACAATTTCTAAGTGTGGTTGTGTCATAAAAGTCAGCCAATGAAACGTGACTGACACCAACAGTCGGTGAACAAACGTCTGGTGTCAATCAAAGTCAGCAAAATCATATTTAGCGGGTTCGTTACACGTCGGCGAACAAATTCATGTTGTGCTTGTCACCCAAGTCAGTGGATCAATGTTTGGTGTGTTTGTCACCGAGAGTCGAAAAACGAATGTTTTGCGAATCTGGCACCACATGGCAATGGCGGACTTTTGTGAACGACTTTTAAGTGTGTCTGTCAAAACAGTCACCGAATTTCAGCCAAGAAGTGCATCCAGGACTTTACCCGTTGGTCGTCCCTATTCACCTAAAAAATTCGCTTAGGATTTGTTGGCAGTTCAAATCAACACACAACACACACACACACACACACACACACACACACACACACACACACACACAACACACACACGAACAAACTCAGAAAATATAAATGTATTTAAGACAGAGAGCACGACCACTGTGCACACTTCCATCACAGTGGAACACAGTACTGAACTGAAGCATCAGTTTGGCACGCGCTTGCCCTAACCCCCCTCTTTGTGGAGAGCTCTTCACTTCACTGTTTTTCACTCTGTCCTTTGCAAACTCGAAGGGTACACCTCCATTGTACCCGGCAGGGAGTTACAAAACGATGCTTACCTGCACAAGAAGGGTCACGGCGTCTGATACCCGCGAAGAGAGGTTTCTAACGGACAATACATGGACCGACTTGCCACCCGACCTTTTCATCGTGTCCACACTGCAAGTCCTCCTATTGGTCTTATCCTCCAGGGCCATACTATGCAATTTTCAAACATGGCCAATATTTGAAAGGCACTTCACCGTGACGCTCAAATGTTTGATTAAGCAGCTCCCTGTCTCCTCGATGTTACCAATATGTTTCCCTGTGAGCCCAACGACGGAAATATTTTGTTCTGACGTTAAACGTCAGTCTGCAGTGTCAATATGTCCAGGTGGAAAGCATCATTCTGCTGGAAACTTCGTGTTACCGAGAAACTGAACTATGCCGCAAATGCTTACTGGTGAGAGTAGGGTACTATTTACGGTTAGTGAAAAAAAACAACAACCGTGCTACAGAGCTGCTACATTTAATTTATACAAAGGCCTATTTATTAAAGCAAGAAAAAAGGAATAGAGGAACAGATCAATGTAGTTGATTCAAGAAAAGACGAGCCCCATATTTAATTTTTGTCCACAAATGCACAAATTATTCTAAACACAGTTCGAATTGAAAGCGCGCGCGCGTACGCGTGTGTATGTGTGTGTGTGTGTGTGTGTGTGTGTGTGTGTGTGTGTGTGTGTGTGTGTGTGTGCGCGCGTGCGTGCGTGCGTGCGTGCATGCGTCCGTGCGTGCGTGCGTGCGTGTGCGCGTGTGTGTGTGAGTGAGTGAGTGAGTGAGTACGTGTGAGTGAATGAGTGTGTGTGTGTGGTGTGTGTGTGTGTGTGTGTGTGTGTGTGTGTGTGTGTGTGTGTATCTATGTATGTGTGTGTGTGTGTGTGTGTGCGCGCGCGCGCGCGCGTTCGTGCATGCACGTGTGCATGCGCGCTCATGCGCGCACACGTCGGGCTATGCTGTTCATCGCATTTTATAACATTTTTTGGCAACTGGTATCAATCTGAATCGACGTTGTCCCGTTGATCTCCAGACTTCGCAACCAGCACGGTGATGAGTGGAATGGGTTGATGATATGTACTGGCTTCCCCGACCCCATTACCCGCAACCCCTACACACACCTCCATCACCAAATGCATTGCAACATTTATCTTACAAAGGTCGTCAAATGTCGACCTTTTCCGGTTTCAGCTTATGATGTGACCTGTTTCAGTGCTGTTTATTTTTGACGCCATTCCAAAAGCTCAAAGGAGAGGCCTCAGCAGTCTGTCTGACTATAAATATAGGATATAAAAAAATAGTATCAAGTTCGATTTTTATGACGCCGAATGAAAACAAGCTGCAATCCTCTCCGGACATGGGGATTTCTTCTGCCTGACCTTTTAAAGACATTATTCTCGTGACCTTTTCCTTTCCTGAACTTTCCAAAGTTAAAAAAGAATCAATCCATGCTCCTTACAGCATGCAATAATACGTAGCTACATAGCAAGAAGCTGAACTGCAAAACAGACTATCGACTTTGATTTGCCAGACTTTTACTCTACTAACAACTATGCTTTCCCTCGTGTATCTGCCTTTTACTTTTGTTTCAAGCGCAGAGGGAATAGTTCCCTTGACAATTCTGGCCGTCAACGTACCGTCAGGACAAAACAGAATCTTCAAGAAAGAATCTTAAGTCTAGCATTTTTTCAGCCAACCGTTCTGATAAAAGTAATCTTTGCTTAGGTGACACTACCAACGTCACGCGTGTTGGGACTCTAGCCATAGCAAACTTTCTACAGAGAAGTAAATTCACCTAGATCTCTTTTAAATCGACATCTCCCTGCTATTGGGGTAGACATTTGACCCCTACCTGTATGATTCCGAATGATGGAGACTGGGTGACGATGGTGGTGGCGAAAGACATTGTAGAAAGGGAGCACAGATGTAGAGGACTCTCTCTCTCTCTCTCTCCTCTCTCTCTCTCTCTCTCTCTCTCTCTCTCTCTCTCTCTCTCTCTCTCAAACTTACACATTTTCAGACCAACTTCAGCTCACCCCTCCCATCCTCTACACCCCAGTCCCCAAGTTACACAGTCCTTCCTTCCCTCCCTCCCTCCTCCCCCCTTCGTTCTTTCTCAAGTTGCAGTTACCCCACATACTTCACTCTTGACAACAATTGTACCGTAGCAATGACATTTGCAAACAATTGTAGAACTGAAGTACAGAGAACTGTAGACTTCCTTCCCCCCCCCCCCCCCCCCCCCCCCCCGACTGAAGATTTGAGATATTACAAAACTTTTCTACTTACACGTGTTTGGTAAAGAAGTCAGAAGAAAAACGGCATCACCGAGACTTCGACAAATACAAAATAGGTTACTGTACTCACCTTAGAAATGTGCAAACATAGCACACAAAAAAATCAGCTCGAATAGGAAGAAAGTACGAAAGGGAAAAAAAATGGAAAGAAAAGAAAAAAAAGGAAAGACAGAAGACGTAGACAGAAGAAATGAAAGACAGGGGGAGAAACGGAAGGCCTAATTCTGTCCATCCCAAACCAATCCCTGCGATCTGGCACTCCGTTCAAGCTCTGACACAAGATCAAAGCATGCATGGAAGTGGAGTGAAGAAAAAAAAACATGAGTGACAGTCTGAAAGATGACAGAATTAGACTGGAAATAGTGTTCACAAATCGGATCAATATCGGGTCAATAACGTGAAGTCATGAAATTCCCTTTTGCCTGTGGCAACAACATGGCAGGATTGTCATCGGTGCCCCATTTCATGATATATCCCAGGCCCGAGAGATACAGGCACTTGTAGGCGCGTAACTATACCTCGCTGGAAAATACACGTCGTATATGTATTAAGAAGTAGTAGATTGCAGCAGACAGACGGAGAAAGAGAGAGAAGACAGACAGACAGACGGAGACAGAGACAAGCAGAAGAGTGCGCGAGAGAGACAGAGGGAGACAGAGAGAAGAGAACCAGAGAGACAGAGAGAGAGTGAGAGAGAGAGAGACACGTGAGTGCTCACAACCACACACACACACACACACACACACACACACACACACACACACACCACACATAAACACAGCGAAAGAGAGAGAGAGAGAGAGAGAGAGACTTGGTGAAAACATTTCACTTAATGAAAGCCATGACATTTCATGAAACGGGTGTTACGAACAAGCGACATGACAAAAACAAGTGGACCCTTTCATGTCACAAAGGGCATTATCTTCAAACTCTGAATAGGTCCACTTCAAACTCTTCAAACGGCAAAACAACTGCTACAAATTCTGAACAAATCCACTTTGAATTCATACAACAGCGACACATCAGTTCCAAAATCTGAACAGGTGCGCTTAAAAAACAAAGTTACAACAGCAAAACCTTTGTTTCTGATCCATTCATTTCAAGACCATTGGGAGGTCCAAAGCGCCGAACAGAAGAAGGTGGTGGCACCAGCGATTTGAATTTCTCTGACAAAAGATTCTTACTACCAGTCGGGCACCAGTCGGCGCTGGAATATACCCTGATCGAAACACCTTCACAAGACTCACGGCTCTTACTTCATGTCTTCAACACAGGACCTTAAAGAACGCCTATTCATGGCGCTGCTTTGGACAGCGAGTGTAACTGAAACCATGTTCGTGTGCCACTCCATTGATATATATCCAATACGTAGAGGACACTTCACTGTGTGGTTCTAGTCTTCCCGATACTATTTACTTAGATGTTCCTGTTGATGATAACAAAATCGTTAATTTTTGCACAAGGACAAAAGCATCACTCAGCAGCAGTATCTTAATGTATGCCCTGTTCAAACCCACGAATCCTAACGTTATGCACGTTCTCCTTGTTCGACATTTACAAATGCGTCCAGAGAGTATAGTTTCCTGCTCAAATCAGTTACTAGAACCGCCAGTCGTCGACTGACAGTCCCGTTTTCCGGCCGTCGTAAAACCAACCTAAATAAACACGAGCACCTTCTCCGGGTACCTAGGGGTGACACTCACTCTTCCAGACCCATGTCTCCGGGCCAGTTTGAAGTCTCTCACTACGGCTGAAAAATTGCCCTAATTCTTCCGTGGAATTGGAGTTGACTGAAGGCATTTTCTGTTCGGCTACTTGTCCTCCCCCCCCCCCCCTCGCTACATACGTCCCTCTCTCTCTCTCTCTCTCTCTCTCCCCCCCCCCAAGCCCGCGTCGCCGTTTTATTTAAATTGGATTTGACGGATGGCATGTCAAATTGGTTCTCCAGTTTCTACAGAGGGCTGTAGGCTGTCACGACGATTTCATCCACTACGTCTCTTCCCCTCTCTCCCTCGTCCGTTTCTCTCA
>CM065721.1:26056265-26071265 GCA_033310375.1 Conus canariensis
ACACACACACACACAAAAGCGCGCGCACGCACGCACACGCAGACGCATAAACACGTAAACACACACGCACTCTCTTTCTTTCTCTCTCTCTCTCTCTCTCTCTCTCTCTCTCTCTCTCTCATTAATAGAAGCAATTCATTGTTCTTCTTTGTTCGTGAATTATAATGTCAATGATTCAAGTAAGTATGCGGTATTTCTTTGTTTGACGTAAGCAGCAAAATGTATATTTCCATTTTAAAATAACGATCACAAGAAAAGATTGATATGAATAACAATATATAACTTTAAAGCTCGCATTAAAAAAGCAAACAACTCAACAATTGATTATGTATCTGAATTATTTGCTTTAATTCTTGGATTTTTTTTTTTTTTGGCTTAGAACTATTATGTAACCGATACTAAATTTGAAGAAAAGCATTCAGTATTGTGAAAGCTCCTTTGGCCTACTTTATTGAAAAATGGTGCAAAAAGTAAACTATATTTAGCGTTGAAAATATGCATGGTGTTACAGCATACAAAGCTATGCGAAATACAGTTTACTGGTGTCGTTAGCGGTACAAATGGTGTGAAACAAGGAGATGTCTGCAATCTTATTCGTTTTGCGATGTTTCCGAATGAAACTGCCTCAGAGAAATTGATAGTGGTAAGTATGGTGCAAATTCTTGTGCAGACATGACTGATTTGTATTCGTTTGATGTCACTTTACTGTCAGAAACTGACATACATCTAGAGGCAAGTAAAAAGCCTTTATAAAGCGGCATTTCGGCTACAGCTTTGTCAATTGGATAAGTGTGGTACCATACTGTTAAGAAAGGCGGGCTGTCTCTCCACTGAAGAAAGATGGTCCTTCAGTAACTCTGAAATGACGACAGTCAATTCAATTCGCTATCTGGGAACAATGTTCTATACGAAAATGTTTAATTCGTGACTCCTCATGCAAGGGGAAGAGGGTTACCTTTAACATTTTTGAACACATTTTACCTGCTTGATAATAATTCAGTCAACCTTTTAATGTTATCTAATGCTCAGATTCAGTCTGTTTTAATGTATGGTACAAATACATGGGGTCTAAGAAAGACCGCCTCAAATGCAGAGAGTGTTCATCTACTTGCTATGAAAAAGTAATCGGTTCTGTGTATGAGGACACCAAATGATTTTGTTTACGAGAAACTTAACGGATTTCCATGACGGTGAATTCTTCGACCTGTTGTATTCGACGCAGGTTAAAACTGACAGGAATGGATGAGCCTAGGCTACCTTTTTAAAGCATACAAAATGCTACCGAATCTTGCTTATCAAGAGAAAGAAGGCAAACTGGGCATCAAAGACTACGAACGTATTGAGTACGTACAGCTTTTTGTTATTTCATTTATTTGATTTTTTTTTTTTTTTTTTTTTTTGGGGGGGGGGGGGGGGTTGGTGTCAGCGTATAGGTTTTATACGTTCTCTCGTTATTATGTTTAAACAAAGGTTTGTTGATTTAAGATGGCAGATTTGGAATTCTAATGTTAACAACATTGGCAGATTTTTCCAATGCAGCCATTTTAAGAGTCTCATTATTTAGAACAATACCTCTTGTTAGATATTAATGTGTATGTTATACATTGTCAAGATTTCATTTTGATGCATCTGATTTCATTATGCATTCCTCGTAGCCATGAGAGTGCAGTGGTAGTGCAAAAAAAAAAATGTGTGTGTGTGTGTGTGGTGTGTGTGTGTGTGTGTGTGTGTGTGTGTGTGTGTGTGTGTGTGTGTGCGGCGCGCGCGCGCGCCCGCAGGTAATATGTGTGTAATGGTGGTGTAGGTGGCAGTGTGTATGTGTGTGTGTGCGCGCGCGCGTGCGCACGTATTTGTGTGTGTGTGTGTGTGGTGTGTGTGTGTGTGTGTGTGTGTGTGTGTGTGTGTGTGTGTGTGTATAAATGGTGATCCTTTCCGACTGCATGTAATTATACTATTTCGCTTGAATTCCGATGGAAATTGAATTTGATCGTAAAAGCACTTCCCAAAGACATCAGCTATACTTGAATCCTTTTACAACCAGCCCTCTCCCTCTAACTCCTCCCCTTCTATCCCCTTTTCTTTCCCCTCTTCTCTCACACCCCACCCCACCCCGCCCTCTTCCGTGACCGCCAAAGGCTCTTAAAAGGGGACTGTAAGCTACTGAACCCGTCCGTCCCTCGCAGGAGATGAAAACGAAGCTCACTGCTTAGTACGTATTCACTGTGTGCGTTTCAAGTAATCGTCTGCCACGACGGAACCGCCTGTGGCAATAATCGTTCAAAGCGTTCATGCCCGTGGATGTCTTTATGTATGTAACCCCCTTATACACCGTCCCCACACTCGTTCTCCTTCCTAGCTCCTAGCTTCCCCCCCCCCCCCCCCCCCCCCCATCTCCAATCTCCCACCATAAATTGTTTCCTTTTTCCTACAAAATCCTGGCAATAGGCTTGTGTGCGTATTTGATCAGAGATTTTTGGAATTCAAAATCCTCTTCGTTCTGCCGCTGCAAAATCACGTCAACGTTTTGGTGGCGTACTCTCCGTGCACAGGACACACCCACGCAGATGATGGTTGTGACATTTGAGAAACAGACTAAGAGGCAGAAACTTTCACCTATACATTTGTGGGCGGGCTGTCCTTTCGATTCGAATGGCAAGCTTGACGAACTCCCGGCAAAACAAAACAGCTATCGCTTCCTGCCAATGGGGTTCATGGTGATGTCTGATATGGACATATCATTCATTGCGCAACAGAGGAAAAGAACACACACACAGAAACAAAGTCTTTTTTTTCAAATCCATCCAGATATTTCAAGATGCTCTTAAAGTGAGAGGCAATTCTATCCACCAGACAAATGATATTATTTATTATGATCCGTGGAAGAAGAAGAAAAGAGCTGTTACATACCTACAACTGATTTCCTTTCTGGTCTCTTGCCCTTGCCGACAATTGTTTTTCTGTCAAATATGTAATTTAAACGGGTGAAAGCTGCAGCAGGGTCACGATCGTTGCAATGTTTGTTTATCTGTTTGTTAAAACCCCCTGAAGATGTACATACTGGTAAATGTGCAAAGGTACGCCAGTCGTCGAATCCCATCAACTTCCTCACGAGTGGTACTGACCAAGATCTCAATTTACCTGTTGCTTTCTATCTGGCCTTGGGAAAAAAAAAAACAGAGAGGAAACAGCGTGATGCCTGCTGAACGTTGGTACTATATTATTTGACGTATTCCTATCTTCCACATGGTGAAGCAGATGCATGGAGCGTGCTATGGGGCAACAATTCAGTATTCATTTTGCACAGAGCACTTAGATTCCGATCTTCGTTGCCACAAATATTTTCCCCCGCCCCATCCCCCTCTTTTCCTCCTTTTCTACAGACTTGATCATGACAAGAAAGTCCTCTGTCACACGGTGGAGTTGTGGAGCGGGCGGTCGTGAGTTCGAATCTCTTGTTCGGTCGGATGTTCACGGTTCAAAACCCTTCCCTGTCAACCCCGAGGGTCCCGAGGTCAAATGGACAGATCCTATCCATGCGGAGCTGACGGTCCTGCGGTCGAACCAACCGTGGAGTCAGATTTTCCCGCGGCCCGTCTTGAAAACCCTCTCTGTCCTGCCCAGCGGTAACAGCAGTCTGATTCAGGTCAGGGCAGGTTGAGACAGCGGGTAGCAAGGGGTGTGTGCAGAGAGAACTGGGAGCTGATAACACCAAGTACTTCTCAAAGACGTCAGATCTACCAGAATCCTGTTGATATCCTTTCATCATGATTTGCCCTGGATACGGTCTACCTGCAGCAGTTCACTGCACCTAGGGTCTTTAGGTTGTGGGACTTTCATCTTTTTTTCCCCCTGCCAACCCAGCAATACATAGATATCTGATTCAGATCAGGGACAGTCACAATTGCCATATCTTTTCAGATCAGACTGGTTGTTGTTGATGTTGTCGTTCATGCTGATTTTGTTGTTCTATGCGTTCTGCAGCCGATCATTTCATAGGGAGGAGAGCGGGGAGGGAAAATGGATCGGGGTTGGGGGATAAGTAGAGAGAGAGGGGGAGGGGGCGGAGAAGTGCGGAGAGAGAGAGAGAGAGAGAGAGAGAGAGAGAGAGAGAGAGAGAGATGTGGGAGGGGACGGAGGGAAGGAGGTGGCATGTCATGTAAATGAGAAAGCCATATTAGGAAGAGTATATCACAGGATGAAAAGATTGCGCATGGATGTCTCTGTAGTGTGTGTGTGTGTGTGTGTGTGTGTGTGTGTGTGTGTGTGTGTGTGTGTGTGTGTGTGTGTGTGTGTGTGCGCGCGCGGTGTGTGTGTGTGTGCGTGTGTGTGTGTGTGTGTGTGTGTGTGGGGAAGAGTAGAGGAGATGAGAGAGAGAGAGAGAGAGAGAGAGAGAGAGAGAGAGAAGAGAGAGACCTCGCCATGCATACAGCCATATTTCTTTTTCGGCTGACCAAACCATTTCATTTATTTACAATGACAGCGCTGCTAGGACATTACCACGATTGACAACAAACTCATGTAAGTCTCAGGCACCGTCCCCTTCGATCCCTTGGGAAAACACTTAGGCCAGGGTCAAGTTACAATTCTAAAAAGATTTAGTGACTCAGTCAGTTACAAACTGTGTTTGGGGAGTAAAGATTAGGAGGGTGGAATGGGGAGAGGGAGGTAGGGAGGGGGGGGGGTGTGACAAGGAACGGTCTGGAAGCGACCTGTGGAAAATCTTGGGAAAATCAGTCCCCATGACAGACGGGCACTGCGTCAATGTGATGCCAAGTTATCCGGGAGGTTCCCAAGAGCCCCTAAAGACACGGGTCACTGGACAACTCCCTTCCTTCCTTCCTCCCTGTCTCCCCTGCTAGATGTCATCCGTTCCCTGCTGTTTCATTCAGTCTTCTCTCTCTCTCTCTCTCTCTCTCTCTTCTCTCTCTCTCTCTCTCTCTCTCTCTCTCTCTCGATGAAATTGGAAAGACGGGACCACATGACTTTACAGTCATTTCTGAAAGCACACAACGCTGCTCAGACGAACATGCCCAGAGCTAACGTCCCTCCTCAGCCCTCCACCCCACCCCACAACCTCTCTCTCTCTCTCTCTGGCAGTAATCATATAATTCTTTAACCACATTTCGCCACACTGTATACCACAACTTCGTCATATACTCGATCTCTACATTATTAGCTTTCCTCCCTCCCTCTCCCCTCTCCCCACGCTCTCTTCCCCGCCTCCCCCTCATTCCCAGCTTTCTGGCTGTGAGGGGAATGCAATATCACAGGAATGTTAAGGACCGCACATGAGCATTGAACCGAATACAACGAACATGTTCAATATATTGGATAGCTACCACACAGTGGTTTCCACTATCAGGCCTCTCCAACTCTACGGCCATAAATTCCTCTCTCTCTCTCTCTCTCTCTCTCTCTCTCTCTCTCTCTCTCTCTCTCTCTCTCTCTCTCTCTCTCTCTCCCATTGACAGGAACAATGGCACAGAAACACAACCAATTCTGATCTATCAGATAATGAATGACAGGAATGCTGCCCAATCCAATTTGCCCATAGTCCCCCTTTCCTATCCCTCATTTCAGTACGCCCACCCCGCCCCGCCCTCTCTGCCCACCACACCCGCCCCTCCTGCATCCATCCAATTTGCCCACTTTCCCAACTCTCTACTTGTCTTTCAATAACTTGCCAGCAGATATGATTTTGCCCCCGACACACAATACGCACAAAACAGACGCACTGGTCTATGGAAGAGGGGGTTTACCTGAAGAAAACATAACGTAATAACTCCAAATCTTATCTGTCTTATTGAAAAGCTTTCTGTGACTGTTTTCCAAAGACCCCTTCACCATAAACAAATTGGATAAGTTTGGGGGGAAATAGGAAAAGTAATGAAACGAAGCAAAATTAATATCTGGTAGGACTGGCGATAAGTTGATGCCAGGTATATTAACTGGTTTCCCGTTTCTCTCTCTCTCTCTCTCTCTCTCTCTCTCTCTCTCTCTCTCTCTCTCTCTCTCTCCCCCACACACACACACACACACACACACACACACACACACACACACACACACACACACAGAGTCACAATCTCCGCCTTAGTTTTTCATCAAGAAAAACAACGTAATTGTTGAGTCAAGTTTAAAGATAGTTCATGCAACGCCGCTCCGCCAAGAAGTTTAGACAGTTCCAGCAGCACAACTCCACCAAGAAGCCTCAGGCAAGGTTGCCACGATTGCAGCCACCTGCGATTTTCGTCTGAAGCTAAAAACATGTATTCCTGCTGACTTGCCTGTATCGAAACGTGCTATTAATATCAGTGTATATATACATCACCTGGGGCTTTCGTCTGATATTAAGCATGTGAATTCTCAGCCACTCGCCTGTGTCTAAATGCGCTTTTAATAACGAGTGTATACAGGCAGCACCTGCGATTTTCGTCTCATGCTCTGACTATGGGTCCTCACTGATTTGTCTGTATCTGAATGTGTATCCCTACACACACATAGATGCGCACACAGACAGACAGACAGACATACAGATAGACAGACAGACAGACACACAGACAGATAGATCGATCGATCGATAGATAGATAGATAGATAGATAGACAGACAGACAGACAGACAGATAGATAGATAGATAGACAGACAGATAGACAGATAGATAGACAGATAGAAGATAGACAATAGATAGACAGATAGATAGATATAGATATAGATATGAAAATCCATTCCCTCTCCCCATTTCTCACTCCTTTGCAGAAGAGATGAGGGGGAGTAGGGGAGAGAGAAAATGAGCATAAGGAGTGAGTTTTAGGGTAAGGGTTAGGTGATAACTCTCAAGGCGATCAAATCTGACGTGTGTTCAGTCTTGCAGTTCTAAGCGTCCAAGAAGCAACAGTCATTATGTCAGCAGTATCACTCCATTCTTGACCCCCAACATTCTGTCTGTTTTCGTCGCCTTATGTCTGGTCTGGTCCAGCCTTGCAAGTAGATGACTCCTTTCCTCTGAACGTTGAGACTTGCAACATGGCAGGGAGGTGTTACAGTGACACTGACCCTCTCACGTTTTTGCCTCAAGACATTTCTCCAACGATGTGGCCGGGGCATTCGGTCCCCAGGGCCTTCCAAACAGACCAGGCTGACGAGCGGCTTTTCCAGTTCTTCTTGGGTGAGCGATGCAGACAGCGCAACAACTAGCAGCGCCCGCACACAGAGCAGCTTTAGAAGCTTGGCGGTCATCGGCGAGCAAGGCGTGCGTGTGATGAAGATGCTGATGGCAAGACAGAACGAGCCGTCGTTGAAAAACTTGATGCAGATGTTGTTTTCTTTGAACACTCCATTTGACAGTACGAGAGAAAATAACTTAGACATCCCTGAGATCACAACCTTCCGCAATAACACCTGCTCGATGTTTGATTTGAAAAGCCAGATTTTTGATCGACAAATGGAAAATAACGAGCTAAAATTTGCGAAGAGACCCATGCTGTCCGGACTGGACACAGTGAAACTGAAGGCAGATGACCTGGACTGCGCAGCTATAAGAACAACATGATTGAACCAGGAACACCCGCAGGTCAAAATGATACATCAGAGAATTGAGACGGTCAACAGTGGTTCGTGCACTCACGAACTGAAAATGAAACATGACGTGTCCTTTGACAGAGTGCATCATGTTAAGTGGCAAAGCGAATGCCCGACTATCGCCAGGTGCATATTTTTTTAAGGACAACATGAACATCCCTAGAGAAAGACATACATTCAAACTCTTTAACCTTTTCCTTGGGGAAGATTATTTCTCATCGTACTCAGGACATCAGAAAGAAACTCTCTTTTTATTTGAAGAAATCTACAGAAGACGGCAAAGCGGCGAAAAAGGTCTTGGGCCATCTTGCTATTCACGGCAGACGTTTATGTCATGTCGTTTTACGATGGAATCCGTCATGTAAAGTAGGAATTCATCCAGCCTTTTTGTTAGAGGAATAATGTGCAAGCAATTACCTTACATCCGTTGCATTTTTCAAGGGGCATGTGTGTGTGTGTGTGTGTGTGTGTGTGTGTGTGTGTGTGTGTGTGTGTGTGTGTGTGTGTGTGTGTGTGTGTGATATTTGGCCATCACTGAGTCAACAATCCTAGTTTAAACGTCGAGAGATCACACTCCGTAAACCATCGTCAGGCACGAGTAACCAATGCATCGCATTCCCTGGGTCAGGGTACTGTTCTCCAGCCACAATGCGTCATGAGCAGGGATAGCATGCATTATGTCAGTTTACCAGACCAGGAAATACATGGCTCTGCTGATGGCACTAATACCAGCCCTACAAAAGCTTATGCCATCAACAGGAACTAAGAGGAGGGCAGATCTTTCAGCGTGGAGGATAGTGGAGGCCGGAACAGCTCAGCCGACAGAGCGCCGGATTCGTGATCCTGGTGAACCTGGTGAGGGTTGCGGGTACAAATCTCCGCCGGGCCGTTTGGGTACAAGGCGATTTTCCCTCCGAGTTAACATTGGTTCTGACTCCATTTTCCGAAAAGCGGATCGAATGAGACTGTAAACTGAGGTTTCTTGTGTGAACGGAGGCATCAGGTCCTGCACACTCGTAAAATCCCATCACCATCTTTGAGACGAGAAGGCTAGTGTGATAACTGGTCCGGCTGACACGTATTCACAAAGTATGCATCGTCCGTAAAATCGAAGGAATGAGCGAAAGTCTGGTGATTCAAACGACTGAATGACACGGGGAACGAATGGTTGGTTCCACCAGGCAGCTTCTCAGTCAGCTCTAATCATGTAGGCAGCCAGCTGTTTAAACGTCAGCGTGGATTGTAACAATGCTCAGAGCTTGGTCAGAAATCGAAGATAGGCACTACGTAAGTAGTAGTACGACGATGATGATGATATTGAGGAGGAGGAGGAGCAGGAGGAGGAGGAGGAGAGGACATTCTGTATAGCATATTTATTTTTGCATTAGAATGTGAGTGGATTAGAGTCAAAAGTGAAATGTCATCCCTGTATGGGAAACATGTTGACTTTCTCTAGTCAGTGACAAACACTAATTTCATTTGCCAAACATTGTGCGCTCTTATATGCACATGGAAAATGAACCATTTTAAACCAGTATCGGTGCTGACGATGGTAGTGATGTTTTAGAGGAAAGTCTTGCTGATATCACCTCATCTCTAAATGTTTTTTTTTTTATTCTGTGGTGACCTGAATAGCAGAACGTCTGATTTAATGCCTAGTATTCTACATGATAATATTAAGCATTCAGGTTGAACCGCTCTTAATAATACATGCCTCATAATCACAGCAGGCATTTTAAAAATAATCTTTTTTGCAAGTATGGTAAGCACTGTTGTGATCATGTATGCTATGTATTAGGCAGGGGGTGACTATATAGAATAGAAACGTTTAACGGCAACGTGGATTTCTTCTCATACATTTCAGACACTGGAGCTCGTGCAAACGATTATTGGTGGATATCAGCGACTGTATTTCATCATATTAAAACAGTGTCAATTGCATGTTCGAGAAAGAAAAGAGTACGGCCATTTGCCTCCACAATTTTCAATCAAGATTGAGAAAAAGAAACACATCTATAATACTACACAGACTGACGGAGAAAGGACGAGGGTGTAACTGTATCAATGCCGTTTTATTTGTTTTTTGTTTATTTGTTATTATCTCATCCTCTCAGCCGGCCGCCCCCCCCCCCCCCCCCCCCCTTTCATCCCTTACCTCATACCCGCTTCCTGATCGCATAACTTCCATAGCGCTCATTCCGGCTCTCTCCCTCTCTCTCTCTCTCTCCTCTCTCTCTTCTCTCTCTCTCCCTCTCTCTCTTTCTCCTTCTCTCTCTCTCTCCCCTCTCTCTCTCCTTTTCTCTCTCCCTCTCTCTCTCTCTCCCCTCTCTCTCTCTCCTTCTCTCTCTCTCTGTCTCTCTCTCTCTCTCTCTCTCTCTGTCTCTCTCTCTCTCATACATAGCCACACTCAGGTTTGTGCCGTGGCAGCCCCAGCTCTGATCGTCCACAGGGAGTAATCAACATCAAGTCGTTACTGACAACCCACTAGAGGAGGCCCAGCACTGTAGCCACGCCACTTCCCTGATGCGTAGTGACGCTCGTTCTGACTTACCATACGCAGAACATCCGCCCACCCACCCCTTTCACGCCTCTCGACGACAGCTGCTTAGTCGTACACCTACCATGAGCGAGCGTGCCGACCCTCTTCACACACCCTCTACCCGACGACATCACTGCTACTCCCAACCGTCCCTCGTGGACCGTCCCATAGAGACGACTTTGAAGAACTCAGCGTGGGCATGGGCGAGGTGAAGGAATCCATACCAAGGCCACCACGAGAGCTAGGCACACAGGGCTCTAGAACTTCAGATTTTCTTTTCAATCGCATATGAATGAAGACGATGCTATGGCTTTCCATTCTGGTCGGAGACTTCACCACATAACTGAACTCTACGATTCCGGTCATAATATCAGAGAGATGCAGACTTTTGCAGTATTGGTCAGGAAATTTGAGCAACATTGTCCGGGGCTCAGCCATTATGTGAACGAAACTTGGCTTCAGTCTTTCCAACTGAGCCTAAAGATAACAGTGGGTAAGAGCTGGCAGCGGAAAAAAAAAAGAAAAAAACAACAACATCGAATTAACGCCTCTGATTGGAATCGAACCAGCAACCTCCCAACCCGTCCCAAGTCCACTGTGCTGACCACAGCACCAGAGCGGCCGCTGTCAGTTAGACTCACGTTTAGACCACAATCCAGGATGGTTGACTTACGCGGAAGCCGACGATATTAAGTCCGAGTCAGCACAAAATACGGCTTAACCTTTTCCGCGAATTATTTAGGTTTCTGCACAGAGAAGACTATCACGCAGAGCTGTGCTGCGCAGGAGAAGCATTTGTAGCTGGTGTAATTACCTTAAGCGTGTATAAAAAGCTTGACCTAAATGTGCATTTCCGATCCGGACACAAATATTCAAAGGTCATATGCTTTGGAAGTAGATAACAGAAAGGCGTGGAGAAAGAGATGGCTGACTTCGATCCCAAAGCCTATTTCACAGTTCCAGGCGTTGTAAGAAGCCTTAACGACCTACGTAGGTGGAGCAAGGACGCCCACACACGCACGGAGGCATGCGCGCGCGCACACACACACACGCACACACACACACACACACACACACACACACACACACACACAACACACACACACACACACACACACACACACACCACCACCACCACCACCACCACCACCACTACACACACACACACACACACACACACACACACACACACACACACAACACACACAACACACACACACACACACACACACACACACACACACACACACACACACACACACACACACACACACGGACGTCCATCTTCCTATACGCGAGTTTCGCACCGATGCACAAGAGGTTTCGTACTTCACGAACAAATATCCGTTCACGATTACTTACCGATCCATAAATGCGTTCACGCTTGGTGGAGACTATGTAGTAATCCAGCCAAATAATAATAATAATAATGAATACTTATATAGCGCCTATTCTCGGCTAGAGACCAAGCTCTAAGCGCTTTACAATCAATACTCGTTTACACAACGGGCTGCCTACCTGGGTAGTGCCGACTGAAGAGCTGCCAGCCGGCGCTTCATTCAGTCGTTTCCCCGTGTCATCCAGTCAGTATCGCTCAATATCGATCACTCATTTTCCTTACTTTCTTCATTCTTTCCATTTCTCACGCAGGGTGCATGCTATGTGTAACGTGTCATCCATACCAACGGCCAAACTGGCCTACTCTTCCGAAAGTTGGTGATGGGATTTTACGTGTGTGCAAGATGTTATGCGTGCGTTCACACACGGAACCTCGGTTTATAGTCTCATTCGAAGGACTGTATGGGAAATGGAGTCAGAACCAATGTTAACTCCGAGGGAAAAATCCCCCTGTACCGAAACGCCCTGGCGGAGGTTCGAACCCGCAACCCCAGGATCACCAAGATTACGAGTCCGGCGCTCTACCAACTGAGCTATTCCGGCTCCCGGATGTACCCTGTGAACCGGAAGTGCACCAAAATCTGATCAGGTTGTCTCTGAACCACATTGTGTCTTTACTCCAAGTTTTGTGAAGGGCCGTTCAAGTTTTTCGTAATCACTTCGACGGTCAAACCTTACACACCAACAACATACGCCGGTGAAAATACAACGTTCTTAGCAGGGGCAGTTAACGATGAACCGTCTACCTCCAAGAGTGAGTTATACCTACTGTTTGTTCGGTCAGTTAACAAACCACGCAAACAGCCTTTGATATATTTGGGGACGATATTCGTGAGAGGAACCTGCTTACATGCTACAGGAGAAAGTACGGTGCAAAGAAAAACTCAACTTTTCGTGGTGTACATAGGGTGTTGTAGTTTTTTCGATTCAGTTTTTGTTGAACACTGCTCGATGTTCTTTCCATTTCGTCCACATTTCCTCCGCTCTTCAGTCTTTTTGTCCGAACTCTCCACAAATCGATCCATCTGTTTAGGTATTGATTCTCCACAGAGTAAACACAGCGAAGTTTAAAAAAAGCACGGAAGGAAGAAAAATAAACAAGAAGAGAAAGAGAGAGAGAGAGACAGAGAGAGACAGAGACAGAGAGAATACAAAAGGGCGTGAGTGAGTGAGAGAGTGTGTGAGTGAGTGAGTGAGTGAGTCAGGTGAAGATAGGCAGACAGACAGACTGGCAGACAGACAAACAGAGACAGACAGACAGACAGACATTTAGACAAACAGACAGAATGACAGAGACATGAGAAAGACAGACAGACGAGTAGACGATAAGGAAGGATTTGCACGTGCGTCTGATCAGCTCTGCATGCTGTGCGTGCCGAGGCCAGTACAACAACCTAACCTTCTCCTCATGTCATTTCATTTCCTGCAATCCAGGAGATGGAACACAAGCCTTCATGCTAAGGAAGAAAAGACACAACATTACATCTCCTTCTCTCCAAATATATTTTGATGATATCCAGAACATGCTGTTCTAGAAAACATCCTTATTGAAAAGGCATATCCTTGAACACATTCTGGTAAAAAGAAAAGATAATACATGCGAGAGAGAGAGAGAGAGAGAGAGAGAGAGAGAGAGCGGGAGAGAGAGAGAGAGAGAGAGAGAGAGAGAGACGGGGAGGGGGGGGGGGGAGCGAAGATCTAGTTATGTTTACATCCCCGCCTACCACATGGGAAAAATGTCGGGACTGAAAACTAGGTCAAATCGGAATAACGAGTAAATTAGAATCCAAAAATGAAGATCCCAAACACAAAATTAACAGCTAAAAGAAATCAAAATACTTTAGGAACATTCCAACCATCTTCCCACTCCAAACCAACTCTTTTGTTTTCATTCTTTGTTTCTCTCCCCCCCCCCCCCCCCCCCTTTTTTTTTTTTTTTTCTCGTGACTCTAACTTAGCTACGTTCATTTCTCACACTTCTTTTTCTTTTTCCTCTGCTGTGCCACCCCAGTGGCAATACCCCCCAAGCCGCTCAGTCCGCCCCCTGACCACTGTCACACCCTGGCTTGCCCCGTCGAAACCTCGGCACCCGCGATCTACAGGGAGAATCCACATCAACCCGTTCACAGGCAAGCCGCCAGAGGAGACACTGCGTAGCTGCAAAGAACACCACCTACCCAGCCCCCTGCTAACGGCAGTAACTGTTTCGTCGCGGAGCCCACGTGAATGAGTGTTCTCAACCAGAGGGCGCCATCACGTCCAACGACGGTCCCCATGAACTCGCCGACAACGGTCATCTCGACATGAACTTCCCAAGGGAACAGACCTGGAGAGGAAATCGAAAGAGAGGTCACCTTGAGAGCAGGGAATGAAGGGCCTCAGAGTTGGGGATTTTTTTTTTGTCGTGATCGATGAGGATGAGGATAATTAAGCTGATGCTATGAATTCTGGTCTATGACTACACTCTAAGCACACTTTCATAATATTTCCCTGCGTCAACTAGGCTCAAGAGAGACATACGTCTGCAGTGTTGGTCAGGCAATTTAGGCGACGCTCTCAGAGACGCATCCATTAAATGGATGAAACTCGACTGTGTGGTTCAAGTCTTTCCGATGGAGCCCATAGCAAACTCGTCTCTTGGTAGAAGCTAGTCATGGGCGGAAAATCCTACAAATACGAATGGGTCTGATGAAAATCGAACCCATGACCTCCAAGCCAGGAATCAGTATTGCCAACCAATGTGCTATGGCAGCTGGTATTGCAACAGTTTTGGAACAAGGGATCGCAATGTATTGCATTTCTTCACGACTGACAAGACTAAAATAACAATATCCTTTCCTTTAGTGAGAAACATCACACACACACACACACACACACACACACACACACACACACACACACACACACACACACACACACTCACACACACACACACACACACACACACACACACACACACACACACACACGTACGCACGCCACCACGCACACAAAGAAAAAATATCGATAGACCGAAATCTATCACACCCCAAAATATTCAGACGTGTCCCACTGAGCTATCGAGAC
The DNA here is from genome assembly GCA_033310375.1 of Conus canariensis. Lineage (NCBI taxonomy): Eukaryota > Metazoa > Mollusca > Gastropoda > Neogastropoda > Conidae > Conus > Conus canariensis. The sequence continues at coordinate 26,070,849 of CM065721.1, forward strand.
AGATCTGAACTCCAGCGAATATGCCTATGTCAAACTACCCCGCCCAGTCCTTCCAGCTGAGAAATCTGGGAAACATGACCGAGCCTCTAGACACCTTCAGTGCCAGCCAGTGCCCTCTCTCTTCTCTCTCACTGCCAGGCTTTGTGGGTTAGCCAAAGACAGGGCAGATCCTGAGCCACATGGAAGGTCAGATCAGTGCAGTGGGTTTTAATTCCTTCTTCTTCTTCTTCTTCTTCTTCTTCTTCTTCTTCTTCTTCTTCTTCTTCCTCTCCTCCCCCTTCTTCTTCTCTTTCACATTTATTTCTGGGTCACATTTTTCGGCATGCCAGTTTTTCCTTATAATCTGGCGACTAGGTAGTGAAATTGTTGTACACACTGTCCATCGTGCACACTATCTCTCCATTCTGCAGTGTCTAT
>CM065721.1:26078765-26083765 GCA_033310375.1 Conus canariensis
TTTTTCCTGGCTTCTTCTGTCTCCCTTCTCCTTCTCTCTCTCTCCACACACACACACACACACACACACACACACACACCCCACACACAAAACACCTTTGGAAATATCTAAACAGGAGTCAACACACTCCAAGGCGTCGCTATGCCAGCCATCAAACAGAGAAAGGAGGCAGCGCCGCAACTCGAGGAAGGACGGGGGGTGGGGGAGAGAGGCGGCGGTGTGAGTGGGGGAGGGGGGGGGGCGCCGATAATGGGGAGGGGGGTGTTAAATTCTCCCAGGAAGAGCGAAGGCGACAGGACGGCGCTCGGGGGCTGAGGGAAATTTCATTTCACCGCCAACCTATCGGGCGACATCACGGACGGTTAAACGCTTTTTTCCCCTGTGTGAGAATCCGTCGATGCGGGGGGGGGGGGGGGGGGGGGGGGGGGGGGGGGGCGAAGGGACTGGGAAGGGTGAGGATGAGACTGAAGAGGAGGAGAGATGGGCGAGGAGTGAGAGTCTTGAAAATCTGACCTCTCTCTCTCTCTCTCTCTCTCCCTCTCTCTCTCTCTCTCTCCCCAAAGGCGGATCAGTTGGCATGTATTAGAGGGGTGGGGGTAGAGGTGGGGCGGAATTCACCCGCAGGTTTCGAGGGGACGTAGCCCCAAGATTGCTGGGGCTCCGGGACAAACCCTCCAACGCTCCGAGATTTTTTTTTCTAAAATACTGGAGCAAATCTGTGTGTTGGGATGACATGTACGTCAAACATTTTTTGAATGACATGTACGTCAGACATTTTTTGAATGACATGTACGTCAAACATTTTTTGAATGCCCTAGGACTGAGTGTACCAAACCAACCTAAAGCTCTGAAATAAAAATCCTAGTAGCTGTTTCCTCCACAAATTCTGTCAAAGCGTAACTGAAAGCAAGAATGTTAAACATGTGAGATCAAGGTGTTTGTGACTGTTGACCATTTCTAGTCGATTGCCCCCAACCATCATTTTTTTTTGCTCTATCTCAACGACCGCTGAATCTGAGTAAAAGAGCAGAAGAAATATCCCAATATCAGACTGCGCTGAAGTCATGTTCTGTCACCACATGATATGATTTAGTTTACAAGCTCAGTTATGAACAAAGTAAAAAGTGGAGAAACAAGACACCCCTGACCAAGACTTGTTATGCAGATGAAGAATTCATGTCCGAAGCATTTCCAAACATGCTTTTTAGAATTGTACACAGCCACTCCAGTATTTCATACTCGGCACACGATACATGACTTAGACAAACTGACCAAAGAACTGTGAGATTTACCAAATCAAACGCGCTGCAGAAGTCTGTGAAAACTACATGCAGGTTCGACTTCTTTATATGGCAGCTTTCTCTCCTACCGCTTCATTTTTGTCGACCGATCGATGATGAGAGAAAGAAGAAGAAGGGGATGGGGGGTGGCAAGGAGACAGAGAGATAGCCTAGAGACAGAACAAGAGGAGTGGACAGAAGCGGAAACAGAGACGCAGGAAACAGAAGAGCATACAAAAAGAGAAAAAGGGAAGGGTCTCGAAGAGTAAGGCAGAAGAAGAGAGAGAACTCCTTCACTGGGATGTTAGTAGACAACAGACTGACCGCTGTCCAAAACCCAAAGAGTAATGAGACTGCAGCTGATGACATCAAACGAAAAACAAAAACCCGAACAGGACAGTTCTGAGCTTCTCGGTTCGTGCACGTCAAGGAGCTTTCAAAAAGAAAGGAAAAGGAAAATTTTTAAAAAAACAAACAAAACAAAAAATACCCCCCGTTGCCTTGTCCTACAAACTATTTGTTTCATTCTTTCATCCCGTTCACTTTGGCTCCCCCATATAACACCGCATGCAGGTTCATCTGTCGCAGTGCCAGCACAGGCACTCCACAGAGAAGCTATCAATATCGTGTCGTCACATGCAGCCCATCAAAGAAGACACTGCACAGCCCCTGACTCCTATCAGAGGTGTTCAGTGAAGCCTGTTCGGATCGAACGTAAGCAATATAATTAACTTTAGGCCGGAACGGACGTGAAAGACGAGTGGAGTCTACTGACTGTCCGGTTTATCTTTTTGGCTGTTTAAATGGCGAAACAGCAGCCATAAACTGTTACGCCAAGTCGCAAACAGTTTAAATGGCGAAACAGCAGCCATAAACTGTTACGTCAAGTCGCAAACAGATTTGGGGCGGCTCAGGAAGAGTTCTGGAAGAAACTGCGAGAAAACAAATACTGGAAACAAAATCTGATTTATCATGGCATGCCCTCTTTGTACTGACTCCAGATCCTGCTTTATTCCTTGAAAGATGCGTTTGTTTTTAATGTTTTGATCATGTTCGGAGATTTTTAAAAAAAACCCACACTTTTCAACATGAGTACGTGTGATTAATTTCATCATTTACCACTTTGCATTTCGCTATAAAACAGTACACACTAGAAATTACTAGCCTTAAAACAAAGCATGTAGTTTACACACACTTGTGTTCATCATGCGGGTCTAACTGTAACGTGCGTTAGGCCATTTACATCCTCGGTGACTCCAAAACGGTCAGCGAGCGTTGACGACTGTCTGATTGTTAAAGCATCCTAATTCCAATGTCTTCCAAGTTCGGGGGAGGGTGGATTCCAGAAAGAAACGTAAAATGCATATCCACAGTTATAGGGACAACGTAGGCCCCAGGCCTAGGTGAATGACCTGCGCCACTCAACCACATCTTCAACCAGCACGTGCAACATACAACCGTCCAAGGCGAAAGTAGGCCACAGCAGAAAAGCACGGATGAAAAAAGGCAATGGAGGACAGAGGTGGGGTCGGGGTGGGATCGGGTGATGGAGAATACAGAGCCACAGTGAGAACACGTCAGCCAAACACAGACGCAGGGAAAGACCGACAGAAGAAGAGAAGGATGTGCGCAGGAGTGAGCGGAAGAAAGAAACGAGAAAGATAAGGAAAACAACAGTGAAGAAAAAGAGAGAAGCTGGGGACAGAGGGACAGACAGACAGACAGAGAGGGGGGGGGTGGAGAGAGAGGGAGAGGAAGAGAGAGAGAGAGAGAGAGAGAGAGAGAGAGAGAGAGGCAGACAGCCATGCAAACAGACTGACGGAGAGACAGACAAACAGACAGACTGAAAAAGAGTCACAGAGACAGAGGTGGGGAAGAGTTGGGAGAAACAGAAGAAGAATGGGACAAAGTGGAGAGAGAGAGAGAGAGAGAGAGAGAGAGAGAGAGAGAGAGGCAGACAGACAGACATACAGACAGACTGACAAACTGACAGAGAGACAGAGGCAAAGAAAAAGAGACACAGAGGCTGACATTGGGAAGAGTTGGGAGAAACAGAATAAGAATGAGGACAAAGTAGAAACAGTGAGGGAGAGAGAGAGAGAGAGAGAGAGAGAGAGAGAGAAGAGAGAGAGAGAGAGAGAGGCAGACAGACAGACAGACATACACACAGACTGACAGACTGACACAGAGACAGAGGCAGGGAAAAGAGACACAGAGACCGAGATGGGGAAGAGTTGGGAGAAACAGAAGAAGAGTGAGGACAAAGTAGAAACAGTGAGAGAGACAGAGAGACAGACAGACAGACAGACAGAGACAGATAGACAGGGAGAGAGGGGAGAGAGAGAGAGAGAGAGAGAGAGAGAGAGAGAGAGAGAGAGAGAGAGAGAGAGAGAGAGGGAGTCACAATAGTCACCGGGAGACAGACAGACAGAGACGGAGAGATGTTGACAGACAGACAGAGAGACAGAGAGAGGAGCGGGATTCAGACACAGAGAGGGGGGGGGGACAAAGAGAGAGAGAGAGAGAGAGAGAGAGAGAGAGAGAGAGAGAGAGAGAGTCAGATAGACAGAGAAAGACAGAGATGCAGAGAAGAAAACAGAGGAGACAGGTCAGAGACAAGCTGGAACTTCATTTACTGGAACCACTGCAGACAGCAAGCTGAGATCGCCGCCCCAAATTGAAAGATAGGAGCAGACGACATCAAACGAAAGGAGCCCCGATTGAGCGCCTTTGAGCTTATTGGATCACGCACGTTTAAGAGCTTTCACAAGAAAAAGAAACCGAAAGAAGCAAAGGAGTAAAATGGAAAGTAAAAAAAAAGGACGGCCGCTGTCTTCTCTTTCCCGTGTGATTGGCAGCATACAGAAATCCTTTTCCTTCCTTTCTTCCTTTCTTCTTTCTTTCTTGTCGTATTATTTTTCTCCCAGTCTTTCCTTTTCGAGTCAAATAAAGGACCACGTCTCTCTCTCAATACATGTTCAAACACACACACACACACACACACACACGCGCGCGCGCGCACACACATGCACACACGCACGCATGCGCGCGCGCGCGCACACACACACACACACACACACACACGAACAGGCACGCGCACACACACACACACACACACACACACACACACACACACACACACACACACACACACACACACCAGCCTCCGTGGCGTGGTTGTTAGCTTCGCGAATTCCTGGTCTGGAAGTCGTGGGTTCGATTCCCATCAGAGCCATTCCTATTTGTGGGGTTTTACGGCCCATGACCGGATCGTAGCTTGAGTTCAGATATTATGGGTTCAACTTGGAAACCTTGCATCACACGGTCTCTGCTCCAATGTCCTGACGACATCAAACGAAAAACAAAAACCCGAACAGGACAGCTCTGAGCTTCTCGGTTCGTGCACGTCAAGGAGCTTTCAAAAAGAAAGGAAAAGGAAAATTTTAAAAAAGCAAACAAAACAAAAAATACCCCCCGTTGCCTTGTCCTACAGACTATTTGTTTAATTCTTTCATCCCGTTCGCTTTGGCTCCCCCATATAACACCGCATGCAGGTTCATCTGTCGCAGTGCCAGCACAGGCACTTCACAGGCACTTGCAGGTGTCTGAATCTCTCAGGCCTGGTTGATGACGGGATAGGTCATGAATGTAAGCGTAGACTACGGTAGACCACAGCCCTCTGCACGCACTCTCAGTCCGGAATAGATCTCCATAACGAAC
>CM065721.1:26098765-26103765 GCA_033310375.1 Conus canariensis
AGAAAAACACGAGGAAAGCCAGATAACGAGATAACACATACTTCGAAAGTGTGTGTGTGTGTGTGTGTGTGTGTGTGTGTGTGTGTGTGTGTGTGTGTGTGAGTGTGTGTGTGTGTGTGTGTGTGTGTGTGTGTGTGTGTGTGTGGATACGCGCGCACGTGCGCGCGCTCACACATTTTTACAACAGTGAGTATTTGGACGAAAATCCTTAAAACAACTCTCATGCAAGAGTGCGCTAAGTGGAATACATTCTGTGTTGTCTGAGGCATTCCGCTAACGTGAGCTAAATAAGTGTGAGCTTGTGCTATCACGTGATCATCCCGCGTCCAATCAGTGTAAGGGCGCCATTTTCTCTCTCGCTCTCTCGCAGCAGTTTCATCAGTTGGACGTCGCTGTGTACAGTTCTTGCCTGTTGCTGTGTATGGGAACAAGGTCGAAGTCGGTGAGTTCGAGTTCAATTCTGTAGTATTGTTCTTGGTTTGAGTGCACTGGATAGGACAGGCAGTGTATATTGCGCTCGCATGTTTAATGATGACTTGTCTTCTTTGACAATTTGTTTTGTTCTTATATGTAAGTTAAAGAGAGGCCCACCATTCTCTCATCTTGACGTTTTTTTCCGTCGAATCAAGGACAGGGTGGACGCAGTATCTCAGTAGTTCAATTGATAGAAACCCAACAACACAGTTTTGAACACAACAAGAAGACCATGTCTTCCCGATGAGGTCCAACAGCCAGTCATATGGGGGCCGCACCTCTTTCTCTTCTCCTGCACCCTCAACTATGCGCTCTTTACGGCATCGTTACAACGTTAGTTGATGAAAGTCAAATAGAACACCCGAACTTACATGGATTCATGTAGTAGCCTACTTTCTTGGGATTAGATATTTTCTTTAATCACTATAACCTGGGCACAAAGACAAAATGGACTTCGTCTTCCTCAGCAGATGAACATAGTTGACATCAACAGCTGTGACTGTTGTTCTTGTATGCCTTAAAGAATTTGTGAATATAGATGAAACCCCAAAACTAAATCTAGTTAGGGCATTCTTTACAAATTTATATACATACATATATATTATACATATATATATATATATATATATATATATATATATATCTATATAAATATTCATAAAACTAAAACCCTTAACTGTTTTTAAACGTTCTGTAAAATCTCTATCTCACTTGTCTGCGTGTAACTGTTCCATTTCTACCACCTGCAATCAATTTTTCTCTGTCTAAATTCATTAATAAATGTTGAAACCCACTCTGCACCCTGATTATCCCAAACATAAGAAAACCCATATTTGTCTACAGTTGAACGAACATTTGTAATCCACGTTTGCTTTTCCCTTTTCACCAAGAGAACATAACATTTGTATGCCTTAAACGATAATCTGTGTTTCCCCCATGCGAGTCGATTTAAAAAAATGAATGAAACGTACATAAGAGTTTAAATATATAGGATATCTACCCAGATCACCATACAAGAAAACATTCGGTGTCCTTATACCTACACCCAAGAACTTCTTAAGACCATATGTAAGTACCTTTTCTATTTCTGAAGCTACCGTATCCAACGCCCATATTTTAGAACCGTACTGTACTATAGGTTGCACTTGGGCATCGAATAGCTTATAAAAACAATTCAGGTGAATTATTCTTCAGTTTAAACAATGTTCTCAGAATCGCTACTAATGCTCTATTAGCTTTGGTCACCAAGTCATCACATGCTGTATAGAAACTAAGTTTGGTTGAAAACCAAAGCCCTAGATACTAATATAAGAAATGAGCATTCGCACATGTGTTAGTGAGTGAGTGAGTGAGTGAGTGAGTGCGTGCGTGCGTGCGTGCGTGCGTGCGTGCGTGCGTGCGTGCGTGCGTGCGTGGTGTGTGTGTGTGTGTGTGTGTGTTTGTGTATACGTGTGTGTGTGTGTGTGTGTGTGTGTGTGTGTTGTCTGTTGTCTGTGTGTCTGTGTGTCTGTGCGTGAGTGTCTGTGATTGCGCATGCGCGCTATCGCCCGCGCGTGTGCGCGCTCACGTGCACGAGAGGCCTCCGTTCATACATGCGAGTGTGTTTGTGAACACGCGAACATGCGTGCATTAGTCCATCAACGCGCGCGTGTGTACATGTCCATGCTTGTGTAAACACGTCCGATCGATTTCCGTCAAGGCGCTTAAACCCTGTGAAATCATTCCTTTTCAACGACTTCCAGATTGCCGGCCTCCAGAAACCCTACATGCCTGCTCTCTCATCCCTCCTTCGTTCCTTCCAGAACATTCTGACAGCTCCGCCTTTCCACAATGTTGCCCGCTATTATAAGCCGAGGGAAATGGCTGCTAATCGTTTTACAGGCTGCTCAAAATCCAACAGCTCTTCGTCCCCGTGCTTCTAAATCAATTCGGGGTAACTGTGATGGGCAACGTTCGGACAGTTAAGAGTCTGTGGGACGAGGGGAAGAGGGGTGGGGGAGAGTAGGGGGAGGGGGGGATGAAAGGGGAGCGACGTAGAGACTGGAGGATGAGGAGGGGGGGGGGGGGGGGAATAGAAGGGCGGAGGGGCGGCTGATCAACTATGAACATGCTATGCTTAATCTCTCTCTCTCTCCTCTCTCTCTCTCTCTCTCTTCTCTCTCTCCCTCTCTCTCTCTCTCTCTCTGTCGCACACATACACACACATAGGTGCGCGTGCCACGCACGAGCCCCATCATAATGTTAGAGCGCATCCCTACAGAGTTGCACAGGTTGGGAAAAGCAAGCTGATGTCTCCCTCCTCACCTCCTCCACTCCATCCCGCCCTTCTGAATGACACCCCCCACCCTGTCCCCCACCCTCCCTTACACCCCCACCCTGTCCCCCACCCTCCCTTACACCCCCACCCTGTCCCCCACCCTCCCTTACACCCCCACCCTGTCCCCCCCCTCCCTTACACCCCCACCCTGTCCCCCACCCTCCCTTACACCCCCACCCTGTCCCTCACCACCCTTCCCCTCTACACCCCCACCCTGTCCCCCACCCCCTTACACCCCACCCTGTCCCCCACCCTCCCTTACACCCCCACCCCCACCTTCCCCCCACCTTACCTCCCTTACACCCCCACCCTGTCCCCCACCCCCTTAACCCCACCCTGTCCCCCCACCCTCCCTTACACCCCCACCCTGTCCCCCACCCTCCCTTACACCCCCACCCTGTCCCCCCACCCTCCCTTACACCCCCACCCTGTCCCCCACCCTCCCTTACACCCCACCCTGTCCCCACCCCCCTTACACCCCACCCTGTCCCCCACCCTCCCTTACACCCCCACCCGTCCCCCACCCCCCTTACACCCCCACCCACCCTGTCCCCCACCCTCCCTTACACCCCCACCCTCCGCTCCCCCACCCCTCCCTTACACACCCCACCCTGTCCCCCACCCTCCCTTACACCCCCACCCTGTCCCCCCACCCTCCCTTACACCCCCCCCACCCTTACACCCACCCTGTCCCACCCTCCCTTACACCCCCACCCTGTCCCCCACCCTCCCTTACACCTCCACCCTGTCCCCCACCCTCCCTTACACCTCCACCCTGTCCCCCCACCCTCCCTTACACCTCCACCCTGTCCCCCCACCCTCCCTTACACCTCCACCCTGTCCCCCACCCTCCCTTACACCTCCACCCTGTCCCCCCACCCTCCCTTACACCTCCACCCTGCCCCACCCTCCTTCACCCCACCCTGTCCCCCCCCTTACACCTCCACCCTGTCCCCCATCCACCTCCACCCTCCTTACACCTCCACCCTGTCCCCCCACCCTCCCTTACACCTTCCTAACCCCTGTCCCCCCACCCTCCCTTACACCTCCACCCTGTCCCCCCTCACCCTCCCTTACAACCTCCACCCTGTCCCCCCCACCCTCCCTTACACCTCCACCCTGTCCCCCCACCCTCCCTTACACCTCCACCCTGTCCCCCCCACCCTCCCTTACACCTCCACCCTGTCCCCCCACCCTCCCTTACACCTCCACCCTGTCCCCCCACCCTCCCTTACACCTTCCCCTGTCCCCCTCCCTTAACCCTTACACCTTCCCCTGTCCCCCACCCTCCCTTACACCTCCACCCTGTCCCCCTCCACCCTCCCTTACACCTCCACCCTGTCCCCCTCCACCCTCCCTTACACCTCCACCCTGTCCCCCCACCCTCCCTTACACCTCCACCCTGTCCCCCCACCCTCCCTTACACCTCCACCCTGTCCCCCCCACCCTCCCTTACACCTCCACCCTGTCCCCCCCACCCTCCCTTACACCTCCACCCTGTCCCCTCCACCCTCCCTTACACCTCCACCCTGTCCCCCCACCCTCCCTTACACCTCCACCCTGTCCCCCCACCCTCCCTTACACCTTCCACCCTGTCCCCCTCCACCCTCCCTTACACCTCCACCCTGTCCCCCCACCCCTCCCTTACACCTCCACCCTGTCCCCCCACCCTCCCTTACACCTCCACCCTGTCCCCCCACCCTCCCTTACACCTCCACCTGTCCCCCCACCCTCCCTTACACCTCCACCCTGTCCCCCCCACCCTCCCTTACACCTCCACCCTGTCCCCCCACCCTCCCTTACACCTCCACCCTGTCACTCCCCCCCTCCCTTACACCTCCACCCGTCCCCACCTCCTACACCTCCACCCTGCCCCCCTCCCTTACACCTCCACCCTGTCCCCCCACCCTCCCTTACCCCTCCACCCTGTCCTCCCACCCCCCTTACCCCTCCACCCTGTCCCCTCCCACCCTCCCTTACACCTCCACCCTGTCCCCCCACCCTTACACCTCCACCCTGTCCCCCTCCACCCTCCCTTACACCTCCACCCTGTCCCCCCTCCACCCTCCCTTACACCTCCACCCTGTCCCCCCACCCTCCCTTACCCCTCCACCCTGTCCTCCCACCCTCCCTTACCCCTCCACCCTGCCCTTCTCTCACCCTCCCCGACACCTCTATCCCCATCACACTCCGTCCTTCCCGTTTCCCC
>CM065721.1:26108110-26133110 GCA_033310375.1 Conus canariensis
CCTTACTATGTGGTCTCTAAAGCTAGGCACGATCCATGTGGTTCTAAGAGCCAGACACGATCCATGGGTCTCTAAGGCTGACACGATCCATGTGGTCTCTAGAGCTAGGACACGATCCTGTGGTCTCTTAAGAGCTGACACGATCCATGTGGTCTCTAAGAGCTAGACACGATCCATGTGGTCTCTTAAGAGCTAGACACATCCATGTGGTCTCTGGAGCTAGACACGATCCATGTGGTCTCTAAGAGCTAGACACGATCCATGTGGTCTCTTAAGAGCTAGACACGATGCATGTGGTCCTCTAGAGCTAGACACGATCCATGTGGTTTTCTAAGAGCTAGACACGATCCATGTGGTCTCCAAGAGCTAGACAGCGGAAGACATCTATTCTAGTGATGTGCGGATTCTTTGCCTTTAAAAGTACTTCAGTCTAAACAGCTGAACAGAAACTTTCTCTGATTGGTTCATACCCTTTCCGACATTTGAATCTCAGCGATTGCAGCTTTTTGTATATGGAGTGTATGCTTTGTCCATTTTATTTATTGAATTTATTTGTTTATTATATTTATTCTTTTTTTATTTATTGTCTGTTCACTCATTCATTCATTCATTCGTTCGTTCGTTCGTCGTCCATTTTAGATGTATTCAGTGTTTTGCAGTAATTTGTGATCGAGTGGCTTCTCAGAGCGGGAGGGAGCAGGCATCTTATCCATCAATGATTAGTGCTGTTTCTCTCTCCCTCTCCTCCTCTCTCTCACTCCCTCCTCCCCAGCCCTCTCACTCCTCACTCCGTCCCCCCTCCCTCCCTCCCTTCTCTCCTCCTCTATCCTCCTCTCTACTCCATCTCTCTCTACTCTTTTAACCTCAGCCTCTCATTATCAAAGAGCTGCACAATGAAACATTGTTTGTAATCCTCTGAAGACCGATTAATGACGGGTTTCGTGTGAGGTGGTTTGGAATCATTAGCAACAGGGCATCTCTGTTCCACTGATGGGGAGCATCGAGAAAAAGGATTATTTAGGGAAGAAAAAAGTAGAACAGTCATCCATCGTTGTTTTCAGCTTTGCGTTCGTCTTCCTCCCGACAATCTGTAAAGTTGACATCGGTCATGTTCCACGCAGCAAGGCCCTCAAATGTGAAGGTTTGGTATGGCAGAATTAATGACACGCGTTCCACTAGTATTGCTTTGACCGCACTAGAGATTTACACTGATGTTTATTTCGTGTGTTTATGAGACACGTTTGGAACGTGTGCACCATTGGCACGGGCCGAAGGACCTAGTCATTGGAACATTGTCTGTCTGTCGCTGTATCTCTCCGTCTTTCTCTCGGTCTCTGTCTCTGTCTATCTATCTGTCTCTCCGTCGTGTTTGCCTTCTCTCGCTCTCTCTCTCTGAATGTATGTATGTATGTCGCCTGCCTGTCTGTCTGTCTGTCTGTCTATCTGTTCTGTCTGTCTGTCTCTTCTCTCTCCTGTCTGTCTCTTTTCTCCCTCTGTCTGTCCTCTCAGTTTTGCTCTCTCTTGTTATTGTTGTCCTGTTGCCCCCTCTCCCCCCCTTCTTCCATTCCCCCCGTCGAAACGTGCCCCCGTTTCCTTATTCATCGGTCTGTCGTCTGTAGTAGTCGTCGTTATCAGTTGTGTCTTTTTATTCTCCCCCCTCCCCCCCTCTCCCCCCCCCCCCTGTCCGTCATATTCATTGTGGGGGTCCAGTCATTCCTTTCCCCCTCCCCTTCCACGAGAATGTGCCACACAGACACAAAAAACCCCTTTTTTTGGAAGCAGCCAGGCCCTAACATGTGAACTGTGTCCCTTTTTATGCTCATCCGGAGTTTGGCTTTTGAGCCATACACATAGTACGCAAAAAAACCTGAAAACCCAAACAAACACAAAAACACACACACACACACTCCCCAACAAACACCCCCCCAAAAACCACCCCAACCACACCCACGGGAGAAGGAAGAAAGAAAACGGGCTTTCTGGGCGGTTTTCTTCCCCATCCCCTCTTTTCTCCTCTCTCTTCTCTCTCTGTGTGGGTGTGTGTGTGTGTGTGTTTTTGATAAATTTATAAAACGGTTTATCATTCGTACAGCGCATCGCTAACAAGCCGACTTGACGAACAGATAAACACTTTACACATGTGTGTATACCGAAAATTGTTCATCCGATATTACCTAGGGATCTGAAAGGGGCCCTTTTTCGAGTTTACAAACCAGGCTTTTTGCAGGGCCCTATAGGGCGGGAAGGTTGATAAAAACAGCGCTGTTAGAACAGTTTTAAACGGGCCACAATACCTTAAATCGCTGAGAAGGGTAATGAAAATTTGCGTGTCCATCCAGTAAAAAACAACATGTCGTCCATGTACGGGTTTGGGGTTGCCTTTAAAAGGAAGTGAGTGGAAAAGGTTTTTTTTTTTTCTCCATGAGAGCTGTAGCTTTCAAATTCCTCGAACATGGAAAATGGAGGACCAGACACGCAGCAGTTTCGCTGTGTAAAGAGCCCTCAGGGGCGCATGGATCCGGGAAATCTGTTGTTAAAAAAGCGCCTCCAAAAAAACACGAAATTTCCCCGGGAATGTGGAAGATCCTCCTGCATCAGAAAAGTGTCCCGAGCAGAAAAAAGCGACACTGCGGGGGGAAAGGAAAAATTTTTGATTAAAATGAATGAAAGCACCCCAAAATTGGGAAAAAAAAAAAAATGGTATGTAAAAAAAGGGGCCAGTAGAAGTGCAAGCGGGATGATCCCGGGGATTACGACAAGACAAACTCTTCAGAAACCCCTTTTTTAAAAAACACTGTACTCCACAAACTGAAGCGCTTGAAGTTTGATCAAAACAGCCGATTAAAGACAGAAAAGGGCCTGGTTTTGTAGGTCCCTCATGCCATAGAAAGGCATATAGACGCCCTTGATCCTCCCGGGCTGCAGGTATCTCCCGTTTGGGGCCTGCGTTGGAAGGAGAAGGGGCAAAAAGGGTTCTCCGAAAGATGTTCTTCGCTTTAACATTCCCCCCGGGAGGGTTTCAGGCCCCCGACTTCGAAACGGTGTATCAAAACGGGCTCAGTTAAATTGCTAATCATTATTGTCATTTTTAGTATGTAGTATAGCGAAGTAATTTTTCTTTATCATCATTATTATGAGTTATGATTTTTATCTTTTTCTTTTTATTTTTACCCATTCTCATTTTCATCACCACCTCAATACTCATTTTTATTTTTGTTGGTTTTGTTGTTATCTTTATTTATCACTATCGTATGTTGCTGTTGTTGTTGTTGCGTTTGTTGTTGTTGTTCTTCTTTGAGTGCTGTTGCTGACTGCTGTTGTGTTACTTCTATTTTTTATACCCCTCCTTTCCTTCTCCTGGTTGTTTTTCTTCTTTTTCTTTTTGGGTTTTGTGTTGTTTTTTGTTTTAGTAGTGGTGTAGTAGTAGTCTTTTTTCTTTTTTCTTCTTCTTTTTGTGGTTTTTGTTTTGTTGTTTTTGTTGACGGGGCTGGTGCGGAATTGAAGGAGTAGCTCATGCCTTCCGGCGTCTGCCGACGCCGGGGAAACCCGGGAAGACAGTCGGTCCTGGGCTGATGGGTGCTTCGTCTTCCTGCCCGGCGGGGTCAGTATGTGAAGGGGCGCAGAGAGCATTGACCCAAACGCGAGCAGTTTACAGCCCTCGTTAATCGTTTATTCCCGTACCCTCCCCCACCATGGAGAGAAGAGAGAGAGAGAGAGAGGAGGGAAGAGGGGAGAAGAGAGAAGAGAAGAGAGGGAAGGATTGGAGGGTTGGATAGGCGACGATCATAAGGAAGGGGGGATCCAACAAGCAAGCGCGTTTGCCACGCGTGGCCCCGCCAACCCAAACACACACACACAAACCCGCGCGCGGCGCCCACACACAAAAACCCACCCACCACACACAAACGCACAACCACACACAACACACACCCCCCACCACCACCACACACAAACAACACCTCCCCTCCCCCCCTCTCCGCCCCAAATACCCCAAACCACCCTCTCGTCTCTCCCCTTCTCCCCTCTCCTCCTTCTTAAAAAAACCCCATTAAAACCCCTCCTCCTTTTTGGCGATTTGATATTTTCTGTAACTCTTATTTTTTTTACGAAAATCAGGGGAAAGGCGAAAGACAGAAAGAACAAGAATTTTGGGAAATTTGTAAATTTTGTAAAACCAACAATGAAGCAGGCAAACAAACTAAACCCCTCAAAGATACCCCAACAGGCGACCCCATAAGTTTAAGATTTGGTGGGGACCACATTCACCATCAAGGGACAGCCAAATTTCCAACCCCATGAAAAGGGAAGAGTAACGATAAGGGAAATTGAACCCGGGCAAACAAACAGTTCGTCTCGCCCCCGGTTTACGCTATGATAAAGGTGGCTGACCTGTGTGTGTGGTGGTGTGTTGTGTGGTGGTGTGTGTGTGTGGGGTGTGTGGTGGGGGTGCGTCTTTTTTGTGGTTGGTGTGTGTGTGTTGGTGTGTGGTGTTTTGTGTGCGTGGTGCTGTATGTGTGTTTTGGTATTGTGGCGTGCGCGGGGGTGTATTGTCTGTGCACTCCGCGGCGCTTGTGGTGTCGGATGTGTGTTTAAAATTTTGTGCATGTGTTGTGGTTTGTGGTATATTTTGCGGTGTGGTGTGATTTTTTGTGGTTTTTTGGGGTTATGTGTTTGGGGGTGTGTTTTGTTTGGTTTGTGGGGTGTGTTGTGGTGGGGTGATGTGTTTGGTTTTTGGTAATATTTGGTTTGTGGGGGTGTGTTTTGGGGTGGTGTGATGGTTTGGTTTTTGGGATTGTGTTTTGGTGTGGATATGGTTGTGGTTTTTGGGATGAGTTTTGTGGGTTTTGGATGAGTTTTTGGGGTTGGTGTGATGTGTAGGGGTTTTTAGTAGTGTGTTGTGGGTGAGTAGTGTTGTGGTTTGTGGGGTTATGTGTTGTGGGTGATGGATGTGTTTGGTTTTTTGGGTTTATGGTTTGGGGTTTTTAGTATGATGGTTGTGGTTTGGTTTGTTATAGGTGGTTTTGGTGTGTGTGTTGTGGTGTGGAAGTTTTGGTTTGTAGTAGTTTGTGGGTGATGTGATTGGGTTTTGTTTGGGATGAGTGTTGTGGTGGATTGTTGTGGTGTGGTGTGATGTGATGTGTTTGGTTTGTGGGATATGTGTTGTGGTGTGGTGTGTTGTTTTGTGGGGTGATGTGATGTGTTGTGGTTTGTGGTATGATGTGGGTGGGTGGTGTGGTTGATGGTAAACCCCTTCCATGACATGTGGGTGCTCTTCTGCGAAGATTAATTTTTAAAACCTTTGCCCCGGGAAGTTACTTTGGGGGTGTGTGTGGTTGTGTGTGTTTTGGTTTTTGTGTGTGTGTGTGTGTGTTTTTGGTGCATGTGTGTGTGTGTGTGTGTGTGCGTGCGCGGGGTGTGAGGGTGTGCGTGCGTTTCGTGGTGTGTGTGTGGGGTGTGTTTGTGTGTGTTGTTTGTGGTGTGTGTGTGTGGGGTGTGTGCACGGCGTGGTGCATGTATGTGTGTGGGGTGTTTGCGCGCGCGGCCCGCCTTGTGATTCATGTGCTTTAATGATGTTTTCATGAACGGTCTTGGGTTTAGGTCTGCCCAAGGATCGTAGGAGGTTTGAAAATTCGCAGCGTTGCTCCAAGGAAAATGTATTTCACATGGCGGCTTAAAGCTAGAATTGAACCGAGAACGCTGAGATGAAGAGAATAAGTATTAATGAACTGGGCAACTGCGTTCCATACTTCATCATCGCCTGCTGCCTGTGGGGGATGGGGTGGGGGGTTGGTGGGTGGAGGGGGGGGGGATCCGACGACTGTCGCCCCGTGGACTTTCACCCCGTGAAGTTTTGCCCCATGGATTTTCTGTGGATGTTTCTCCCGTGAAGTTTTGCCCCATGGATTTTCCATGGATGTTTCTCCCCGTGAAGTTTTGCCCCATGGATTTTCCATGGATGTTTCTCCCCGTGAAGTTTTGCCCCATGGATTTTCCATGGATGTTTCTCCCCGTGAAGTTTTGCCCCATGGATTTTCCATGGATGTTTCTCCCCGTGAAGTTTTGCCCCATGGATTTTCTGTGGATGTTTCTCCCGTAATTTTGCCCATGGATTTTCTGTGGATGTTTCTCCCCGTGAAGTTTTGCCCCATGGATTTTCCATGGATGTTTCTCCCCGTCAACAGGACGACCATCATGAGTCTGCCGTCGCATGAGTTGAAAAAAGAGGGAGAAGATTGGATAGAGTAGCTTGTCATCCCCTCATCAGCGGAAAATGCTTTAAACCAACACGGGGAGTGCTGAGAGAGAAACCGGATAACAAAGAACATGTCAAAGGTTCATCCACCACACACAGTGTCAGGTCATGCCTTTTCTCTCACACAAATAAAATGGACTCTCTCTCTCTCTCTCTCTCTCTCTCTGTCTCTCTCTCTCTCTGTCTCTCTCTCTCTGTCTCTCTCTCTCTCTCTCTCTCTCTCTCTCTTCTCTCTCTCTCTCTCTCCCCTCCCCCCCCGAAAATGCGCGTGGGGGTTAATCTAAAGCGAAGCCATACGCACTGACGGATTCAAGAAATGCGAACCTAAAATAAAACATTGTTTCTGAAGTACTAGCACATTGATCTCTGTTCTTCTTTAATTGTCAGTTGTCATAGAAGAAGATCATGGCGCGCGCGCGCGTTTGTGTGTGTGTCTGTGTGCATAAAATGATAAATTACTGCGAGTAGATTCCACGAATGTGTTTCCAAAGATTGATATAAGTAGCATTACAGAACATACATACCGTTGTCAAAATGTGTAAGGACGGGGCAAAGCTCCACGACACCTGCCGTGGACTACCAATGCTGAGGCTCCGACTGGACAGAATCTGGGTGTAGCTATGCATTCTGGAGCCAGAAATGAGCGATGCGGAAATCAGGCCACAAGGGTTAGGTCATGAAGGGGGAGGGAGCCAGAAAGGGAGACAGAAAAAGACAATCCAGGATGGACGGAGTACTTTAGGAGGAATGGTGCAAGTGGGCATGGCTGGCGCGCATATCTCGGACACTATTTTTGTCCCAGATTTTAGAGGCACTGAAGCGCCGATTAGAGAACAGTGCTTCACGTGCAAGGTGCCGAGAGTCCTTTGGACTGGGTAATACGTCAGAATCACAACATGCGGGAAGAGCTCCCCTTTCACTCGCCGTCAGATATTTTCTCTCCGTTGTGTTTTCTTTCTGTCAAAGTTCAAAGTGAATTTAATATTGAAGAAACAAAACAAAAACAACAACACACACACACACACACACACACACACACACACACACACACACACACAGAGCAAATCAGTTAAGGACCCTCATAACAGTCTAGAAATGCGTAAAATAAAACCCACACACACACACACACACACACACACACACACACACACACACACACACACACACACACACACACGCACACACACAATACCGAAATGTTCAATATAAATGCCAAATAAACACTAATTTGACAGCTTAAAACGACCATAACATTTGACAGACAGAAGCTGTAGTACAAAGGGAATTTATCCTGTGAGACATTGAATAGGGGACTCGTTGAAATTCATATGAGATAACTTCCCTTGGTTTTTGTTGTTGTTTGGTGGTGTTTTTTTTTTAAACAGTGGCGTTTGAAACGTGTCACACACACAGACTCCTGTGTTTCCAAACGGCTTAGGGTGGATTGTGGACAACGTCCAGTCCAGTGTGAAATAACATGTAGAGAAGTGTGTTAGTGTCAAAATATCATAGAAAACATTTGGTGGTGAAACAGAAGCTAAGATAACGAAGAAAAGCATACAACATCACTTCATAAAACAATGCAATCGTTTTTGAAGTAAACGTGAACAAAACGTTAACCTCCCTCCCCCCTCTCTGTTTCATAAATGTGTGTGTGTGTGTGTGTGTGTGTGTGTGTGTGTGGTGTGTGTTGTGTGTCTGTGTGCCTGCGTGCCTGCGTGCGTGCGTGGATGCGCGCCATCATGTGCATCGGAATGATTCACATCACACCACACCTCGTGTGTGTGTGTGTGTGTGTGTGTGTGTTGTGTGTGTGTGTGTGTGTGTGTGTTTTGCCCCTTTTATTTAGAATTACAAAGTTAGTAGTCTCCTGCTGTTGTCTTTGTCACGTACGTAACTAGAAACAGTGGAACAGGTTATAAGCTCTGTCATAGCGTGTATTACAATTTTGACGTTGACTGTACAGTTGTACGCGATTGGAAGTCGGAACTAATTCTATTTAAAGCAACAGGATGCAGCGGATTGCTAGTTTATCACACACGGGGATTTCCGACATCAGTGTCGTCTTAAGATGTGACAGTTAACAGACATGAGAAATTCACATCAGTGTTTCCAACAGGAGAATGTATTGTGTATTAAACGTATTACTTTCCGTCTCCTATCACCAGAAATTCTCACCAGTGCTTTCAGAATGACTGTCAACAGGAGAATGTATTGTGTGTTAAGCACACTCTTTTCTGTCTCCTGTCTTTACTCAGAGAGACGCTGAGCATTACTGTGCTGTCTTGTTTTGGATAGTAGAGAGATCTACACTGAAATGGTGTGTTACTGAGACACACGAGAGAAGGAGAGAGAGAGAGAGAGAGAGAGAGAGAGAGAGAGAGAGAGAGAGAGAGAGAGAGAGAGACAGACAGACAGACAGACAAGACAGACAGAAGATAGACAAACAAGAGAGAGAGAAGAGAAGAGAGAGAGAGAGAGAGAGAGAGAGAGAGAGAGAGAGATCTATACGTTGAGACTGATAAACCTGCTGAATGTAATGTTTTCAACCCAGCGCCTGTTTACCATTAATTTGGCAGACAAGCCCACCTACTATTCTCTCATTGCTTGTTTTGTCTCCCTACTTGCCCACTTTCTTCTTTTGGTTCATTGCCTCACCCCCTAGCTCCCCTCTACTTCTCTCCTCTGCTTTCACCGTGTTTCCTTCATGCCTGCGTTCTGTCTGTGCCTCCATCGTTGTGGAGGCTGTGAGGCAATGTGAAGAGACAGAATGCAGACACAAGAGTCCAATGGATCCACGGGCTGTAGGGAGAGGACGGGGGAAGGGAGCGGGGCGGGGGGGGGGGGGGGGACATAAGGACCCACGTTTCCTCCACTCTACAGCAGGGAAGGGTTTGCTAGAGTGGCGAGGTAAATAATTGAAATTGATTTTCTGGTACAGATGAGCGAAAGAGAGAGGCGGAGAGAGAGAGAGAGAGAGAGGAGAGAGAGAGAGAGAGAGGAGAGAGAGAGAGAGAGAGTAATGAAAGGGGAGGGAGACAGACAAGCAGACATTCAGGAGGCAGTCACATTTACATACACGCACATGCACACACGCACGCACACACACACACACACACACACACACACACACACACACCACACACACACACACACACCACTCACTCTCTCTCTCTC
Source organism: Conus canariensis (assembly GCA_033310375.1). Lineage (NCBI taxonomy): Eukaryota > Metazoa > Mollusca > Gastropoda > Neogastropoda > Conidae > Conus > Conus canariensis. Next base: position 26,117,541 of record CM065721.1, read on the forward strand.
TCTCTCTCTCTCACACACACACACACACACGCAAACATACACACAAACATACACACAGACACTCACTCACTCACTCACTCACTCACTCACACACACACACACACACACACACACACACACACACACACACACACACACACACACACAACACACACACACACACACACACACACACACACACACACACACACACGGAAGGAGAGCTCACATGCGTTCAGTCTTCTGTCAACTTAAGGATCCCAAATAGTCAGCGATGTTCGTGATAAAAATTCCACAGAAATGCAGCTTCTGCTACTGCTGGCGCCGCGGCCATTACAGCCACACCACGAATAGCTCTCTTCCCGTCCTACACCATCATTTTCATCGTTCTAAAGCAAATCATTAAACATCTGTTTTGAAACATGTATTAACGTAATGCATGTAACGCTATTTTTTTCCTTTTGCATTGTTGCCAAGGTCTTGCGTCGTGCTTCACGTGCTCGTGGTCTGTTAATTTCTCTTGTCCTCTGCCTCTGTGTGTGTGTGTGTGTGTGTGTGTGTGTGTGTGTGTGTGTGTGTGTGTGTGTGTGTGTGTGTCCGTTTGTCTGTTTCTCGTCTGCTCTCTCTGTGTCTCTGTCACTTTGTTTGTCTCTGTCTCTCTCTCCCCCTCTCACTCCCTCCCCGCCACTCCCTTCCTTCACCTCTCTCAATCTCTCTCTCTCTCCTCTCTCTCTCTCTCTCTCTCTCTCTCTCTCTTCTTCCCTCACCCCCCCCCTGTTTCATTTGCTTTTCACCCTGATTTCTCTGTCTGTCTGTTTGTCTGTCTCTATCTCTCTGTCTACACCCATCTCTTTCACTTTTTCTTTATATCCCTCGTCGTCTATCACGCTGCCCTCTCTCCTCTCTCTCTCTCTCTCTCTCTCTCTCTCTCTCTCTCTCTCGCTCGCTCGCTCGCTCGCTCGCTCGCTCTCTGCCCTCGTCCCTTTCTCTTTCAATATCTTCGATAAAGAGAGGAAGAGAAGAGAGAAGAGAGAGGAGAGAAAGAGAGAAGAGAGAGAAAAGGAGAAAGAGAAGAGAGAGAGAAGAGAGAGGAGAAGAAGACAGAGAGAAGAGAAGATAGAGCAGAGAGATGAGAGAGAGAAAGAGAGAGAGAGAAGAGAGAGTAGAGGAGAGAAAGGAAGAGAGAGGATGAGAGAGGAAGAAGAGAAGAGAAGAGAGAAGAGTGAGAAGGGGAGAGAGAAAGGAGAGAGAAAAGAAGAGAGAGAAATGAAGAGGAAGAGAAGAAGAGTAGAGAAGGAAGAAAGAAAGAAGAGGGAAAGGAGAGAGAAGAGAGTAGGAGAAGAAAGAGAGGTAGGGAGAGAAGAGGAGAGAAAAGAAGGAGGAGGAAAGAAAGAAAAGAAGAAGAGAGGAAGGATAGAGAAGAGGAAAGAGAAAGAGGAGGAGAAGGAGAGAGAGAGGAAAGAAAGAGAAGAGAAAGGATAGAGAGAGAAGGAAGGAAGGAGAGAAAAGAAGAGGAAGAGAGAAAGAGAAAGAGAGAGAAAGGAGAGAAAGAAAGGGAGAGAGGAAGAAAGAGAAGAGAGAAAGAAGAGAAGAAGAGAGAGAAAGAAAGAGAGGAGAAGAAAGAGAGAAGAGAAGAGGAAGAGAGAAAAGAGAGAAAGAGGAAGAGAAAGGAAGGAGAGAGAGAGAAAGGGAAGAAGAGAAAAAGGGAAAAGAGAGAGAGAAAGAAGAGAAGATAAAAGAGAAGAGAGAAGAGAGAGAGGAAGAAGAGAGAGGAGAGAGAAGAAGAAGAAGAGAAAAGAAGAAGAAGAGGAAAGAGAGGAAAGGAAAGAGAGGAGAAAGAGGAGAAGAAGAGGAAAGAGAGAGAAGAGAGAAAGAGAAAGGAGAAGGTAGAGGAGAAGAGAGAGAGAAGAAAGAAGAGAAAGGGGGAGAGAGAAGAGAGAGAGAGGAGAAGAGAAGAGAGAGAGAAAAAGAGAGAAGGGAAAAGAAGGAGAAGGGGAAGAAAGGAGAGAAGAAGGAGGGAAAGAGAGAAAGGAAGGGAGAGAAGAAGGGAGAAAGAGAAAAGAAGAGAAGAGAGAAGAGAGGAGAGAAAGAGAAAGGAGAGAGAAGAGGAGAAGGAAGAGAAGAGAGAGAGAAAGGAGAGGTAAAGGGGAGGGGAACGAAAGGAAGTAAGAGGAGAGGGAAAGGGAAGAGAGAAGATCGAAAAGTTTAAAGAGAGAGAAAAGGGGGAAAAGGGGGAAAAGAGAGTAAGAGGACCGGGGGGGGAAGAAAAGCAGGGGAAAAAGAGAGAGTAAAGAGGAAAAAGGTTAACGGGGAGAAAGAGAAGAACGAGAGCCAGTAAAGGGGAAAAAAGGGGGAAGGGGGACGATAAAGGGAGAGAAGAGGGGAGAGTAAGGGGAGGAAAAACGGGGTCGGGGAAGTAAACGGGGAAGAGGGGGAAAAGGAAGAGAAGAGTAAGGGGGAGAAGAATAAATGGGAAGGGGGAGAAGCAACGAGAGGTTCCAAAAGCGAGATTAAAAAGAAAGGGGGGAAAGGTGGGGGAGTTAAAAAGAGCGGGGGAGGGAAGGGGGGAGAAAAAAGGAAAAAGAGAGAAAAGAAATAAAAAAGCAGAGAAGGAAAAAGAGAGGAAAGGGGGAGAAAAGGAAAAGGGAGAGAGGAAATAGAGAGAAAAAAAGAGAGAGGGAAAAGAGAGGCGGTAACGGGGAAAAGAGGGGGAAATTAAAAGAGAAAAGAAGAGAAAAAGAAGAAAAAGAGTAAAAAAGGGAGAGGGGGAAAAAAGAATAGAGATAAGAGAGAGAAACCAAAGGGATGAGGGGAAGAAAAAGAGAGAGAAGAGGAAAAGAAGGGACAGGGGGGAAGGGGAAGATCCAGGAGAAGCAGAGGAAGAGGCAGAGAGGGGGAGAAGAAAAGAGAAAAGGGAAGAAAGGGGGGACGGAAGCAGAAGGGGTCGAAGAGAAAAAGAAAGGGGGCCAGAAAAGCAGAAGAAAAAGAAAAGTTTAAAAAAGGGAAAGGGGCAAAAGCAAGGGCGATACCCGGGGTTCAAACAAATTCAACTACTTTTTCTTAACTTCTTTCCCTTCTTTTCTCCCCCTCCTTATCCTCTTCCCCCTCCTCTCTCCCCTTTCCTGTCTCTCTCTCACCTCTATCCTCTTACCTTCTCTCTCCCCTTCCCCTCTTTTCTCCCCTTCCCCTCCTCCCCCCTCTACCTTTTCTCTCCCCCTTTTCTATTATCTCTCCCCTCCCTCCTCTCTCCTTTTCTTTCCTTCCCCCTTCTCTCTTTTCTTTTCTCCCTCTCTCTACCTTTTCCCTTTTCCCCTCTACCTCTCTCCCCCTCCCCTTTTTTACCTTTTCTCTCTTCCCTTTCCCCTCTCTACCCCTCTCCTTTCCCCTCTCTCTCCTCTCTCTCTCTCCTCTCTCATCCCCCTCTCTTCCCCTTTTCCTCTCCTTCTCTCCCTCCTCTCTCCCTTACCTGGGGTTCTCTTATCTCTATTTTCCTTTATCAAAATTTTCCCCCCACGGGGGCCTCTTTCTCCTTCTCTTTTTAAATTTCTCCCCTCTTCTCCTTAAATTTCCTTTCCTTCTTTTAAAAAAACCCTCCCAAAACTGCCAAAACCCACCCATCCCCCCCCCCCCCCCTTTCCCCCCTACCCCCCCCCCTCCCCCCCCCCCCCCACCTCCCCCCCCCCCCCACCCCCACCCCCCCCCCTCCCCTACCTTCCCCCCTAACCCCTCCTTCTCTTCTCTTTCTCTTCTAATCTTTTTCAAAACCCCTTTTTAAAATTTTTTTTTCTATTATTTCCTTTCTTTCCTTTTAACCCCTCTTCTCTCTCCTTTTTAATTTTTATCCCTCCCCTTTTCCCCTTTTTAAAAACCCGGCCGCTTTACTCTCCCCCTTTTTTTTAATTTTTTTTTTTTTTCTTTTTTGGGTTTTTCCCCTTTTTTATTAACTCTTTTTTCTATTCTTATATTTATTTTTTTTTTTTTTATTTTTTTATTTTTTTAAAAAATTTTTTTTTTTTTTTTTTTTTCTTTTTTTTTAATTTCTTAACTTTTAAATTCTCCTCCCTTATTTTCTTTCCCTTTTTCCTTTTCCCCTTTATTCTCTCTCTCTCCTTTTCTCTCTCTCTCTCTCTCTTCTCCCCTCTCTCTCCCCTCTCTCTTTTCCATTGCCCGAAAAAATTTTTAATTTTTACCAAAAAAAGAGGGGGAAAGGGGGTTTTTAGGTTCCCCCCCCGGTTTTGGGGAACCCCTTTATTTTTTGAAGTTTTCTTGAAGAAAAGGGGAGGGGCCCGAAGGAACCGGCGAAGGAAAACGGGGAAAAGGAGAGGAGTGAAAAGAGGGGAAACAGGGGGAGGCATTGAACCAAAAAAGGGAAAGGGGGAATTGGGGAAAAAAAAAGTGGGGAAAAAGAGGTGGGGTTTTTGAAAAAGGTAAACAGGCCAAAAAAACCCGAAAAAGGAAAACAGGGTAAAAGCCCCCCCCCCCCTTTTTTTTAATTTTTTGGGGGGCGGGTTTTTTTTTTTTTTTTTTTTTGGGGAAAAAGGAGAAAAAAAAGGGGAAAAGAGAGGGAGGAAAAAGGGGAAGAAAGGGGATTTAAATTTTTAAGGGGAAAAGTGGGGGGGAGGGAGGGTGAAGGGGGGAAAAAAACGAAAACAAACAAAGTTGGAAACAGAAGGGAACCCGGACGGAAAAAAAACAAACGGGGGGACACACAAACCAAACACAACCCCACCCAAAACTTTTCACCCAACCAAACACAGGGCAAGGGGAAAAAAATTAAAAGCCACGGGCTTTTTCTGGCCCGGGACGACGGGCCTTGGCAAAAAAGCAAAAAAAATTTCTTACTTTTTAGGTTTAATTTACATTTCCCCAAAAAAAATTTTAAATAAAAATTTCTTTTTAAAACGATGGGTTTTTGGTTTAGGACGGGAAACTTTTGGTGGGCGGAATTCCGCCGCACGCAGGAAAATGGAACTGACTTTCTTAAATTTTTTTATTTTACAAAATCACTTCTTTTGGGATCCTTAGGGGGCCGGGGGTGGGGTTAGGGGGGGGGGTTTTCCCTTCGTGGTGTGTTTTTGGGGGGGGGGTTGGGGGGAGGGGGGGTGGGGGGGTTTATTGGGGGGGTGGGTGGGGGTTGTTTTTTCGGTATGGGGGGGCTGGGGGGGTGTGGGTTTTTGTGTTTTGGGGGGTTTTTGGTGGAGGGGGGGGTTCCCCTCTCTCTCTCCTTCTCTCTCTCTCTCTCCTCTCTCCCTTCTCTGTGTGTCTCTGTAACACCCATTTCAGTGTAGATCTCTCTTTACTATCCAAAACAGACAGCACAGTACATTGCTCAGGTCTCTCTGAGTAAAGACAGGAGACAGAAAGAGTGTGCTTAACACACAATACATTCTCCTGTTGACAGTCATTCTGAAAGCACTGGTGAGAATTTCTGGTGAATAGGAGACGGAAAGTAATACGTTTTAATACACAATACATTCTCTGTTGGAAACACTGATGTGAATTTCTCATGTCTGTTAACTGTCACATCTTAAGACGACACTGATGTCGGAAATCCCGTGTGTGATAAACTAGCAATCCGCTGCATCCTGTTGCTTTAAATAGAATTAGTTCCGACTTCCAATCGCGTACAACTGTACAGTCAACGTCAAAATTGTAATACACGCTATGACAGAGCTTATAACCTGTTCCACTGTTTCTAGTTACGTACGTGACAAAGACAACAGCAGGAGACTACTAACTTTGTAATTCTAAATAAAAGGGGCAAACACACACACACACACACACACACACACACACACACACACACACACACACACGAGGTGTGGTGTGATGTGAATCATTCCGATGCACATGATGGCGCGCATCCACGCACGCACGCAGGCACGCAGGCACACAGACACACACACACACACACACACACACACACACACACACACACACACACACATTTATGAAACAGAGAGGGGGGGAGGGAGGTTAACGTTTTGTTCACGTTTACTTCAAAAACGATTGCATTGTTTTATGAAGTGATGTTGTATGCTTTTCTTCGTTATCTTAGCTTCTGTTTCACCACCAAATGTTTTCTATGATATTTTGACACTAACACACTTCTCTACATGTTATTTCACACTGGACTGGACGTTGTCCACAATCCACCCTAAGCCGTTTGGAAACACAGGAGTCTGTGTGTGTGACACGTTTCAAACGCCACTGTTTAAAAAAAAAACACCACCAAACAACAACAACAAAACACCAAGGGAAGTTATCTCATATGAATTTCAACGAGTCCCCTATTCAATGTCTCACAGGATAAATTCCCTTTGTACTACAGCTTCTGTCTGTCAAATGTTATGGTCGTTTTAAGCTGTCAAATTAGTGTTTATTTGGCATTTATATTGAACATTTCGGTATTGTGTGTGTGCGTTGTGTGTGTGGTGTGTGTGTGTGTGTGTGTGTGTGTGTGTGTGTGTGTGTGTGTGTGTGTGTGTGGTTTTATTTTACGCATTTCTAGACTGTTATGAGGGTCCTTAACTGATTTGCTCTGTGTGTGTGTGTGTGTGTGTGTGTGTGTGTGTGTGTGTGTGTGTGTGTGTTTTTTTGTTTTGTTTCTTCAATATTAAATTCACTTTGAACTTTGACAGAAAGAAAACACAACGGAGAGAAAATATCTGACGGCGAGTGAAAGGGGAGCTCTTCCCGCATGTTGTGATTCTGACGTATTACCCCAGTCCAAAGGACTCTCGGCACCTTGCACGTGAAGCACTGTTCTCTAATCGGCGCTTCAGTGCCTCTAAAATCTGGGACAAAAATAGTGTCCGAGATATGCGCGCCAGCCATGCCCACTTGCACCATTCCCTCCTAAAGTACTCCGTCCATCCTGGATTGTCTTTTTCTGTCTCCCTTTCTGGCTCCCTCCCCCTTCATGACCTAACCCTTGTGGCCTGATTTCCGCATCGCTCATTTCTGGCTCCAGAATGCATAGCTACACCCAGATTCTGTCCAGTCGGAGCCTCAGCATTGGTAGTCCACGGCAGGTGTCGTGGAGCTTTGCCCCGTCCTTACACATTTTGACAACGGTATGTATGTTCTGTAATGCTACTTATATCAATCTTTGGAAACACATTCGTGGAATCTACTCGCAGTAATTTATCATTTTATGCACACAGACACACACACAAACGCGCGCGCGCGCCATGATCTTCTTCTATGACAACTGACAATTAAAGAAGAACAGAGATCAATGTGCTAGTACTTCAGAAACAATGTTTTATTTTAGGTTCGCATTTCTTGAATCCGTCAGTGCGTATGGCTTCGCTTTAGATTAACCCCCACGCGCATTTTCGGAGGAGGGGGAGAGAGAGAGAGAGAGAGAGAGAGAGAGAGAGAGAGAGAGAGAGAGAGAGAGAGAGAGAGAGAGACAGAGAGAGAGAGAAGAGAGAGAGAGACAGAGAGAGAGAGAGAGAGAGAGAGAGAGTCCATTTTATTTTGTGTGAGAGAAAAGGCATGACCTGACACTGTGTGTGGTGGATGAACCTTTGACATGTTCTTTGTTATCCGGTTTCTCTCTCAGCACTCCCCGTGTTGGTTTAAAGCATTTTCCGCTGATGAGGGGATGACAAGCTCTCTTCCAATCTTCTCCCTCTTTTTTCAACTCATGCGACGGCAGACTCATGATGGTCGTCCTGTTGACGGGGAGAAACATCCATGGAAAATCCATGGGGCAAAACTTACCACACAATTGTTGAGAAACATCCAGGAAAATCCATGGGGCAAAACTCCACGGGGAGAAACATCCATGGAAAATCCATGGGGCAAAACTTCACGGGGAGAAACATCCATGGAAAATCCATGGGGCAAAACTTCACGGGGAGAAACATCCATGGAAAATCCATGGGGCAAAACTTCACGGGGAGAAACATCCATGGAAAATCCATGGGGCAAAACTTCACGGGGAGAAACATCCACAGAAAATCCATGGGGCAAAACTTCACGGGGTGAAAGTCCACGGGGCGACAGTCGTCGGATCCCCCCCCCTCCACCCACCAACCCCCCACCCCATCCCCCACAGGCAGCAGGCGATGATGAAGTATGGAACGCAGTTGGCCCAGTTCATTAATACTTATTCTCTTCATCTCAGCGTTCTCGGTTCAATTCTAGCTTTAAGCCGCCATGTGAAATACATTTTCCTTGGAGTCAACGTCTGCGTAGATTTCAAACCTCCTACGATCCTGTGGGCGAGACTCTGAACCAAGATCCTGTTCATGAAAACATGCATTAAAGCAGCATGAATCACAAGGCAGGCGCGCGCGCGCAAACACCCGCACACACATACATGCACGCACGCACGTGCACACACACGCACACACACACACACACAAACACACACACACACACACACACACACACACACACACACGCACGCACGCACACGCGCTCACACACGCGCACGCACACACACACACACACACACATGCACACATATAAACACACACACACACACACACACACACACACACACACACACACACACACACACACCAAAGTAATCTTGCCGGCAAACTGAGTTCTAATTCAATCTTCGCAGAAGAGCAGGCCATCATGTGCACTGGAATGGTTCACATCACACCACACCACACCACACCACATCATACCACAAACCACAACATCACATCACACCACACCACAACACATCACACCACACCACAACACATCATACCACAAACCACAACACATCACATCACACCACACCACAACACATCACACCACAACACATCATACCACAAACCACAACACATCACATCACACCACAACACATCATACTACAAACCACAAACACATCATACCACACCACAACACATCACACCACACCACACTATAACATACTACAAACCACAACACATCATACTACAAACCACAACACATCATACCACAAACCACAACACATCACATCACACCACAACACATCATACCACAAACCACAACACATCACATCACACCCACAACACATCATACTACAAACCACTACACATCACACCACACCACAAAACATCATACCACAAACCACAAAACATCATACCACAAACCACAACACATCATACCACACCACAACACATCATACCACAAACCACAACACATCACACCACACCACAACATCATACCACAAACCACAACTCATCATACCACAAACCACAACACATCACACCACACCACAACACATCATACCACAAACCACAACACATCACACCACACCACAACACATCATACCACAAACCACAACACATCACACCACACCGCAACACATCATACCACAAACCACAACACATGCACAGATATATAAACACACATGCCTGCACACTCACAAGCGCGCGCGGATGTGCACATGCACACATACACACGCGCGCACGCTCTCACATATACACAAAACACACATACATGCACGCACGCACCACACACACACACACACACACACACACACACACACACACACACACACACGCACGCACGCACCACACACACACACACACACACACACACACACACACACACACACACACACACACACACACAGGTCAGCCATCCTTTCATCATAGCTGTAAACACTGGGGCGAGACGAACTAGCTTGCTGCGCCTGGTGTCAATTTCACCTTATCAGTTAGCTCTTCTCCTATCATGTGTATGGAATTTGGCTCGTCCTCTTGATGTGGTGAATGTGGTGCCCACCTAATCGTATAAACATTATGCGGGTCGCCTGCTGTGCTATCTATTGAGGGGTTGTTAGTTTGTTTGCCTGCTTCATTGCTTGGTTTTACACAGAATGTTACTACATTTACAAAACTTCTTGTTCGTTTCTGTCTTTCGTCCTATTCCACCTGATGTTCTCGTAAAAAAAATAAGAGATACAGAAAATATTCAAAGTCGACTCAACTGATACTGGAGCGTGTGTTATATGAGGGTTTTTTTTAAGAGAGAGAGAGAGAGAGAGAGAGAGAGAGAGAGAGATGCGAGAGAGGTGTTGGGAGTATATGTGGGGCGGAGAGTGGAGTGGGGAGGTGAGTGTGTGTGTATGTGTGTGCGTGTGCGTGTACGTGTGGTTGTGTGTGTGTGTGGTGTGTGTGTGTGTGTGTGTGTGTGTGTGTGTGTGTGTGTGTGTGTGTGTGTGTGTGTGTGTGGGCGCGCGCGCGGCGCGTGTGTGTGTGTGTGTGTGTGTGTGTGGCGCGCGCACGCGTGCGCAAGCGCGCTTGCTTGCTTGGATGCCTGCTTCCTTATGTATCTGTCTGCCTATCCATCCATCCATCCATTCCCATCTCTCTCTCTCTCTCTCTCTCTCTCTCTCTCTCTCTCTCTCTCTCTCTCTCTCTCTCTCTCTCTCCACTGGTGTGGAGGGTACGGGAATAAACGATTAATCGAGGGCTGTAAACTGTCTCGCGATTGGTCAATGCTCTCTGCGCCCTTCACATACTGATCCCGCCTGGCAGGAAGACGAAGCATCCAATCAGCCCAGGACCGACTGTCTTCCGGTTTCCGGCAGTCGGCAGACGTCACGGAGACGGCAGCTGAGCTACTCCGTCAATTCCGTCACCAGACCACGTCAACAACAACAACAACTATTAATACTACCACTAGAAGAAGAAGAAAAAAAGAAAAAAGATACTACTACTACTCCACTACTAAAACAACAACAACAACAACAACAACAAGAAAAAGAAGAAAAACAAGCAGCAGGAGAAGGAGAAGGAGGAGTATAAAAGTAGAAGTAACAACAACAGCAGTAGCAGCAACAGCAGCATCATGAAGAAGAACAACAACAACAACAGCAACAACAACAACAGCAACAGTACTGATAGTGATGATAATAATGATAACAACAACACCAACAATAATAATAATGATGATGATGATGATGGTGGTGATGATAATGAGAATGAGAGTAATAATAATAATGATAATACTGATAATAATCATCATCATCATCATCATAATGATGATAATAGTAATATTACTTCTGCTACTACTACTAGTACTAAAAATGACAATAATGATTAGCAATTCAGACTAGAGCCTGTTTTGATACACGCGTTTCGCAAGTCGGTCCTGAAACCTCTCCCGGGTGGAATGTTAAAGCAGAGAGAACACTCATTTCGAGAAGAATCCCTTTCGTGCCCCTTCTCCTTCCAACGCAGGCCAATCGGTATGAGTACCATGCCAGTCCTGGGAGGATCAAGGACGTCTATATGACCTTTCTATGGCGATGGATGGCACCTACACCAGGCCTTACTGTCATTTTAATCGAGCATGTTTTGCATCAAACTTCAAGCGCTTCAAGTTTGTGGAGTACAGTGTTTTAAACAAGGGATTTCTGAAGAGTTGTCTTGTCGTAATCCTCGTGGATCATCTCGCTTGCTACTTCTACTGGCCCTTTTTTTACATACCATTTTTTTTCCAATTTCGGGATGCGTTTCATTCATTTTAATCAAAATTCTTCTCTTTCCCTTTGCGAGTGTCGTCTTTTGCTGCTCAGGGACACTTTTCGTGTATGCAGGAGGATCTTCCACATGTCGGGAACTTTCTGTGTTTGTGGAGGCGCTTTTCAACAACAGATATCCAGGATCCAGTAGCGCCCCTGAGGAGCTCTTTACACAGCGAAACTGCTGTCGTGTCTGGTCCTGCCATTCTCCATGTTCGAGGAATTTGAAAGCATATACAGCTCTCACTGGAGAAAAAAAAATCCTTTTCCAGCTCACTTCCTTTTAAAGGCAACCCAACCTGTACATGTGACGACATGTTGTTTTCACTGGGATGGACGACGCTATTTACATTACCCTTCTCGAGCAGATGGAAGGTATTGTGGCCAGGTTTAAACACTGTTCTTAACAGCGCATGTCTTGTATCAACCTTCCAGCCCTATAGGCCTGCAGAGCCTGGTGTTGTAAACTCAGAAGTCCTTACAGATCCATAGGTGAATATACGGATGAACATATGCGTGTATACACACATGTGTAAAGTGTTTATCTGTTCGTCAATGTGCGTGCTTGTTAGCGTATGCGCTGATACGAATGATATAGCCGTGTTTATATTCATCTACACCACACACACACACACACACACACACACACACAGAGAGAGAAGAGAGGAGAGAGAGAGAGAGAGAGAGAGAGAGAGAGAGAGAGAGAGAGAAACGTTCTGATACGCCAATGAAATGACCCGTTTCTTTCTTCTTCCTTTGCTCTCGTGTGTGTGTGTGTGTGTGTGTGTGTGTGTGTGTGTGTGTGTGTGTGTGTGTGTGTGTGTGTCTGTGTGTGTGTGTCTGTGTGTGTCTGCGTGTTTGTGTCTGTATCTATGTGTATGGCTCAAAAGTCACAAACTCCGGATGAGCATAACGGTGACACAGTGTCACATGTTAGGGCCTGGCTGCTTCCAAAACAATGGTGTTCTTGTGTCTGTGTGGCATCATGTCATCGTGGTAAGGGGAGGGAGAGAAGGAATGACTGGAGTCCGCCACAATGAATATGACGGACAGGGGAGGGGGGGGAGATGGGAGGGAGGAGAGAGATAGAGAGAGACAGACAGACTGATAGACAGACGACTGACATACAGACAGACAGACCGATAGAATAAGAGAGCGGGGACACAGATACAGACGGGGGAATGGAAGAAGGGGAGGGAGAGGGGCAACAGGACAACAAATAACAAGAGAGAGCAAAACTGAGAGGGACAGACAGAGGGAGAAAGAGACAGACAGGAGAGAGAGAGACAGACAGACAGAACAGATAGACAGACAACAGACAGGCAGGCAGACATACATACATACATTCAGAGAGAGAGAGCGAGGAAGGCAAACAGACGGAGAGACAGATAGATAGACAGAGACAGAGACCGAGAGAAAGACGGAGAGATACAGCGACAGACAGACAATGTTCCAATGGACTAGGTCTCGGCCCGTGCCAATGATGCACACGTTCCAAACGTGTCTCATAAACACACGAAATAAACATCAGTGTAAATCTCTAGTGCGGTCAAAGCAATACTAGTGGAACGCGTGTCATTAATTCTGCCATACCAAACCTTCACATTTGAGGGCCTTGCTGCGTGGAACATGACCGATTGTCAACTTACAGATTGTCGGGAGGAAGACGAACGCAAAGCTGAAACAACGATGGATGACTGTTCTACTTTTTTCTTCCCTAAATAATCCTTTTTCTCGATGCTCCCCATCAGTGGAACAGAGATGCCCTTGTTGCTAATGATTCCAAACCAGCCTCACACGAAACCCGTCATTAATCGGTCTTTCAGAGGATTTACAAACAATGTTTCATTGTCAGCTCTTTGATAATGAGAGGCTGAGGTTGAGAGAGAGAGAGAGAGAGAGAGAGAGAGAGAGAGAGAGAGAGAGAGAGAGAGAGGGAGGGAGGGAGGGAGGGACGGAGTGAGAGAGAGAGAGGGAGGGAGGGAGGGAGTGAGAGAGAAGAGAGAGAGAGGGAGAGAGAAACAAGCACTAATTCATTGATGGATAAGATGCCTGCTCCCCTCCCGCTCTGAGAAGCCACTCGATCACAAATATACTGACAAAACACTGAAATACATCTATAAATGGACGAACGAACGAACGAACGAATGAATGAATGAATGAGTGAACAGACAAATAAATAAATAAATGAATAAATAAATAAACAAATAAATTCAATAAATAAAATGGACAAAAGCATACACTCCATATACAAAAAGCTGCAATCGCTGAAGATTCAAATGTTCGGAAAGGGTATGAACCAATCAGAAGAAAGTTTCTGTTCAGCTGTTTAGACTGAAGTACTTTTAAAGGCAAAGAATCCGCACATCACTAGAATAGATGTCTTTCCGCCTGTCTAGCTCTTGGAGACCACATGGATCGTGTCTAGCTCTTAGAGAACCACATGGATCGTGTCTAGCTCTTAGAGACCACATGCATCGTGTCTAGCTCTTAAGAGACCACATGGATCGTGTCTAGCTCTTAGAGACCACATGGATCGTGTCTAGCTCCTAGAGACCACATGGATCGTGTCTAGCTCTTAAGAGACCACATGGATCGTGTCTAGCTCTTAAGAGACCACATGGATCGTGTCTAGCTCTTAAGAGACCACATGGATCGTGTCTAGCTCTAGAGACCACATGGATCGTGTCTAGCTCTTAGAGACCACATGGATCGTGTCTGGCTCTTAGAGACCACATGGATCGTGCCTAGCTCTTAGAGACCACATAGTACATGGACCGTGTCTAGCTCTTTGAGACCACATGGATCGTGTCTAGCTCTTAGAGACCACATGGATCGTGTCTAGCTCTTAGAGACCACATGGATCGTGTCTGGCTCTTAGAGACCACATGGATCGTGTCTGGCTCTTAGAGACCACATGGATCGTGTCTAGCTCTTAGAGACCACATGGATCGTGTTTCCATCGAAGATTAAAGATGGTCATGAGAAGGACAAAGGAAAAGCTAGACCACAAACTGGACTCTTTAAGTTTTTTTCCCCCTTTTCTTTTCATCTGTCGTTTACATACCTTCAGGTTCGATCTCCAAGCCACATTTAATGTCCTCTCTCTCTCCTCTGTCTCTCTCTCTCTCTGTCTCTCTCTCTCTCTCTCTCTCTCCTCTCTCTCTCTCTCTCTCTCTCTCTCTCTCTCTCTCTCTCTCTCTCTCTCTCTCCTCTCCCTTCCCTGTCCTAATCTTCAGGCAACATCGCAGGGAAATAACCAGTGGGCCAGGTTGTTGCCCTGACTGACGCTATTTTCACAGCAGCTTTCTGCACCTTCCCTGTGCTTTCCTGTGTATAGGCATCGCGGGGCATTTCACGGGCGTCAGTCTCAATGGCTCTGAAGATAGAATCTTGGAGAGATCAGCTCCTGCCAATGACGCGAATTCTGCCGGCACTTAGACGTTCAATTAAGCTTTCTGGATACAGTGCCAGCAAAGGTATCTGGGCCCTAGTGCCGCTGACATTACCATCAGAAGACAGGGAGGATGGAGGGAGAGAGAGAAAGAGAGATGGAGAGACAGAGAGAGAGAAAGAGAGAGAGAGAGAGAGAGAGAGAGAGAGACAGACAGACAGACAGAATAAGCGAGGGAGGTTGGGGGTGGGGGTGGGAGGAAGGGGAGCGGAGGGAGTGAGGGGAGGGGGGGGGGGAAGAGTGTGACTTGGGCATGTCATTTCCCTTGGCTTATTTAGACAGAATGACACATATGAAAGAGGGAGGAAGAAAGGAGACATACGTGGATAGATACACAGACCCACAGACGAACAGACAGACAGACAGCTTTGTAGACTGGCAGACAGACAGACTGACTGACTGACTAACAGACGGAGAGAGAGAGAGAGAGAGGTCTCTTCTCATTCCGCCATCTCTAAGTCTCTTTGTTTCTGTGTTTACTTGCCCAGACAAAGAAAATATAGAATGTTCCATAATGAGTGGGTCACAGAGACAGAGAGAGAAGAGGGGGGGGGGGGGAGGAGGGAGGGAGGGAGGGAACACAGGAATGAAGTGAGGAAAAGGGAGAAGACAGACAGACATGAACAAAGACGGATGGCTTGAGATGCTGACACAGTAACGGGAAGAGAAGGCA
>CM065721.1:26138110-26153110 GCA_033310375.1 Conus canariensis
TGTGTGTGTGTGTGTGTGTGTGTGTGTGTCTGTGTCTGTGTCTGTGTGAGTGTGTCTGTGTGTGGGTGTGTGAGTGTCTCAGTGTGTGTGAGTGTCAGTGTGTGTGAGTGTATGTGTGTATATATGTGTGTTTGTGTGTGTGTGTGTGTGTGTGTGTGTGTGTGTGTGTGTGTGTGTGCGTGTGTGTGTATGCCTGTGTGTCAGTGAGTGTGTGTGCATGTGTGTGTGAGTGAAGAGAGAGAGAGAGAGAGGTGTGTGTGTATGTGCGTGTGCATGCGTGCGTGCGTGCGTGCTGGTGTGTGTGTGTGTGTGTGTGTGTGTGTGTGTGTGTGTGTGTGTGTGTGTGCGTGCGTGCGTGCGCGTGTGTGTGAGCGTGTGTGCGCGCGCGCGTGCACTCGCTCGACTGCATGCGAGCGTCCTTCTGAGCGCACTTGCGTCTGCGATTACATGCTGGGAAGGAAGAAGAGGATGCTTTGCTCTTTTTGGACATATATCTTCAATCTTGAATTTCTTTTCTGAGTATAGGGGAGGAACTGCTTCTGGCATAGCTTTCAACCCTAAGGATGGCCTCCGTGGTCGGCCAGGTTACAAAACTCGATAACTTTGTAACCAGTGCATAGCTCTCTCTCTCTCTCTCTCTCTCTCTCTCTCTCTCTCTCTCTCTCTCTCTTCTCTCTCTTAGGAGGAAAGTGGCACAAATTTCAATTTAATATTAATCGCCTGGAGTTCGTGGAACACAAGTTTTGGGTGTTTTTTTTTTCTTCTGTGTTTTCTTTCATCGTAAATTCAATACCTGCTTTTCTTCACTGACGACGAAAAGTTATTACTTTCATTTCATTTTATTCTCTCTCTTTTGTGTGTGTGTGTGTGTGTGTGTGTGTGTGTGTGTTGTGTGTGTGTGTGTGTGCGTGCGTGCGTGCATTTGTCACTAAAACGTGTAGCACACTGCCAATCCCAGTCACGGATTTCCCAACAGTCACATTTTTCCCCATTGTGTCAACAGCTGATGTCACTCACTGTGCACATACATCCTCCTTTCGTCAGTCCACCAAGACAAAGAAAAAAGGAGTCCCCGGAAACACGTGTTGTTCTCTTAGTATTGATCGTATTGACAGGCCCCCTACCACCACCACCACCCAGCCCCCTACCTCCTATCCCCAGTCCCACCTCCGCAAAGGATGTCTGTCCTCGTTTGACAAATCATTAGGTTGTGTGTGGGTGTGGGAGCCGAGCCTGAATTGTCATGAATTCCACATACTTTTGACTCAGACCCAGTCATGCCACATCCAAAAGCAGTTAGCGACCAGATTTTGGCCCAACTCTTAAAAACAAAACGAAAGAAAGAAAGAAATCACACAAATGCTCTAGTCGCTACAAATAGGTCCTTGAACTCATGGATTTTTACTGATGATTGTCCTCGTTTGCTCGACACGTCAGAATCGGTCACAGACTGCACTGGTTATTCTTCGTGTACGATTATCAGCTTGCTACCTTGCCGTGTAAAAGTAGTCGGCAAAAAGTCGGGACACTCGTAAACCACTCCTGAGATAGATGCGATTAGTACGCGAGTATCGTACGAGTGTCATGTAGTCGTCTTGAAGTTGGCAAGTGCCGATGGGTACTCTTAAAGTTGTTCTTAATGGGACGGATCACTGGTTCGCCAATCTGGATCGCGAACTTGTCACGAACCACGGTATCTTAACTTACCGGCCAGTATGAAATTCAACATTCCTCTGTATACTGGGCGTTTGTACACATTTTTCTAAAAATCATTAGAAAATTACACCACAACAAAAACACTTGAAATTTAGACACATGATTTTGTGTGATTGAACAGGGTCAGTACAAAGTTTCAATGCTGTAGCATATACCATGCTTTTTTGTAGCCGGATGAAGAAGAGGTTATTTTTCATATTTTGTGAAACTCAAGGTAGTTACACAGGCATGTAAGTAAAATTTTCTCTGTTGTTGAAAAAAATGCCCATTTTCATCATAAATCACTATGAGAAACCCAGTAGAGAGTAAAAAAAGAACTAAAGTCAATAAAATATGACAGAGTACTTTGTTGTTTGTCGTTCAGCATTCTTCATGAGACTGGGTTGTTGTTTTGTATTGGGAAAAAAATCATGAAAACATAATGACTACACACACACTCTTGAAATTTTGACACATAATAATTGTGTACCTGTATAAACAAAATACATAATTTCAAGCTCTTGCTTATTCAGTACTCTGTCAGTTACAGGAAGAAGATGGGGTATCTTTCATGATGAGGTTAGTTGGAAATATAAACAGGTGTGAACTTATGCTTCTCATAAAAAAGGGCTTTTTCTGTACATATCTCATTTAGAATGCTGGCAGTAGGTGCACAATGACTACTTGAACGTTTCTACAGAATCAAAAATGAACAAACACCAGTGATACACTGTTGGCCATGAGCTGGTCACTGCGGTCCACTCCTGCCATGTTGACTATGTAGTCCTGGACAGCTTTGGGCTTCATCTTCCTGCCTGTCCTGGTTTTGAGCTCCCCCACTTCAGCTGGATCCATTTTGGTGGTGATCAAGTCAGACAAACAACAGGATCATAATCTCAGTCTCAATAAACAACAGCGTCATGATCAAAATCTCAACTTTACTCAGTCTTCTTGTCAATAAAAAAAGAAAATTGGTCATGTTCAGCATATTTGTCCATATGTACATGCACAGAGTTGAAAACGAAGCACACACACACACACACACACACACACACACACACACACACACACACATGATGTATATGTACACACACACACACACACACACACACACACACACACACACACACACAAGAGAGAGAGAGAGAGAGAGAGAGAGAGAGAGAGAGAGAGAGAGTGACAGAGTAAATAATAATGACTAAATACCTTGGTGTAAAGCGTGGACCTGATCTGGTCCCAAAAACCCAAGGGGGTGTGGTCAGTCACGCCTTGCAACTTCAGTCCATGTGTTTGCTGGCCTGTGTGTGGAGGTATTCATGGAAAAAACGAAAAATCTCCATGCCAGTCTCTCGCCATGAACCGGAGAAAATCTTCCCCACCCAGCTGGTGGTTCATTTGCATATGCATCGCCTCGAACTACGCCACCCCCACTATCTGACTCCACCCACTCCTCTCTCTGAACGTCGTCTTGTTCACTTTCTAACCCAGTTTCACACTCTTCAGACGGGCCGAATTCACTGTCATCATGGTGTTCAATATCTTCAAGGTCTGATCCTTCAGTTTGAACAAGTTCAACAGCTACACGTAAGCTGAAAACAGTGTTCCCTGTCTGCTTCTCACACCACTAGTGGAAGGCTGAGACGCCATTGTGATCTCACTTCAAACACAGGACTGGGCTGGTGTAAGAATAGGTCAGTGGTCAGCGAACACATCATGGCATGACCCGCGCAGCGTTGAGTGGTTGCTCCATGATGATGAGACTGTCACATGGCACGCTTCGGTTACCATGACTCTGATCGACGTTCGCGCTAAAAACATGCTAATGCGCGATCCGCTATAGCGGATGTCAGAGAGAGCGTTGTGCGCGGAACGTCCGCTTTAGCGGACGTCTGAGTGGACTGAGTTAACTGAAGGCCACGACCCAAGAACTAGTTCGCAGGGACACTAAGAAGTAATTCTAACTTGCAGTTTGAAGGATATTTCCTCAAAGATGGAAACATAACCCGCACTACTGCTCGCTTGTGTTGGAATCGAATCTGAGTCTTCCTTCCATCTGTGCCTTCATATTAGCATGAAATCAGCCAAGGTAAGAACTTCAGTCAGGGAGAGAGTCAGGATCATTCGCACAAGGTAAAAGCCACAAAACGATACAACGGAACGTCTTAAAAGCATTAGAGAGCATGTGATTTTCATCCCTTTTATTTTCAATCGACTTCAGTGCAATGATGTGATATGGCTGGAACACTGACCTCCTTGAAAGTCAAGGTCAGAGGTGGTAGCTTGGGTCACAACAATCATGGCGTCATTCGAATGGAAAGACTGACGCATTATCCGGCGCGTTTCTTTCCTTGCTTGTGTTCCTCCGTACTTTCCATGATCAGTCGTAGTAGATTTTGTTTGTTTCCAACCGTAATTTCCGTGATGAGTCTTAGAAGCTTTCACACGTGAGACCTACAGGGCACTCCTCGCTCGTTTCGTAATGTTTCCTCTTAATGTGTGTCCTATAAAGTAACGGAATATTAAACCAAGGAAACGTTTCTTGCTCATCGAAAACGGATGAGACAGAAAATTTCATTTCCCGGTCAGAGAGACAAGAATCCAATAATAAACATAATTTAAATTGTAAGAAAAAGTGAGGAGACTTTCATTCCATGCTAAAAAAAAAGTGTTCATTTTACAGCTTTTAAAAACGGAATTACATATTAAACGTTCGATTCCTGTTTAGAAAAAAAAAAAAACAAATAAGGGATTGAACTTTCATGCCCTGCTTCTCTTTCATTTCCCACGAGCATCTTCCTAATGACAGCGGTTGGTTCAGGTGGCATCTAAAGCGCGTGCGAAATTTCTCTCTCTCTCTCTCTCTCTCTCTCTCTCTCTCTCTCTCTCTCTCTCTCTCTCTCTCTCTCTCTCTCTTCTTCTTCTTCTTCTTCTTCTTCTTCTTCTCTTTCTTCTTCTTCTTCTCCCAAAACTCATTCTAGTACGAAGTGACGTAGCAAAATAAATGAACACATGAGCTTCGAAGCCTCAGGTAATGTACAATAACCAATCGTCGATCTGTTTCGGTCAAATTCTGTGGGGTATGAGATTAATGCCGTAAAGAGTACACGGACGAGTTTGACCCTGGTATTAGGTTGGGGTTGGTTCATTTATTCATGGTCCGTCCGCGCATGTCATTGATTTAAACTCCCAATGAATTGGAATGTCATTGTGTGGCATCCATCAGATCAAGGTTTATCAGTAAAACGTATTTCCGTATTTCCTCAAACGTGTTCACATGAGAGAGAGAGAGAGAGAGAGAGAGAGAGAGAGAGAGAGAGAGAGAGAGAGAGAGAGAGAGAGAGGCGGGACGAAGGGACGACATTAGGGGCTTAGATGAGGAAACGGTCAGTTTCATTAAAGGTCAGTTTCATTATAGGTCAGTTGCATTATAGGACAGTTTCATTATAAATCAGTTTCATTATAGGTCAGTTTCAATATAATATAGGTCAGTTTCATTATAGGTCAGTTTCATTATAGGTCAGTTTCATTATAGGTCGGTTTCATTATAAGTCTGTTTCATTATAGGTCAGTTTCATTATAGGTCAGTTTCATTATAGGTCAGTTTCAATATAAGTCAGTTTCATTATAGGTCAGTTTCATTATAGGTCAGTTTCAATATAAGTCAGTTTTATTATAGGATTATAGGTCAGTTTCATTATAAGTCAGTTTCATTATAGGTCAGTTTCATTATAGGTCAGTTTCAATATAAGTCAGTTTCATTATAGGTCAGTTTCAATATAAGTCAGTTTCATTATAGGTCAGTTTCAATATAAGTCAGTTTCATTATGTCAGTTTCATTATAGGTCAGTTTCATTATAAGTCAGTTTCAATATAAGTCAGTTTCATTATGTCAGTTTCATTATAGGTCAGTTTCATTATAGGTCAGTTTCATTATAAGTCTGTTTCATTATAGGTCAGTTTCATTATAAGTTTCAATATAAGTCAGTTTCATTATAGGTCAGTTTCAATATAAGTCAGTTTCATTATAGGTCAGTTTCATTATAAGTCTGTTTCATTATAGGTCAGTTTCAATATAAGTCAGTTTCATTATAGGTCAGTTGCATTGTGGCTCAATTTCAGCGTGGGTCAGTCTCGTTATAAGTCAAATAAATTTATTGTAGGTCAATTTCGTTATGGGCTAATTACATTCTATGTCAGTTGTATTATGGGTCAATTTCGTCATGGTTCAATTTCACTATGGTCCAGTTCCATTACGGGTCTGTTTCACATTGATCAATTTCGTTATATCTCCGTCGACCACGTACGTTGTCACCATGGAAAAACTAAAGATCCTTCATATCATGCGTAAAAAATAGTCAAGTGCTCCCAGTACATTAAACAATGTACACCAAATCACTTAAAGTACTGGTGTCCCTGAAGACGAATAAACTATACTGACAGCGACACCTGATCCACTTAGTTCTGAAAAAGTAAAAAAAAAAAAAAAAAAAAAAAAAAAAACGCAGCCCCAAAAGGCATTCAAAACAAGGTTATAGTAGTAGCAATCAGCCATGCAAACTGAACAGCCGGTGACCGTTCCAATGGTTACAATCTCACTAGGTAGAAGAGGATAGGCAGAAAGGACAGAATGTGTTAACAGACCCGGGAATACATGTAAAAAATTCATTCCGTGTTCTTCTTTGTCTCTCTGCAGAGTCCAGGAAAGCGGAGGGGAGGAGACAACTGGCGATGGGATGGGGTGGGGGGGGGGGGGTGGGGAGGTTCCAAGCGTACGACCCGAAAGTTGTTCCGCTACCAAAAGAGTCTGTCCTCCCGCTTGTATAAGAGGGCGCGCACACGTATGTTTGTCTTGTTACAAGCGTCTATACATGGGAGAGTCGTTACACCCGGAACGGTGAGGTTAATTGGAACACCTGTTTGGGTGGAAAGAGGGCGAGGAGAGTCAATTGTCTGAAAGTCTGTAATGCTATACGGATCATAAAAACGTTTTAGTATCGTCACTATCGTCTGTGTCATCAGCACGCCTACCGTGGAAGAACTGACGTTACAAAGATGAAGAAACGCGAACGTTGGACTGAACAGTGAGCGTTGTTGGTGGGAGTCGCAATGAAAGTGCAATGTCATTTAGTCCTAGGTGTTTGTACGTGCTGTCTTAAAATGCTAAACTATGCTGTGGTGTCGGCAATAATTCAACAAAAAGTTACGGTTGCCAAGAAAACGGGGAAATTTTACCGTACCTCACTGTCACTTGTTCTGCGGTATCTTAGCATCCGACTTGAAATCAGACATGGAATATAACCATTCTTTTCTTGTCCGGGCGGTCGCTCGTTTATCCATAAAGGTTTGAAGCGTTTTTTTGTGTTCCAAAAGTTCTCTGAGCGGTGCCAAATGCGTTTGCTTAGCCTATATGCTCCAAGTTTGTCGATTTTGCCCAACGTGTTCCGTGAGGGATTATGTGGTTCCTTGTGTGTGCGCGTATGCGTGTGTGTACATGTCCATGCGCGCGTGTGTTTTTGTGACTGCATATGTGTCTGTGTGCATGCACATGCGTGCGCAAGTAGATAATGAAGACAGAGGAATTGATGATGCTGGGTTCCAACTTAGCTAAAACACGCCCACCTTGCGCCGAATTGGATGAAGACATATCATTGATTGCTCGTTCATTTTCGTTGTCGTGAGTGTTGTGAATCTTGCCTCAAGGAGACCTAAGAGGTTGAAACGCGTCATGTTTTGTGACTGGTTTGTCAACGTTTTTTGGGAGGAGCTTTGTCAAGAATTTTTCAAATATGATTCACTGGTATGTATTTGACATCAAACCCATTTACTTCCTTTCTTAACACCTACTTCCGACGGCCAAGTTCTGTCCCAAATTATATCATAATTTTAACAACGATAATGGATACTGGCTTACAAAACATTTGTGCACTCGTTATATTGAGGTAATAATGACAGCATCAAACATAATGACGTACATGGATAAGCGTTTAAGCTGCTGACATTGACATAAAAACCATGCTTACATAGAATAATGAAATGAAAAAGTTACTGAATATTTAACAAGAAAATAATGAAACACACAAAAATCATATCACAACACACACACACACACACACACACACACACACACACACACACACAACACACACACACACACTGCAGACGTCCAAACAGAGAAACAATGTTCGCCTTTCGAGACAACAGACAAAAATAGACACAATCACATCAACAGACGAGACTTGTTCGCATCCCATTATCACATCAAAGCTTTCTCCATACAAACACAACACAGGACTTACTGATTATGTACCTGTGTTATCGTAAAACTGGCATTTCCTTCGTTTCTGAACAAGTGATGATCGACCCAGATTTGCTACAGCAATAATTATCACACATTTGCCAAGAGCTGTTAATTAAATGCAACATTGTTTTCATCTCTCTCTCTCTCTTCTCTCTCTCTCTCTCTCTCTCTCTCTCTCTCTCCTCTCTCTCTCTCTCCTCGAGCTGTTAATTAAATGCAACATTGTTTTCATCTCTCTCTCTCTCTCTCTCTCTCTCTCTCTCTCTCTCTCTCTCTCTCTCTCTCGAGCTGTTAATTAAATGCAACATTGTTTTCATCTCTCTCTCTCTCTCTCTCTCTCTCTCTCTCTCTCTCTCTCTCTCTCTCTCTCCATACATTCCTCATACACACACACACACACACACACACACACACACACACACACACACACACACACACACACACACGACCTTCTTTTCAACAACAACAAAAATTATCTTAAACAACATCGAAATCATGTTAAGAGAACTGGCAAGATTCTTTGCTCTCACAGTTCAAATCAGTAATTCAAAACAGACAATGGAAATATTTAAATAATTACTAATAAGAGGTACCTAGAAATTCGTGCAAAAAAACCCAACCTGTCTTTGTACGCTGTGAGTACGTCCACTACATGATTATCGAACGCTCTTTCTACCAATCACAGAAAAGTTAACAGATTTCGGTGAATCACGCAGCCCAAGTATACATATGTCAATATTTGTTCTAAAAAAAAATAAAAAATAAAATAAACCCACAGGGCCAACAAACAAAAACAAAGCTCAAACAAATCTAGTTTCTAATCTAGCTGATTAACCTTTAAAGCCCATTTGATCTTCAATACAAACAAGACATTATTGTCTTCAAGCGCTTGAGGTCAAAGACACAATCAGCAGTACTTTCCAGCCCCAAAACCAAAGATAGTGACCGTCTCTGATTGGCTGGAAGATCCGCTGGGAGTCTGGGGTGGGGCGGGGAGTGGGGGGGACGGGGGACCAGAGGGAGAGAGGCGGGCGTGAATGGAGTGTTGAGATTGCAGAAGGGTGGGTGAGGGTTGAGGGGGTAGTGCGTGCACGTTGTGTATTTGTACTCGATAGTATGGTTGTACTTGCTTGTGTGTGTATGTTTGAAATATGAGTGCATGAGTGCAAATTTTGTACGATGTGCTCACAGAACATTGCATTGAGCCCCTTGTCTAAAATGCCGTGACGCTAGACGGATAACAAAAGAATTGTATTCTTATTGTCATCAGTCCCCCCCCCCTCTCTCTCTCTCTCTCTCTCTCTCTCTCTCTCTGCCGCGCGTGCGTGGAGAGTGAGAGAGAGAGAGAGAGAGATAGTGTGTGTTGTGTGTGTGTGTGTGTGTGTGTGTGTGTGTGGTGTGTGTGTGAGTGTGTGTGTGTGTGTGTGTGTGTGTGTGTGTGAGAGAGAGAGAGAGAGAGTGTGTGTGTGTGTGTGTGTGTGTGTGTGTGTGTGTGTGTGTGGTGTGTGTGAAAGAGAGAAAAGAACAGAGAGAGACAGAGACTGACAGATACTGTGCGTGCGTGCGTGGTGTGTGTGTGTGTGTGTGTGTGTGTGTGTGTGTGTGTGTGTGTGTGTGTGTGTGTGTGTGTGCGTGTGTGTCTGTGTGTGCGTGTGTGTGTCCTTACATTCAGAATTAACGCCCACACCTACCTCATCTGTTATTTCACAGACACAATGACCACACTATAATGAAACCACCAGAACGAAATCACAGTAACAGAGGCAACGACAAATCGCCAACACTTTTGGCAGGGGCTCTGAGGGGCGGGTAGGTCGGTAAGGTGGAGTCGAACTCGCAACATCCAGCTACAGGTATACACCTTACCATCAGAGACCCTGACATGTAATACCTGCAGTGGTACGGAATCTTCAAACAGCCTTGAGAAAAATGCTGAAAATCCTTATTGGAACCCAACAGCTTCATAACCCCAAATCACCAGATACTTCGCAGAAACGGTATTTTTTCTAAACAACTCTACAATCAATTCTTTTTTGTTTGTTTTTGTTTTGCTTGGGTTGTTTTTTTTCGTAACATGACTTTCCATCATTCCTCATCTTGTTACTTTTTCATCAAATTGGGCTGTTACACCTAAAACATAAAAGCAGTCATTATAACTTATGAAAACTGACAATCATGACTCGCAAAAAGAGTTTAACAGTGGCTCATGTGCAGGTGCGTTCGTCCCACTGGTGTCGTGGTGCTGACGATAGGTCTTCGCTTTGCAGAATGCACACACTGCATCGAAGGAAAATATAGTACAGGTGTCTATTTTTCCCCTCATTATTTAGTCCCATCACAGTACTAGAACCAATAGGTCTTTGCTTTGCAGAACGCACACACTGCATGGAAGGAAAATATAGTACAGGTGTCTATTTTTCCCCCTCATTATTTAGTCTCATCACAGTATTAAAACCAGTTTTCCCGCCATCGTTTTCATGTAATAATTAACATCTTAGAATGATAGTAAAAGCAATAATGCTCACACTTTCCTTGTTGGCAATTATGGTTGTCATTATGGAAGCGTTAATTGTCACCGTTTGAAGCTAAAATATCTTCTTTAGATCCACGCACTTATGTCCGAGTTATTGTATGGAGAGGTAGACAGACAAACGGACGGGAATACAGTCACAATCATATTCCAACCCCATGCCCCACACCCTCACCACCACCACATTCGCGCTCGCGCGCGCGCCACACACACACACACACACACACACACACACACACACACACACACACACACACACACACACAACCACGCTGCTTCAAAAAGCTCCGTGGACGCGGGGGCAATACAAAAAAAATCATGTTTGGAGCCTTAATCTGAAAAAGCAAGGTTAACTGCATTTTTGTCATTGTCCTATGAGACTCCTGAACTCACAATGCCGCATTTAGAGATGAAAAGCAGCAATAAATGTTCGCACGGTTCAAAATTTGCCAAATGAAAACTTCCCTGTCTGTGTCTGTCTGTCGGTCGGTCGGTCTTTCTGCCTGCCTGTCTGTCTGTCTGTCTGTCTGTCTGTCTACCTGTCTGTCTGTCTGTCTGTCTACCTGCCTGTCTGTCTGTCTGTCTGTCTACCTGCCTGTCTGTCTGTCTCTCTCTCTGACACCCACACCTTCTTCAAATCTGATCTATCTTAAATCTTTTTTCTCAAGCCCCACCTCTCTCTCTCCTCTCTCTCTCTCTCTCTCTCTCTCTCTCTCTCTCTCTCTCTCTCTCTCTCTTACAGCCCATGATCTACTAAGGTCTGTGTCCTAGTTCCAGGTCGTTGATATACGTGTATTTGCAAACAAACAAAAAAGTAGATGGAAAACATGAATTATTTACGCAGGCTGTTAAAAAGAGAGAAGGTAAGTTTCAAAACGAGGTGACCGACGGCGGAAAATGAAGCAAATTTACCGAAATACCACTCCTTTTAAAATTTGAAAAAAGAAAAAAATTGCCCTGACAGAGTTCCTTGGCCCACCCTGTTTACCGTCACTGAATGAAGGGAGAGAATAACACAAGGTGATTGGCTTAGCACCTGCAGTGAAGGGAGAGAATAACACAAGGTGATTGGCTTAGCACCTGCAGGATGGTCAGCTGTCTCCGGGACAGAGTGGTCAGCTGAGTCGCACGTGGAGGCGTTGCGATGGCTCATGCCTCATAGTTTTTTTGTTTTGTTTTTTGTTTTTTGCTTTGTTTTGTTTTTGTAATGACACACGAGACGTGTTTGTTAAATGTAATTTATGCGTAGCAAACCTCCAGGTAAGATGCTGTAAAGCGAATTGAAAAGAGGATAACGAAAATGACTTTTTCCTACAGATAAAAAGATTTTTCCTGAACTGTTTTACACAAAAGATCAAGCAGTGCTTTTTTTTTTTTCCTTTTCAGAAACAGACCAGTTAAGATTTTTGTGACATAATCGAAGACAAATCCGGGAATAAAAACTGCTTGATGGGTCTGTGAGGATAGGGGCATTTTGTTTGCTTAAAAAGATTTTGCATGGAACTGTTTCAGGTCAACTTGTGCGAGAAAAAAACACTTTCGAGTCCGAGGGGACCTGGCCAGTGTCTCGTGTAGAAATTATGTGTGTATGGTTAAGATTATGTCAAACCAGAGTAAAAAGCATTTCATGTATCTACTGTGAAAATGTATTTGTTTATCAAATGCGGGAACTCTCTCCTGTTTGTCATACACGAATGCGAGTCTCTTCTCTCTCTCTCTCTCTCTCTCTCTCTCTCTCTCTCTCTCTCTCTCTCTCATCCCATATATGTTTTGAACCAGCTTATAAAGAAAAGAAGAAAAGCAACACCGCTGAAAGATGCTGAAGAAACGACAAGGCAGAAGATGAACATACAGACGCTAACACTCCAACTTTACCCGCCGTTTCCTAAGTTGTGTCACGGGCACTGTACTCCTTTATTGAAAACTGGACGATGGAAGAACTGACGGATCAGAAGCATCACACTCGCGTCCACCACCGCCGCTCCGCCTGAGCCAATCACCGCCTTTGTACCATGCCCCCTGGGAGCCGAATCATCGTCGTTCTGACATCAGCTACACCGGTGCTAAGTTCCGGAATGACTCTGCACCAAGCATAATACCCCGGAGATGCTTTTCTTTTCTTCTTCATCTTCTTTTTCTTCTTTTCAATCAATGTGTCATGCCACACTGTTTTTACAAGGTTGTATTATATTGCATACGTGCATCTCTCGCCATACCGATCTGTTGAACTGGTTGTAGTCTTTGAACACCAATACCACAATGTTATAAAGTATGCTATTTCTCTCTCTCTCTCTCTCTCTCTCTCTCTCTCTCTCTCTCTCTCTCTCTCTCTCTCTCTCTCTGAAGAAGAAGAAGAAGAAGAAGGGGAAGGCTGAGAAATAAACTTTATTTAGCAATTTCAAATTTACTGAGCATGTTCCCAAGTCAGTTTGCCCAGTCTGCAATGAAAACAGATACTGAACTCTGCAATTGTCGAAAGGCAAGCGGTGGGCATGAGGGGGTGAGGTGGGGGTAAATGAAGTACCTTAGGCATATGAGGCACAGTTTTGCTTCAGTTCAACTTGAACCTACTATGGCAGACACGTGCACAGTGGTCCTCTCTCTGTCTTTCACCGAGCTGAATTATCCCAGAGTACACTTCCTTTTCTGATACTGAAAAAGGGACGAATTATGAGGGGAGTTTGGCCGTACAGAGAATATGTTTCGCTTTGTGTGTGTGTGTGTGTGTGTGTGTGTGTGTGTGTGTGTGTGTGTGTGTGTGTGTGTGTCTGCGTGTGTGCTTGCGTTCCTGCCTGCGTGCGCGCGCATGCGTGCGTATGTGCCTCTGTGTGTGCGTGCGTGCGTGCGTGCGTGTGTGTGTGTGTGTGTGTGTGTGTGTGTGTGTGTGTGTGTGTGGTGTATGTGTGTGTGTGTGTGTGTGTGTGTGTGTGTGTGTGTGTGTGTGTGGTATTTCCTGTTTCTTTCTTGTTAATTGTTCACAACCTTCAACGAACTGGATGCCAAGCCAACCGTAAGATCTGATTCAAGAGAGAATATTATTGACGGCTTGTGGTGAGAATGAGAGAGAGAGAGAGAGAGAGAGAGAGAGAGAGAGAGAGAGAGAGAAGAGACAGACAGACAGACAGACAGACAGACAGACAGACAGACGACAGACAGACAGAGACAGGCGAGAGGTCGAGGAGCGGAGAGGGACGGAGAGAGGGGGGGGGGGGTCTGTCTATGCCCCCTTGGGATACAGTTGACGTTATAGATTTTTTGGTTTTGTTTTCGATTTTGTTTTTGATGTGTTTTTCTGACTCACGAAAAGGCAGTACCCATTTCTGGATCTCATTTTATCGGCAAAAGGGGACGACTGGCCGACGAACTCGTCTGGAACAGAAGAGATTCCCGGATGGGTGGCCCACATCTCCAACGAGGCGATGTTGTTGTTGTTGTTGTTTCCCGTTTTCCCTTTCCACTGCACCATCAGCGCTGGTCTACATGATAGCTCTTTGGATAAAACCGTGGTCCCATATACAGCACGTACTCAGCGGCAAGAGAAAACAAATGAAACACGGCTACAAGCACCTTGTCCCTGTGCTAACTCTGGAGAAAATCCACTTGAACTGGAAACGAACTGGAAAGTATGAACACACCCACAATGAAAAATATACAGGAGATACAGCTGATATTAAGTTATACAGTACTATAGACTAC
This sequence comes from Conus canariensis, assembly GCA_033310375.1. Classification (NCBI taxonomy): domain Eukaryota; kingdom Metazoa; phylum Mollusca; class Gastropoda; order Neogastropoda; family Conidae; genus Conus; species Conus canariensis. The sequence continues at coordinate 26,152,330 of CM065721.1, forward strand.
ACAAATATCTTTTCTGTCTCAAACTCTTTGACCGTATCATAACCCCCGAACCCCCCCCCCCCTCCCCCACCCCATTCCCCCAAGAATACAACCGATACGTCTTGCTGTCAAACCCCGTCATTTAGTACAGGTTGCACACCAAAAATTTATGCGCTAAGGTCTTACTTAAGGAATGGAGTATTTATAGACCGGCACAATTAAACTGTTTTGAGAATTGTTATGGTGTCTGAAACTTGATTCTCCTTTCGTTCTTTCATGTGCCTATAATGGTGTATGTCAGGTGATTCCCAGCAGACAGATTGAAATGAAAGGAATGGGACTGTCTGGGGTTGACGCAAAGATAGGATCTCGGGTGAGTTCGAAGGCCTAACACGTGACGTCAGGTAAGGGGGCAGTTCCATTATTTCTAGATTGTGAATGTTGTCATCAGTAGATATCCCTAAAAACAAGAGAAATGATTGGGAAGTGCAGAGGGGTTACCTTGATCTATCTATTATCAGCGAAACATCAATCTATGGCTCGAACATATGCTACGCCTCAAAACATTTACATGGATTATATGGTGACTTGGTGCAAAATCTCAACTGTGGCGTGTGGCCACAATATGGAGAATCATTAAACCGATCACATAGATTCCATCGACCGTATTCTTGTGACCAACATAACTCCGCTGGTCTCATCTAAAAACAAAATTCCCTAATCCGTCAAGTTGACTGTAATTTCTCTCACAAGTAATCTCCAGATGTTGTACATGAGTCAGATGCCAGTGACACCAGGGAAG
>CM065721.1:26158110-26163110 GCA_033310375.1 Conus canariensis
ATAACATCGAGAGCGAGAGATAGGCAGCTTCGTCTCTCCCCCCCCCCCCCCCCCCCCCCCCCCCTTCCTTTTTTCCTGTTCCAACCTTCGTCTGATAAGGCCATACTGGTCAAAAGAAGCAGCTATGTAAGATGTAATACTATTCAAAACCCGTCAGCACACTCAGCTATACAGACTCTTACAGTATCCTCTTGAGAAGAAAAAAGATGGGGGGGAAGTGAAAGTTCAGAAAAATGAGAAAACTGTCTTGCATCAATCAAGTTAGCACTTTCGATTCAGTCATTATAAAAGAAGATATGGAATAATGCTCTGCACAAAGAAATCTTGATGGGGGAAAAAAATCTGAAATGAGGCATTCGTTTTCGCTCTCTTTCTCCCTTTCCCTGTCCCAGTACCGTTTTAATTCTCCCCATCCTCATCCCTACCTGCCAACCGCAACCCCACCCCAACGATGATGGAAGAGGGGTGAGAGAGAGAGAGAGAGAGAGAGAGAGAGAGAGAGAGAGAGAGAGAGAGAGAGAAGAGGGAGACAGACAGACAGACAGACAGGCTGACAGACAGAGTTTCTGTTCCATCATAGATAGATTAACATACAATCAGACAGACGGACAGTCGCACAGACAGGAAGAGAGGAAGGAGAGAGAATAAGGGAGAAAATTAGAGCTGGAATGAGTCACAATGAAAACAGTGAGAGAGAGACAGAAAACCAAGAAATCAGAAAGGAAAAGAGAGGGGAAGGAGCACAAAAGGCCGTGGACAGGACAGAGAAAGGCACAATAGAGCCATCCACCGTCCACAGAGGAAGCGAAGGAACAGAGAGAAAGGCACAATAGAGCCATCCACCGTCCACAGAGGAAGCGAAGGAACAGAAAGAAAGGCACAATAGAGCCATCCACCGTCCACAGAGGAAGCGAAGGAACAGAGAGAAAGGCACAATAGAGCCATCCACCATCCACAGAGGAAGCGAAGGAACAGAGAGAAAGGCACAATAGAGCCATCCACCGTCCACAGAGGAAGCGAAGGAACAGAGAGAAAGGCACAATAGAGCCATCCACCGTCCACAGAGGAAGCGAAGGAACAGAGAGAAAGGCACAATAGAGCCATCCACCGTCCACAGAGGAAGCGAAGGAACAGAGAGAAAGGCACAATAGAGCCATCCACCGTCCACAGAGGAAACGAAGGAACAGAGAGAAAGGCACAATAGAGCCATCCACCGTCCACAGAGGAAGCGAAGGAACAGATAAACAGGCGTTGGAAGTGATTTGAAAAAGGTTTTTTCTTTTCTGTTCGAAAAAAGGAACAATACGAACAACACATAAACCTAATGCAAAAGAAAACAAAAGCGCCGGATATTAAGGGATGCATGTGTCTTGAGACGACAAGCCTCCTAATACAAAAACAAAACAAACAAAAATCGGAAAAAAGAAAAAAAAACTGCTGGCACACGACAACCAAAAAACGAAGACACGGACCGGAAGTCACAACACGAAGCTATAAACATAGGAGCACCTGGTCATACACGTGAAATTTGCACGCCAATGTCGTGAAGTGGGTTTTTGGAGGGCTACATGCCGATGTGACCGAGTGCCGTTGTGACCACATGTTGTTGTGACCAAATGTCTTTGTGATCTTGTCCTTTTGAGCTGGTCACAACGACACGTGGTCACAACGAGACGTGGTCACAACGACATTTGGTCACAACGAAACTTGGTCACAACGACATGTGGTCACAACGACATGTGGTCACAACGACACTTGGTCACAACGATCGACATGCCGATCTGAACACGTGTCTTTGTGACCAAGTGTCGTTGTGACCACGTGTCGTTGTGACCACGTGTCATTGTAACAATTATGCATATAATTACCAGCTTCTATTATCACTAATCCCATCACCAGTAGACAGGTATAGAAATGATAGCAATAATACCAACATTTTTTATTCAAAAAGTGAATGTGTGTGCATGTGTGTAAGTGTGCGGTCTCCCCCCCCCCCCTCCCGGGTCACAAAGACACTTGGTCACAATGACACTTGGTCACATCGACACGTGGTCACAACGACGCTTGGTCACAACACGTAGTCACAACAACACGTCGTCACAATGACACTTGGTCACACTGGCACGTGCTCACAACAACATGTGATCACAATGACACTTGGTCACATCGATACGTGGTCACAACGACACTTGGTCACATCGACATGACCCCTTTTTGGAGTATGTATAGAAAAAGCATAACTGAACCTCTCTGAAATCTGGAAACCCACGAACCCATCCCCCCTTTCCTCTGTGTGTGTGTGTGTGTGTGCGTGTGTGTGTGTGTGTGTGTGTGTGTGTGTGTGTGGTGTGTGTGTGCGTGTGTGTGTGTGTGTGTGTGTGTGTGTGTGCGTGCGTGCGTGCGTGCGTGGTGTGTGTGTGTGTGTGTGTGTGTGTGTGTGTGTTTGCGCGTGCGTGTGTGTGTGTGTATGTGTGTGTGTGTGTGTGTGTGTGTGTGTGTGTGTGTGTGTGTGCGTGCGCGCGCACGCGTGCGTGCGTGTGTGTGTGTGTGTGTGTGTGTGTGTGTGTGTGTGTGCGCGCGTGCGTGCGTGCGTGCGTGCGTGCGTGTGTGTGTGCGTGCGTGCGTGCGTGCGTGCGTGCGTGCGTGCGTGCGTGGTGTGTGTGTGTGTGTGTGCATTAAACCGTATGCAAAGGGATTTGGAGCAGGTTAAAATGAATGGAACGGGACTGTCAAGGGAACCCCAGCCGATACAAAGACTAGCTCTCGGGCAAGTCTCATGACCTTGAAACTGACTTCAGGTAAGTGGATGTTTCGTGTGCTTATAGATTATGAATAGCGTCATGAGTAAAACATTATTAAAGGCACATGAGATATGTCGTGGAAGAGTTCAACCAAGGATGTTGCTGGCTTAGATTCTATTTCATCCTCCCTCTACAACATGTAACGTCTCAAAACGCTTTTTATGGATTGTTCAGCTGCATTTTGCCAACTGTGGCGTGTGCCCAGTGCATCTCAACAAGGCTGTCGAACTCCGAATGTCTTTTCTTTTCAACAACAACAAAAAACCCCATCTGAAACTCAAAACAAAACGAACAAACGAACAAAACAGCCTACAGTTGAAAAAAAAATCAGAAATGATCGATCTTTCTGCAATGCTTATGTTTGCAGAAGAAGGGAGAAAAAAAACGCACGATGCATTTTCCCTGAAGTCTTATTAGAAAATCAAAAGAAAAAGAAAGGAGGAAGGGAGGAAAGAAAAGGAACAGCAAAAAATGATAAAAACGGAAAGAGTTTTTCTGTAGCCACTGGAGTAAAAGAACAGAGACGACGAAAGGCAAAACTAAGGTTTAGACAGGGGGACAGGCAATAAAAACAGATAAGGAACCGAATGAAAATGGATCGAAACAGAGAGACAACAAAGTCAGGGATGCGGTTGTGGAGGGAGGTGGGAAATGAAAGAGAGGATGCACGCGCGCGCGCGCGCACACACACACCACGCACGCACGCACGCAGCGCGCACGCCCCCACACACCACGCACGCACGCGCCGCACGCACGCACGCACCAACAACACCACAACAAGCGCGCGCACGCGCGCACGCCGCACGCACGCACGCACGCACGCACGCACGCACGACAGGGACAGAGAGACAGACAGACAGACAGACAGACAGAAGAAGAAGCAGAGAGAGAGAGAGAGAGAGAGAGAGAGGAAAGGGAGAGAGATGATATAGAAAAATAAAGTAAGGGTGAAACATCTGTAAGTCAATCAGGGGAGGTGGGGGGGGGGGGCGACAAAAAAGAAATGACAGAAACAAAGAAGATCGACAAGAGAGAGAGAGAGAGAGAGAGAGAGAGAGAGAGAGAGAGAGAGAGAGAGAGAGAGAGAGAGAGAAAGCAAGAACAGAAAGTAAGAAAGAAAGAAAAATCTAAGACAAAAAGACGAAGAGGAGAGGAACAGAACGCGCACGCGCGCGTGCGAGAGAGAGAGAGAGAGAGAGAGAGACAGATTCGGATTCGGATTCGGATTCGGAATTCAGAATCCCGTTTAATTTCATTTAGGCCAAGGCCCCTTATGAGGGGAATGTGAACAACAAAAGAGCATTGAAGCAGCGCTAGATATGACTTAACAAAAACGTAACAGTGGTGATACAAACAAAATTCTTAAGATGTGGCAGTTTCTCTGAACTTGTATGCTTTTGAAAGAAACATTGAAAGACCTCTAACAACTTCAACTGATTGAGAAGACATTAATAAACACAATTTAAATAAACACGGTTGACTATAATACTTAGGTTTGATGAACTTTTCACGAATACCATTAAGAATTGGACAGCAAAGAACAAAATGTATTTCATCTTTTTGTGCTACTTTACATAATGGACAAATCGGATCCTCGTTGTTACCCATTCTGTATCTATAAAGGTGCACTTTTAATTCTGATATTCCTAATCGAAACCGTGTTGTAACACTGTAAATGTCTATCAATATTAACGGTCAAATATGGTTTCAAATCATGCACACTGCAAAAATTGGTATAGAAACTAGATCTATCACTATTGTGAATGTGGTCAGACCATTTTTGCCATGTACAATCTATTAATCGTTGCCTGAAAATACTTATAAATGCTTTGATATTTCCCACTCCCTGATTTAACAAGACATATCCAAACCCATATTCTGTCAAACAAATACGAACTTGGGAGGCCCAGTTATTTTTACCTTTAGAGTCCATTATCTAGAAGCATATTGCAGGCTTTTCTAGGAATTCTATCATTACACATTTGCAATACTTTAAGCCAATATTGAATGCAATTAACAGCAGATAAAACAAATATTGGGTAGCGATTAGTTTCTCCGTATATCATATCATTCGGCGTACGTCTGTTTACACCAAGAAACTTTCTGTTAGAGCAAATAAATGTACAGATTCGCAACAAGTAGCAGCTTTGTCTAAGCCCCATAATTCAGAGCCGTAAAGTACAACGGGCTGTACTTGGG
>CM065721.1:26168110-26183110 GCA_033310375.1 Conus canariensis
CATTTTCAACTGAACATGAATACTGTGAAATTACAGTTACGATACAGTATATGTTCGTGGAAAATTAAAACTTTCTGATGACAAAACATGTACTTCCATGTCACATGAAAACAATACACAGCAATCTTTCAGTCAGTACCTTCTATTACTTCTCCCCAGGCTGAAATTTATTTATTTTTTTTTATTTTTTTAAATTTTTTTTTGCTGTCCCAACCTCTGTGCCACCTCAGAGGCAGTGCACCCACGCCGCTCATTCCGACACCCCGTCCACAGCCACAGCCCGGTCGGCCCCGCCACAGCACCGGCACCGGCAATCCACAGGGACCAGTCAATGTCAAGTCGTCAAGAGGCAACCCACCGGAGGAGACATTGCACTGCTGCCGAGTCACTTCAGTGGTATTCAGTGGCGCCTGTTCTGATCTAACATACGCAGGACACCACCTACTAAGCCCCTACTGACGACAATAATTGCTTAGTCGCGGAGCCGGCGTGAGTGAGCTCTCCCTCCGGAGGGCGCCGCCACGTCCGTCCAACGACAGACCCCATGGACTCGCCGATACCGGTGACCCCGACGGAACCAAATCAAGGCCACAGACGTAGAGAGGACATCGAAACTGAGGTCACCATGAGAGCAGGGCATGAAGGGCCACAGAATTTGAGACATTTTTTTATGCTGATCGATGAGAATGAGGATGATGAAGATGATGCTACGGATTTCCATTTCGGTCTGAGACTACATGACAGGGCTGTAATCTACGCTTCCTTTCATAATATATCCTGGCGTCAACCAGGCCCGAGAGATACAGGCACCTGCAGTGTTGGTCAGGAAATTTAAGCAACACTCTCAGAAACGCATCCATTAAGTGGATGAAACTCGACTGTGTGGTCCCAGTCTTCCCAACTGAGTCCGCAGCAAACTCAACTCTGGGTAGGAGCCGGTCGGGGCAGAAAAACCTACATGATTCTGAAGGGATTCGAACCCACGACCTCCCAGCCGGGAGTCCGTGACGCTAACCACTTCGCCACTCATGAATAACTTCAAAGGCCGGATCCAGGATCCGTTCGACCTTCGCAGAGGTCTGCACTCTCCATTTTCGTTGTTCTTTTTGTTGCTAACGTTGCGACCGTTTTCAGAATTTGAACAGACCCTACGGTTTTTCCGAAGAAGGATCACTCTCGTTCATATCCCAAGCAGAGAGAACGCTAACTTTATTACTTTGTCAATACAGGCCACTGAATTAATAGAGACTGCCCGTAAAAAAGAACATTTTGAAAAATCGTGTGAGGACAGATCGATATTGATCTGGCTGGATTACCTCTAGACGCCAGCCGGGACCATCGCTGCCCGCTACATCCCTGGTACGGATCCCATCCCACCGCTACCCCCCACTTCCACCCCCTCCCACCTGCCCTGACAATTACTGGAATTCGATATTTATTGTTAATTCATCTTCCACGATCACAGTTAAACAGCGACCTTTCAAAACCGTACAGCCTTGAATTAGTTGCACTTTTTTTTCTAATTAATCACCCCCGTAGAATCAAACCAACATTTACAATTATTTAAACCAACCAATAAATGCGCTGTACCTTTCACAAAGTGGACAGGTGAGTAAAAACAGGTGATATGTATAATGGAAGTAAGGGAACAAACGGTGGGTCACCAGCCCGCCAAAACCAATGCAACGAACACGTGACATGACACAAGCAATGCGTTTTGATCCTGAGGGCATTTTATGACCACGAAAGACTAAAGTGTTGACGGAGAAACTTAGTTCTACTTCAGTGCTTGGCTCTGCTTGAAGACTTAGCTCTTCTTGAACACTTCGCTCCACTTGGAAAATAGACTCCACTTGAATACTTAGCTGTACATGAAGACTAGGCTTCTTTTTCAGACTTAGCTCTACTTGGAGCCTTGACTCAACTTGAAGATTTGGCTTTCTAAATGAAAACTTTGCTATTCCTGGAAGACTTTGCTTTACTTGAAGACTTGACACCGATTACAGATTTGGCACTACGTGAAGACGTAGCTCTTCTAGAAGATTTGGCACTACTTGACGACTTGGCCCTACTCGAATGGTGTCCTAGCTCTGCCCAGGACATTAACCAAACCACCAAACTTTTCTTTAACCTCCGCAAACCAAGTCCGTTTGCTTATTTGTCTGTTTGGCAAGATTACTCAAGAAAGAACTAAACCGATTTCAACCAAACTGGGTAGAGACGAAATGTGGACTCAGGACGAATCTTTAAGCTTTTCATGCAGATCTTTACTGTGAATCTGGATCCGTCGTGGATCCGTTCAGCAAGATTATCACAAATTTTCCAATGAACTTGAACACTGAAGTTACTCTTACGACTTAAATAACTATCTGTGAAGTAATACATTTGTTAGAATAGTACCAATTTTTCGTATTATAAACGTTGACATTTCCACATCTTTTTCAAATAGTAATTGATTCAACCCCGCAGCCACTGCGATTTCCCCTGGGGTGAAAAAGTTTTTGTTTTCACCAAGACACTGACTCAAAGGGCGGATGCAGGTCCGTTCGACTTTGACACATGTCTGTGTTCTCCAGAGTGCCCTTCTAGTTCTCTCCATATTTTCCATGAATGGTGTAAATGATCTGCTCTTCTTTGGGCCATTTTCACTAGATAAATTGCCACATTCACACAAATGGCTGCATCTGGTAGTTAAGAACCATACTTTGCACCTGTCAAAGGTCTCAGGCTTGACAGGTAAGAGCATGTCTGTATCTTGCCATGACTCCCGATCCAAGACCATTCTACATGACACGGCTGGGGGGGGGGGGGGGGGGGAGTGGGCGTGTCAGGGAGCATATATGCCGAGTCCTGGAAGGACAAAGTACATTCTGGCTGGAAGATAACCCCCTTCTGGAGGATGTGTATGGGCAAAGGCGTTGTAGATTCTTGACTTCGACAAGTCTGCCTCGACTAAAAACCAAAAAGCAGCAAAACGTAATGTAATCAGGATAGGTATTTACCTTTAAATGCGACCTTTCGAAATACTCTTACGCAGAGATTCGTCGACACTCACAATATTCTTCGTGCAGTACGGACACATCGAGTATCTTGCTTCTGTCTCATCTACTACTCCCACGTTGCTCATTTCAGCCATCCCTTACAACACAACCACACCCACACGAGCAGTGTCGCAGCCCTGCACAGTCAGTCTACAGGGGCCAACCACCAGGCGATCATAAAGCAACCCACCTCAGCAGACAACACACTGCTGTCCAGACACTACGGTGGTCTTTGGTGAATCATTTACCTGTGCTGAAGCACACCGCCGCCCTCATCACTCTCATCCAGAGCAACAACATTCTTCAGAATCACTCAGGCTTCAGACAACTGTACCACAACACCTGTGACCATTCATCTGTACCCCCACCCCCTCCCAACCGCATTCCCTTAACCCAGAGAATACCACAGATGACATCACAGCTCCGCGCAATGGGGACACCGACTCATCAGCCGTGTCTCCCACCAGAGCATGCTAAGGACACGGGACAGTATTGGGCTTCGCAGTGACCAGTCCATGCTAAGACTTCAACCCCCAGTTCTCCATCATGACGCAACTGGGAAGGGAATCGATGACTCTGCCCGAGAAAAGGGAGAGAATTAGGAAGAGCGTAGGGGCAGAGATGGGTACGGAGTGCGGTGAGGGAGGGTGGTCAGGGAGAGAGGAAAAATGGGAGAGAAAGACATGCAAAAACTAAAACAATATGAGACAACACACATACACACACGCGCGCGCTCGCGCACGCACTGAGAGAGAGAGAGAGAGAGAGAGAGAGAGAGAGAGAGACGCGTTCGCGCGCGCGCGCGCGCACGCACACACACACACACACACACACACACACACACACACACACACACACACACATACACACTACTCTCTCTCTCTCCTCCCTCTCTCTCTCTCTCTCTCCCCCCCCTCTCTCTCTCTCAACACACACACACACACCACACACACACACACACACACACACGACCAGAGCAAGGAGAGATAGAGAGCGGAAGAAGACGCAGGGCCATGCAAAATTGATGGTGCTCCCCTCGGCCCAAGTCACCACGGCCTGGCTGGCTAATTACCAGGCTTTGCCCGGCACGGGCATGTCACGGCACCCGCACCGCCCCCTGGGACACCCCCCCGGGCTGACCAGAAAGGGTCGTGGGGCAAGACGGAGGGTGAGGGAGAGGGGAGGGGGGTGGAAGGGGGATAGGAAGGAGGAGGAGCGTGCATCGGAGAATTCTTGTGTCTAATTCACGGTAGTTTGGTTTTTAGTTCTTTTTTTTTTTAATATGCTTGTTTGGATGGAAAGCAGTATGTTTGGTTTTTCGAATTTTATAGACTTAGTTTCAAATTCAGGTGACTGCGGGCGGACAAAGAAACAAATATTTAACGAGAAATTGTAATTAATCCACCGGACAAAAGGGACAAGCAAATGTCGTAATCCGTTTGTCCGTTTTGTCCGGCGGGTTAATTAATTATTATTTCTCTTCAAATATTTCGCAGACTTATTTGGAGGGGGGGTGGTTCGTCGCTGTGTTGTGTTTTCATGTTTGTCTTGCGTTGCATTGCGTGGTAGAGGGTTGGTCTGCGTTGTATTGGGTCGCTTGCCGTTATGCTCCGTGGGCTTGCGTCGTGTTGTGTTCTCTTGCGTTGTGTAGCGATGCATCTGGTCGCCATGCTGTGTTGTGCTGTTAAGCGCTGTGCTACATCGCATTGTGCTGCGTGTTGTGCTGTGCTGTACTGTACTGTGCTGTGTTCTGTTGTACTGTAGTGTGCTATGCAGCGCTGTGCTACGTCGCACTGTGCTGCGTGTTGTTGTTTTGTGCGGTATCCTACTGTACTGTGCTGTGTTCTGTTGTACTGTGGTGTGCTGTGCAGCGCTGTGCTACGTCGCATTGTGCTGCGTGTTGTTGTTTTGTGCGGTATCCTACTGTACTGTGCTGTGTTCTGTTGTACTGTGGTGTGCTGTGCAGCGCTGTGCTACGTCGCATTGTGCTGCGTGTTGTTGTGCTGTGCTGTGCTGTACTGTGCTGTGCTGTGCTGTGTTCTGTTGTACTGTTGTACTGTGGTGTGCTGTGCAGCGCTGTGCTACGTCGCATTGTGCTGCGTGTTGTGCTGTGCTGTACTGTGCTGTGTTCCGTTGTACTGTGTAGTGCTGTGTTGTGTGGCATTGTGTTGCCTTCCCTACACTTGTGTTGTGCTGTGCTGTGCTGTACTGTGCTGTACTGTGCTGTGTTCTGTTGTACTGTGTAGTGCTGTGTTGTGTGGCATTGTGTTGCCTTCCCTGCACTTTGTGTTGTGCTGTGCTGTGCTCTGCACAGCTCTGCTGTGCCATGCTGTGTTGCCTTGCCTCCCTTTTGCTGTCTTGTGCTGTGCTGCACTGTGCTGTGTTATACTGTGCTGTACGGTGCTGTGGTGGGTTTGCTGCGCCGTACTGTAGTGTGCTGTCGTACGCTGAGCTACGGTCAGTTGTGTCGTGATGCGTTACGTTATGTTGCGTTGCGTTAGATTGTAAGGATTTTGTGGCGCAAGCATGTACGTACGTACGTGTACACCCCCCTCCACCCCCCCCCCCCCACACACACACACACACACGCACGCGCACGCACGCACGCAAACACGCGCGCGCGCGCGCCACACACACACAGACCATGGAAAAAAATGAAAAGGACAGTGAGACAGACAAAGAATGCGAGACAGAGACAAAGCAAAAGAAAGACGTGAGTGGAGGTGAGACAGTCAGACAGGCAGACAAACAGGCAGGCAGAGGATCCGACAGACAGGCAGACAAATAAAGAGATACAAGCTGGACAGTCAGTTTACTAACGAGGATGTTTCCATCGCTTTTCTCCTTAGTATACTGATGTTCTTGATTAGTGCCAGAGAACAGAAGCGTGCTGTGTGTGCGTGCGCGCGCGTGTGTGTGTGTTCATCGTGCTTCTATAAATGATTATTTGGTCATTAAGTGTGTGTGTGTGTGTGTGTGTGTGTCTGATTCTCTCTCTCTCTCAGTGCGTGCATGAGCGCGCGCGCGTGTTGTATATGTGTTGTCTCATATTGTTTTAGTTTTTGCATGTCTTTCTCTCCCATTTTTCCTCTCTCCCTGACCACCCTCCCTCACCGCACTCCGTACCCATCTCTGCCTCTTTGCTCTTGTTAATCCTCTCCCTCTTCTCGGGCAGAGTCATCGATACCCTTCCCTATTCAGTATTGCGTAATGATGGAGAAGTGGGGGCTGAAGTCTCAGCATGGTGTTTATGTGTGTGTTTGAGAGAGAGAGAGAGAGACAGTTAGACAGAGATGATCATATATATATATATATAATGCTGAACAATTAAGTAGTGGGAGAAAACAAGTGCAGGCTAACAATTCTTCAGTCTTTAGAGTAATGACTTGGCAAAGATTTGAATTTAAAAAAATAATTTAAAAAAACCCATTGAAGATGAGGGGAATATATTATAATATGAGAAACCCTTCACTAGCTGCCTGAGGGAACCATCGTACTCCCCTTCAAAGGCAGATCTATTTGTATTGCCTGCTCCTAGGCCTTTCGTCCGCTGGATCGGACTCATCACGGAGACACGGCTGATTGTGTCTGCGTTCTTGGTGTCAAATAGAGACACACCACAGTCCGTAATTCTGTGGTGTTCTCACCACCAAGGGTTCAAAAAAGAATCCAACAGCACCCCCAAAGCAGCCAGCGGAAGGTAGTAAATGGAGCAAAACGAAAGTGTGGAGAGGAAAAAAGTTGCTGAAAAACTAAAAGCATTATGCAAACAGTATAAAATGTAGGGGACATCTTTGAGCCGATGCTTGAGGATCCATTCAAGGATGCAAGGGAGATCAAAAGATATGGAACAGTCTGAATGGTCAGCTCTGCTGTTCAATAACCCAAGCATTGTGAGTGGCTAAGAACTGTACAGAACAACCTTTACTTGGATCTCCTAAGAGATGCAATCTCCCACTGATTGACCAAACATTATAATGCTGAACAATTAAGTAGTGGGAGAAAACAAGTGCAGGCTAACAATTCTTCAGTCATTAGAGTAATGACTTGGCAAAGATTTGAATTTTAAAAAAAAAACCCATTGAAGATGAGGGGAATATATATATATATATATATATATATATATATATATATATATATATATATACAGGAGACCGAGAACAGAGAGACAGACAGATAGAAAGACAAACAGACAGACAGAGAGAGCGTGAACACACGTACAGAGAGAGAGAGAGAGAGAGAGAGAGAGAGAGAGAGAGAGAGAGAGAGAGAGAAAGAAAGAGAGAGATCGGGCAGAGGTGGGTGATTCTGAACTCTTAAATTTAGTGATTATCGGCCAACAGAGAGAGGGAAGGAGGGAGCGAGAGCAGAAAAGTAGCAGCAAATTCCAGAAGGGAGAAAACAGAAAATCACGACAACCCCCCCTCCCTCCGCCCCACTCCCCCTTCCCGAGAAACGTGAATAAAAATCACAACTAATAGCTTCTCTAAATAAATCCTGATATTTTTAGGGAGTGGGTGTGACAGAGGGCGCCGCGGGGGCGGGAAGGGTGGAGGGAGTTGTATTTGCAAGACAGCGTGTGATTTATGAGCCCAATACATACACCCCAGAGCGCTGACCTTGCCAAGATGGATAACCCGCTTCAGCAAAGGCGGGCATGGGGAGTTATCTTCCTTCTTGGCGGTCTGCAAGGGTGATGTGAAGGACTGGCAAAACGAGATGATGAACAGCAACGAAGTGTTTCCAATGATTCATAAGTCTTGAGTCAAACGCGTTTTCCTGGGTCTTCCTTTTCGGCCCAGTCTTCATTTCCATTTTTTTTTTCAACATTCGCTGCCTGACAAAAGGTCTGCATATTTACATAACAACAATTGCCGGCCTTCAAATGTGTGAAGTTAAGTTTGACGTTTATCATGACATATTTTGAACACAGAATTGTAAAGACTTCGAATAAACAAAAACAAATCTCTGACGTGTTATACTGATGTTATAGTTTTATCTTCAACTGAGGTAAGTGCAGACGTTTGGCCAGTCAGTACTGGTTACGTGAATAAATATGAATTATGATTTATAAATTCCTTCGGTAGCCATTTACTCATAGTCTACAATTCTAGTCAATACAAGCATGCGTATATTTGTGTACAGAAAAACGTTCCAGCAATTCAACAAGCCTTTGAGGTTCGAGGTACAAGCCACACACACACACACACACACACACCTCCTTTCTTCCGCTTTCTGAGTCGTCCCCCCCCCCCTACCTTCCCACGTGACCTTACATTCTCATCCTCCTGTCTCCACTCTTGCCCTTTCTGACCCCAACCTCTCACTCTCGTCGGTTTCTCCCTCATAAACACATATACTGACTTGAAAATCTTCTTACGCAACCGCACACAAGCAAGCGCGCCGCGCGCGCGCGCGCACACACACACACGCACGCACGCACGCATGCACGCACACATTCACGCACGCATGCTTGCACGCACCTCCCCCCCCCCCCCCCCCCCACACACACACCACACACGAACGCGCGCGCGAACACACACAGACACACACACAGACAAACACACACACACACACACACACACACACACACACACACCACTTCTGGCGCGTGGGGGGAGGGGGGTGGGCTGGGGGCTGTATATTAACCTTTGCCCCCTGAAGCCTGTCTGCAACATTGATGAAGGTAATTGAAACCATGGCGGGAGGATCCAACCTGGTCGATCCCGACATAGGTGTAGGGCTGAGGGGGTTAGCAGGGGCCGCTGCGGAAACTTCGGAGACGGGGAGAATTGATCCGACCGCCCCTGCTCTTTGCCAAGGCTGCCAACGCTTCGGGGCCGAAAGTCAGGAGACAGGAAATCTGGATTGCATGTGTGTGTGCGAGGGGGAGGTTAGGTTGGGGAAGATCAGGAGGGGAAGGAGACGGCGTGGGGGTGGGGGTGGGGTGGGGGGGGGGACAGAGAAGCAGCTGCGGGAGAAATTTGTCTTTTAGCTGAAAGCGTTCGTAAACCTGATTGTTTCAACTGATTACCATACAAACATGAGTCTTATACTATTACACAAAATTGGTGACACATGGAGAACGTCATCTGGCTTTATTCTGCAATGTTTTGTCAGCTTTTTCGCCATAAAATACCACTACTACTACTACAACCACTACCACCCCAAGAATGCATTTTATCACCAAACTTGGAATTTCAAGAATCAGGCTTTAAAGCAACGACGTTTTGGAAACATTCATGAGGATGGGGCAGCTATGTGCTATTTCGTTGTGGCATTCTTTTGATCTGGTTCTTCCAGTTAATTTCGGTAACCTTTTTCCTGTTCTCTTACCTTTCCCTGTCATCAGCAATTAAACCTTCCCCGAAGATGGAGTATGGCTGCCTTAATGGCGGGATGAAAAACGGTCATACACACAAAACTCCACTGCCTGTCTATACAGGCAGTGTCCGCAGGAGTATCAGCCTGCGTACGAAGAAAGAAAGAAAGAAAGAAAGGAAAGTAATTAAACCGAAGAATGTGGCTGTTTGTTAATCTTCCGTTTAGATTCAGTCGTGATGCACTTATCGTTCCTGTTTTGTCATAACATTTGGAGTAAGGACTGACGCTACTGACGGCATATCAACATCATAATGCGTGCGTGCGTGCGTGCGTGCGTGCGTGCGTGCGTGTGTGTGTGTGTGTGTGTGTGTGTGTGTGTGTGTGTGTGTGTATGTCTGTGTGCGCGTTTGGTTGTTTCGGGTTCAGTCTGACATTGTCCACTTAATTCCGATGTCCACACTTTTCCAAATGCACTGAACTATCCTCGGAGACGGGGTTGAACATGATTTACTTCACTCAGGTGTGCACACCTACCAAAAACAGCGACCTATCATAAGAAAAATTGATTTGGACGTTCCCCACTTTACCCCTGGTATCAGACCCTTTGTCGATGTGCAACCTATCGTTAGTAGAAAGAAACTCGTGGAGAGCGTGGCAGCAGAGAGTCCTCAGAAGAGAAGCCCCCTTCAAGCAAGTGTTTCGGCCCTTATCTCCTGACACTCTAGGGGGGTTGGGCCACACCCGGTTCATGACTCCGGATGTCCCTCTGCTGCCCCTTTTTTTCCCATCTTGGGACGAGCCATGGCTGGGATTCGAACCCATGACCCTCTGGACATGCTCATTTTCCACTTAATGACTCGCGCTTTAACCACTGAGCCACAGGGACACCTGATATTTGTAGGGAAATTAAGCCTTATGAAGTTCACTTTTGTTCCTCCTTGACCAGATCCAGCTTGAACACCTCTCTGCCGCTTCTGCCATTGCTTTCAGGGCTCTGGTTTTTTCCTTCCCTGCAACTGAGAGCTGTTTCATGAGGCTGTATGCAGACGTTCCTACAAACCCCCTAGCTCCAATTTCTGCAGTGAGGACTTTGACCTGATAGCCTTCTCTCCTCAGGCTGTTTGCCAGATCAGCATACTTTTCAGTCTTGTAGATTTGAGCTGCCTCCATTCTGTTCTCATATGGCACCGTGAGCTCGATCATGATCAGCTGCTTGGTTGACTTAGAGTGGACTACTATGTCTGGTCTCATGCCACTCTTGCTGATGATCTCTGGGTGACTCTTCCATTCTGGGAGGTCTGCAGTGCACTCCCAGTCATCTGCCCCGTCCAGCAGACTCTGCCTGCATGTTTCGAGTGGCACTGTTGTTCTTGGCCATGATTTGCTGCCTCCTGCCGTGAAGAATGTTGCGGGTGCTTTTGGAGTCCTGATTTTCCCTTTTGTGGTGTTGGTACTAGCCCAGACTACTTGTACAATTTCTTTGAGCACTTGGTTGTGCCTCCATGTGTACCTTCCTTGAGCCAGGGCTACTTTACATGAGCTTAGGACATGCTCCACTGTTTGTTTTTCATGGCAGAGGGGCATGCAGGATCGTCTGTTTTCCCCCACTTCACCAGGTTTGCATTTGAGGGCAGAAGGTCATATGCAGATCTGAGAATGAAGCTGATCCTGAGAGGGGCCATGTGCCAAATGTCATTCCAAGTGAGACTTCTTTGGAGTGCATTCTCCCACGTTGTCCATTGCCCTTGCTGGCTCTGCTGG
The DNA here is from genome assembly GCA_033310375.1 of Conus canariensis. Lineage (NCBI taxonomy): Eukaryota > Metazoa > Mollusca > Gastropoda > Neogastropoda > Conidae > Conus > Conus canariensis. The sequence continues at coordinate 26,179,237 of CM065721.1, forward strand.
ACTGCTTTTTGGAGTCTTTTTTGGTCTTCTTCTTTTCTCATCTCCTGAATCATCATGTCTCTTTTGGCTTTTCCTTTGGCCTTTGACCACCATTCAGTTTTGGTCACCCCCAGTCCCTGTCTGTTGGTCTGTGTGTGTCCTGTTATTTCTCTGATCTTGAGACTTTCTTTTGCAGAATCCATCGCCTCTTGAACTTTCCATTTTCTGCCTGTCTTCAGCTGGGGCTTAATTGCTTCTATCACCTTGTCTCCTGAGTCCTCCAGCATGCTTTGAAGTCTGATCTTCCCTGCTTTGTATTCCTCCAGGATGGATTTCAGGGGTAGTTTCAGCTTTGCTTGGCGACAGTACAGCGCTATGTCAGTCAGACAGGGTGGGACACCAAGCCATTTCCTTGTGAACTTGTTGATTTTGGCTTCCATTGCCTCCACTATGCTGGTGCAGATGTCGTATATCATCAGAGGCCATAGCAGCTTTGGTATCAGCATGAACTGCAGACACCAGACCTTGTATTTGCCAGGGAGCCCACACTGGTCAATGGTCTCCAAGCCTTCCTCCGCCATCTGCTTGGTTTCTTTTGCTCTTTGTGTGTCTTTCAGCGTATCATCATACCATCTTCCAAGGCTCTTGACTGGTTCTTCTGTGACTGTTGGAATGGCCTGGTTGGCAACACTGAAGACCACAGATCCGGCCACTTTTCCTTTCCTCAGTGAGAGACTCCGTGATTTCTTTGGCTTGAACTTCATTCTGGATGAGGCAACTATGTCGTCCAGCCTCTCCAGCACATGACGTGTCTCGTCTTCTCTGGATGAAATCACTGTAGTGTCATCCATGAAGGCCTTGAGAGGAGGCATCTTGTATCCATCGCCAAGGTCTGTTTGTCTCGCGTTGTTTGTTGCTGCTTTCAAGATGAGTTCCATTGCCAGCACGAACAGTATTGGGGAAATTGCACAGCCCATTGCAATACCCACTTCCAAGTTGATCCAGTCTGTTGTGTACTCCTTGGTAGAGAACCGCATTGAGAAGCCATTGAAGTACTTCTTGAGCATGTCGCGGATGTTCTTTGGCACATGGTACATCTCAAGAGCCAACTGTATCATCTCATGGGGCACAGATCCATATGCGTTTGCCAGATCAAGCCACACTACGTCCAGGTCTCTCTTTTCTGTTTTTGCTTTTTGGATTGCGTCCCAGATCATTGTGGCGTGTTCTACACAGCCCGCCACGCCTGGGATGCCACCTTTCTGGACTGACACATCCAAGTACTTGTTTTCCATCAGGTACTTGGTCAGCCTTGCTGCCATGACAGAGAAGAAGATTTTCCCTTCGACGTTCAGTAGTGATACTGGCCTGAACTGGCTAATGTCACTTGAGTTTTGCTCTTTGGGGATGTACACACCATCTGCCGTCATCCACTGGCCGCTGATCTTCTGGTTTCTCCAAGCCGATCGCAGCAGCCTGTGGAGCCACTCCAGCACCTTGGGACATTTCTTGTAAAGCTGGTAAGGTATTCCGTTTGGCCCTGGTGATGATTTGGCTCTGGCTTTGTCGACCACCTTCTTGATTTCCGCCAACGTTGGAGGCTTGCCATTGAACTGTTCCTCAGGGTTGGTTGGCCACACCAGACCTTGAATGTCGAGTGGTGCTTTGCTCTGTGGGTCAGAGTATGTTTTCCTCAGATGCTGCTCAAGAACTCCTTTGTCCACACTTAGGGTCCCAGATTTTGGCTGCTCAAACAGTGTTCTGGCAAACTGGAAGGGGTCTCTGAAGAAGCGCTCTTGTGTCTTCTTCTTTTTGCTCTTCCTCTTCCTCGCAGATTCCGCTTTGCTGAGGGCACTGTGTTTTTCTTTCAGGTCTTTCCACAGTTTTTCCAAGCCTTGTTTTTCAGCTGGCAGTGCGGTCTTCATTTGCATCTTGAGGTTTTTCTTTTGGACCCTGATCTTGTCCATCTTTTCTTGGCGTCTGGATTTCTTTGGAGGTGTTTTCTCTTTGGGTAGTTTTGCTCCATAGGCGTCTCTACATGTGGCATACACAATGTCCCCATATGTGGCTAGTTTGTGTTCCAGGGTGCTTTTCCCTATCAGTGCATCGAGTCTTTGGACGATTTTTGCATCCAGTTTCTCCCAATCTTCAGTTTCGTTTGCTCGTGGCAGGTTGAGTTTCAGGCGCCTGGCATCGAGGGCCTGTGCAAATTCCTCATCCGAACCAACAGCGTGGATGTCCTTGGCACTGTGGTTTAAATCCTGGCCTTGGTCTTCCGACGTCTTATCTGCTGATGCAGTGCGCTGCTGCTCATTCAGATGAGTCTTCACACATCCCATCTTTGTTCTGTGGATCTTCATGCCACGGGTGGTAGCGAAACGCTTTCCACAGACACATGGATATTCCATTTGGTCCATGTTCATAGTCCGTTTGGGATTTGCAGTCATGATTGGTTGAGCACCGATGGATTCATCATTCTCTCCCCCTTTCGGTGAATCCTGGGAGCATCTTTTCCTTTTATTTTTAGTAGCCACATGTTTAAGGCAAAGTGGGGAGCCAGCCCACAGAGCCCTTGGTTCTGGTCTTTCCCAGTGTCCTCCGGTCTTTCCCGGACGTCCTCCGGCCTATTCCCGGAAGTCAATGGTTTACCCATGCATCAGTAGAAAGAAACTCGTGGAGAGCGTGGCAGCAGAGAGTCCTCAGAAGAGAAGCCCCCTTCAAACAAGTGTTTCGGCCCTTTCTACCTCACCCCCAATGTTCGCACGTTGCCCTGTGAGCAAAGTATCGTCCTTCTGTACCTATCCCCAGTGTCCACACCTTTCCGAATGAGCAAAGTATCGTCCTTCTGTACCTATCCCCAGTGTCCACACCTTTCCGAATGAGCAAAGTATCGTCCTTTTCTGCCTATCCCCAGTGTCCACACCTTTCCGAATGAGCAAAGTATCGTCCTTTTGTACCTATCCCCAGTGTCCACACCTTTCCGAATGAGCAAAGTATCGTCCTTTTGTACCTATCCCCAGTGTCCACACCTCTCCGAATGAGCAAAGTATCGTCCTTTTGTACCTATCCCCAGTGTCCACACCTTTCCGAATGAGCAAAGTATCGTCCTTTTGTACCTATCCCCAGTGTCCACACCTTTCCGAATGAGCAAAGTATCGTCCTTCTGTACCTATCCCCAGTGTCCACACCTTTCCGAATGAGCAAAGTATCGTCCTTCTGTACCTATCCCCAGTGTCCACACCTTTCCGAATGAGCAAAGTATCGTCATTTTCTACCTCACCCCATTGCTCACATCTTCTTCACAGAGCACACTGGCGTCACAGAATTCAGTTTTACATTTTCTACCACATCCGCAACGTCCACACCTGTCTCGGATTAACACATCAGCAGCTCAGACAACCCACGAAACGAGTAAAGCTAATTTCAAATCTTCAGTACAGTATATATACCCATAGTGGACTGTCTTCACAGGCCGGCGGATAGCATGCTCCACTTCACCCTGAGGCAACATGTCTACTCCGATGACTCCTACGAATCGTACGAAACTACAGAACTGAGAGAATCACTGAGCCCGATACATGTGTTCAGTCAGTCAGTCATTCCCCTGACAGCTGCGGTCGTTGGGGGGACGTGATGAGGCAGCCGCCGTTTCTCTCCAGGCTCTTCTGTTGGTAGCTGTCGTGAGGAGATCTGGCATGATCCTTTTGGTCCAGTCCTTTATAGTTTCGGACCAGCTCTTTCTCTGCCGTCATCGTCTGCGCCCTCCTTCAACGGTACCTTGAAGGATGGTTTTGGAGATAGTGTTGTGACGAATGACGTGGCCAAACCATGCCATCTTCCGTCGTTTGACCGTTGCCAGAAGTGGTTCGTGGGGCCCACCTAGGTTAGTGACCAG
>CM065721.1:26188110-26220610 GCA_033310375.1 Conus canariensis
GGATGACTGATGACAGATGATAGACAGGTTGCTTAGGACGGATGATCATTAAAAGTTGAAGATGAACAATGATTGATAATGGAGGATGATTTATGATTAACGAGGACTGACTGCGGATTATAATGGCTGATTGAAGGTTAAGCGGGATTTAGAAAAGTGACCGATTTCTCACAGTAAATGGCAATACTGATCAGTAATGACGATACCTGACGATGACTGGTGATCGATATTGATGACTGATGATTGAAAGGTGATCTATAAAAATGACTGATGATGAAAGGTGATCAGTAATCATGCCTGATGGTGACTGGTGATCAACACTATGATTGATAATGGCTGTTGATCAATGATGATGATTGATAATGACCGTGACAATAACGCTTGACTAACATGTCTTTTGACAGAAAATAGATGATGACCGATGGCTGAAATTGACTGACGAATGGGTGATAACGAATGAACGATAGACGATGAATCAAGCTTGATACTGATCGATGTCATTAATGGCGATGGATTGTAATCGATGGGCTATCCATGGATGGTGATATCGGGGATCGATAATGATGAGACTAAATGACTGGCGTTTGATTAATGCGATATTTGAAACTTGGATGCTGCGTTCCGATGATCTAAGAAGACCGATGACGAGATACTAGTGTGAACTGGTGGACTGACTGTATGGAGGGAAAAAGACTGGCAGAATAAATGTTGTCCGAAAATTAACTGAATTGTTTGCTTGCCCGAACTCCATCGCCGTTCATCGAGAGGACGGAGTGGGAAGGGGGGTGGAGGGATGAGAGATGAAAAAGAAAAAGACAAGTGGAGGCAGAGAGGGAGAGAGAGAGAGAGAGATGGGGTGATGGGGAGAAAGAGAGAGAAAAAGAAAGAGAGAGAGAGAGGAGAGAGAGAGAGAGGAGAGAGAGAGAGAGAGAGAGAGAGAGAGAAGAGAGAAGAGAGAGAGAGAGATGGGCGAGAGAGACGCAAAAGGATGAGGACAGAAACGAGGAGTAGCACGGGTGAGACTCCCGATATATCTGCAGAGGTCCACCACAGAGACGCCGAGAGACAAACAAAGAAGAGGAGAAAGAAGAGTGAGAAAGAAAGAAGAAGAAAAAAAGATGGCACACACATGAAATGGAGAGACACAGACTATCAGATTCCGAACCCACAAAGATGATGGATGCTGATAAAATAGACCAGGCTCGTTTACCAGACTCCCCTGTCGAGCCCCCCCCCCCCCCCAAACCTCCCCCCCCCCCCCTTCCATCCACTGGGTGAGGCTGATGAAGTACATGTTGAACTTCTGTCTGAGTACACAAGACCTGATGGAGAAGGGGAGAGGAGGAAGGTGGGGAAGAGTGGGAAAAAAAAGGGGAAAGTGGGTGGGTGAGTGGATGGATGGGTGGGGGGACGGGGGGGAGCGGGGGGGGAGGGGGGGTCCCGCAGGTAGTGGAGAGTACAGGAGAGGGATATAGTTGGCATTGACCAGTCGTTGGGAATGCTTCTATTTCTGAAGCTAGTTCCAATAGTTTGCCCTGACTTCTCGTCTCCTGTATGGGCCTTCAGTGGTCGTGTGTGTGTGTGTGTGTGTGTGTGTGTGTGTGTGTGTGTGTGTGTGTGTGTGGTGTGTGTGGTGAGAGCAGAGTCTGTGTATACGTGCAAAAGTATAAACGCGCGCATGTGTGTGTGTGTGTGTGTGTGTGTGTTTTGTGTGTGTGTGTGTGTGTGTGTGTGTGGTGTGAGAGTGTGTGTGTGCGTGTATGTGTGTGTGCGTGTGTTGTGTGTGTGTGTGTGTGTGTGTGTGTGTGTGTGAGTGTGTGTGTGTGTGTGTGTGTGTGTGTGTGTGTGTGTGTGTGTGTGTGTGTGTGTGTACGTGCGCGTGCTTATTGAGCGAACGAGCACGAGGGTGCGTGCGTGGGTGCAAGTGTGTATGTGTGCGTGTGCGTGTGTGTGTGTGAGAGAGAGAGAGAAGAAGAAGAAGAAGAAGAAGAAGAAGAAGAAGAAAGAAAGAAAAGAAAGAAAGAAAGAGAGTATGTCGTTATGAGCGAAAAACATTTAATAAACTTAAAAAGTCACACTCACAGCACAAGCTCCTTAATGAGTAAAATGCGAACTCAAACAAAATAAAATCCTATACGTTTATCCCTTTAAAAAGAAAAATGCGTTTATAGTACTAGACAAATTTGTGTGTGGTCGGTAAAAGTAACCATAGTTTTAAAAAAAAACGAACAAAAATACAGCTAAAAAGAAACTGATTCCTGAATGAACTTCCTTTTTTGCCCGTGGGGCCAGAGGTCCTTCAAGAGATCTGGGCAAACCTCAAGGTTGTACGGTCCCACTCCTTTCCACACCCTCTAGCCTTCACACACGTTTTCTCTCCGTCATGTTTTCTGTCGGTCAAGGGTCAGAGTGAATCTGAGTAGAAAACACGGTGAGTGTTCAACAAATGTCAAAATCAACACACAAGCGCTTGACTAAGAGAAAGTGTTCTCTACTGAAGAGAATTTTATTTGGGGAGGTTTTGACGAGAGTGTGTCTGAACTTAGGTTTGCTAGAGAGAGGCCAACGTCCTAATTTAAAACCCCTGTCCTCTCTCTCTCTCTCGCTTGCTCGCTCGCTCTCCCTCTCTCTCTCTTTCTCTCCCCCCTCTCTCTTTCTTCCCCCCTCTCTCTCCCTATCTTTCTCTCTCTCCCTCTCCCCCCCTCTCTCTTCTCTCATTGATTCCTGCTCCCTTCAAACACCAATCAATGGGGGGCCTTTAAACTAGGACTCAGTCTCGATTTTTTTTAACATGAGGCTCTCAGACCGCTAAACGGACGGAGCCAACAAATAAACCCTTTAAAAAAAAAAAAGCAGGGCGTGTCGATCACGTGGGTCTTTTGCAGGCACGCTATACAATGTGGATCAACCCCAAACAGACACCAAAGGCATGGTCGTAGGCAAGCTAAAGTAAAGTGGACCAGACCCAAAGAGCAAACGCGCGATGTGGTGGTGCTTGGAAGCCTGTTTGCTCGGTAGGCGAGGCAGAAATGGGACGGGAGTTACCTTCTGTTGGACTGTTGTTGCTGCACTGTCTACAGCGCACTTCACTAGTTTCATGAACGAATCGCACGAGGAAAAAAAGCAACAACCCAGAATTCGTCAAATCGCGCTGCCAATATGTGTATTAGAAAGAGGGAGGATGGATGAGGTATGTGGGTGGATTAATAGGTAGGAAGGTATTTAAGCAAGCAAGTACAAGATATATATATATATAGAGAGAGAGAGAGAGAGAGAGGGGGGAGGGGGGGGAGAAAGGGGGTATTTAAGCAAGCAAATACAAGATATATAGTGCAGAGACGAAGAACAAAGTTTAAGTATATATAAAGATTACATGGATATTTTATATATATATATATAGAGAGAGAGAGAGAGAGAGAGAGAGAGAGACAGACAGACAGTCAGACAGACAGACAGACAGACACAGACAGACAGGCAGGCAGAGACAGAGACAAACAGATAGAAACAGACAGCCAGATAGAGACAAAACATAAGGCGAAATAAACAGCCTCTAATTCACATTCTTTCTCTTTGAAATCGACTCCATCTTCAAAATAAACAAGATAAATGTTGTCTGCTACACGGGCTGAAGATCCGAAAGGAAATCTAATTACGTACCGCCATTACTCTTTCCGCGTGCACCGTCTATATTAACCTTCTCTGACATAAACACGTAGGGCTCGGTATTTTCTCTCTCTCTCTCTCTCTCCTCTCTCCTCTCTCTCTCTCTCTCTCTCTCCTCTCTCTCTCTCTCTCTCTCTCTCTCTCTCTCTCTCTCTCTCTCTCTCTCCTCTCTCTCTCTCAAATGGCTTGTCCCGTTCGTTCGTCGATAAAAGTAACCAAAGCTTTTTTCAGTTGTTTCTACTCCCTTCATTGGTCACTCACTCTACATCCTCCTCTCCTGGTTCTAAAAGAAGAACACCGTCTGTGTACTAAAATATTTGACAGTGCAAGAGAGCATCGTTGATCAGCTCCAGAAGAGAGAAACGAACTTAACCCGAGTTAAGACCTTCCTACAGTGAATGCGACTGGGCGATAAATCTGATACGAAGACAACAGTGGGTGATTCTCTCTCTCTCTCTCTCTCTCTCTCTCTCTCTCTCTCTCTCTCTCTCTCTCTCTCTCTCCCCCCCCCCCCCCAAATAATGAGCGGTCCCCTTTCTCTCTCTCTCCCCCCAACAATGACCGGTTTCTCTGTCTCTGTCTCTGTCTCTCTCTCTCTCTCTCTCTGTCTCTCTCTGTCTCTGTCTCTCTCTCTCTCTCTCTCTCTCTGACCCCACCACCCCTCCATCAACCCTCCCTCCTTTCATCTGGCCGTCTACACACATTACGCTGCCCGATTCCTTTGTGATCAAGATGGGTATTAGTTCCAGACAGCCCCGCAGTCCCGGAATGGCCTCTTGACGACAAGGCAGACTGACTAATAGACTATAGAGGCGACAGGCGACGACCTTTCTATCTCGGGGAGATGGACACGCCTCGTGGCAAGAGGTCCCCCCCCCCACCCCCCACTTCTCCCCCTTGCCGGAGTAGTGCCGGCCCACGCTTCCCTTGTTCTGGAAGCCTCGGACATTTCTTTTCTTCTTGCGGAAAGGAAGAGATGGGGGAGGAGGAGGGAGGGAAGTGAAGGAGGAGGGAGAGAGGGGGGGGGGGGAGTGAGAGGGTGTGTTGTTGGGATGGGAGCACTACCACACATGTACTCAGACTAATGTTGTCTTTTCCAGGGCTGGGTTCGGGGATGGTGGATGTTTTGGGCACTTTAGCACTCTCTGCGCGTCCCCTATCTTGGATGACCTCCGTTAATAGATAAATAAATAAATAAATAATAGATCATAAATAAATAACAAATAAACAAGTAATAGATGAATGCATTTTTAAAAAATTGTCTGTCGACCTCCCCAGATAAACAACTGTAATGAATAACAATGTTTTTCGGTCTGTCAAGAGTAGCCCCAAGGGAATTCTAAACTGCTGGTCGCTTTCGTCGGAAGGTGCCCCCACCAGTCCTGCTTGTTCACGCCTCCTCTCCCCATACACTGTCTTTGTCCCTGTACTCATTACAGGCTGTAGAAGACCCCTGAACCTTCCTTAGCTGTAATTTTGTTCGATTCCTCTCTCTCTCCCTCTCCCTCTCTCTCTCTCTCTCTTCCCCCAATCCTCCCTGGAAAAAAAAAGCTCTCTAAATAGGCCCTGCTTGCTACCATGTATTTGTTCTTTCTCCTTCTCTCTGCTTCTCCCTCTTCCCTCCCCCGACACCCCTCTCTCTCTCTCTCTCTCTCTCTCTCTCTCCTCTCTCTCTCTCCTCTCCTCTCCATACGCACAGTTTTCTGTCGCCATCATTCCTCGAGGAAATAAAACATATAGCCCGACTTGTTTCATACGTAAACGATTTACTTACAGTCGTCGTCTGTAATGAATGTCTTGTTATGTTCTAGACGCCATCACGGAGTTTGACATCATTGACTGACGTGCGGGGAGAGGTCGTGAGCTTGCCTGTTCCTGCAAGAGTTCTCACAAGTTTGCTTGCATTAGACTGCTTGCTGACTGGGAGATCATGACCTCGTGTTGCGTCGCATTTTCTCGTACTGTATTGTGTTGTGTCGTTCTGCGTTTTATACATGGCATAGCAGTCTGTTGCGCGGTGCTGTGTTGCACTGAATCCTGTTGTACTGCCCTGCTTTGTTGTGTACTGTGTTGTTTTACATCGTATTGTACTGCGTTGTACTTCGCTGTATTGTAGTGTTCTGCATCGACTTGTGCTGTAAATCATTGTATTTTATCACGGTGTACTGCATTCCTTGTTATACTGCATTATGGTGTATCACGTTAGTAGAATGTATGCACTATTCAGTAAACGTCGCTGGTCTCGCCTTCAACTCCATTACAAGCGCTGCCCCTCACCATCTGACTGAAGTTATTCAAACGTACAACCCCACGCCAACTCCGCCGATCAATGGTCTGATTCCAACGGCTCAAGGCGCCTCGCGTGAAATCCTAATCCTTCGGTGAATCTTCCTGTCCAATTTCGGCCCCATCCGTCTGGGACACTCTACCTCACAATCTTTGCCATTCCACTACGCTTAAATCCTTTAAAACTGGTCTTAAAATGTTTTTTTTCCCCAAGCTGCCTATTGATATGATTAACCATCTCAATGACTTTCCGTTATCAGCACGTGGCCTCAGTCTTTGTGTGCATGTGTGTGCAATGAGACAGAGAAAGACACACAGAGGAGAGAGAGAGAGAGAGAGAGAGAGAGAGAGAGAGAGAGAGAGAGGGAGACAAACAGAGAGAGACAGAGAGAGAGACAGAGAGAGAGAGACAGAGAGAGCGAGAGGAAACATAGACAGAGACAGAGACAGAACATGGCAAGCCTGTGCATGAACAAGTATTGCTATGGGTTTTTTCTTTGTCTACTGTTTCATAGATGTGTGATGTGCATAAACGTGTTGATGAACAGTGTTGATCGATGTGCATTAGATTCATTGTAAAGCGCTTTGAGCTCCCTGACAAGGAGCCAGCACTCTAGAAATATCCATTCTCCTTCTTTTTCTTCTTCTTATTATTACAATTACTATTATTGTTATCACTATTATTATCGTTATGTTGTTGTTCTTGTTTTGTTCTTGTTATTATCACTGTTATTATTAATATAATTGTTAGTAGTAGTAGTAGTAGTAGTAGTAATATCATTGTTATTATTATTGTTGTTATCATTACTATTGTTATCATTATCATTATTATCATCATAATTATTATTACTATTTCGCATCTTATTCTATTGCACCGCATTGCACTGCGTACACCGTACTGTAATTTATTGATTTGTATTCTGTTCTACTGTATCATATGATACTCTACTATTCTGTATTCTATCCATTCTGTTCCATTGGACTGAATTGTGCTGTCTTGTCATAATTATTGTCTTGCGTTCTGTTGTGTTGTATTGTACTGTGTTACATTTGTACTGTGTTGTGTTGTACTGTGTCCTGTTGGGTTGAGTTGCACTGTGCTGCATTGTACTGTGTTGTGTTGTACTGTGTTTTGCTGTGTTGCATAGCACTGTGTTGCATTGTACTGTGTTGTATTGTACTGTTGTGTATGTTGTTTGTACTGTGTTCTGCTGTGTTGCATTGTACTGCGTTGCATTGTACTGTGTTCTGTTGTGTTGTATTGTACTGTGTTGCATTGTACTGTGTTGTGCCGTACTGTGTTCTGTTGTGTTGTGTTGCATTGTACTGTGTTGTGTTGTACTGTGTTCTGTTGTGTTGTATTGCATTGTGTTGCATTGTACTGTGTTGTGTTGTACTGTCTTCTGTTGTGTTGTATTGTACTTTGTTGCATTGTACTGTGTTGTGCCGTACTGTGTTCTGTTGTGTTGAATTGCACTGTGTTGCATTGTACAGTGCTGTGTTATACTGTGTTCTGTTGGGTTGTGTTGTACTGTGTTGCGTTGTACTGTGTTCTGTTGTGTTGTACTGTGTTCTGTTGGGTTGGGTTGTACTGTGTTGCGTTGTACTATGTTCTTTTGGGTTGGGTTGCACTGTGTTGCATTGTACTGTGTTGTGTTGTATTGTGTACTGTCGGGTTGTGTTGTACTGTGTTGCGTTGTACTGTGTTGTGTTGGGTTGGGTTGCACTGTGTTGCATTGCACAGTGTTGTGTTGTACTGTGCTCTGTTGTGTTGCATTGCACAGTGTTGTGTTGTACTGTGTTCTGTTGTGTTGTATTGTACTTTGTTGCATTGTACTGTGTTGTGCCGTACTGTGTTCTGTTGTGTTGAATTGCACGGTGTAGCATTGCACAGTGTTGTATTGTACTGTGTTCTGTTGGGTTGGGTTGTACTGTGTTGCGTTGTACTGTGTTGTGTTGTACTGTGTTCTGTTGTGTTGCATTGTACTGTGTTGTGCCGTACTGTGTTCTGTTGTATTGAATTGCACTGTGTTGCATTGTACTGTATTGTGTTGTACTGTGTTCTGTTGGGTTGGGTTGTACTGTGTTGCATTGTACAGTGTTGTGTTGTGTTGCATTGTACTGTGTTGTGTTGTACTGTGTTCTGTTGTGTTGTATTGCACTCTGTTGCATTGTACTGTGTTGTGTTGTACTGTGTTCTGTTGGGTTGTATTGCACTCTGTTGCATTGTACTGTGTTGTGTTGTACTGTGTTGTGTTGTACTGTGTTGCATTGCACTGTGTTGCATTGTACTGTGTTGTGTTGTACTGTGTTGCATTGTACTTTGTTGCATTGTACTGTGTTGTGTTGTGTTGTGTTGCACTGTGTTGCATTGCACTGTGTTGCATTGTACCGTCTTGTTTTCTACTGTGTTCTGTTGGGTTTTATTGTACTTTGTTGCATTGTACTGTGTTGTGTTGTACTGTGTTCTGTTGTGTTGTGTTACACTGTGTTGCATTGTACTGTGTTGCATTGTACAGTGTTGTGTTGTACTGTGTTCTGTTGTGTTGGGTTGCACTGTGTTGCATTGTACTGTGTTGTGTTGTACTGTGTTCTGTTGTGTTGTATTGCACTGTGTTGCATTGTACTGTGTTGTGTTGGGTTGGGTTGCACTGTGTTGCATTGCACAGTGTTGTGTTGTACTGTGTTCTATTGTGTTGTATTACACTTCGTTGCATTGTACTGTGTTGCATTGTACTGTGTTGTGTTGTACTGTGTTCTGTTGTGTTGGGTTGCACTGCGTTGCATTATACTGTGTTGTGTTGTACTGTGTTCTGTTGTGTTGTATTGCACTGTGCTGCATTGCACAGTGTTGTGTTGTACTGTGTTCTGTTGTGTTGTATTGCACTTCGTTGCATTGTACTGTGTTGCATTGTACTGTGTTGTGTTGTACTGTGTTCTGTTGTGTTGGGTTGCACTGTGTTGCATTGTACTGTGTTGTGTTGTACTGTGTTCTGTTGTGTTGTATTGCACTGTGTTGCATTGTACTGTGTTTTGTTGTACTTTGTTCTGTTGTGTTGTATTGCACTGTGTTGTGTTGTACTGTGTTCTGTTGTGTTGTATTGCACTGTGCTGCATTGCACAGTGTTGTGTTGTACTGTGTTCTGTTGTGTTGTATTGCACTTCGTTGCATTGTACTGTGTTGCATTGTACTGTGTTGTGTTGTACTGTGTTCTGTTGTGTTGGGTTGCACTGCGTTGCATTGTACTGTGTTGTGTTGTACTGTGTTCTGTTGTGTTGTATTGCACTGTGTTGCATTGCACAGTGTTGTGTTGTACTGTGTTCTGTTGTGTTGTATTGAACGTCGTTGCATTGTACTGTGTTGCGTTGTACTGTGTTGTGTTGTACTGTGTTCTGTTGTGTTGTATTGCACTGTGTTGCATTGCACAGTGTTGTGTTGTACTGTGTTCTGTTGTGTTGTATTGCACTGTGTTGCATTGTAACTAATTCATCTAAAATCGTCACACCCTGCTGTCATGGTATCTTTGACGTGCGCTAAGTGCAAGCCGTGACACTGGGCCACGGGTGTCTCATACCACGACAGTGTTTCATCAGATTTAGATTTAAAGCGCGCGCGCACACACAAAACAACACACACACACACACACACACACACACACACTCTCACACACACACACACACACACACACACACACACACGTAATACAAGGATGGGCATAACCTTACCAAGACAGCGGATGTAGAGCGGACTAACACACACACACACACACACACACACACAACACGACACACACACACACACACACACACACACACACACACACAGCCAAAACGTTTCCGCGTTTACCGAAGTGTTCCCCCCAAAAATAAAGTGGGAGCGCGAGAGGACTGAGGGTGAGAGTGAAAATTCCGACGCCTCTTCCTATCAGTCAAGGGAGGCTATTACTTTGAAGTGCGTGGGGAAAGGAATTAAGGCTGAACGTTACAACGGAAGATTTCCCTGTGGACCATTAACCCTGACCTGTCTCTGTCGAAGATGAAATGTTTTTTTTCGTAGGGAAAGATGGTCAGTTAGAAACTGGACTGCTTCTTGGCATTTTATCTCAGTCTATTTCGTTCATAAATATTCATATACACAAGAGCGTTTTCCCCTTCTATTGAGTTGTTCACAAGAGAGAGAGGGAGAAAGAGAAGACAGACAGATAGACAGACGTCTTCCGCCGAATTCTCTAAATGTTCTTGCAACCGGACTAAGATTCGTCTGAATTCACCTGTTGGATAACCCGAGCATTGTAATTTCCTACTGATTTCTTCCATGATTTGTTTTTCGCCTCCGTCCAGGAGGTTATATCTGTGCCCTCGTCTTTTCGTTCGTTTGTTCGTCCCTTAGCAAGTTATCACACAAACTAATAAACCTGTTTGAACGACACTTCGATAAAAGAAAGAACGTGCCCAAAGAGTGCAGCCAGTAGGCTGTGGTTTGAATCAGCGTGAAACGGCGGATTTAGGATAATTCATCAAGATTTCAATTACACTGGGAGTAGTTACTACGTTCATTCGCACCAACGGTTAAGACGGAGGAAGGCATTTCGCAGTTTATGCTGCGGATGTCTGCTGTCAACGGAAGAAAGAAGACAGGGTCGTGATTTGGCCACCTCCCAACCTCTAGCATTTCGTTTGCGTCCTTCGTAATATTATTACGTTGGTGTCAGTCTCTTCGCCGTTTTAAATTTATCATATCAAGTATGATACTCACCATTCCAGTTTCAGAGTTGAAGAACAAGCGTTTGCTTTGCATTTATTTTGTCACTGAGATGTTATCTAGATAGATACAGATAGATAGATAGATAAGCCTATAAGATATTTACACTCACTCTCCACAACACACACACACACACACACATATATATATATATATATATATATATATATATATATAATCCCCACCTCCACTCCCACAGCAAGTCCAAACTCTTCTACGTATTACGCTCGAAAGCCCCTCCTTTTCCGTCCCTCCCCCTTCTCTCTCTCTCTCTCTCTCTCTCTCTCTCTCTCTCTCTCTCTCTGCCATCCATAGTTCGGCCACTCACCATTCATCCACTCTCCCATCCATTCACCCCGCCGTCCACACACAATACTCTCCACGATTTACTCTTGATCAAGGTCGACAATAGTTCCGGACAGCCCCGCAGCCCCTGAATGGCTTCGTGACGACAATGCAGACTGACTAATAGACTGAATGGCCTCGTGACGACAAGGCAGACTGACTCATAGACTGTAAAGGCGACAGGAAGCGATCTTCCTGTCGCGGAAATGGAAACCGCTTCTGTAACTGACAGCCCCCACCCCACCCCCCTCCCCACCCCCCAAAATGGTTCCGTGCCAGAACTGTCCATCCTAAGTAGACCCCTATCCCGGGCATTCCTGGTGTATCCTGAACGTACCACGACTGTCCCTGTCGTCTCTGTCAGGTATTCTTCCCTACTGTCCCCCACCTCTAGGTCTGCCCAAGCTGAACATAGACAGGACACCGACTGTGTGTTGACGTGTACAACAAATATCATCATAGTCGCTTTGGTCATTGTCACGTCATGCACCAGCCTCCACAGTGCAGTGACTTCCAAGAGCAAAGACTGAGAAGTGAGGGGGGGGGGGAGGGGGGGCTGGAACGATGAGGAATAGGAGGGTAGGGGTTGGTGGTTTAGGTGCCGCCTGTATTATCATTTAGGGATTGGGGAAAGGGGGGGGGGGGGGTGTGCTCAGATCGCTGCTACTCCGAGTTTGCAGCCTAATACAATCGAGTCTCATCTCTTTAAACGGTTTACCTTCGGCAAGCGGGACTCCCATCGTCAAGCCGAGACAATCCACGCTGGCGTCTCCTTGTCTCGGGTCTGCTTAACATCAGGATAAAAGGGAATACAGGGTATTTCTTTGTAGGGTAATCTAAAACCAACACGGAACTTATTTCACACATCAGTTGTCGTCATCTTTGTCCTGAGAAAAAAAAAAAAGATTTAAAAGACTGAAAGAAAACAAACAAAATGGAAAAGGAAAGAAAGAAAAAAATACCAAAAAAAGAAAAGAAAGAAAAAAGAAAAAACCCTATAATTTCAAACTCTGTACTCCTCATTCTAATCTAAATCTCCACATCCGCGTAACCTGCATGGCCTGCAGTCAAACCATGAACGATCGACACCTTCACAGGAGGTTGCCAAGGTCTCCTGACCACAGGAGACGCTTAACACCCTTGGGCCCGCGGCTCAATGTCCTCAGCGGAGCGAGTTCAGCAGAGTATGTCTGCACAGGTATTACCTAACTCCACCAAACTGCCTCAGGAACACTGCAGTCTTCGGCGGCACGTGGCTTCACGGCGACCTTGTTTAGAAAAGCCCATGAAGTCTGTTATCGCTACTCGGACTTGCATTAGCTTGTGTATGCGGAGGGTTACGACTAGCGGCGTCACTCCACCAAGAATGCAAAAACCGTCGTACAAACACACACACACACACACACACACACATTATGAGTTTGTAGCCCGGCCGACCATTGAAACCCAGCGGGGTGCCTTGTTGCCTCCATGGTAACCCGCCAAATTCGCCGGTTCGAATCCTGTAAAAGCACACTATAAAATTTGTCATTTTCGCAGCCTATCTAAAAGCGTTGTCGATCTGGTTGTACCAGTGAAGTGTTAGACACGCTCCTCACTCACTCCCCCCCCCCTCCCCCCCATAACACCTTTGCTTGATACGAACGTTCAGTCTAACCTTCTATAACACCTTTGCTTGATGTGAACGTTCAATCTAACTGTAACGAAACCCAGTCGAGAGTTGGCTAAAAGCCGCCATTCACAAGGCGATTGCCCCTGCTCTTTTTTATTGTCATTACCGCAGCATACACAGTCCTGCTCTCAGAAGTATACTTTCGTGGACCACTGGGTGCAGGGTGTGAGAAGGACAGTTCGCAGTCCAGGAGATGGATTTCCTACAGGAACACAGTGGCTTCAAAAGATCAGATCTTGATGCTTTCATGAGAACAGCAGTAACCTGATTTCACACACACACACACACACACACACACACACACACACACACTCTGATAATATATATATATATATATATATATGTGTGTGTGTGTGTGTGTGTGTGTTGTGTTATATATATATATATATATATATAAATATATATATTAATTATCAGTGTGTGTGTGTGTGTGTGTGTGTATAATCAAAAAGTCACTTGGAAAAGCGTAAACTCCGCCATGGTCCAACGGATCCTGGATCTGCCCTTTGGTCCTGATCCACTGGATCCGCCCTTTGCTCCAGCACTGCACGGATCTACACTTAACTTTTTTTCTTTTTTTAGCAACATTCCATCTGTTCGCCAAGTTTTGTGAAGACTGGTGCTTCAGTTTGTCCGTAATCTTGCCGCATGGATTCTGGATACACCCTCCGGTCATGACTTGCATGCTCACCTTGATTTGAAAAATTACCATTCAAAACTGCCGAGTGAAACTGTGTGGTGAGATCTAATCTCTCTTCTCTCTCTCTCTCTCTCTCTCTCTCTCTCTCTCTCTCCTCAAAGTAAAATTCTAGTGTGGTGAGACAATAAAAAAAAGAATTCGGTTTATACCACGTTCAATTTCACTGACTACGACAAATGATGCTGAATTAGAATGACGTTATTGATTTTAGATGACTGGTTACATCAATTCGTAGAAACTTTGTCATAATTTTCTTGTTAGGTAGGTTAATCATACGTACCGGAGAGCAAAGAACAATTCATGATCCTCTTGAATCCAGATCCGTCACATGGATCCGCTCCAAAACTGAAACGTGCGCCCTTTAGGGGAAAAATAAAACTAGTTAAAACAGATTCAGCTGGTTTTCTTTTTTTTTCTTCTTTAAAGTAATCCGGTGATGGGAAGTACAAACCAACTAACCAACGGATGCCGATGAAAACGAAACTGCCTTGGCAGAAATTGTTATTGCTCTCAATTTGAAAACACTAATTCATCCCAGTAACAAAACCGCACATTACGACATGAGTATTATTTTCACAGCTTTTTGACGCCATGAAGATGCCAGGCACCGAGTCAAAAGAAAGGAAAACAACCTTACGACTCGACCTTGTGAGCCGTGAGCTTTGAAAACCGTCAACTATGACAGGTATTTCCAACTGTCTGCATTCTGCACTTTTGGAAAAAAAAAAACATCTGTATGGGTATGCAATCCGCGTAGTAATACCAATAATGTGTATGCTCATGCTCCTGAGTTATTGAGACCTTTTTTGATGAATTGTAATGGCATGTTTCCATGTGTCATTGTGACCTGTTCTTACACGTCAAATTACCACTTTTCCTGAGTCATGATAACTTTTCGTTGTGATCACGTCTCCTGCATCAGGCCCGAAAAGTAAGAAAATGATTCATGATGAAACGAACAACAGACAGTGTTTTGTCCTAAGAAATAGTATCTACTGCTGCTTGAAAAAAAAAAAAAAAAAAACTTGACTTTCGAAGCACGTCATCGCCATAGATTTTCCCCCTGGTCCCCGGAGACTAAGGGCGAGAGCATCAAACGGCCTTGTTCCCCAACTCCCGGAATTACATTTGGCTTTCTCGCCGGGCCGCTTTATCGTCCGCCCTCTGTCAAATCGGCTTAAGCGACGCATTCATATCACTTCAGTGGTTTGGGAGTCGTCGTCTAAACGAGCATGGGCTGTGATTGGGCGTGTTCTCTCTCTGTGTGAAGGTCCCACACCCAGCCATTGGCTGCGTTGTCTCTCTCTCTCTCTCTCTCTCTCTCTCTCTCTCTCTCTCTCCCGACCCCCCCCCCCCTCTCTCTCTCTCTCACCCTCTCCCTCCCTCTCTCTCACTGTCTCTCTAATAGCCAGACAGACATGTAAGATACGTCACGTCGTCACAGGCAACCGCTCTTTTCCATTTTGGTTTTATGCACGCTAGTAAACACAAAACGATGGAAAGAAAGAAAAGGGGTAAAATGAAAGGAGGAGGAGGAGGAGAAGAGGAAGGGGAGAGAGAGAGAGAGAGAGAGAGAGAGAGAGAGAGAGAGAGAGAGGCAGACAGACAAAGACAGGAGACAGAGGGAGGAGGAGCAAGAGGAGAAGGAGGAGAAAAGATGGAAAGAAAGAAAACGGGAGAAATGAAAAGCAACAAAGAAGAAGAAGAAGGGAAGAGAGAGAGAGAGAGAGAGAGAGAGAGAGAGAGAGAGAGAGAGAGAGAGAGGGGAGGGGAGCGACAGACAGACAGAGAAAGAGACAGACAAACAGACATTAAAACAGACAAAGAAAGAAATGAGAGGGGAGGAGGAAGAGAAGAAGGAGGAGGAAAAGACAGAAAGGAAGAAGACGAGAAAACCAAGGCAACATAGAGCAAGGCAGGACGGAAGCGGGGGGTTAAAAAAAAAACGGAAAAATCCGATGTCCGCAAACCGGAAAACATAAAGAAGCCAATAAAGCCCAGGATGCAAAACGACGTTTAGCGATCGACTGACTTTTCTCTGATGTCATAAATATCACTGATACAAAATGACAATGACAAAATAACGATGTTTGGGTCTGCCGTATGAAAAGCTGGACTGAATGGAAACTCCCCCCCCCCTCCCCCCCCCCCCCCCCCCCCCCCCAATCAAGATATTGGCTTCGATGTAATGAGTGGAATTCTTTATCTTGTGTCCATTTCCACGGATTACAATCCATAATTAATCAGACTCGCGGTTTCATCAAGACCATGCAATATGTTTCCCTACCCCCAAAATAGAAGGCTTTCCCACTAATCACTTTGCGCGCAACGAATTGCTGTGAAGCAAATTATCGTTTGTGCGTATGCGTTTCAAGTCCAAACTATCCTGACTAAACTTTTTTCTTTTCGTTTTTTGTGTGTGTGTGTGTGTGTGTGTCATCCTGCCCCCCAAAAAAATTGAAAAGGAAATTGTGTGTGTGTGTGTGTGTGTGTGTGTGTGTGTGTGTGTGTCTGTGTGTCTGTGTGTGCGTGCGTGCGTGCGTGCGTGCGTGCGTGCATGCGTGCGTTCGTGCGTACGTGCGTGCGTTTGTGTATGCGTGCGTGCGTGCGTGTGTGTGTGTGTGTGTGTGTGTGTGTGTGTGTGTGTGTGTGTGTGTGTGTGTGTGTTGCGCGCGCATTTGTAGAGGTATTCATTTGAAATCCCTGAATGTAAAGTGTCGCTACCTATTTGCCACGGAGTGATCGTGGGCACCCACTGTGGGTGGAACGAATGGGGATGGAGATGAACAGTACTGCGGGGGGGGGGGGGGGGGGGGGTTTACAGAGGAAAATGACAAAGGAGAAGGCGATGACAACGTAAACAGAATTTGTATTTTAATTTGCTGCACATATAATCCTCTCGCCCTGATGAAACGCACTCAATGTCCTGTCACCCAAGGAGCCAGCCTAAGTATAACAGAAGGGCCTGACGTCCAAAGGGTAGAGCGTTTTGCTCACGAACTGCTTGAAAACCCCTCTCTTGTACACCACGCAGTCAACGGATACCTGATTCAGTTCGGGCGAGACTAAAGGCGGCGGAAGGAGAAGGGTGGGTCCGCCTTCCATTATGCCATGCCCCGGATACTGTAAGCTTCTGCCAGTTCACTGCTTCTACGGTCATTAGGCTATGGTACTTTAGATTAATCTTATGAATTAATCTTCACCTGGAAATAATGCCACACCGGTGTCGCCTCAGTGTGCTCCGACTGGCAATGCCAACGGCGGTGTATGATTGATTGGTTGTTCACATGAATACCACGCTTTTGGGGGATGGATGTCCACGTCTGCCATATTTTATTACCTGTGGTGAGTGTGGCGTAGACGTAAGACTGACATGTAACTAGTCCGCATTTCACGTTCTACCTGTCGTCATCATCATCGTCAACATCAATATCATCATCACCATCACCATAATTACTACTATCGTCATAATCACTATCATCATCATCACCATAAGTATTACTAACATCATCATCATCATCATCATCATATCATCATTATTATCATTATTCTAGCTAGTAGAAGTAGTGGTAGTAGTAGCAGTAGAAGAAGTAGTAGAGGTAGTAGTAGTAGCAGTAGTAGTAGTAGTAGTGGTGGTGGCGGTGATGGTGGTGGTAGTAGCATTAGTAGTGGTGGTGGAGGTCGTAGTAGCAGTAACAGTAGCAGGAGGAGCAGGAGGAAGAGGAGGAGAACTACTACTACTACTTCTACAAACATATTGAAAAACACCAGTTAAAACGCGTGTCAAATAAATCCCCTCGGCGTCTACCATCCACATAATACACTTCAACCAACGCAACAAACGAATAAGAACAAACCCCAGGCCCCGACCAAGCGCTCGCGACCGGTCAGCCTTGTCACAACCCAAGTCAGCCTTCTCACTCCCTGTCTCCATTCATTCACCACGTCTCTCATACACGAACAAAAAAAAACAGCAAGCAAAAAAACCCTATACCTACGTATTAACCTGGGCAAACAATAGCAACTAAGCATACATCACACTCCAAAACATCACCAGCGCATAATAAAACATTCGGTACATCATTCAGTTGAGTCGTAGAGTCGTACTAAGGTTTGGTTTGAATGAGGGTAGAGGCTGAGTATCTCAGGCTTCACATTGATTCCATGGAAGACAACAGGATCAAAGAAAAGGGGGCATAATCAGGATGCCATTATAATTTCTTGTTATGAATCATTATCATCATTGCATGTGTTTAGCTGGCAAAACGTCCCCAGTACCGTGACCATCTTTTCACTTTACATGAAATGTTAAAGAGAACACGCGCGCGCGCGCGCGCGCGCGCGCGCACACACACACACACACACACACACACACACACACACACACACACACACACACACACACACACCATCATCTTCATCATCATCATCATCATCATCATCATCATCATCAGTTAACAAATGACACAAAATTTAGAGGATGGCACAGAAGCAGATGACTGTCTACAAGAATTGTGGAACAGGCAAGTGTCGGTGCTTTATGGCAGGCAGTAGTACTCCGTGTGTCGTGCAAATCACGAGGCAGGGCATTCCAGATAGTTAGTGCGCACTAAGACAGGCACCTACCGTTCTAGACATCATACGAGGTGTATACAGAGTAAGTATGGCTGTCGATGTTCCCAGCTGGCAGGAGGAATTAAAGACGGACAGAAGGTCAGAAAGACTGGGAAAGGACAAATAATCCTGACAGACAGTTGTGACATTATACATACATTTTTTTTTTTTTTTCTACGGATATTTTTCCATTCATGAGAAGCCAGGGAAGGGGTTTCAGGACAAATGTGATATTAATGCTCTGACAAGTGCTAGAGTTTATTGATATGTTACACTGGACGCGAGTTTATTGATGTTGTTCTTTGGACGGACCTACTGCAAATAACTGCAATTAAGTCTGGACAATACACAAGAACAAACATTGGTTGGGTGGGGAGTGGTGGGTGGGTAAGGGGGAGGAGGGGGGGGGGGTTGACGCCAAAGGCGTCTTAATTTAAGCAGTGACGACTAATGGCTAGTCGCTGCTATAAACAAGGTAAGAGTAACATTTCATCAGAGTGGGTCCCATTTTCCCCTACTTTATCTATTTCCTTTCGGATTTCAACGATCGTTAAGTGACGAAAAGATGGGGAATTCTTTGATGCTTGTGCCTAATATGCTGTGTACCTCTCGGCTCGGTCTCCATCGTAATGGGGATCACTCAGTCGTATGAATAGATGGACAGATGTCAGCACGAATTAAGACAGAACGTGTTGAGCTCTCAGTGGGTCAGTCAGTCAGTCAGACTGTTTGGTTGCAAGTGTGTTTGGTTGCATGAATATGTATGTATGTATGCAAGCATGTATGTATGTATGTATGTATGAACGTAAGTATGTATGTATGTGGGTAAGCAGGTAGCTAGAGAGATAAGTACGAAGGTACTGAGTCTGTAAACATAACATTTCTTTTCATCATGTATGTACGAATTATAGCCATTTCCCTTCGTTTCTTCATTTCATCCTTGATCTGTTTATGCTATCCTGACAGCAACAAGTTAGCGTGTAGCCGGGTGCTAACTTTTCTCTTCATACAACTGTGCGTTAGCTAGGTGTGTAAAAATGTATGCAGATGATGTTGATGCAGTCTTTCTACACCGTTGATTCAGATGACAAAAATCCATCATGTGTATAGAAAACAAAATCCAAATTTTCGTCACCATTTTCTCCTGTCAGGGTTAAACGTGACTATAATCAGGTAAACCGTTATTCTAACAAAAGGGATTCGGTGAAATGAGATTAGGTGAATCGAGAATTCGGTGAAACGCCACGCTCCGCGATGCAGCAAGCAAAGAGTTTTATAGCCAGCCATTCAGAGAGTTATACGGCCAAACAGCAGGGAAGATGGGTAGGGGTCCACAAGAAACGTGTTTACAAAGTCTGCCAGTAACGTTCCGGTTTTACGGATCAGATGAGCGACATTTGATCTTGTTCTGAATGAAAACAGGATTTCACCACTGAAGTACGGTCAGTTTTCAAGGTCTTTCGGGAACAAATGAAACACACACACTCTCTCTCTCTCTCTCTCTCTCTCTCTCCTCTCTCTCTCTCTCTCTCTCTCTCACCTTTAAACACGTATCGTCTATTTGTCCGTCTAAATGTGTGTCTGACTCCATCCCTTCTTCCATGAAACAAGAAACTTTTCATTTGTTTATCTGTCTCCCTCTCTCTAATAAATAAACATCTTTTTGTGCCTGTTTGTCTGTCCGTCCGCCCTTCTGTCTGTGCGTCTTTCGGTTGTCTGTCTCCGTCTGTATGTCTGTCTGTCTCTGTCTGTCTGTCTGTCTGTCTGTCTCTCTCTCTCTCTCTCTCTCTCTCTCTCTCTCTCTCTCTCTCTCTTTCGGTCAAGCAAGTATTTCTTGCCCATCACCACCCCTCCTGCTGCTCCTCCTCACTCCCGAGTGCTTACGAAAGTAGTAGCTGCTGTCTTATTCCCTCTTTCGGTACAGCAAGCATCCTCTCTTTCTGTCTGTTTTTCTAAGCATCCTCTCTCTCTCTCTCCTCTCTCTCTCTCTCTCTCTCTCTCTCTCTCTCTCTCTCTCTCCTCTCTGTTTCTCCTACCTCCCTCTGCCATTTTCCCTTTCCCCCACTCCCATCTGCCATCCTCTTAATGTCCAAGCGTGCGCCTGCGTATGTGTGTGTATGTGTGTCAATGGACCAGTTTTTACGATCATTTACATTTCCAGCAAGGTTTTGATCTCCACATTCTCCGAGCGTAATGTGATGTTCGAGACGTTTAACGACAGAAAGACTAGGAGGAGGAGGAGGAGGAGGAGGAGGAGGAGAAGGAGAAAGTGGCGGGGAGAGAGGGTGGGAGGCAGGGAGGAGGAGGAGAAGCAGAAGGAGAGCAGGATTAGGAGAGAGAGAGAGAGAGAGAGAGAGAGAGAGAGAGAGAGAGAGAGAGAGAGAGAGAGAGAGAGAGGAGAGGAGGCGAGGGAGAGCGAGAGAACGGCGTGAGAGAGAGAAAGCGAGAGAGAGAGGGGGAGAGAGAGAGACAGAGAGAAACAGAGAGAGACAGAAACAGAGAGAGAGAGAGAAGAGAGAGAGAGAGAGAGAGAGAGAGAGAGAGAGAGAGAAAGTTTAGAGATAGAAACGCAGAGAGTGGGGAGAGACAGAGACAGACAAACAGATACAGAGAGACAGACAAACGGATGCAGAGAAACAGACAAATAATACAAAGTCAGTCAAACAGAAAATGCGATCGTACACTCCGTGGCCCAAGACCAGCCAGTTTTGATGTTATCATATGTCATACAGTCATGACACATGATTATCCTTCACCACGTGCATACTGTAGTGAAAACTTCTGCACCCGGTTTCATTAGACAAGCTTTTTAGGACCATTTCCATTTTCAACCCTTAAGAATCCTTCCCCGATTATTCCAAAGCTGGAAATCGTTTTCGTTATTCACGTCTTTCGAATATCTTTATCTGTCCCTGAAGCCCTCTCCATCCTGTCCCTGAATCCCTCTACACCCTGTCCCTGAAGCCTTCTCCATCCTGTCCCAAAGCCCTCTCCATCCTGTCCCTAAAGCCCTCTACACCCTGTCCTGAAGCCCTCTACACCCTGTCCCTGAAGCCCTCTCCATCCTGTCCCTGAAGCCCTCTCCATCCTGTCCCTGAAGCCCTCTCCATCCTGTCTCTGAAGCCCTCTCCATCCAGTCCCTGAAGCCCTCTACACCCTGTCCCTGAAGCCCTCTCCATCCTGTCCCTAAAGCCCTCTACACCCTGTCCCTGAAGCCCTCTCCATCCTGTCCCAAAGCCCTCTCCATCCTGTCTCTGAAGCCCTCTACACCCTGTCCCTGAAGCCCTCTACACCCTGTCCCTAAAGCCTCTCCAATCTGTCCCCTGAAGCCTCTCCATCCTGTCCCTGAAGCCCTCTCCATCCTGTCCCTCAAGCCCTCTCCGTCCTGTCCCTGACGCCCTCTCCATCCTGTCCCTGAAGCCTCCCCATCTCGTCCCTGAAGCCCTCTCCAACCTGTCCTGAATCCCTTTCCATTCTGTCCCTAAAGCCCTCTACACCCTGTCCCTGAAGCCCTCTCCATCCTGTCCCTAAACCCTCTACATCTTGTTCCTGAAGCCCCCTCCATCCTGTCCCTAAAGCCCTCTACACCCTGTCCCTGAAGCCCTATACACCCTGTCCCTGAAGCCCTCTCCTTCTATCCCTGAAGCCCTCTCCTTCTGTCCCTGAAGCCCTCTCCATCCTGTCCCTGAAGCCCTCTCCAACCTGTCCCTGAAGCCCTCCCATCCTGTCCCTGAAGCCCTGTCCATCCTGTCCCTGAAGCCCTCTCCTTTTGTCCTGAAGCCCTCTCCATCCTGTCCTGAAGCCTCTCCATCCTGTCCCTGAAGCCCTCTCCAACCTGTCCCTGAAGCCCTCTCCGTCCTGTCCCTAAAGCCCTCTCCAACCTGTCCCTGAAGCCCTCTCCATCCTGTCCCTGAAGCCTTCTCCATCCTGTCCCTGATGCCCTCCCATCTCGTCCCTGAAGCCCTCTCCATCCTGTCCCTGAAGCCCTCTCCAATCTGTCCCTGAAGCTCTCTACACCCTGTCCCTGAAGCTTCTCCATCCTGTCCCTGAAGCCCTCTCCGTCCTGTCCCTGAAGCCCTCTCCATCCTGTCCCTGAAGCCCTCTCCATCCTGTCCCTGAAGCCCTCTCCATCCTGTCCCTGAAGCCCTCTCCAATCCGTCCCTGAAGCCCTCTCCATCCTGTCCCTGAAGCCCTCTCCATCCTGTCCCTGAAGCCTTCTCCATCCTGTCCCTGAAGCCCTCTCCAATCTGTCCCCTGAAGCCCTCTCCATCCTGTCCCTGAAGCCCTCTCCGTGCTGACCCCGACGCCCCTTCCAACCTGAAGACTTAAACCTGTCCCTAGAAATAAACTCTCCAACTGCGTGGAGAAAAAGATCAATGACGGATATTTAGAAGATCAAAACGAAGAAAACGAGGAAGAGGAGGATGACGGTGACGGCAGTAATGATGATGATGACGATGGTGGTGGTGGTCATGGTGGTAATGGTGGTGGACAAAAGGAGGACCAACCAAACGAAAATCATCAAGAAAAACAAGAGATGCATGATGAACAACAACTGAATGGAACAATTCTACAACCCGTAATTTCCAGTGAATGAAAAAAAAATCCCTTCAGAGATTTCTTAATATTATGCAAACAGAACTCCGTCATAGAACCATTTTGATTTCAGCTTACACCACGAGAGAAGACGCGTTTTTATCACTACGGGCGTAAGGAGGGGGAAGGAGAGAGGAGGAAACATTTTAACTGACGCTCACGAATGCAATTTCACCTTCGAATGTAATCTTCTCTGAATGGCCCAGAAGGCCGTTTTCGTCAGTGTTTGCAAGCACTACGCTTCTCTTATTGCTGTGTAAAAGCGTTTTTAACAGCTGCGTTGAACCGAACGCGGTTCTAGTTTCATAATTGCCTGGCTGCAACCCTGTCAAGGCTGTCTAAACATAAGAGAGAAAAAAGTTTCTTTCTGAAAACAACAAAACCAGCTAACATAATACAACTGTTGACGTAACACATGCATCAGGTTTATCACGTAATATATAACAGATTGACATCCTAATGGCAAATCTCACTGAGCTGTATCGCTGGCTATGGTTAGTCGCATTTTTTCGTGAACTCCCTCAGTTTAACAAAAGCTAGAACATTGATCTAAAAACATACAAATACACGCACAAAAGGGAGTATGGGCAAACTGACACCGCAGAAAGAACAGCTAGCGCCCTCTCTAGACAGGGTGTAGTCTCGCTACTTATTTGTTAAATGACAACATAAGTCGGATTGTTATAATCTTAAACAAGAGAAAATAAGAACTGCTACAGACTAAACAAAGTACAGGTAAGAGAAAGGGTCATGCACTTAGAAAAACAGTTGACCACAGTGAAAAAAAAACGACAGTCAACGAGAGTGAGAGGAAAAGGGGAAAGCGCTAGCACAGAATTTCCAGAAACAAAGATGCAATGTAAGATTTAATTGTAAAACAAAAAAAACCCAAAAAGACTGAAAAAGAAAAAAATAATAATCCCAACAGTGCTAACCTGAGAGCACTGGGCAGCAGTGCCATTGTGATCAGCAGCTGTGGTGAAGCGATGAAAAGTCGTTCGGAATCATTCCAGCTAGTCAGTGTTGGCGAGGGTGTTACAACATGCAGCCTTGTTTTCTCTCACAACATACAGCCTTGTTGTCTCTCTCTCTCTCTCTCTCTCTCTCTCTCTTCTCTTGTCTGTCTGTCTGTCTGTCTCTGTCTGTCTGTCTGTCTTCTTCTCTCTCTCTCTCTCTCTCTCTCTCTCTCTCACACACACACACACACACACACACACACACACACACACACACACACACACATCGGTGCGACAAAATCAATTCTGGGTCTCGGAACAAGCATATACTGGTCTGTCGTGGTTTATCTCAAATATAGACTTGTTTTGAAGAGTTGATAATAAGCAGAGAGAGCTTGACTGGTGTTTGAAAACCCCTGTTGTGACACCAAATGTGGTTGAGCTACAACAGTCATTAGCACAGTTATTGACGATGTGTGGCAGGGCATGCATAATGATTCCAGACAGTTCTCAAGCGGGACATCATGTGGACGTTGTATGTCCTGTTGCTGCCAGACTCTGGCAAGTTGCCGTTAATGATCGTCTGTCCTTGCTATAAAACGTTAACCTCTGATTCACTCTTTAGACCAGGTGTAAGCCAGTTCTTTGTGCGGTCTCTCTCTCTCTCTCTCTCTCTCTCTCTCTCTCTCTCTCTCTCTCTCTCTCACGCGTGCGCGCGCGCATACCACACACACACACACAGCAACACAAAGAGAGAGAGAGAGAGAAAGGCGGGATAATTTAAGAAAGAGAGCGAGAAACAGACAGACAGACAGACAGAGACAGAAAGAGAGAGAGGAGGGGGGATAGTGTAAGACAGAGAGAGAGAGAGAGAGAGCAGAGAGAGAGAGAGAGAGAGCAAGACAGAGAGAGAAAGAGAGAGGAGGAGAAGAAGGAGGAGGAAGATGTGGGCTGCACGTGAAGAAAAGAACAGACAGAAAAAGGACAGATACAACAAAATAAGTGAAGAAAGTAACGATGAAAGGAAGAACGAACAAACAAGCAAACGAACAGCCCGAGGCTTGAGACGTCCGTCACCTTCCACACCTCTCTCCCCTTTCAACACCAAACCAAACAAACTGGGCTGAAGCACAATGCCAAATTCTCCCACTTCACGCGAGAAGCCCCGAGAGGCGAGAGAGGCTACCTTCCCAAGCCACGCGCGTGATGATTGGCTGCTCGCCACCATTTCAGGCGCGAAAAGAAAACGGCCGTCCTCCGACCATAATTTCCGACCGTACCCTCCCCACGAACGTCGGCACAAATTTGCATGATTGTGCGTGTTAGCTGACGGCCGCCACTGCCGAGGCCTAACACAACCCTCGCGGG
This sequence comes from Conus canariensis, assembly GCA_033310375.1. Taxonomy (NCBI): domain Eukaryota; kingdom Metazoa; phylum Mollusca; class Gastropoda; order Neogastropoda; family Conidae; genus Conus; species Conus canariensis. The sequence continues at coordinate 26,213,073 of CM065721.1, forward strand.
GGAAAAAATTGCCCCGGTAAAATTCACCAGGCAGTTAGGGTTTCTCTCAGATTACGAAAAGCCAAAGGCACTTATGCCTGTACATAGCCAGTCTTTTGTCACCGACTTCCCCCGCTATCCCCTACCCAAACTCTAAGCCTTCGCCCTCCTCCCACTTGGACACACACTGGATGGCACGATGAATTCAGTTAGGGTTTTTCTCAGATAACGAAAGGCCAAAGGCACTTATGCCCTTGCATGGTCAGTCTTCGTCAGCGACTTCTCCCACTCTCCCCTATCCGAACTCCAAGCCTTCCCCCCCCCCCCCCCCCCTCCCAATTGGGCACACATGGGATGGCAAGATGAATTCAGTACTGGTTTACCCCAAGAGTTGTTACTGTAGTTTTTTTTTTTTCTAATGACTATGCCTTTCCCTCTTCCTTTACGATCGTCCACTGTTTTTTTCGCTTTTGTGATCCATTTGTATTAGTCTGGAAGCCTGTGCTCTCGTTTTCTTCTTGTGCTACATCCTGTAGCAAGAGTTCTTGATGTAGCTTTTTTTTCTGATCACTGTGCCTTTCCTTCTGCCTTTACATTCGTCCACTGTTTTTCTTCCTTTGTGATTCATTTGCCTGTCTTAGTCTAGGTAGCCTGCCCTCTGATTTATTTCATGTGCTACATCCTGTAGCCTGACAGCTCTCCTGTTCTGATCTGGCAGCCAGGTAGTGACCATGTAAACACTGTCTACGGCGAATGCCAGTTCTCCATGCTGCAGTGTCTCTTCCTTTACATTGACTTCTTATCCATTAGTTTTTGTTACTTGATTTAAATCATCTGAACCATTCCTAATTTCTTGTGATTTAAAGGTGAAAAGTTACCGCCAAGGACATAGACAAACAAAATACAGGACAAGACATTTTCCGCCCCCAGTCACTCCTTTTTCAAAGTTAAAGGTGAAAAATCAAGCGGAATGCCCAGCGCCTTAACTATTATCGGCTTCACGGAAACAGGAGTACGGTTTTCCCCTCAAGCTGGTGGGCAACGCCACATGTAACTGGTGTCTTCACGGAAACAGGAGTACGGTTTTCCCCTCAAACTGGTGGGCAATGCCACATGTCACTGGTGTCTTCACGGAAACAGGAGTACGGTTTTCCCCTCAAACTTGTGGGCAATGCCACATGTCACTGGTGTCTTCAGGGAACCCATTTATGACTGGTTGGTTGCCGAGAGCGCAGGCAACATTGAATAAAACACAAGCATGTCTTAACATGGCAGATCAGGTCTGGATGTTCTAGCCAGAGAACTGGACAACCGTAAATAAAAAAGGGGGTTCGTAAATGATGAACAGTATTGTGAAGTTAATCAAACCGTCTACCGTTTTAAAATACAAAACAGTAGTTGTAGCACTCCCTCACATCTCTTCTGTTCCTCCGACTCTTCCTTCGCTTTTCTACGTGTACTTCAGATCACATCTGTTGCTGTTGTTGTTGTTTTTCTCCTTCTCTTCCGCCTTGTCTGCCTCTCTCTTCCCCATCTCCATCTCTTTTTCAGATCAAGACTCATTATTTCCTCATCTTCCACCCTCTCTCTCTCTTCTCTCTCTCTCTCTCTCTGTTCTTATTTTCTCTCATCTCTCTCCTCTCTCTCTCTCTCTCTGTTTCTTCTCTCTCTTCTCTCTCTCTCTCTCTCTCTAATCGACAAATCCATTCCACTTTGAATGTCCTTTCTTCTGCCTGAAGAAGAACCAACAGACCGAAACGCATAATGTCCGTGTTGCAATCTGTTTGTTCCTTTCGTTTGACGGCTCAGTAATTCCATTTTTCCCTTTATGTTATAATTTCCGCTTGCAGGCACCCCATTTTGAAACCGTTCCGGTAAAGTTCAGCAAAGTTACCGCAGCTCCTTGCTTAACGAAAATAAGTGTGTAGTGGCACAAAAAGAGTTAAATACCATCAGAGAACAGTGCTGGCATGTATCACTCCGTTTGACAGACTGCCACGATAACACTATGATAAGCGTCTCTTCTCCATTAGTAATGTAATAAAACCCTCCAAACAACCCCTCTGAATAAAGACCCCTCCATATATAATACTTTTTTTTTTTTCTGAAACACTTTTGTGTGTATCCATCCTATTATTAACCTGAACAAGACGAAAGACCAGACCTGCCCCCCTCCCCCTCCTTCCCCTCATTCCCCCACCTCAACGCCCACTCCCCACCGCGGGCTGCTGGGCTTTAACCAACATGAATAGAACTGAACGGGCACCTTCCGTTTAAAGACAAAAGTTTCTTGTGACGTCTTTGTCTTTGTATACACTTCGATTACGTCCAAAAAGAAAAGGCTCTTTCCCCTTAAATACCTTCTGGAACGTTTTTTTCCCTCATCCACCTACCCCCCCCCCCCCCCCCCTCCTTTTTTCTTTTTTTTTTTCTTTTTTTGTTTACCTTTGTCTGTGCTACAATTTACCTTCAAATAAAGACACTTCCCGTTACTTTTTTTATGGAAACATTTTTGTCTTTGTCGATTCCACATTGCTCTCTGAACAAAGAACAATCCCCACACCCCGCACGCCTTCGCTTTGAAGACTTGATTCTCTGGAACATTTTTATCTGTGTCTATACCACATTTCCGACCGAATCAAAACCATTATCCAGTTGTTGTTTTCTTCAGAAACGTGTTTGCTTTGGATTTAGCTACATTTCCATCCAAACAAAGACCCTATTCCCAATACCACCATCTTCCTGTTACAGACTTGTTTTATCCTGTCAGTTTTGTATTTCACTATCCCTCTTCCTCTGCGACTAAGACCTACGGTTCTTTCTACAGATTTCTGGGGATCAATATTTTCAGTATTGAGAGATTTTATCAGACCTACAAGACCTAAGTAAACACGCATGCTAATAGGTATTCAACAATACAGTTCATCTGTTCGCAAACATTCCTCTCTACTCCCCTTCAGCTGTTCTGGTACATCCACACGCCGTCCCATTCACAACTAGAATTTTTAAGATTAAAACAGTTCACAGTCGCCAAAAGCAAAAGCAGGATGTGTGTGTGTGTGTGTGTGTGTGTGTGTGTGTGTGTGTGTGTGTGTGTGTGTGTGTGTCGCGCGCGCGCGCGCGCGCGGGCGTCTGTGTGTGAATGTGATCTCTCTCTCTCTCTCTCTCTCTCTCTCTCTCTCTCTCTCTGTGTGCGTGTGTGTGTGTGTGTGTGTGTGTGTGTGTGTGTGTGTGTGTGGTGTGTGTGTGTGTGTGTGTGTGTGCGCGTGTGTGTGCATGTGAGTGAGTGTTTATCTTTCTTTTCTTTTGTTTTTTTTCCGCCTCTGTGCATGTGTGTGTGTGTGTGTGTGTGTGTGTGTGTGTGTGTTGTGTGTGTGTGTGTTGTGTGTGTGTGTGTGTGTGTGTGTGTGTGTGTGTGTGTGTGTGGCGCGCGCGCGCGCGCGCGCAGGCGTCTGTGTGTGAATGTGATCTCTCTCTCTCTCTCTCTCTCTCTCTCTCTCTCTCTCTCTGTCTGTGCTCTGTGTGTGTGTGTGCGCGTGCGTGTGTGTGCATGTGAGTGAGTGTTTATCTTTCTTTTCTTTAGTTTTTTTTTCGCCTCTGTGCATGTGTGTGTGTGTGTGTGTGTTTTGTGGTGTGTGTGTGTGTGTGTATGTGTGTGTGTGTGTGTCTCTCTCTCTCTCTCTCTCTCTCTCTCTCTCTCTCTCTCTGCTTCCCTCCATCCCACCTCCACTACTGTACGTGAGAGTAACTGTGGGGTATACGTATCAGTGCGTTTGTGAGTGTATGTGCACGCGCGCTCGCCTACAAGCGTGCACGTGCGTGCATCGAACATACGCGAGTATCTGTGCGTCGGTATCGCGCACGCGCGCGCTGTGCGTCTGGGTTAAAGACCTCAGAGGATCAGAGGATTTGAGGCCATTTTCCAAACTCTGGCAGCACAGACCTTGAAGGCGTTGGTCACTGAAAGGTCAGGCAGAGGGCAGCGAGAGGTCAGTGCACTGAGGAGGTCATGCGCACGTGAGGATAAACTTGGCCGGCCGATGATGTATGAAGCGCTGGACGAAGGGGGGGGGGGGGGGGGAGAGGAGGGAAGAAAGAAGTGGTGGGGGGTGTTAATTAAGGGTGAGAGGACACGACACCGTTGTCCCGATCACCGCCGCCGCCCCGTGTTGTTGAAGTGAGCAGAACTGACAGGAGAGACAGAGGGACAAGGAAAGTGGTGATAAGAAGGATTAAGGAGAAAATGGAAAATGAGACTGATGGGAGAGAGAGAGAGAGAGGAGAGAGAGAGAGAGAGAGAGAGAGAGAGAGAGAGAACAAATGAATGAATGAATGGATGAATGAATGATTGATTATTCCTATCGTCCTCAACCAATCATGAAAAGATGTATTATGAACAATACACGATGCTTTATTACACTTAATAAACTGAAACATTACACTGACCCCAACTTTCATAGATAGAGACAAAGATAACAATAACAATAATTCGTTCAAGAAAACTCTTCATCTGCGTTACAAGGAGATGACTTCCAAAGAATCTTAGTCAAACAATCGTTTGATTGCATGACTGTAATTTGTCCAAAACATATGTGTCGTGATGTCAAATCATTTTCCCGTTTAAATAACTACCACGGGTACAAAGCAAGATTGTTTAAACATAGTTCCATCTTTTCATGACAGAAGACAATCCAACGTAAAAAAAAGAAGTGCTGATTGTCGATGACACTATATTTTTGTCATATATCTGCTAGCACAGGGCGTAAGAAGACAAACCAAAGTTCAGCTTCCCTAGCGGATTTGCACAAACAACCCGACAAATCACCTTCTGTAAGGACCTTATCTCTTTGACGATGTAGAGCGATATCTGAGACCCCACGCCTGAATTTCGTCAATGCAGATGAGATCAGATGGATTGTTCGTCTGCTCTATGTCTCAGCTGCCCCTACCCCCCTTCCACCGCCAACCATCTCTCTCTCTCTCTCTCTCTCTCTCTCTCTCTCTCTCTCTCTCTCTTCCAAAATCCCATCCCATTTTCCTCTTCCATCGATTTCTGATGACGTTCTGAGGCAAGGGCGGTCATCTGACTGGGCAATAAGTGCCCGTCATTCCCTGAATAGAATACATCACTTTGTGAAAAGGAAGCGATCTTCTTAATGTTACAGTCTTACGTCAATCTCTCTGTCTCTCTGTCTGTCTCTCTGTCTGTCTGTCTGTCTGTCTGTCTCTCTCTCTCTCTCTCTCTCTCTGCCTCCGTCTCCTTCTGTCTGTCTGTCTGTCTGTGTCTGTCTGTCTGTCTCTCTCTCTCTCTCTCTCTCATGCACACACTCGCGCACAAGCAAGGACAGATGCACGCAAGCGGATATATCCACCCACCCCCTCCGCCTCACCACACACACTCACGAATACGCAAGCACGCGTGCTCTCTCTCTCTCTCTCTCTCTCTCTCTCTCTCTCTCTCTCTCTCTCTCTCTCTCATCACACACACACACACACACACACTTCACTCTCTCTCTCTCTCTCTCTCTCTCTCTCTCTCTCTCTGTCAAGAACCTCTTCGTCCAGAAGACGGGGGGGGGGGGGGGGGGGGGGGGGAGGCGCAGGAGGAAGAAGAAAGGTGTGTGTGCGCGCGCGCGGTGCGCTGTGTGTGTGTGTGTGTGTTGTGCGTGTGTTTGGTGTGTGTGTTTGCGTGTGTGTTTGCGTGCGTGCGTCCAATTTGTTTCAGAGGCCCACAGTAGGCTTGCCGAGCAGGAGGAATTGGACGAATGGGGATGGGGCGTGGGTGGGGAGTGGTGGAAAGATGGGGGAGGGGCACAAGAAGTACTATTTTTGTTTGCAAAATGAAGAGCCGTCGTCAAAAAAAAAAATTGACAGAGGGAGGTGGTGGCGTGACTGAATGATGAAAGGGAGAGGAAAGGGGGAGGGGGAAGTAACTGAATGAGCAGTGCTTTATGCACGCACCTTATCCATCCATTGGCTACACACTTCTTTCCATGACTTTCTTGTTTTTACCCGGATAATGCTGAAATGTGCTTTCTTTTCTTTTTTCACTGGTCTGTGCAACGAAGTGGGTCTATGTACTTCACCCTTTCCGCCTGAATCCTAACATAACGGCCACTGCCAACCTGTGTCTGTCCACTACGATAATAATGAACACAGATATCTGAAATGCTGGACGGAAACCCGGTCATTATAACCATTGCCAACCTGTGTCTGTCCACTAGGACAATAATGAACACAGATATCTGAAATGCTGGACGGAAATCCGGTCATCATATGTATCATTATGCCGATCAATGAGTACAGAAACGTATGCTGGCGAAAGATGTAACTGACTGAACATTCTGTGGAAATGAAATCTGTTACTGCTTTGAACGTGACTGTAGTCCCGGTTCTGCCGCTAATTATCAACCGTTCTCGCTCGAAGCATCTCCGACACCTTCATTTAGCCACGCATATCCAAAACCGAGCTCAAACAACTTCATCCTCACGTCACACGCCAAGAGTGTTTTCTATCTGTTATCAAAATCTAACAACCTCATGAAGGCTTTGCATGGCAACTCTGTCCGTCCATCTGGGTCACTGTTTCCCCATAACGAATGCGTTAAATGATCAACGCCAAAAATTAAAAATATCAGTGCGCAATTCTTTCCCAGTGAAGGCGCTTTAGCTTTTCTTTCTTTTTTTTTTCGAAACAAGGCAGAGTTACATGGGATGGAGGTTTGAACCCCTATAACCTTTTCCCCAAATCAGCCACTGCATTTTTATTGACTAAACTGTTTCGCGTATCCCGTTACACTAACAACCGTGCTGGTTCTTACTTCAACATTCTCCGAAGATTCGTCTGATATACGTCTGTCGCCTATCTTCTTCAACATCTGGTCCCGAAAAAAAAAAAAGAAACAAAGGAAGGAAGGGAAAGGAGGACAGGAGACAAGACTGGCACTCCACACGCATTTTTTTTTTCAGTTCATGCGACAGTAAGAAACACAAGATAACTAAAGAAAGAAAAGAACAGAAAGACGGGGTGCAAGACAGATACTGCATACACATTTTATTCAGTTCATGTGACAATAAGAAACACACGATGAAAGAAAAAGACAGAAAAGAAGAGAAAGAGAACAGGGAAAAAGAAAGCCAGTCCATACAAATTTTCTTCAGTTCATGCGACAGAAAGAAACACACAAGACTGTCTGTTGTAGCTGTCCCGATGTTGGAAATATTGGTTCATGATGGTGTAATTGCAGGGTCCATGTCACAAGACATGCCGTGGTCCAATGAACATGAAAATAAGGTGTCCAGCAGTCCACACTGCAGACATCGGCCGAGGGATGACGGAACGTGGGACTCACACTGATGTCCACGAAGGGAAGACAGCCAGGGTGGCAGTCCTCCGCTCCCGCCCTTTCCGATCACACCCCTCCCATTAACTCAAAAACCAACAATTTGACTTCAGATTTTCAAGAAGTAGGAAACACACACATACACCCATGCAAGCACAAGTGCACGCACGCGCGTACGCACTCACGGGCGCGCGCACACACTTTTGCATTTACGTG
>CM065721.1:26223110-26230610 GCA_033310375.1 Conus canariensis
CAAGGATTTTTTTTAAAAAAGTCGTGTGCCACACACCATTAACTTCATTAAACTGAAACGCTTTAGTTGCAAAGCGAGAGGACTGCAGGCAGAAATCTAAACAAATCTTAAATAAATGTTAGCGAACCACCCAGAGAACGTGGACAAACGAGTCACAAGACGAAACACAACGCGTTTCGACCTCTTAGGTCTTCATCAGGTGAGACATTAACGAATAAAACAATGAAAATTCACTTAGCTTTGATCGCTTCAGATCACTTCGCAGGGTTCAGCGCAAGGAAGAAGGCGTTGAATGAGAACGAGGCTGTTGGAAGGGAAATAGTGAGCGAGTCAAAGTCGTAATGAAGATAATAATATTACTGATAGGAATACTAATAATGGTCAAAATACTGAGGAAAAAAAAAAAGGGGGGGGGGGGGACAAGATTACTACCAATCTTAGTGTCAATAAGTATGGGTATGGGAGAAAGGAGAGTGGGTTAGAGGATTCTTAAACAGCAGGGTTGCCGTGGCAACAGTCCCAGAGGCGAAGGCGATGGTGATGTCAATGCCAGTGGTAGTATCAATACTAGCAATAGTATTACTGAATGATACTGCTAACAACGATAGTGAAGGTTAAGGTAATGAAAGCATGATACAGAAATATATTTAGAAAATACATTTTTATAATAATCAAATAAATAAATAAATGAAACATTAAAAATAATAATAAATTAAAAAATCAGTAAATAATAATAGTAATTAAAAAATAAAAATAAAAAAAAATAATAATAATGATAATAAATGCATAAATAAGATAGCTATAAGTTGTGTGTGAGGTGAATAGTGGGAGATAAGGTAGTATGTGTGTGTGTGTGGTGGGAGGATATTATGGGCTGAGATTGAAGTGGTGGGTTGGTACATGTATACTTTAAGGTGTTGATGCTATGAGGGTGGAGGGAAGAAGGGGATGGGTTTACGTACTAACTGGGGGAGGGGGAGGGGCAACATATTCACACCTATACACAATCTCTCTCTCTCTCTCTCTCTCTCTCTCTCTCTCTCTCTCTCTCTCTCTCTCTCCTCTCCCCCCCCCCCCCCCCCCCACCCCTTCACGACCAACGACAAAGGAGCCAGCATTCTATTTATTATGTGTGTGTGTATGTGTGAGTGTGAGTGTGTGTGTGTGTGTGTGTGTGTGTGTGTGTGTGTGTGTGTGTGTGTGTGTGTGTGTTCCATTTGTAATATCAGCCTTATTCATTGGTTACCCCCACCTCCACCCCCAGCAACCGCCATATCCACCAACACCCCTACACACATCATTACTAGGGCAGGGGGAGGGGGGTGTAAGTCGATTGATGTAGCAAATGGAGAGACTCAGAGAGTGTAGGAAAAGGGAAGATGATGATAGCTGCAACCTATGTCTGAGGTAAACAGAGGGAGGTAGGGTGGTATGGGTGTGTGTAGGTGGGGGATATTTCAGGCTGGAGCTGCAGAGATGGGATGGTACATACTACTTTTGGACGTTGATGCCATGAGGGTGGACGGTGCCCAGTTTGGCAATGAGATGAGATTCCTGCATAAGGCGTTCCAAGCTGTCACTCTTAGATTGCCAAAGTGCCAAGACTTTGACATGGTTGATGTTGTGTTGGGCATGGTTGAAGTGTAGAGCGACTGGTTTGGGCCGATGGTGGCGGATGTCGGCCAGGTGTTCAGAGATGCGCGTCTCAAGTGTGCGAGATGTCTCACCTACATAGATCTTACCGCACAGCTGACAGTGGATGGCATACACAATGTTGTGGCTCTGGCAGGAGAAAGTGCGTTTAATAGTGAAAGAGCCTGTGGGGCCATGTAGGATGGTGTCTGGTTTGGTGAGAGAGCAGATTTTGCAGTTGGGTTTTGAGCAGGGGAAAGTACCTGGTGGCTTAGGTGTTGAGATTTTGTTCAGCTTAGAGCGCACCAGTAGGTCGTTGAGGTTTTTGTCACGTTTGAAAGTGATCATTGGTGTGGTCTCAAAGGCAGGTTTATGATTTTCTACTATGTGCCAGTTAGACTTCAGGATCCTGCAGATGGGCAGATTGTGAGGATGGAAGAGAAGGCAGGCAGTGGGTCTGTCTGTCTCTTTGGGAGGTTTAGTTTCCAGAGTAGATGTTCTGGATTTAGCTGCAGTGCGGCTGAGAGCATCACTGATGACGGCACTAGGGTATCCACGGTTGGTGAAAAAATCAGACATTTTGGCTGCTTGTATAGTGAAATCCTCTTCGCTAGAGCACAGTCTGCGTAGGCGAAGGAATTCAGAATATGGAATGCTATTTTTAGTGGACTGGTGGTGGGAAGATGTGTAGTCCAGGTATGAGTGCGCATCAGTAGGTTTGTAGAAGACTGAGGTTTGAAGCAGTCCATCTTTGAGGGAGATAGTGATGTCCAGGAAATTAACTGACTGTGAAATGGTGTAGGTCAGCTGGATGGATGGATGGAAGGTCTGTGCAAAGTTGAGGAAATTCTGGAGGTCATGTTCTGGCATGGATGTGGCTCCCAATCCATCATCTATGTATCTTTTGTAGAGCTCTGGTGTTGGGCCTTTGTAAGAGGTTAGTAGGCGGTGTTCTAGGTGTCCCATGAAGAGGCAGGCATAGGATGGTCCCATTTTGGTTCCCATAGCAACACCACTGATTTGTGAGAATGTGTGGTTGTTGAATTCAAAAGTATTGAGGGTGAGGACTAATTCTGCAAGTCTGACCAGTGTAGCTGTGGGAGGGTGTTGTTGGTTGGGGGGCCGTTTGTTAAGAAAGAATGCGAGGGCCTTCAGTCCATCAGCATGAGGGATGGAAGTGTAGAGAGAGACGACATCAAGGGTAAAGAGGAGGCTGGGTTTGAAAGTGGGATCTGTGTTGTATGAATTAATCATGTTGAGTGTGTGTGTAGTGTCTTTGAGGTATGTGGGGAGGCCTTGTACTATGGGTTGGAGGAGAGAGTCTAAGTACTGTGAAATGTGTTCTGTAGGGCACCTGCATGCAGATACAATGGGTCTGCCGGGAGTATTGGTTTTGTGTATTTTAGGGAGCAGGTAGAAGGTGGGTTGTTTGGTGTCTGTCATTATGAGGAGTTTGGCTGTCTTTGGTAAGTTGTTATGTTTGATTTCTTGTTTAACTGTGGTTGAGATGAGTTTGTGGTGTTGGGGGAGGGGTGATGCTGTGAGTGGTGTATAGAAATTTGTGTCTGACAGTTGTCTGTGTGCTTCTTTTATGTACAACTGTTTGTCCCAGACCACCACTGCACCACCCTTGTCTGCTGGTTTGATGACAATGTCTTGTCTTTGTCTCAGTGATTCAAGGGCTTTTTGTTCATCCCGTGAGAGGTTGGAATTGCGGACAGGTTTGGATTTAACTTGAGAGATTTTTTTCTACACTTTTTGATGTAGAGTTCAACTTCAGTGGATTTGTCAAGAGGTGGCTGGCGAAGCACTGGAGTTCGAAAAAGGTGGGTAAAAATGTCTGAGCTGTCTGGTAGAGGGGGCTTGGGCACACCGTCAAGTGCAGCCATCCATCTTAATTTTCTAAAGAATCTTTCAACATCAACGTGGTTTTGATATTTATTGGTGGCAGGCTGAATGGGAATAAATTTCAGACCTTTTGCCAGGACTGATCTTTCATCATTGGTGAGAGTCAGATTATCAGGAATGCAGCGAACAAGGTGGCGGTGTTGCTCATGGGTGATAGAAGGGTCAGTTTTGTGTGTAGGGAGATTCAACTGGTCTGGGTTTGCCTCGTGTTTGTTTCGTAATTTTGATAACTTGTCTTGCTTAATCTGGTAGCAGTGATTGTGAATGAGCTGGTTGTGTGTATGGATGAGCTGTCTGAGTCTTGAAGCAGTGGCTATGGGCATGATGATTGTGGTTTGTTGTTTGAAATGTTGAAGAAGACGGGAGAGAGATTCCAGGGATGAATTGAGTGTTTTGATATGTGCCAACATGAGTCTACGGCTGGCTTGGAATAGAATTCTTGCAGTGGTAGTGGTAAGAGCGGTGTTATGAAGATCGGATGGGGTGTGAGAAAGTGAGAAGCCGCGAGGGGTGATTCGCAGTCGAATGCATTGTTTTAGAAAGTTGAGATGAGATGCAGATTTCGTTTTCTGAAACTGTGTTTTAGCATATCCTAGTGCAAATGGCTGGATGATAGGTGGCAGAAAATGAATGGACTGGTGAAAACTGGCATGTGTACGGGAGAGGAATTGGGGGGCCGGCATTATGTTCTGATTTAGGTTCTTAGAGTTGAGAGGTCAGGAGTGCCTGATTGCGATCGCACGTACACGACTAAAAACGTATGTTAAACGAAATACGGATCAATGATTAACAGTATACAATGATCGAAAGACGTATACACGATAACAATCACACACACTGATGACGTAAACAGAAATACAAAACAACGAAGGGTAGCAGTCAGTATGAATCAAAATAGATCTAGTTGCAAAGCGAGAGGACTGCAGGCGGAAATCTAAACAAATCTTAAATAAATGTTAGCGAACCGCCCAGAGAACGTGGTCAAACGAGTCACAAGACGAAACACAACGCGTTTCGACCTCTTAGGTCTTCATCAGGTGAGACATTAACGAATAAAACAATGAAAATTCACTTAGCTTTGATCGCTTCAGATCACTTCGCAGGGTTCAGCGCAAGGAAGAAGGCGTTGAATGAGAACGAGGCTGTTGGAAGGGAAATAGTGAGCGAGTCAAAGTCGTAATGAAGATAATAATATTACTGATAGGAATACTAATAATGGTCAAAATACTGAGGAAAAAAAAAAGGGGGGGGGGACAAGATTACTACCAATCTTAGTGTCAATAAGTATGGGTATGGGAGAAAGGAGAGTGGGTTAGAGGATTCTTAAACAGCAGGGTTGCCGTGGCAACAGTCCCAGAGGCGAAGGCGATGGTGATGTCAATGCCAGTGGTAGTATCAATACTAGCAATAGTATTACTGAATGATACTGCTAACAACGATAGTGAAGGTTAAGGTAATGAAAGCATGATACAGAAATATATTTAGAAAATACATTTTTATAATAATCAAATAAATAAATAAATGAAACATTAAAAATAATAATAAATTAAAAAATCAGTAAATAATAATAGTAATTAAAAAAAATAAATAAATAAATTAAAAAAAATAAAAAAATAATAATAATGATAATAAATGCATAAATAAGATAGCTATAAGTTGTGTGTGAGGTGAATAGTGGGAGATAAGGTAGCATGTGTGTGTGTGTGGTGGGAGGATATTATGGGCTGAGATTGAAGTGGTGGGTTGGTACATGTATACTTTAAGGTGTTGATGCTATGAGGGTGGAGGGAAGAAGGGGATGGGTTTACGTACTAACTGGGGGAGGGGGAGGGGCAACATATTCACACCTATACACAATCTCTCTCTCTCTCTCTCTCTCTCTCTCTCTCTCTCTCTCTCTCTCTCTCTCTTCCCCCCCCCCCCCCCCTTCACGACCAACGATAAAGGAGCCAGCATTCTATTTATTATGTGTGTGTGTATGTGTGAGTGTGTGTGTGTGTGTGTGTGTGTGTGTGTGTGTGTGTGTGTGTGTGTGTGTGTGTGTGTGTTCCATTTGTAATATCAGCCTTATTCATTGGTTACCCCCACCTCCACCCCCAGCAACCGCCATATCCACCAACACCCCTACACACATCATTACTAGGGCAGGGGGAGGGGGGAGTAAGTCGATTGATGTAGCAAATGGAGAGACTCAGAGAGTGTAGGAAAAGGGAAGATGATGATAGCTGCAACCTATGTCTGAGGTAAACAGAGGGAGGTAGGGTGGTATGGGTGTGTGTAGGTGGGGGATATTTCAGGCTGGAGCTGCAGAGATGGGATGGTACATACTACTTTTGGACGTTGATGCCATGAGGGTGGACGGTGCCCAGTTTGGCAATGAGATGAGATTCCTGCATAAGGCGTTCCAAGCTGTCACTCTTAGATTGCCAAAGTGCCAAGACTTTGACATGGTTGATGTTGTGTTGGGCATGGTTGAAGTGTAGAGCGACTGGTTTGGGCCGATGGTGGCGGATGTCGGCCAGGTGTTCAGAGATGCGCGTCTCAAGTGTGCGAGATGTCTCACCTACATAGATCTTACCGCACAGCTGACAGTGGATGGCATACACAATGTTGTGGCTCTGGCAGGAGAAAGTGCGTTTAATAGTGAAAGAGCCTGTGGGGCCATGTAGGATGGTGTCTGGTTTGGTGAGAGAGCAGATTTTGCAGTTGGGTTTTGAGCAGGGGAAAGTACCTGGTGGCTTAGGTGTTGAGATTTTGTTCAGCTTAGAGCGCACCAGTAGGTCGTTGAGGTTTTTGTCACGTTTGAAAGTGATCATTGGTGTGGTCTCAAAGGCAGGTTTATGATTTTCTACTATGTGCCAGTTAGACTTCAGGATCCTGCAGATGGGCAGATTGTGAGGATGGAAGAGAAGGCAGGCAGTGGGTCTGTCTGTCTCTTTGGGAGGTTTAGTTTCCAGAGTAGATGTTCTGGATTTAGCTGCAGTGCGGCTGAGAGCATCACTGATGACGGCACTAGGGTATCCACGGTTGGTGAAAAAATCAGACATTTTGGCTGCTTGTATAGTGAAATCCTCTTCGCTAGAGCACAGTCTGCGTAGGCGAAGGAATTCAGAATATGGAATGCTATTTTTAGTGGACTGGTGGTGGGAAGATGTGTAGTCCAGGTATGAGTGCGCATCAGTAGGTTTGTAGAAGACTGAGGTTTCATCCATCCATCCAGCTGACCTCCACCCTCATAGCATCAACACCTTAAAGTATACATGTACCAACCCACCACTTCAATCTCAGCCCATAATATCCTCCCACCACACACACACATACTACCTTATCTCCCACTATTCACCTCACACACAACTTATAGCTATCTTATTTATGCATTTATTATCATTATTATTTTATTTTTTTTAATTATTTACTGATTTTTTAATTTATTATTATTTTTAATGTTTCATTTATTTATTTATTTGATTATTATAAAAATGTATTTTCTAAATATATTTCTGTATCATGCTTTCATTACCTTAACCTTCACTATCGTTGTTAGCAGTATCATTCAGTAATACTATTGCTAGTATTGATACTACCACTGGCATTGACATCACCATCGCCTTCGCCTCTGGGACTGTTGCCACGGCAACCCTGCTGTTTAAGAATCCTCTAACCCACTCTCCTTTCTCCCATACCCATACTTATTGACACTAAGATTGGTAGTAATCTTGTCCCCCCTTTTTTTTTTTTCCTCAGTATTTTGACCATTATTAGTATTCCTATCAGTAATATTATTATCTTCATTACGACTTTGACTCGCTCACTATTTCCCTTCCAACAGCCTCGTTCTCATTCAACGCCTTCTTCCTTGCGCTGAACCCTGCGAAGTGATCTGAAGCGATCAAAGCTAAGTGAATTTTCATTGTTTTATTCGTTAATGTCTCACCTGATGAAGACCTAAGAGGTCGAAAC
>CM065721.1:26233110-26238110 GCA_033310375.1 Conus canariensis
AGTGGCATGGGAAAACAGTACCGACCTGTTTTTGACAGGGACAAAAATTCCCTGCTTGCTGATACGTGAGCCAACTGCATGCTCCACTTTTTCGTCTTATCGGAAAAAAATTATAACTTTGACAACTATTGGTTCAGGTCCAGCAGAGGGGCGCAAACATAACCTGCCGTGACCAAGACAGAAGCTTCGAACCTGGGACTTTAATCCTTCTAAGGTGAGTGTCTTAACCACAAGGCAACGGATTCTCCCCGCTGCCACTATTTCCAGCTGTTTGGCTGTGATGTGACTGAGATGGAGTGAAACCCTGCGCCGCTACACTACGCCACGCAATCACGCCGTCCGCGCTCGCTGCAGCTGTCTCATCATACGTTATCATACATCAAAAAGGTCACAGTGCTCGGCTTTTTTTTTTCCATCAACCCTATCTTCGTCTTTCCATCTCTCTCTCTCTCTCTCTCTCTCTCTCTCTCTCTCTCTCTCTCTCTCTCTCTCTCTCCCCTCTCCTCTCCTCTTCTCTTCTCTTCTCTTCCTTTCTCTCTGTCTCTCGTCTCTCTCGTTCTCTGCCTCTCTCTCTCTCTCTCTCTCTCTCTCTCTCTCTCTCTCTCTCTCTCTCTCTCTCTCTCTCTGTGCCTCTCTCTCCGTCTCTCTCTGTCTCTGTCTCTGTGTCACATTTTCTGCGCTTTCCGATGTGAAAATTCAATTCTGCATGCGATAATAAATCAATGGAACAAACCTTTTCTTTTTCCATTAGAGCAGTCTCTGAAACACCTGGTACGATGTATGTCTGCAAAGCCGCAGAATGTTGTGACATTTACTTACTCTCTCTCTCTCTCTCTCTCTCTCTCTTCTCTCTCTCTCTCTCTCTCTCTCTCTCTTCATCTCCATCATCATTAGTCTCAACAGATGTCATATCATAAATCATACAGACTGTGACATTTGTAACTCACTCTCTGACAAAACTCTCTCTCTCCCTCTCTCCCTCTTCCCCACCTCTCTCGCTCCCTCTCTCCTCCTTCTGCAGTCCTCTCTCTCCCTCTCTCTCTCCTCTCTTCAGTTCTCCTCTCCCTCCCTCTCTCTCTCTCTCTCTCTCTCTCTCCTCCCCGCTCTCCTCTCCTCTCTCCTTCTCCTTCTCTCTTCTTCTCTTCTCTCTCTCTCTCTCTCTCTCTCTCTCTCTCTCCTCCTTTCAGTCTGTCTGTCTATATGTATGTCTGTCTGTCTGTCTGTCTGTCTGTCTCTCTCTCTCTCTCTCTCTCTCTCTCTCTCTCTCTCTCTCTCTCTCCCTCCCTCCCTCTCTCTCACGCTCTCTCGTAGCAGTTCGTATTGTGTGTTTACCTTTGTGTATTGGTTTCCCCACTGTGTTCTGGATGCTTTCTTTCAACGGCTTTTCCTTTCCTGATAATCGTGTACGTGAGTGTTGGCATTGTTGTTATTATAGTTGGTTCTCCTGCCGTGTGATGCCATGTGCGGCATTAGAACGTTGCAGAATGCGCGAGGGCCTGCAATTGCAAGACAGTCAGTTTCACTGTAAAGTCTTCACGGGATTTTAAAACTTTGAACTGGTTGGGTGTAAGACCGGTGATATGCTCCCCAAACCATGAGGAACCATGCCAAGAGAAGGGTAGAAGTGGAGAGACGGAGAGAGAGAGAGAGAGAGAGAGGGGGGGGGCGGAGGGAGAGGGAGGTAGGAAGGGAAGATGGGAGGAGGAGACAGAGAAGGACGGACGGATGGAAGGTGGGATGGATGGAAGTAGGGAGGGACGGACGAAAGGTGGGAGGGAGGGAGGGAGGGAAGGAGGGAGAGAGACACGAACTGTTTTAACAGAATGTGACAGTTTTCCTCATTTACAGCGTCCCAGGTGCACCAGAGACTGATCGTATGAAAAAAAAGTTTCTGTACCACTGATTTATCATCACCATTAGAAATGAGTTTCACTCAAGGGAGGACAAAACATCATGAAGCGAAATCAGAAGAAAAAATGAAAGGGGAGGGAAAGGAGAGATTGATGATAGACAGACAGACAGATAGATAAACAGCTGGAGCGGGGGGGGGGGGGGGGGAGAGGAAATGAGAGGGAGAGAAAGGGTGTAGAGGGGGACGGATGGAGAGAGGGAGGGACAGAGCGAGAGAGAGGGGGGGGAGAGAGTGAGAGGGCCGGAAAGAGCGTCGGGGAGAGAGAGAGAGAGAGAGAGAGAGAGAGAGAGAGAGAGAGAGACAGACAGACAGACAGACAGACAGACAGACAGAGACGAAGAGAGAGACATAGAAAGAGAGACAGAGACAGAGAAACAGAGAAAGAGACAGATAGAGAGAAAGACAGAGAGACAGGGACGCGGAGAGCAGCAATGAGGGCACAGGGACAGACTAACAGCCCCTGCTAAAGCCTTCCCCTAAGGCAAGCACCACCACCACCAAGCAGCAAAGCCCGCGAAGATTGACGGACACATCAATCGATGAATCGATCCCCCATTCCACCCAAATTTATCCCTGACCCAGGAAGAGACGTTGAAGATCGATGGAGGGGGTACTTGAAGTTGACGGCAGATATTGGATTCATTTGGTCGTAGTCTGGTCATCTACGTTGATGATTTTTTAGATTCGGGATATTTTCAATATTACGGTACAAGCGTCAGGTAAATTGGCGCGCGAGTGCGCGCGCGTGTGCGTGTGTGTGTGTGCGTGTGTTCGTGCGTGCGTCAGTGTGTGTGTGTGTGTGTGTGTGTGTGTGTGTGTGTGTGTGTGTGTGTGTGTGTGTGTGTGTGTGTGTGAAAGCGAGATGGATAGTTGAATGCATGGATGACCAATTGACAGCAGCAGGTAGATAGGTAGGTATGTTGGTAGGTAGGCTAGGCAGGTAGATGTGTCATGTAGGTAGATAGGTTGGCTGGTAGGTGGGAAGGTAAGTAGGTAGGTAGGTAGGTAGGTGGATAGGTAGGTAGATAGACAGATGACAGACAGATAGACAGATAGGTAGATACACACACACACACGCATACACATACACATGCACCCACCCACCCCCCCCAACACACCAACACACACACACACACACACACACACACACACACACACACACACACACACCCCACACACACACAAGACAGGAGGTAAGGGGATGAGGGGCTGGAGACGGAGATACGAAAAAAAAAACACCAAAAATTGGACTTTGTAAAAGATGACAGAACAATGTGAAAGATGTGTTTCTCCTAGAATTAAATTAACATCATAAACAGACATACACTACCAACTGAGTTCTGTAGGGAAAAACCTGCTTCATTTGTGAGCACAGACATCAAACTGTGTCCACCTGTAAATTTCATTTACCCGAAACATTTTCTAACCGGAGAATCTTAACCTTTGAATTTTAAACATTATATGGCCATGCTAGACACTCGTGCATTTACTAGAAAGTCTTTCTGTGGCACGGGGGGAGTATAACAAGTCGTTAACTTTTTTTTCGACTATATTGCGGTGAGAAATAACAAGGCCACTATATTCCCAGCTCCTCCGTGTCTTACGACGATCAGTAGGCTTATGATCATTAAGAATAATCCTAAAATACGGAGAATTATACAAAAATCAATGACGGTTCCTTTCTCCGAAGACGGTGGATTAAATATCTTAGCTCAAAAATGATATTAACTTTATCAAAAACCTGACGCGGAAATGGACTGGGGAGAAAGATTCTGCTGTGCTAATGGGAATTACCAGGAGCGAGGGGATCAGTCAATGCTACGCTTTGCTACAGGAGGCTGCGTGCACTGCATGTGTCGTTCAGCCAGCACACGTTTTCCTGCAATAGGGCTACTCCACACTGCACATTTCGTTCAGCAAAATGTTGGCAGCTTTTTCTTTAAACATGTATCGTTCTTCCAGGACACTTTACCATCTACAGGCTGTTTTTCTTTACTGCATGTTTCGTTTGACCAGTCTTGTTTTCCTACGCGAAGTTCTTTTCCCAACGTGGTTCGTTCACTGAACACGTTTCCCCACACAAGGTCATGTTTGATACATGTTTAGTTCATTAATACACTTTTCACAGGGAGAATCTGTTTTCTTTTTCTTTTCGTTTCCTGTTTACCACGTCCATACAAAATATACTGTTCAAAAAAAGTTAAGGACCAACATTGAGAATGCACAAAAACTTTTAAAAATTCACAAAAATTCAATTGTACCGCCTTTGTGGTCCAAACAAATTGAACCACACGCACAAATTGATAGTGAATGCGGCAACTGCAATTTTGTGGCACACATTTCTCACGCGCCTTGAAAAACACGTGTCGCGACTTGTCATTTTTGGAATAAATTGGGGTGAATTTCTGATGTGCTTGGGATCCGAGGAGCATGTGCTGAATCAAAATCATGTGAAGCACGAGCTAAATCAGGCTGTAGGTCATAAAGTATGCTCAACCAAATGTCTTTAAAAGCCACTGTACTGGCGAAAAATGCAATGCAACAGCATGCCTCCACGTCGAAGACTGAACGAGCTGGATCGAGGAAGAGCAATAGGATGGCTCCAAGAAGGAGTTGCAGTCCGGGAAGTGGCACGGAGACTTGGGGTATCACACTCTGTTGTTATCAGACTCAGACAACGCTTTCAAGACACAGGAAGAGTGCAAGAACGACCACGCTCTGGTCGACCCAGAATAACAACACCACGAGAGGACCGATACATTGAAAGGCAGGCCACACAAGAAAGAACAGCAAGTGCAAACGACATCAGACGTCGCCTTAGAGATGCCACCAACACTGTTGTCAGTGATCAGACCATACGAAACCGCCTACACGCCGCTAACCTCCGTGCTCGACGACCAGCCATAAGACCTCGTTTGACTGATGCCCACAGAGCAGCACGCCGAGTATGGTGCACGCAGCACGTGAGATGGACACATGAACAGTGGGCTAACGTGATGTCTGCCTGGATCCCACCGATAGACGGAACAGGGTCTGGAGACGCCGTGGGGAGCGTTTTGCAGAAGCTGTCCTGGAAAGGAACCGCTAT
>CM065721.1:26245610-26248110 GCA_033310375.1 Conus canariensis
GACCGCGTTACTTTCTCTGACGTTTTCTACATACATCGATCAGACAGCGTTACTTTCTCTAACGTTTTCTACATACATCGCTCAGACAGCGTTACTTTCTCTAATGTTTTCTACATACATCGCTCAGACAGCGTTACTTTCTCTGACGTTTTCTGCATACATCGATCAGACAGCGCTACTTTCTCTAACGTTTTCTTCATACATCGATCAGACAGCGCTTTCTCTAACGTTTTCTACATACATCGATCAGACAGCGCTACTTTCTCAACGTTTTCTACATACATCGATCAGACAGCGCTACTTTCTCTAACGTTTTCTACATACATCGATCAGACAGCGCTTTCTCTAACGTTTTCTACATACATCGATCAGACAGCGCTACTTTCTCTAACGTTTTCTACATACATCGATCAGACAGCGCTACTTTCTCTAACGTTTTCTACATACATCGATCAGACAGCGCTTTCTCTAACGTTTTCTACATACATCGATCAGACAGCGCTACTTGCTCTAACGTTTTCTACATACATCGATCAGACAGCGCCACTTTCTCTAACGTTTTCTACATAATCGCTCAGACAGCGCTTCTTTCTCTAACGTTTTCTATATACATCGTTCAAGCAGCATGACTTTCTCTAACGTTTTCTATATACATCACTTAGGCAGCATGTCTTTCTCCTACTTTTTTATATACATCGTTCAGACAGTATTATTTTTTTTCTACATTTTCTATATGCATCGTTCAGACAGTATTACTTTTTTCTACATTTTCTACATACATCGTTCAGGCAACATGACTTTCTCTTATTTTTTTTTTCTATTTACACCTTTCAGGCAACATGACTTTCTCCTACTGTTTATGCACACATCATTTATGCAGCATTATTTTCTCTCTTATTTTTCTTTATACATCGTTCAGACATCAATACTTTCTACTACGTTTTCTTTATACATCGTTCAGACATCATTACTTTCTCCTACGTTTTCTTTATACATCGTTCAGGCATCTTTACTTTCTCCTGCTTTTTCTATTTACACCTTTCAGGCAACATTACTTTCTCCTACTTTTTATACACTAATCGTTTATGCAGCATTATTTTCTCCTGTTTTTTTCCAGAAATATATTGCTCAGGCTGCATTACTTCCTCTTTCTCATACTTACATCGTTCAGGCGTGATTATTTCAGGGTTTTGTTGTTGTTGTTGTTGTTGTTGTTGTTCTACATACACCGTTCAGGCAGCACCATAGTCTTTTACTTTCTCTACAAATATCGTTCAAGGAGACTTCCTTTCTCCTACTTTTTTTCTACAATGCCTTGCTGAAGCACAACCATTACTTTCTTCCACTTGCGTTTCTTCGTCCATCTTTCATAACCATAACCTTTTCATACTTTGTACTACACAAATCTCTCAAAACTTCTACTATTTCCTACTTTTTACTGCATATAGCACAGAGCCAAACACTACCTTCTCCTCCGTTTTTTTTTTCTTGTAAAATATGTTCAGCCAGAAATAGATAACTACTCACATCATGTCAGTCGTGCAACTGTGTGAGAGGGAACCGGGATGGGTGCTGAGGTAGTTATGGCACTAAGACGGCGCGAAAGATGAGCCAGTCAACAACACCAGAGATAAATTAGAAGGGCACACAGGAGAGCGCGGACACCCGCCGCCAACGAACCGCCTTTTGCTCAGATCCAAATTCCAGACACTAATCTGGATCAGCAAAGCTTACGACTTCGTAGATGTCAATACATCTAATGGCCTGATCTTTTTTCGCTGAGATCCATATTTCATTTCTTGAGAAATGGAACTTCGTAGATATCAGACATCGAATAAACCTGATCTTTTCTCTTTGAGATCCATACGAACATGAAAGAAAAAAAAAACTACCCTATCTCGCAATGATAAAAAAGTGAGAACAAAATCCTGGATCCGCTCTCCGATTTGTACCAACAAAATCCTGGATCCGCTCTCCGATTTGTACCCGCATAGAAATGTAATGGATCCGTCCTTGGACAACAGTCTGCCTGCCCACCAAGTCTCTTTCGATATTGTACTTTTTGCGTCACCTTGCTAATTGAGAGACAGACAGTACTACAGACGCGGGTTAAAACATAACCTCATTTTTTTTTTTTAAAGATGGGTCCATAGTGAAGTAATCAGAGCATTTGCTTGTGAAGCTGACGGTCGTGAGTTCGAATCACTAGTGATGTCGGATTTTTTTTTTTCGGCTTGAATACCCTCTCCGTCCACCCAGCAACAAATGGGAACCTGATTCAGTTCAGAAAAGGTTAAGGGCCGAAAAAGAAGACCGATGGGCTCCGCATTCCGTTATGCCCTGCCCTAGACACGGACACTTCTCTTATCTATTATGCACATAACCTCCCTGGCAGGCATTGTAAACGACTCTGCAGTTACTTGGCGGTGACGGAAACCATCCTATGTCAGAATCGCATTGAATCACTTGTGCATAAACGCATCAGTGAGGCAAAATCGGT
>CM065721.1:26253110-26258110 GCA_033310375.1 Conus canariensis
CACAGGGGCCGATAGGTTATGGACACTTCAACCTCTGACAGTTCTGTGCCACTTTGGGCCGATAGGCTATGGACACTCCAACCTCTGACAGTTCTGTGCCACAGGGGCCGATAGGTTATGGACACTTCAACCTCTGACAGTTCTGTGCCACTTTGGGCCGATAGGTTATGGACACTTCAACCTCTGACAGTTCTGTGCCACTGTGGGCCGATAGGTTATGGACACTTCAACCTCTGACAGTTCTGTGCCACTTTGGGCCGATAGGTTATGGACACTTCAACCTCTGACAGTTCTGTGCCACACGGGCCGATAGGTTGTGGACACTTCAACCTCTGACAGTTCTGTGCCACTTTGGGCCGATAGGTTATGGACACTTCAACCTCTGACAGTTCTGTACCACTGTGGGCCGATAGGTTATGGACACTTCAACCTCTGACAGTTCTGTGCTACTTTGGGCCGATAGGTTATGGACACTTCAACCTCTGACAGTTCTGTGCCACTTGGAGCCGATAGGTTATGGACACTTCAACCTCTGACAGTTCTGTGCCACTTTGGGCCGATAGGTTATGGACACTTCAACCTCTGACAGTTCAGTGCCACAGGGGCCGATAGGTTATGGACACTTCAACCTCTGACAGTTCTGTGCCACAGGGGCCGATAGGATATGGACACTTCAACCTCTGACAGTTCTGTGCTACTGTTGGCCGATAGGTTATGGACACTTCAACCTCTGACAGTTCTGTGCCACTTTGGGCCGATAGCTTATGGACACTTCAACCTCGGACAGTTCTGTGCCACTTTGGGCCGATAGGTTATGGACACTTCAACCTCTGACAGTTCTGTGCCACTGTTGGCCGAGAGCTTACGGACACTTCAACCTCTGACAGTTCTGTGCCACTGTGGGCCGATAGTTTATGGACATTTCAACCTCTGACAGTTCTGTGCCACTTTGGGCCGATAGGTTATGGACACTTCAACCTCGGACAGTTCTGTGCCACTTTGGGCCAATAGGTTATGGACACTTCAACCTCTGACAGTTCTGTGCCACTGTGGGCCAATAGGTTATGGACATTTCAACCTCTGACAGTTCTGTGTCTACTTTGGGCCGATAGGTTATGGACACTTCAACCTCTGACAGTTCTGGGCCACTGTGGGCCGATAGATTATGGACACTTCAACCTCTGACAGTTCTGTGCCACTGTGGGCTGATAGGTTATGGACATTTCAACCTCTGACAGTTCTGTGCCACTGTTGGCCGAGAGGTTAAGGACACTTCAACCTCTGACAGTTCTGTACCACTGTGGGCCGATAGTTTATGGACACTTCAACCTCTGACAGTTCTGTGCCACTTTGGGCCGATAGGCTATGGACACTTCAACCTCTGACAGTACTGTGCCACAGGGGCTGATAGGTTATGGACACTTCAACCTCTGACAGTTCTGTGCCACTTTGGGCCGATAGGTTATGGACACTTCAACCTCTGACAGTACTGTGCCACTTTGGGCAGATAGGTTATGGACACTTCAACCTCTGACAGTTCTGTGCCTCTTTGGGCTGATAGGTTTATGGACACTTCAACCTCTGACAGTACTGTGCCACAGGGGCCGATAGGTTGTGGACACTTCAACCTCTGACAGTACTGTGCCACAGGGGCCGATAGGTTATGGACACTTCAACCTCTGACAGTACTGTGCAAAAGGGGCCGATAGGTTATGGACACTTCAACCTCTGACAGTTCTGTGCCACGGGGGCCGATAGGTTATGGACACTTCAACCTCTGACAGGTCTGTGCCACTTTGGGCCGATAGGTTATGGACACTTCAACCTCTGACAGTTCTGTGCTACGTTGGGCCGATAGGCTATGGACACTTCAACCTCGGACAGTTCTGTGCCACATGGGCCGATAGGTTATGGACACTTCAACCTCTGACAGTTCTGTGCCACTTTGGGCAAACAGATTATGGTCACTTCAACCTCTGACAGTTCTGTGCCACTTTGGGCAGACAGGTTATGGACACTTCAACCTCTGACAGTTCTGTGCCTCTTTGGGCTGATAGGTTATGGACACTTCAACCTCTGACAGTACTGTGCCATAGGGGCCGATAGGTTATGGACACTTTAACCTCTGACAGTTCTGTGCCACGTTGGGTTATGGACACTTCAACCTCTGACAGTTCTGTGCTACTTTGGGCCGATAGGTTATGGACACTTCAACCTCTGACAGTTCTGTGCCACTGTTGGCCGATAGGTTATGGACACTTCAACCTCTGACACGTCTGCGCCACTTTGGGCCGATCTGTTATGGACACTTCAACCTCTGAGAGTTCTGTGCCACAGGGGCCAATAGGTTATGGACACTTCAACCTCTGACAGTTCTGTGCCACTGTGGGCCGACAGGATATGGACACTTCAACCTCTGACAGTACTGTGCCACAGGGGCCGATAGGTTATGGACACTTCAACCTCTGACAGTACTGTGCCACAGGGGCCGATAGGTTATGGACACTTCAACTTCTGACAGTTCTGTGCCACAGGGGCCGATAGGTTAAGGACACTTCAACCTCTGACAGTTCTGTGCAACTTTGGGCAGATAGGTTATGGACACGTCAACCTCTGACAGTTCTGTGCCACTTTGGGCAGATAGGTTATGGACACTTGCACCTCTGACAGTTCTCTGCCACTTTGGGCTGATAGGTTATGGACACTTCAACCTCTGACAGTAGTGTGCCACTGTTGGCCGATAGGTTATGGACACTTCAACTTCAGACAGTACTGTGCCAAAGGGGCCGATAGGTTATGGACACTTCAACCTCTGACAGTTCTGTGCCACTTGAGGCCGAGAGGTTGTGGACACTTCAACCTCTGACAGTACCGTGCCACAGGGGCCGATAGGTTATGGACACTTCAACCTCTGACAGTTCTGTGCCACAGGGGCCGATAGGTTATGGACACTTCAACCTCTGACAGTACTGTGCCACTTAAGTCCGATAGGTTCTGGACACGTCAACTTCTGACAGTTCTGTGCCACTGTTGGCAGATAGGTTATGGATACTTCAACCTCTGACAGTTCTGTGCCACTGTTGGCCGATAGGTTATGGACATTTCAACCTCTGACATGTCTGTGCCACTTTGGGCCGATAGGGTATGGACACTTCAACCTATGACAGTACTGTGCCACAGGGGCCGATAGGTTATGGACACTTCAACCTCTGACAGTACTGCGCCACTGTGGGCCGATAGGTTATGGACACTTCAACCTCTGACAGTACTCTGCCACTCTTTGGCCGATAGGTTATGGACACTTCAACCTCTGACAGTACTGTGCCACTGTTGACCGATAGGTTATGGACACTTCAACCTCTGACAGTTCTGTGCCACACGGGCCGATAGGGTATGGACACTTCAACCTCTGACAGTTCTGTGCTACTTTGGGCCGAGTTATGGACACTTCAACCTCTGACAGTTTTGTGCCACTGTTGGCCGAGAGGTATGGACACTTCAACCTCTGACAGTTCTGTGCCACTTGGGCGATAGGCTATGGACACTTCAACCTCTGACAGTTCTGTGCCACTTTGGCCAATAGGTTATGGACACTTCAACCTCTGACAGTTCTGTGCCACTGTGGGCCGATAGGTTATGGACACTTCAACCTCCGACAGATGTGCCACTGTGGGCCGATAGGTTATGGACACTTCAACCTCTGACAGTACTGTGCCACAAGGCTGATAGGTTATGGACATTTCAACCTCTGACAGTTCTGTGCACTTTGGGTTATGGACACTTCAACCTCTGACAGTTCTGTGCCACTTTGGGCCGAGAGGTTATGGACACTTCAACCTCTGACAGTACTGTGCCACGGGCGATAGGTTATGGACACTTCAACCTCTGACAGTTCTGTGCCACTCTGGCCGATAGGTTTTGGACACTACAAAATCTGACATTCTGTGCCACTGTTGGCCGATAGGTATGGACACTTCAACCTCTGACAGTTCTGTGCCACTGGGCCGATACTTATGTACACTTCAACCTCTGACAGTTCTGTGCCACTGTTGGCCGATAGGTTATGGACACTTCAACTCTGACAGTACTGTGCCACAGGGCCGATAGGTTTTGGACACTTCAACCTCTAACAGTTCGGTGCTACAGGGGCCTTAGGTTATGGACACTTCAACTCTGACAGTACTGTGCCACTGGGGCCGATAGGCTTGGACACTTCAACCTCTGACAGTTCTGTGCCACATGGGCCGATAGGTTATGGACACTTCAACCTCTGACAGTTCTGTGCCACAGGGGCCAATACTTTATTGGTACTTCAACCTCTGACAGGTCTGTGCCACAGGGCCCGATAGGTATGGACACTTAACCTCTGACAGTTCTGTGCCACTTTGGGCCGATAGGTTATGGACACTTCAACCTCTGACAGTTCTGTGCCACAGGGCCGATAGGTTATGGACACTTCACCTCTGACAGTTCTGTGCCACTTTGGGCCGATAGGTTATGGACACTTCAACCTCTGACAGTTCTGTGCCACTTTGGGCGATAGGTTATGGACACTTCAACCTCTGACAGTTCTGTGCCACTTGGCCGATAGGTTATGGACACTTCAACTTCTGACAGTTTTGTGCCACTTTGGGGCCGATAGGTTATGGACACTTCACCTCTGACAGTTCTGTGCACAGGGCCGATAGGTTATGGACACTTCAACCTCTGACAGTTCTGTGCCACGGGCCGATAGGTTATGGACACTTCACCTCTGACAGTTCTGTGCCACTTTGGGCCATAGGTTATGGACACTTCAACCTCTGACAGTACTGTGCCACGGGCCGATAGGTTATGGACACTTCAACCTCTGACAGTCTGTGCCACGGGCCGATAGGTTTGGACACTTCAACCTCTGACAGTTCTGTGCCACTTGGGCCGATAGGTTTGGACACTTCAACCTCTGACAGTCGTGCCACAGGGCCGATAGGTTATGGACACTTCAACCTCTGACAGTTCTG
>CM065721.1:26263110-26265610 GCA_033310375.1 Conus canariensis
CAACTCCTGGAACATAACAGGTAGACGTAAAAAAATACAAAAATGTGGATCGTGAACATCTAGTAAAGAAGCGTCTAGAAGACACAGAAACTAGGATCCTGAAAAGCCAAAGGGTAGTTTAGAATACCCAGAAAATACACACAAGAAACTAAGGGTGATGTTCTGTGAGAAACACAGAAGGGGAATCTGAAAAGCAAAACATGAAAAGGTTATCTGAGGGATCCAGCCAAGGGGAATCCTGAAGACGTTGATAATGCAAGACCTAAAGAATCCAGAATACAAGGACACAGAGCATCTAGCGAGTGATCTGGTATCTCCAGAACAGAGAACACGAAATATTTTGAAGAAAAAAAATTGGACCTGAAAGACTCAAAGACGACGGATCTGGAACAAGGGATAAAAAGGGGATCTGGGAGATCAAGGCCAAGAGAGTCTGGAGAGCATGGAAATGAACGACTGGGAAGATTCCGAGAAGGAGGATCTTATGAACATCTGAAAGAGAAAACAATGATGGCATCTGGTAGACCCCCGGAGAAAGACGGCCTGAAACAGCTGAAGTGACAGAAGGGGCAGGAAGACCCTGGTAAGCAGATTGAAGAGGGCCCAGAACTGAAGGACGTAGACCCGGGACTTCCACAGTCCATGAGAAGATTCTTCTCTCCCCTCAAAAAGAATCTATATTCGTTTTTCAACACACACACACACACACACACACACACACACACACACACACACACACACACACACACACACACACCACACACACACCACACACACACACACACACACACACACACACACAACACAACACACACACTCTCTCTCTCTCTCTCTCTCTCTCTCTCTCTCTCTCTCTCTCTCTCTCTCTCTTACTGGCCTTTCTATCACAGCGAACAGAGAAGCAGAGCCAACAAACTAACAGAGCAAGTCCATCCAACTGCATGGACAAAAACCTTGACGCCGACAAAGCCGCTCAGTGAAAACACCGGTAGACTACAGCCACGGACAAAAGATTGCTGGGCCACAGGAATCGATAGCACTGTCACAGCTCTCCTCTCTGTCTACTTAGTGTACACGCATCGGGGGAAGTCAGAGTGTCCACAGTAAAGCTTACCCAAGCAATATACAGAAAAAAGCAAGGTACAGGGTCGGAATAGCTCAGCTGGTAGAGCTCCAGACTCGGAATCTTGGTGATCCTGGGGTTGCGGGTTCGAATCTCCGCCGGGCGTTTCGGCACAGGGGGATTTTTCCCTCGGTGTTAACATTGGTTCTGACTCCATTTCCACAAATAGTCCTTCGAATGAGACTATAAATGGAGGTTCCGTGTGTGAACGCACGCATAACATCTTGCACACACGCTAAATCCCATCACTAACTTTCGGGAGAGAAGGCCAGTTTGGCCGTTGGTATGGATGACACGTTACACATAGCATGCACCTTGTGTGAGAAATGGAAAGAATGAAGGAAATAAGGAAACGGAGTGAAAGATAAGATTTTGACTCGATGAAACAGGACACGACTGAATGAAGCGCCGGCAGACAGCTCTTCTGTCGACATTACCCAGGTAGGCAGCCCGTTGTGTACACGAGAGTGTGGATTGTCAGCGCCTAGAACCTTTGGCAATGCACTTTGAAAATGCTTTGTTATGATAATGATGACAATAATAATAAAAAATGCAGAAAGAGTCTTTTCTGGTGCTCTTGTTGCTCACTCTGATACATTCCTTTCCAAAGTGCCTCTCTTTCCGCTTATGTCGCTGTTTGTCTGTCTGTCTGTCTGTCTGTCTGTCTCTCTCTCTCTCTCTCTCTCTCTCTCTCTCTTTGAGTGTATGTGTGTGTGTGTGTGTGTGTGTGTGTGTGTGTGTGTGTGTGTGGTGTCTGTGTGTGTGCGTGCGTGCGTGTGTGTGTGTGTGTGTGTGTGTGTGTGTGTGTGTGTGTGTGTGTGTGTGTGTGTGTGGTGTGCTCTCTCTCTCTCTCTCTCTCTCTCTCTCTCTCTCTCTCACACACACACACACACACACAAGCACATACATATCACACACACACACACACACACACACACACACACACACACACACACACACACACACACACGCACATACATATCATATATATATATATATATATATATGTATATGTACATTCACACACGCGCTCACGCGCGCGCGCGCTCGTGATCCCACACACAAAATTCCATGAAAATATGTCTCTAATTCCAAATTCTACAGTGACAGGAGGACAAGATTCCAATGCTAGAGAAAAAAAAACATACAAAAAAAGAAACAATTCTAAAAGGAAACAATCGTCGAAGTTTAATGCCAAAACAAAGAAACGATCACTGTCTGTCGTACTGTCTTTCCTAGATCTCACTCCCTTGTCCCCCTTCCTCCCCTTACCTTCCCAACCCCTCACCCACCCACACCCCTCCTTCATCCTCCGCGTCCCGCCCCTCTGCTCCCTCTCAATCTTAACACCGGTGTTCCAAATTTTGGAAACTGGTG
>CM065721.1:26275610-26303110 GCA_033310375.1 Conus canariensis
TAGTGAGCATGACAGGTTAGAATTGAACGGGATTTCTTCTTGTGTACCTCGATTACACACCGGTCATGCAAGGTAAGACCCTAATACATTTTCTGTAATAAAAAAAAAAAAAAAAAAAAGATTCCCGGAAAATTCCCAGACACACGCGTATGAAAGCATTCTTGGCTTTGTGAGATTTAGATTTTATATTGTGTACAAAACAGGGACGGACAGAACATGTCTATCTAATCTTACAGGCTCTTGATGGCAGTCATTCGTCTCCCCTTTTCCAGATTCTTTAACCTTTGTGTACCGGACTCGGTTTGTGTTGTCTGAACAAAAAGACGGTGGCTTGATGTCTCGTCGCAGTCTGGGTCAGCAGGCGTTTCATCAATGACACTGGAATCCGTCTGAACGCGACCGCGCGCAGAGAAGAAGAACAGTGAAGAAAGAATAAGGGTGGGGTGGGGGAAGGAAGGTGAGGGGACAGAGAGAGAGAGGGTGTGGTTGGGGAAGAAGGGGAAAGACATGGAGGATGGATATGAAGGGGGAGGGGGAAGTGGTACACAGGGAGAGGGAGAGAGAGAGAGAGAGACAGAGAGAGAGACAGAGAGAGATACGCAGATGGAAGGACATAAAAAGACTGAGAGACGGAGGGAGGGAGGAAAGCAGGGTGACCGACCGACCGACCGACAGACAGACAGACAAACTGACAGAGAGAGAGAGAAGAGAGAGAGAGAGAGAGAGAGAGAGAGAGAGAGAGAGAGAGAGAGAGTAAACAGATACAAAGAGAGACAGAAGATCCAAGACAGAGAAAAAGAGAGGTATACAGACACAGAGAGAGTGAGAGAGTGACAGACAGACAGACAAAGAGAGAGAGATACAGAGAGAGAGAGAGAGAGAGAGAGAGAGAGAGAGAGAGAGAGAGTGAGAGACTAACAGACAGACAGAATAGAGAGAGAGTGAGAGATACGACAGACAGACAGACAGAACGAACGAACGAACGAATTTTACTGAACATCGGCCACAGACCATAATTCAAAAGGGATTTGGGGTGCGGGGCGAGGGAAGTGGGGAAGACAATGGGTCAAGGGCATTGGGGAGGGGTAAATAATGAAAGCATCCACATACATCATGATTACGTTTTACAAATGAATACGTCAATACAAAAAAGAATCCAGATTCAAAAGTATATACAAAGGCATCTACATAATTCACCTTCAGAAGAAAGCGTATATGGACAGAAAAATTTCGGGTGTCAAAAATTACTTCAAAGGAGATGAAAACAGGTGAAAATATTTGAGAAAATGTCAATTTTAGTAGTATTTTCATCTTAATACACGACCTGAATAAACTTGTCTTCTACGAATTGCGTAGAAAATATATTTTGAAACTTGAAAAGTTCTTTTATTATCCCGTGGAAAAAGAATAATGACAGTGGTAATTGTACAATATTTGATATAAACGCTTCCCTTAAATCATTATAAAGTGAGCACTTACATATGAAGTGGTATTCATCTTTACAGAATTAACACAAAACGGACAATTTCTGTCTTTTGAATTGTGACTATCTGAACAAATTGTTATTCAAAGGTAAAACATTCATCTTGCATGTGAAAAAGCTACTTTGAAACAAAACACATCAATGCTACACAGATAAATTTCCCTTTCAAAAACGACTTTAAAAGATCTATAGCTTGCATATCTTTCCTTATCTCTAATTGCTCCGGTCCACTGTTGTATAAACATATCAATTAATCTCTGCTTGAATATGCCTAAAAACCAACGAACATTGCCAACATCCTGTGTAACCATACCAAGTTGAAACCAGTCTCAATAACAATTCTCTTATATTTGTTACCCAGCATTTTTTACCTTTCTGATCAAGGGTTACCTGCATACTATATGCTTGCCGCGGTAATCTGTTCTGTCCCATACTAATCAGTTTGAACCAATATCGAATAGCGCTTACGTAGGAGTTAATAAAGAGGGGGTATCTCCCCAGTTCCCCGTATACCATTTTGTTTGGGGTCTTAAGTGGAACTCCCAGAAAACGTTTGCATGCTAGCAAGTGAACTCTCTCCAAGCCATCTAAACGATGGATCCCCCACGCTTCAGATGAATATAATAAAATGGATTTGATTTTGGCGTCAAACACCTTAAAATAAATATGATAACTGATATCCTTGTTCTTCTGGAAGGCTCTTGTCAAAGTAATTAATGCCTTTTTCCCTTTAATAACTAAGTGTTCCGTACCAAGTCTTGGACTAAGTTTTGTTGAAAAGACGAACCCCAAATAGCAATAAGTGTTGACAACTTCTAACTTGGTACTGTCGAAAAACCATTGTTCATTTTTACCAAGAAATCCTCCTTTTCTGAACACCATTATTTTTGTCTTATCCATATTAACATCTAATTTCATATTTGTACAACATGTTTGCAGTATATTTAATGGTTTTGAAGTCCGACTGGAGTTGTAGACAACAAAACCACATCGTCTGCAAAGAGCAGAACGAATAATTCCCTGATATTGGGTATCAGTTGAATACCATGTCTACCTGTCTCATTCATATGAGTTGCCAACTGATTGATAAAGATTTCAAACAGTGTTGGGCTTAAAACACATCCTTGACGGACCCCCTTCGGGCAACTGAAATAGTCCGAGTACGTATAATTTGACCTTACACAAGATATTAGAGTGTTATACATAGCTTGAAGCGCACAGAAAAATTTTCCTTTGATACCCTGATTTCTAATACATTGTAGAAGCTTATCATGTCTTACGGAATCAAAGGCTTTTTTTAAGTCGACAAAAGCCACATATAGTTTTTTTCCACGCTGAGTCAAGCATTTCTGCCCCACAGAATACAGACAAAAAATTTGGTCAATCGTAGAATATTTTTTTACGGAAGCCAGCTTGACTCTCAGAAATCCTATTATTAGCTTCAAGCCATGCGTAGAGACGCTTATTCAATATAGAGCTGTAACATTTAGAAATTGTGCTTAATAGTGACACTCCTCTGTAATTATCAACTTTGTTAATATCCCCCTTTTTATGAATAGGAATCACTATGGCCTTAGCCCACTCTTTCGGATAACTACCTTTTTTAAATATGATATTGAATAACTCTTTAGAAAAGGAATAGTAATTTCCCTTCCAGCCTTTAGCATTTCTGGTAGCACACCATCTGAACCGCAAGCCTTACTTAACTTTAGTTTGTTCACAGCATATGTTACTTCACTTTCAGATATTTCAGAGTTCAGTTCATGTTCTTCTTGCTCATTTAAATCAACATTATCAAAGTTAACATTTTCATCATAGCCATCGTCTACCGAAAATACACTCTGAAAGTGATTGTGCCATTCACCTATTGTAATGTTATTCATACATTTTGACTTTTGTTTCCCACACCCCATTGCAGATAATTGTTTCCAAAACTTGGAGGAATCTGAAATACTTGATGAGAGCATTTCAGCCTGTTTTCGTTTAAAATCTCTTTTTTTGAATTTCAATAAATTCTTATACTTTTTCTTTGCTTGCACATGCTCCACACGATCTTCTTCTTTCCTACTATTTCTGAAAATCCTAAGTGTTTTCCTACTGTACTTCTTTGCTTCTCGACATTCATCATCAAAC
This sequence comes from Conus canariensis, assembly GCA_033310375.1. NCBI lineage: Eukaryota > Metazoa > Mollusca > Gastropoda > Neogastropoda > Conidae > Conus > Conus canariensis. Next base: position 26,279,227 of record CM065721.1, read on the forward strand.
CACTTTGCTGACTTTGGAAGAGAATTTGGATAAACTTTCTTTAAACATTGAACTGCTAGCAGACAATAAGGACTTAACAAAAATATCTAATGCACCATCAACATCATTTTCTATAGGGAAAAACCCTTTGTATATTAGCTCTCGTGTCAGCTTTTCCCAGGTTTTCAAGGAAAGTGAGAGCACCTTCTTCGTCCCATACATGCTTTTCAATAAACCAATTGAAATCAATTTCCCGTTTGACATAATTGCAGGAAACTGCCAATGGGATAGAAAGCACAACTGGTAAGTGGTCTGATTCAGCAGAATCTTCAACAATAAGAGACATATTGTTCAAAACCCCGAGCAAAATAGGAGACAAAACAAAATAATCGACAGTGCTACACCCTGAGCTGGATATAAAAGTGTAACTACCGTCAAAACATTGTTCTGATAGGCCGTTTAAGATCACAATGTCCAGAGAATTGCACAGTTCTAACAACTGTTCACCAAACACATTTAGAGCCTCATCCTGTGATACTCTACCATACGGTGACTGACCATAGCTTTCATCATCCAAGTTTTCATCAATGTCAATACCAGCATTATTTTTTGACGCTGTTCTTGCATTTAAGTCCCCGCATAACAGAATATGAAAATCGGACAACTCATATAAATCAAGAAAACATTGCTCTAGAGACTCAATACCAAATCAATTGTTGCGGATTCCCCAGACAGTGGAGTCTATTGGGGGCATATAAGTACAGATCCAAAATATGTTCTTGTCAGTATTGAATAGTTTCCTGTCAATATCAAGAACAATCAAATTTGCAGCTTTATAATCCACCTGCTTGACAAAATTTGAAAACGTCTTCCTAACTAAAACAATGACACCACCCGAATTCCTTCCTTGGTGGGATAGTTTACTTGCTTTAGAGTTATAAATAACGTAGTCAGAAAAAAGTGTGGACTCAAAATTCTCGCCAATGAAAGTTTCAGTGAAACAAACAAAATCGTGGGATTTAATATATTGAATAAATTCGTTATTTTCTAATTTAGACAACAGATCATTTACATTAAAATTTAGAAACTTTGCATTACCCCTCTTTACATTAAACATACAGCGATGTTTACCTTTCTCTTTATGTTCTTCCTCACGCTTTCTACTCTGGCATCTTCTGCTTGTTTTATTTCTAGCTTGCTCATTGGTCCGGCCGATGTCCTATTTGGCGGGAGATTTGCGCTGGGTTCGGGTCCTTGTACGCCCTCTTTCCTGATCACTATGACTGCTTTCTGTGGACTGCACACGTTTAAAACTGTCCACAATGCTGTTCTGGCTGTTGTCTGGCGCTGGAAGCCCTTTTCTTAGAACACTGTTTTCCAGATGACTTTTTATTCTGCTTCTCATTCTGTTGACTGGTTCTGGAAGCTGACTTTTTCCTGGAATTGGCAGAAGGGGTGTCTGAATGCTGATCTGAGTTTACTTCTGGGGAAGGGTTGTACTGGGGCTGTGTGTCAACAGACAGACAGACAGACAGACACAGAGAGAGACAGACAGACAGACAGACTGGGACACAGAGACAGGGACAGAGAGAGAAAGCAGGCAGAGATCCATCCTCACAAGTCACATACAGCAAAGAGACAGCCCATTATAGAAAATACATCTACATGACTTTTTCTTTCCTGTTTCTTTTTACACCTTTGATGCATTATGCAATGGGGCTGATCGTGAAAAATCTGTATACAGCTGCTGCCTGCCACTAATTGCGCCGCTTTGCTCGCTCAACACCACTGCACAGCCCCTTCACACACATACACACACACACACACACACACACACACACACACACACACACACACACACACACACACACCTTCCCTCATCCCCTTCTTCCCACTTCGCCCCATCCCTTCCGTCAACAGCACAGCCTCTGTGTCACTTCCGCAAACTCGGAACTCGGCGGACATCCTAATTAATCTTGTGTTATGTCATTCCTTGCCGCTCTCTCTCTCTCTCTCTCTCTCCTCTCTCTCTCTCTCTCTCTCTCTCACACACACACACACACACACACACACACACACACACACAGCACGCACGCACGCACGCACGCACGCACGTACGCACGCGCATGCATGCACACACGTACACACACACACACAGACACGCACGCACGCACGCACGCACGCACGCACGCACGCACACACACACACACACACACACACACACACACACACACACACACACACACAATCTATCTACAAATACACCATACACGCGCACACATTCATTCATTAATTGTAATCGTGGTTCTGTTCTCATTTGCATGGAATCGTATCTCGGCGCTCGACCACATTAAGTCATGGTAAACGGTTTTCGTCGTCTGCCTCACCACTGAGTTGCGGGATCCCCCAAGCCTCTGTGCTTGGGCCCGTTCTGTTCGCTCTGACATGCAAAATCCGTATCTGCCGTCGTTAATAAGCATGCATTGTTACAGGAAAGCTATGCTAACGACACACAGCCAAGTTCAGGTTCCATACTTGACTTAGGAGCATGTTCATGAACATCCAGGAATGCATTACACGTTTAAAGCATCGGAAGACCTTGATCAAACTGTGGGTCAACGATGGAAAAAAAAACCACCCGAAGTTACGCTCCTTGCTCCATCTGAATTTGAAAACCACCTGTCTCTTTCTCCTTCCATCCGTATCGGTAGAAAACCACCTGTCTTTCTCCTTCCATCCGTATCGGTAGAAAACCACCTGTCTCTTCCTCCATCCGTATCGGTAGAAAACCACCCTTTTTCCTCCATCCGTATCGGAAGAAAAACCACCTCTTCTTCCTCCATCCGTATCGGAAGAAAAACCACCTCTCTTTCTCCTTCCATCCGTATCGGAAGAAAAACCACCTTCTCCTTTCTTCTTCCATCCCTATCGGCATTACTGACAATGTTCTATCTTCTCAGTCCCATAAGTTCCGTGTCAAAGTCCTTCAGCAGCATGGATCTAATCTCTGTAAAAATCATCTTTTTCGAAATTCGAAAACTCGGCTTCAGCCGCCATTTTCTGTTCACTGAGGCCACAAAACACTGGCCTGTTCATTGGTACGGTACTGTCATGGCACGGCTCCAAAATGTCTACGGACATTCTTCACACCTACACCCCATCTCAGCAGCTCTGCACATTTACGTTCTGTCTCAGCAGCTCCTACACATCTACACCCTATCTTAGCACTCTGCACATTTACATACCTATCTCAACAGCTCTGCACATTTACATCCTATCTTCAGCAGCTCTGCACATTTACACCCTATCTTAGCAGCTCTGCACATTTACATCCTATCTCAGCAGCTCTGCACATTTACATCCTATCTCAACAGCTCTGCACATTTACATCCTATCTCAGCAGCTCTGCACATTTACATCCTATCTCAGCAGCTCTGCACATTTACGTTCTGTCTCAGCAGCTCCTACACATCTACACCCTATCTCAGCAGCTCTGCACATTTACATCCTATCTCAGCAGCTCTGCACACCTATTCAGCAGCTCCTGCACACATACACCTATCTCAGCAGCTCTGCACATTGACATCCTATCTCAGCAGCTCTGCACAATGCATCCTATCTCAGCAGCTCTGCACATTGACATCCTATCTCAGCAGCTCTGCAACATTACCCTATCTCAGCAGCTCTGCACATTGCATCCTATCTCAGCAGCTCTGCACATACATCTATCTCAGCAGCTCCTACACACCCATCCTATCTCAGCAGCTCTGCACATTGACATGCTATCTCAGCAGCTCTGCACATTGACATCTATCTCAGCAGCTTGCACATTGACATGCTATCTCAGCAGCTCTGCACATTGACATCCTATCTCAGCAGCTCTGCACATTCACCACCTATCTCAGCACTGCTTCTTCCGATCATTGCTCTTATGCTATCGTCAGCGTGCTTGCACATTGTACATGTACCGCATGTCTGATGAAATCACTTTTTGTGTCTCCAATATCTTTCCTCCACCCTCACCTCATCCCCCCTTTTTCCATCATTGTTTTTTTTTTCCTTTCTGTACTTCTTTTTTCACTTTTTTTTTGTCTTCCATAGCCCTGTCCTCCACCCTCAACCCACCCACCCCTTTTCCTCTTTTTCCTTCTCTTCTTTTTCTTTCGATTTTTTTCAGCATTCCTCTACCAACTCTTCTTCATCCTCTCCCAAATTCTTTCTTTTTTTTTCCATTCATCAACTCTCATTCACCATACAAATCTGTCTGTTCTATTACCGATTGACATTCTCATGTGAACTTTATTGTTGTGTTTGATCCTGAGCGCCTGGGTTTATTACCGTGCTGATGATATGATTGCTTTTGACTGGATATGTCGGAAGAGTGGGGTAGGGGTGGGGGTGGTGGGGGTGGGGTGGAGGGGGTGCTTGGTGGTGGCTGTGGTCGTCAATGTTGATGCTGGGGTGGGAATGACTGCATGATAAATCATACCAACTTCACGTTGTCGCAGTCTGTATGAACGCATACAACTTATGTCGAGGTGTGTTTTTGTAAAGCGCTGCTAGCCCTCTGCTAAAAACCAGCGCTCTACATGTGCACATTGCTCTTATTACACACGCGCGCGCGCGCGCGCACGCCGGAACACACACACACACCACACACACACACACACACCACACACAGTGCGCCCGCGCACGCACGCACGCACACACACACACACACACACACACACACACACACACACACACACACACACACTCACCACTCACTCACTCACTCACTTCGGGCGCGCACTCACTTCACGCAACTGCTCACGCACATGTTTCGCTTACCTCAGTTTTAAAATGTCATGTTTGTATGCAAATAGATTTGCATCTCAATAAATAAATGAATAAATAAAAATGTAAGTAAATGAATACATACATACATACAGACATACGCACATACATACATACATACATCATATACATATATAACTGAACTACTCATATGAAAACGCCACTGTGGAAGTGTGTTACAAACAGATCAACTTCACTTTACATCTGCTGATTCAGATCTGCATATCTTGGATTTCATTTTGTATAGCCAAGTACCTTCTGACGTTTGTCAACCAAACGACGCCTGCATAATCATTCCAAAGCTCTCTTTCAAAGTATTAGAATATGGCAGTAAGTGCAAGAAGCCTCCGAAGTTGTTTTTGAATGTTCCACACATTGTGATTGGCTATAACACGTGATGGCTCTCGATCCATATACAAAGGACCACGCATTGTGATTGGCTATAACACGTGACGGCTCTCGATCCATATACACAGGACCACGCATTGTGATTGGCTATAACACGTGACGGCTCTCGATCCATATACACAGGACCACGCATTGTGATTGGCTATAACACTTGATGGCTCTCGATCCATATACAAAGGACCACGCGTTGCGATTGGTCGGCTAAGTCATTTTACTCCAACATTCTAGAACACTTCATGATTGTTGACTGGCTAAGTCTTCATGATTGTTGACTGGCTAAGCTACACCATGTTTCTTGAGCTTCCGAGTTAATGATCTATAAAATTAACAGATGACAAAATGAGAGAGTAATTAATGTTATGTGGAAGAGGTGGAAAGTGAACGTATCTGAGAAGGACGTGTTTCTGTTTGGGGACCGTTGCAAAGATCACCGAGCACTGATGTGTGCCTTTTCTGTTGTGATCAAAGACCTTGAACTCGTAACCTGAGTCGATCTTTCCTCTTTCCAGATCAGTTTAACGGGAGATCAGTCCTGTCCTTCATTCGGCGTTCAGCTCAGGGAAGTGTGAAGGAACAGTTCATTCATCTCTGTCGAAAAACAAGTGCTCTTGTGCACGTGTCCATATCTGTTAAACGTGTTCTGATGTGCATGTCGCTCCTCTCTCTCTCTCTCTCTCTCTCTCTCTCTCTCTCTCTCTTTCTGTGTGTGTGTGCGTGCGTGCGTGCGTACGTGTGTGTGTGTGTGTGTGTTGTGTGTGTGTGTGTGTGTGTGTGTGTGTGTGTTGTGTTTGTTTACGTGCATGCGAACACGCGCACACTCCCCAGAATGTAAGTGTCAAAGAACAGAAGTTCGATCCATCTTAGTCACATGTCCATGTCTTTTTATATGTTATATCGCACGTTTCATCATACGTTTTCTCTCTCTCTCTCTCTCTCTCTCTCTCTCTCTCTCTCTCTCTCTCGTCTGCTCTTTCCCTCTTTTTGTCGTGTGTGTGTGTGTGTGTGTGTGTGTGTGTGTGTGTGTGTGTGTGTGTGTGTGTGTGCGCGCGCGTGCATATCTGTTTATTGCATGCGAACGCGCGCACACTCGTCAGAATGTTACAGCCGGCAACGATGAAGGAAGAGGCAGGAACTGAGAAAGAAACACACTGGCAAAGAAAACTACAGACAGGCAGACAGAGAAGAAGACGGCAGAACGTCACACGGACGGACAACCAGAGAGGTAAGCGAAAGATACAAGACAGAGAGAGCTATTTAGCACGTGAAATGTGATATAAAACATGAAGAGATACGGTAGGCGGGCATTAACTTCTGGCACATAAGGAGGAAAGATCACGCTGAACGAGGCAGCAGCAGCAGCAGCAGCAGCAGCAGCAGCCGAGAGAGCGAGAGAGCGAAGAGAGACAGACAGACACAGACGACATAGACAGAGAGAGACAGACAGAAACAGAGACCGAGAGAGAGAGGCACACAGACAGACAGACAGACAGACAGACGGAAGGCAATCAAATTGCAAGCAAGCCAAGCCACACACACACACACACACACACACACACACACACACACACACACACACACACACAGATTCAGAAACACTCTCTCCACCCCCACCTCCACTCCACCCCTCCCCAAAAGACATTGGCATTCTTCCAGGGGACAGACCGGATTTAGTGGAAGTGAAGTCAGACATGACGATGTCTGATCGACACGAGTGTTTGGTTTTCATTTCAGGGGAGTGTTCATTGCTGTCAGCGTAAGATAGAACAGATCTTCAACTTTTGTGTCCGTATGTGTGTGTGTGTACGTGCGTGCGTGAACGCGTGCATGCGCGCATGTGTGTGTGTGTGTGTGTTGTGTGTGTGTGTGTGTGTGTGTGTATGCGTGCGTGCGTGCGTGTGTGTGTGAGAATGTGTGTGTGTGTGTGTGTGTGTGTGTGTGTGTGTGTGTGTGTGTGTGTGTGTATGTGTGTGTGTGTGTGTGTATGTGTGTGTTGTGTGTGTGTGTGTGTGTGTGTTGTGTGTGTGTGTGTGTGTATGTGTGTGTGTGGGTGTGTATGTGTGTGGAGAATGTAGTGTGTGTTGTGGTGTGTGGTGTGTGTGTGTGTGGTGTGTGTGTGTTGTGGAAAATGGGATGGGATGGGTGTCGCGAAACATGCTGTATGGTGAAAGGGAGGGCGCTGGAGGAAGATGGGGATGGAGAGGGAGTGTGCCAGAAGGGAGGAAGAGGGTGATGACTGGTAAAGGATGCAGAGGTGGGGGAGGGGGACGGGGAAGTGGAAGTGGAAGTGTGTTCTTTTCGGTCTAACGGCATCTTACAACTTATTTGTGTGTTTATTTATGGGCATGTATGCGCTAAAATAATTATGTGTACGCGTGCGCATGCAGTCTGTCCATCTTTTTTTGTATTAAACCCTGTGTGCACAGGTGTGTAACTCTGAAGGAAAAAAACAACTTGAAATCCTGCTTCTCGTCTTATGTTCATCATTTTAGTGGCAATGCGTCCATCGTCACACGAACATATCGATGATTTTCCTGGACATGCTTCACACACTACAAAGTTCTCCGGGTCTCTAAAGCAAGACACGCACGGTTCTTCGAAGATTCTAGAAAATAAAGTGAAATTATGAAGAAAGTTAGTCGCAATGAAATTTCGCTTCGTTAACTGTCAACTCCACGGAGTTCAGACAGCCAGGGTCAGTAAGATGTCCTCTCAAGACTAAGCGGTCATCGCTTGCTAGGTAGGACAGTACCGGCTACCCGACTGTCCAAGGCCGTCGATCGACTGTGGTGACCATGTGGTGTATGCTGCGACCTATTCTCATGACGCAAGCAATAAAATGTCAAACATTGCGGAAATCTAACAGTTCAGCGTCATTTTGCCAATATCGGATGATCATCGGAACGACCGGAGACTTCGCTGGGCGAAACTTGACATTTTAAGTTACTGTTTATGGCAACGACATCTTAATGTATCGTGGCAAATAATTTGCTGTGTCAGAAGGCATTGACCAATCAGAATGGAGCATGCAGGATGTCGCGTTCTGGTCACTTGCTGACAAAACAGCAGACGGCAAATAAATGTCGGACAGAAGTGGAGATCGACGGCGATTGTTTGCACAGAATATGCTGAGGCTGTGTGCATTGTTTTCCGGTTTCTTCGACATTAAATACTCAACAGAATTCAACATTATCGGCGATTGATGGGCAGGTGGTTTTGCTTGGGGAGAGGTTACAACCAGAAAAAGAAAGAATGTCCCGTGCCGGCTTGCTATGATGCAAATGGCCCACTGCGCATCAATGCAACAGAGCTCCTCTGGAGTTGTTATATGCAATGTTTCTCAATAAGATGGATGCGTTCCCTTCTCATCTCGACCCTCCTTTGCATATCAGTCACGGACTCGATCTCACAACTGATCTGCAAAGCAGAATTCAAGCTTTCAAGGTAAGACACACCGGAGAATCACGAGCATCTAGCTCAAGTCTGCATCACAAACGACGACGTTGGGAACCGTGCAACAGCGGTCATCAGACCACCTAATGACCTCCTCTCTCGTCAAAAGCAGAAAGTGGAAGTGACACGACCATGTGACATGATCTAGGGGAGTTTTGAAGACCGTCATACCAGGCGCTGTCCCGGGAGGACGAAGACGTGGCAAACAAGAACAGACAGAATGATAGCACCAGGCAGTGGACTGACCTGCCGCTCGCCAGCACACTCACGATAGCAGAGGACTGGTCAAGATTTAAGATTCTTCGTTGAACAATGAATTAACTTAGGAAATCATTTCGGTTCTGCGTTGTTCCAACGCACAGACAGCATGCAAATTAGGAGGGACAAAGATCATCGCGAAATGGAGATAGATCAATGCAAAATGGAGACCGATCAATAAAAAAACGGAGATGGATCAAGACAAGACGGAGTCCAGATGGAGGGAGCTCGTCTGATAGTCATCAGCGTCCCATCCCATTTTACAGGTCAAAATTCATTTGACTTTTTTCTTGTCTGTTTCGCTCTGTTATTAGAGCGGCTTGCTGAGGCTCCGAAGTGGCATTGATATATCGTTTTCTTGCCGCTAATACAAATATCTAAAAGCGTCCTTCTTTTTATGAGGTAAACTTAGGACATTGACATGATTAATAGTGAGAATTATCTTTTTGTTTTTTTCAGCCGTAATACAAGTAGCGTTTTTTTTTTTTATTAGGTCGAGTCAGGTCACTGATATGAGAGATGGTGAAAATTATCTCTTTTCTTAGCAGCTGATACGAACATCCCGAAGCGTCTTCCTTTCAATAAGGTCAAATCAGGTCAATGAGAGCCCACTTGAACTCGGGAGTCATGACAGCGTTGACTTTAAAAAGTCACCTGTCATTGCCGCTGTAAGATACGCAAACTGAAAAAAAGAAAATTGAACATGTTATAAGCACTGGCTTGTTGCTGTTCAAACATTAATGTTTTTTGTAACGTTGTGTTGTTGTATTTACGTGCAGATAAATGCTTGTTTCTAGGTGAAAAAATAGGTCTGGAAACGTTAAATTTACACTGCCTTGTGCTACACAATATTGTAGTGCATTGTATTGTATCGTACTGTGTTGTGTAGCATTGTATTGCAATTGGATTGTATCGTTTTGCATCGCATTGCATTACATAACATAATCACCACAGATTTCTCTATGAAATTCGGGTTTCTCTCGGGGAGAGAACGCTGCCATAATACGGTGCTACCCTTTCTCCTTTTATTTCCTTCTGCGCATATATTCAGTGGACCCATCAAAATGGATTTTCTTACATAATATTGCCAGGGACTGCTCCCATCAGCACATGGATTCTTTAACCTGCTTAATGCGCATGTTGTAACTGGGACCTTGGTGTACTGTCTCATCCAACCAAACAATATGCACAAAAACTCGTACTCAGACTACCACTTACAATAAGCTGGGAAGACGCAAGGCAAAACAAACTGCACTACACGAGACACGAATGACGGACCCAAAGCTGTCTCGCTTCCTGAGAGTGCGTCATCCACGAGGCCGCGTTTCCACTGGAACTGTGTTCAAATCGAAATCACAAGCTAAAATCTGAAGTCAATTTCTGAAACTTTGCCCAAACAAGAAGCCATCGAATCATACCGTGTTTCAATCAGATGAAACGAAAAGTAATTCTTCTAAAACCTTAAAAATCAGGTGGTAATGTCTCTGAAGAAGAGCTTAATGGAGTCTACAGTAAAATGCTCATTCAATGTCGATGATATCCTCAACAGCACTCCATATGCAGATGCTTTATAAGGGAGTGGTTTATCGCACGCTCCACACCATGTAAGAATCGATTCCTGTCACTTACATCCGATGACAGAAAACGGCACCATTGGGACGGTGGGATTAAACAATGTCACATATGTAAATACCTCACCTATGTGAACCTCGGAATTCTAAAGGACGAATTTAGGAGAGTGGAAGAAGTTCCTCCCGGGGGCCAGCACAGAAAGGACTAGAAGAGCAAGTCTCTTCCTGAACAACATATGAATACTAATAACAAGAAATAAAAGCGCATACCTTCAGGGTTTTTTTTTCATAAACAGAATCAGAGAATTCACGCGAGAAAAGAATGAATGAATCAAAAACTGGGGGGGGGGGGGGGGGGGGGGGGGGGGACGCAAAACTTGCAAGTATTAGCCAATCCCTTCGCAGAAATAAATAATGTCCCGTCTTTCATACACTTTTTTTATGTTTGCGAATTGCTTTTTCCTTGGATAGTTGTCGATTTTAAGCAAGACTTCTCAGAATTTTATCAGTCCCTGAAATTGACCCCACCGTTAGATCAGAACTGTTGTAAGAAACAGAAACTAGAAGACGACCAAAGTCACCACCAAGAAGATACAGATCTTCATTAATAGCCGCCTAAGGTGGATCTTCAACAGTCACCGGCCTGACCCCATCAGTAACACCGAGTTCTGAGAGAGAGGGGATCAATGATGCGCAGTGGGGGAAAAGGGAACAAAAACAAATGGGGCTGATTTTACCATACACTGCGTCGACCACCCAGAACACCCCACAAGACAGTCCTTCACCTGGAAACAAAAGGCAAAGGAGACAGGCAGAGGCCACCCGAAAGTCACTGACGCCGGACCCTTGGGGTAGACATCAGACAGAGGGGCTCCACCCGGAACGAGCTGGAAAGTGCGGTCCAGGGTAAGACTCGCTGGTGGGTCGTTATTGGCAAACCTTGTCCTGAAAGGAATGACAGGCCATAGCTACGATGCTGACCCACCGTAAGCCCCGTTTGTACAGTTGTTATCACTATAGCCCCGCCGACCAGACAGGGCCTTTTTAGGGCTGTCAAACCTAGACGAAGAAAAAAAATCATATCCTGTAAAAAGTTGCACTCCGAAGAAAGCATCCAAACGCCCAAACCAATAAATGACATGGTAGCTAAACTATTGACATCCTTAAGGACGACTTGGCTGTGCTAAGAGCAACATTCGTACACATTGTTTTCCGGGTCAACCCACCTTGCTGAAGGACACACAATCACACCGGCAAGACCAAAATCAATACCCTGCTCATCAGTCTTGCCTGTGCGCAAGATACTTGACAAGGAACAGATGTGCTCCTGTCATACACAAAATGCACAGCAGACCTCGCCAACCTACCTCTGACAAACCCAGTGCACTCACATGACACTGACAGCGACAACATACGGCGAAGAAAAAGGATGTGGCACGGCGGGTTTATCATACAGCCAGTTCATCGTGGATATGAGTGCCAATCACTGTTCCCGAGCACACGTGCACGTGCATAATGTAATCTACTGATAAGCCCCTGGTTCAGATGACGACTCATCAAAAAAAAAAAAAACCCTTGACAGATGGAGAATGATAGAGAGGGGTGGGGGTAGGGGGTGGGAGGGTGGTGGTGGGATCCAGATATTGTCCTACCCAGACACCCAGATAGACAGCGATCGGAGATTGAAATACGCGCTCGCTCGGAGTGCTTTCAGAATATGTGAGGGGTTTCAGATGCACATCACTGAAAGACAAGACCTTTATACACACGATAACGATAACAACAACGATAACCGTTTCAAGGTTATTCGAACACGGGTGGCTGAACAAATGGTTTCATAGATATAATGGCAGTGTAAGAGACAGAAACCAAGAAGACGGAAATGTACCTGTCCTTTACCTTCTTTTATTTTTTTTTAAATTTTTCCTTTCCGTTTTCATTGGTGATTATTCTACGTAAACGAAATATCAGGATGTTTACGTGTCTGCATGTTCTTTGTTATTAACACTGAAACGAAAGTGAAAATACTCTCTCTCTCTCTCTCTCTCTCTCTCTCTCTCTCTCTCACACACACACACACACACACACACACACACACACACACACACACACACACACACACACACACGCACACACACACACACATACACACACACAGAGCAAGTTTTCTGGATAACTCATACTTAGAGTCTTTTCAATAACACGATTGTTTGAAAAAGACCCGTTCCCAATTCTTTCTTTATCCGTCAGAAAAGTGCCAATAAACCGTTATTTATCAGATCTTTATGAAATGCCACTCTTTTGTTCTGAAGTTCTGCCGGGTGGGTCATGAAACAGATCTGTTTTTGCCGTCAAATATCAGGATCAATACATTCATTCACAAGACATTCACCAAGCTTTGCATCAGTCAGGTAAAAGCTGAAGCAGTATGGGTTACGTGCCGTGCCATACATTCAGTGCACGTGGGGCACAGGAGCGTCTTACACAATTGGGGGTTAAAAAATTATAGGTCACGGGGACAGCCAGCACACTGGGATCCGTTTTCTGATGGCTTCCTACGACGACAAGATGATCGGCACCGAGTGACTGTTCCCATCATTGTATTCACCAATCAGAAGACATTACTATTTATAGTGCACAGCGAGTTTTTAAAAAAAAAAGAAAGAAAAAGAGATGGCGGTACATAGAACAGTTTTCTCGCCCACACGGCAACGTACATCCCGTCTGCGTCAAGATCAAGACGTTTTAAACAAAAAGACACCGAGCCTGAGACTGGGTTGTTTCGTTTTTCACCTCCGTCTCTGCTTTTACTACATCGATTCAACCTATCCTACAGGTTGTTTCCATTGTCCTGGATGTTGTTTGTTGTACCTGAAGAAAACATAAAGGTCGAAACATGTCGTGTTTTGTCTTTTAATCTGTTTGTCCATATTGTCTTGCAGAATCGTTATCAATTCTTTTTTTTTTTTAATTATACCCTACAGTGTTTACCTCTGTTCGTGTGGCAGGGCACGTGATTCGCCTTATTTGTGTAAACCGCCTCGCGATTGGTACCCGACAGGCTCGCTCTTCATCTGATGTTCACGCTGGGTATCCGCTACGCTATCGCTGTCTCCAGCTCCATTGGTGGCCAGACAGACCTCCTCGGTACCGACTGAACGTTGCTGTCAACATCCACGGTGCTGTGACAGTCGACGTTGAGCTATTTTCGGCTCCCCTGCATGCCGACGGCTTCTAAGAGCGGACAGGACGCTGGGGAAGAAGGCGCACAATTAAAAATCGTTGAAACTAAACGCAGACTGTTTTCAAAGGTCAAGACGAGTCGACATGGGTGTCCGGTTTCGGGGCGCGCGCTCGCGTATCGGATACGACGCGCTCTCTCTCCTGTATACCATCTCCACCCCCACTCTCCTTCTCGCCTCTACATAACACCTCCACCCTCTCTCTCTCTCTCTCTCTCTCTCTCTCTCTCTCTCTCTGAAAACTTGTAAAATGTCACAGGCGGAAAAGCCTGACATGAATACTGTAGATATCAAGTTTGCTGGCAGTCGACTGCGGGAGGTTATGAACTAAATTACGAGTCTCAGACGACAGAGGAGAAAGGAGAGAAATGATGGTGAAACGATTCAGCACGAGAGTAGTACGTTCACCGGCAGTCTCTTTGTGTAATGCCTGGCAAAACTGTTAAGCCAGCTGCATAGAAGCACTGATAATACGCAGGATGCAACAATGCAGCAATCTGGAAAAAAAAACGATGCGTCAATGGAGCAGTCTGGACGGAAGTTATTACGCTTTTTACACAGATTGCCGCACTGTTACATTTTTCATAAGCATTGCTGCATTGTTAAATGTTTACGTTGTATCAAAGAGCTGGGTCGGGCAATGAATTGGGATATCCCTTACTCTACACTTCAGCATCGCGCTGCAACTACCAGAATGGCTTTGAATTGTCGTGGGAACTGATACGATTTATCATTATGAAAATTCCCCTGATATTATTCATCAGTCAGAGGACGTTTCTGTTCGTGTACCATTAGCTGACCATTCGGCAGTGTCAATTAGCCTGTTTGGCCTTTCATGAATTTTTAGCATAATTATTCTGCTTTGTTCTTTTTTTTTTTCAAACTAAATTCGAATAATGAAACACACATAAACTGTCCCTCGCAGAAATACCCGTCTTACGCACCCTGAAATCGACATTCAGAAGTGGAGCAATCTGGTCGCCAACTCACAATTTTCAACCAATCCTCTTTGAAAAGACATCTAAGCGGTTTTTTTTTTTTTAATCTTTCGATCCTTTTTGATACTTACAGAATAAATATCCAAGTGATGCCAAGCACAATCTTCCGAGAAAATATTTAAGCCGCCAACATGATAACGGTAATATTGAAAAAAAATGTTAAGGTTGTTTTGCTATGACCTGTACTCCCGGTAATATTGAAAAAAAATGTTAAGGCTGTTTTACTATGACCTGTACTCCGCGAGTTTTGGCACATGCATGAAATAACCGATTACTAATCGCCTTGAAACTTGCCACATTTTGCTCTATGTGACGAGAGTTAATATTTCCAAAATGGACGCCTCAGACGAATGATCCGCTCGTAGAGTAAAGAAGAAGATAAAAAAGCTCTCCTGTGGACAAGACTACAACCTCTGCCAGAATGCCTTTAAGAGGCACACAAGCTTGCGACGTTAGGATAACGCCAGATGACGTTTCCACCTGGCGGCATACATATCCCATGAAAGTTTGTAATTACAATATGAAAAAAGCAGTGAACCCAGAAACTCACACAGGGGGGATCTATGGGCAATCACACGCTGCACAACACGCTTCAGTTCAAGACTACATTCTACTGTGACCGAAACGTGCACGATGACCCTTCTCTCGGTCTTTGTCAAATTCTTGTTATCCAAACGTATTCAGACGTGTGTGTGTGTGTGTGTGTGTGTGTGTGTGTGTGTGTGTGTGTGTGTGTGTGTGTGTGTGTGTGCGTGAGTGTGCGTGCGTGCGTGCGTGCGTGCGTGTGCGTGTGTGTGTGGTGTGTGTGTGTGTGTGTGTGTGTGTGTGCAGCTGCAAAAAGTGTACTTGGCGAACTTTCAGGGAGCATAATACAGGTTGGCTTGCTGCCGGATGTCGTCATTTGTCTTACGTTCCCGCTATGAGATGCAAAAGAAGCCATTTGTTCTCCAACACCTTAATATAGGATCATAATTCACTCAGAGGCGTTAGGTCTGCGTAACAGGCTATACACCCTACCGTGCCACACGCAAAGAATTACCAAGGGAAGTTATTCAACGGGGTTTCCTCTTCAAAACCCGAGAACATAACCTCCCATTGAAAGAAGGCACTTTTTGTGTTGCAAATGAAGCTTGGATTCCTTGAAACATTACATATGTCAACTTCCCTGTTGATGTCATCTTTATAAAACACTGGGGTGTCTTCTGATCCAGTTCACTTTGATCCTCAACAGAATGAAAACACAACAGACAGAAATCTTTTTTGAAGGTGAGTGAGCGGCAGTGTTTTCTGGCGGGATGAATTTCTGACGAGTTACACCTGTGCAAAGTTTTGTAATATCATTCCGTCTCTGAAGGGACCATGGGTTTATTAATTATATTTAGATACATCTACGTGGGTTTGTTTTTGTGTTTACTCTCTCTTCATGCCAAGTTGCCAGGCTCCATGTCCGCGATCTGTTGGACAAGAATCAATTATTCTGAAAGCATCGATTCAGACACCGACATGAGAGATGGGTGTTGAAGTGGATTAGACTGTAGCTGTCTTACCCCTTGCCTTTTCTAAAGCCTCGGTTTCAACCGTGTGTGTGTGTGTGTGCGTGTGTGTGTGTGTGTTTATGTGCGTGCGCGCGCGCGCGCGTGCGTGTGTGTGTGTGTGTGTGTGTGTGTGTGTGTGTGCGCGCGCGCTCGCGCATATGTGTATGTGTGTGAGTTTGTGTTTATGTGCGTGCGTGCGTATGTGTGTGTGTGTGTGTGTGTGTGTCCGTCTGTATGTGTATGCGTGCTCGCACATATGTGTGTGTGTGTGTGTGCGAGCGCGCGCGCGCGCGTGTGATGTCGTGATTGTTTTTGTCCATGTCAGTGCCTACACAAATGTACATGTGTATCTGCGTGCATGTCCTTGTGCGCATGAGTGTGTGTGTGTGTGTGTGTGTGTGTGTCTGTGTGTGTGTGTGTTTGTTCCCTGTGTGACTGTGTTCTCTCTGTGTATGTGTGTGTGCGTGCGCGTCTGTGTGCTTATGTGTGTGTGTGTGTGTGTGTGTGTGTGTGTGTGCGCGCGCACGTGTCTGCGTGTGTGTGTGTGTGTATGTGTGTGTGTGGGTGTGTGCGCGCGCGCGCATGTGTGCTTCGCAATGCTATCATGAGCCAATCAACACATACCATCTTCCGCTGAACATGCACGCCGCGCGAAGTATTCACATTTCGCCAGCAGCTACCTAATTCATAGCTGACTCAAAGCAGTCCCCTTTCTGCCTCCCCTTCAGTAATGAAGTCTCCAAACACAGCTTTACCCACCGTTCCCCAGACAGCAGACCACGGACAAAGACGTCCAGCCAAAAACCAGCAAAGACGCAGTGAAAAATACCACCGTAGATCAAATCGATAATGGGAGTGACAATGCCGACTGTTGTGCCCACCAATCAAAGAGACGGTACTATTTTTTGTTTTTGCATGGGGAGAAAACAGTGGCTAAATACAATCAGAAAAAATATTTCCTTTCAAACCTCCGGCCATTCAAGACAACATTTATCATGTTTCTATCGAACATGAAGTGAACTCCAAATGGACAGAAGCTATTTTCAAAACTAGACTGCTTCAACTTTTTTCATCTGTGCGCGTTGTAACCCTTCAGTTCAGTAGTTTTATTTAACGTCTTTTCATCGCAAGATGATCTTAGACCTAAACCCTTTGTAACCCTTTTCCATCGGAGATGGAAGTCGATGTTTAACGGACAGACGCTAAATTTAAAACTAGATTGTTTGAACTTTGTTTTTCATCAGTCTCTTTTTTTTCATTAACAGCAGTATATACGTTGGTCTAACTATTCGCCGAATTTTGCTAACTTACTTGCGATTGGCAGATGCAGCCGCCGGCATTCACGTGCTGAACAGCTGTAAAGCCGGGGTTCCAACAATTTTATGTTTCAGTCGCGCGCTAAATGCTCAAGAACTGCCGTTAAAGTAGGTTCCAGTTAGAAAGTGGCTTGAAGGACGCCGAGTTTAGGGAAGGGAGGAGAACAGAGGGCGGAAAGAGGGAGAAGATGGATCGAGAGGGGAGAGAAAGGAGTAATGGTCTCACTACCTGAGTCAGTGAGACAATTCTGTTTGTCAATTGATCTTGTTTGATCCAGCCGTTCAAGCTGTATTGATTGATTGACTGATTTAAGGCAGTTATAGATATCCTTACTGTTTTTGTTTAGTTTGTTAGTGGTGTGCATTTACTTAAGTTAGTTCATCTATGATTCAGTTCGTAACATGACAGACTTGCGTGTCTGACTGACCCATCTATTGGTCTGTTTCCTTACATTTTGGCATATTCATTCATTTGCGTATCTAACTACTTACGAACATGTTTCTTTACTTACCTATTCTCTCACTTATTTACAAAGACCTACTTTCGTATCGCGACAACGACGCTTGTATCATACGCATACCTTACCCATTTACGATTCCTGTCCGGGTTTTTTTTCCCCTCGTAACATTCCATTAAAATAAAAAATGAAACCGTACAGAGAAGCTCTGGGGTTAGTCACGGTGGCATGACCAGAAAGAATGACTGTGGATCCCATGATTGAATGTCGGCAACTTCGGGGATGCATCATTGATGAAGCAGCTCAAAAATGAGTCGATCGATGTGACGTGGCCTGAAGAACTAAAATGTTTGTTTACGCTTATTTGAAGAGCCCCTTTACCTGCACCGCTGAACCGTAAATATAATGCGGTCCATACCAACCGTTCCCGGCTATTCCGCAGTTCGTTTTCCGATTTGTTATGAATTATGTTTTGCATTTCAAACGCTGAAAACGGTTCCACTGAAAAAGATGAGCATTAACTGGGGGGAAAACGTGTTGTATATACTACAATACGATCCAAATAACCTCCACCCCTCCCGCTCTTCACATTCTATTCCTCCGCCCCTGCCTCCTAGCCTAGTCGACAAAATCGATCCCCGTCTATCAGAGCGGAGAGAGTATAGTTAAAATTTGTTGAAGGGGAAATGGTGTGGACACTGGGCTGAAGCGAGTAAGCTCGGCTCGAAGCTGTTCCTTATGACTTAATGATTAACACACGCGTCTCCTGGTTTGTAGATACTCTGTAGCCTTCTCTCTCTCTCTCTCTCTCTCTCTCTCTCTCTCTCTCCTCTCTCTCTCTCTTCTCTCTCTCTCTCTCGCTTCTCTTCTAACCGTCTCATGTCCATGTCCTTATCGTGGCACTCTGGTTCCCACACTACTCATTCCGTCTCTAGTCACAGA
Source organism: Conus canariensis (assembly GCA_033310375.1). Classification (NCBI taxonomy): domain Eukaryota; kingdom Metazoa; phylum Mollusca; class Gastropoda; order Neogastropoda; family Conidae; genus Conus; species Conus canariensis. The sequence goes on from CM065721.1 coordinate 26,298,220, forward strand.
ACAGCCGACAGTCCACAGGGAGCAATCTCTATCAGATCAGCACATGGCAATTCGTCAAAGAAGACATTGCAGTGCTGTCGAGTCACTTCGATGCGTGTTCAGTGGTACTTTTCTTGATCCAACATTGGCAAAACACCACGTATCCACCAGCCTCGACGATAATTAATGCCTGATCAGTCGCAGAGCCAGTGTAAACTGAGCATCCTCTTCTGGAGGGTGCGAACACGTCTCTCCAGAACGACATCCCTGTGAATTTGCCGGTATGGACTTTTCTTACATGAACTCAATACGAGCATGGAGGAGGAGAGGATATAGACACCGACATCATCGTCAAAGCCTGACATGAATGGCCGAAGACTTTGGGACATTTTGTAAAATGCTGATCAATGACGATTAGGATGGAGATGATGGTACAGCGTACCATTCTGGCCTGAAACTGCTTGACAGGACAGTGCTCTATTACACTTCATTTCGTAATGTATACCGGCAGTCAAGCAGGCACAAAGAATACAGACTCTAGCAGTGTTGGTCTGGAATTTTGCGCAGCACTCTCACCACAACTCGACTGTGTGGTTCCAGTTCTTCCCATCTGAGCCCATGTTTGGCACACTTAATTCTGGACGGGGCTGGCCAGGGCCAAACAGAAACAAATGATACCGATAGGATCCGAACCCCCGACCTCCCTACCCACGAGTCCGGGACGCTGACAATTACACCACGATTGCTGATCTCTCTAGCATTTTAACTCTGATGATACTTTTCAATTGAGTTACTTGAAACTTGATGGCGCCCATCCAGTCTCCTCCATATACACAGCGTCACACTCGCGCATTCTGCTGCAACCCAAAGCAGCTCTTGTGGTGTACACAAAGCCATAAACGTCAGGATCCTAATCAGGCCACTACCTGGCGGGGATACCCCCTGCCCATGAGATATGTACGTGATTTCAGTAGCTGCCTGTTTGAATCAAACATCCTGTCTCCCGGTGAATGGTAGAACACTGAGTTGGGGTAGAGGGGCGTGTGGAAAAGGATGAGGGGGAAACGGCTGGTGGGATGGGGAGCGGAGGGAAGGTGGGGAGAAACACGATCGGTACTCCACACAAGATCTGATGACTAAGAACAGTATGGGAATGGACAAAGTATGGTGTGTGTGTGTATGGGGGGAGGGGGGGGGAGGAATGATCATGGAAGGGATGGGGAGGGGGGGGGGGTAGGGTGGAGAACGGACGACTTTCAAACTGAATCGGTGGGTAGCCGACAAAGCTATGACGGATTTTGTTTATTTCTGTGTTTTGTTTCGTTGTTCTGTTTTTCCTACCAAAGTTATGATTTCTCTGTTGTTGTTCACGCTGCTGCTGCTGGTTTTGTTGCTGTTGTTACTAACAAAGTTATAATTTCTTTGTTGTTGTTGTTGTAGTTATTCAACAGGCTTTTTTGTGTGTAATTCTTTTTCGGAACAGAGCGAGCAGGGGTACGAAAGGAGAAAGGGGGTGGTCAGGGGGCGGGGACTGGGGAAATGAAGGGGTATGGTGAGAAGGAGAGTAAAGAATCTCCGTAACCTCCCAGTCCACTGCCTCTGAAGGCAGACCGAGCAGTGCAGTATGTCACTCCAGCGCCAACATCCCTGCGGACTGTAAACATGCTGTTGCTGCTGTTCCAGCCTCAACCCGAAAGCTGTCAGCCGTGGTTCTGATCGGTTCCTCCCCCCCTCCCCCCCACCCCACCCCCGACCCCCCAAGAAAAAGCAAAAAAAAAAAAAAAAAGAAAACGCCAACAGGTGTGAGGGTTGTTATCAGGCCACATGTCCGGGGAAGATACTGCCTTGCCGCTACGGCATTTTCGTGGTTTTCAGCTGTTTTAATGAAAATCCAGCCTCAAGTGACCGAGCATAATTATAAAAATTTAGCGGAGGGAGGGTAGGTGTGTGTGTGTGTGTGTGTGTGTGTGTGTGTGTGTTGTGTGTGTGTGTGTGTGTGTGTGTGAATGTGTGTGTGTGTGTGTGCGTGCGTACGTGCGTGCATGCGTGCGTGCGTGCGTGCGTGCGTGCGTGTGTGTGTGTATGTGTGTGTGTGTTTGTGTGTGTGTGTGTGTGTCTGTGTGTGTGAGTGTGTGTGAATGTGTGCGCGCGCGCTCTGTGTGTGTGTGTGTGTGTGTGTGTGTGTGTTGTGTGTGTGTGTGTGTGTGTGTGTGTGTTTGATGGGGGAGGCGGGTTTGAAGTGTGAGGAAAGAAGGGAATAGAGTAAGGGAAAAAAAGGGGCAGGGATAGAGAAGGGAGGGAGGGATTATTATCGTACAAGACCTGACGAATGAGGGTGGGGGTGAATAGAAGGGGGGGGGAGGGGGAGGGAAAGGGGCGGGTGAAGCACGGACGACCCGCAGACTAAGCCAGTAACTAACCGACAACCTTAAGACGCTTCGTGCTTTGCTGACAACATATGATTTTTTTTCCTTGATTTTTTTTTTTTTTTTTTTTTTGCAGAACGGGGCCAGGACGTAGGAACAGGAGGGGGGGGGGGGGGAGCGCGTCGTGATCCCGATAAGTCAGTAACCTAATCCGTCATCGCCTATAGAGATACACGGACACGGGTACTATGCCACTCTACCGGCAAAATTCCTAGTGAACTCTATATAATGTGGCCACTCTTCCAGCCGCCATCTCCGCGACAGTCAGCTGTTGTTCTAATTGGTCCTCAGTCACCGTGTAAAAGGTGTTGACAGTTTCCAGACAGAGGTCATTAAAGGGACGCCATGACGTCATCAATCCTGGGGACACGCTCTCCTGGTCTGGTCCGCCGACAGCTAATCACCGTCATCAGCAGCACGGCGTGTTCTGAATTTCAGAAAAAAATGCTGTCATTTCTGCCCATCCCCCAGCCCATCAACTCTCCCTCTTCCCTCCCTTCCTCCCTCCCTCCGCCTCCTGCCGCCTCCTCCTATATTTCCTTCTTGTCCACCCTCACCCTTTTCCCTCAACCGACGTCTCAAGTTCCAGAGTAAGCCAACTGTTATGTACCTGTGTTGAAGAAATTCGCTTTGTTGATGGTAATTATCAAGTCCTGTCCCAAACACTCTCCGGTCAGCTCCCTGCCTCCCCCCCCCCTCCCTCCCCCTCCTCCTCCTCAACCAACGCCTGCAACAATAATCCATGGTTGGCATTTTCTGATGGATGTATAGAAAAGTGTGAAGGAAGGGGAGGAGGAGGGGCGGAGGAATGGGTACGCGGGAGATGGGGGTGGAGACGGAGGTGGAAAATAATCTCGAACACGTTTATAAGTGAACGCCTTAGACTTGGACGGAACAGACTGATGCTGTCATACAAACCACCGTGGTTAACGTAGGAAGCTTAAAGACTGCGGGTTCGAATTCCATCTACCTGTAACTGTTTTTTTTTTCTGTCCCTTCTAGCTCCTATTCAGAGTTGTGTGTTTTGGACTCTAAAAGAAGTCGGAACAACATAACTGAGTTTCATCTACCAAAATGGATATATCTCTAAAAGTTTTAGACCAGTATTCTAGCAAACACAGCAGGTGTCTGTATCTCTTGGGCCTGGCTGACGACGGGATATATTACTATAGAAAGCGAACTGTCATGAAGTCTCAGAGTCGGGCTCGGCAGTGTCCTCCTCCTTATCTTCACTGGACATTTGAAAAAAAAAAGCTGAGGTATGTAATGATACTGGTCTGGCCCGAATGGAAAAGACGATGATGTGTACTACTGAAACGGCGAACGAACGGCGACAATAAGCCGCCTCCACCCCCACATTGTCTTGCACCTCCCATCTCATCCCCGTCGTCTTTTCTTATCCCACCACACGTAACTGTGACACACAAGTTAAACGGAATTTTCCTCTAGCATGTAATCAGCGATCAGAGTCGCAAAGTTAAATGATAACGAAGGGTTTGGATCATTTCGATTATTGAATTATTATTTGGATTATTGAATGCACTCCAGCATCGATGCATTTCGATAAGAACATGTTTTTTTTGTAGCCTTGAAGTCGTTATAGCCATGTAATTTGTAAAACCGCTTTCGATCGTTCTGTTTCTTAAATCCTTCAGTAATAAGACTGGGAACATGTGGCCCTTGTATCTGTCTTTAATCTTAGTTGTATTATATCTTAGTCGACGATACAGGCCCCTTTCTTGGCTGTCACCGTTCGGTGAAAAAGTCCTATACTAAAAGAGAAACAAACAACGAAGACACCTATGTATACTAGTCACACAGTTCATGAAATGACAGCTGAACTAGTGATATTTTTAAAGCAGATACAACTAGGCCGCACCAAGGCAGCTAGGTATTCCCTTTCATTTTTATGACAGTAAATTGTGCTGCATTTTAAAAAAGGCCAAATGGCCAAAAAACACAGTACAAAACTATTTTGTAGTTTGTTTTGCCTGTTTTGAAAAGAGACAGCTAGTATCTATTCCCTGTAGTGCATACAGTCTCACATCAAAGATGCCCAGCTTTGTCATTCTGTCTGCCGTGAATACCGCAAGAGGAAAGAATCTCGGGTACCTTACGTTTACTTGTGCCTCTTGCAGGTGGGGTAGTTTGCGGGCCATCGTAACAGAAGATGAACAGGTAGAAAATAGGGTCAGACTCATCCTGAATACCACTCTCCTAGCGTGATGGAGTTTGACGACAATCTAGATGCCAGATTATATACAATTTTTTTATGAACACTGTTCTTGGATCACTTAGAAATGTGGGCCAGATTATATACATTTTTTATGAACGCTGTATTTAGAACACTTAGAAATGTGGGTATAGTACCCTTCTGACTTAAGTAACGTGGAGATAAATAAAGAATGGGGCTTTAAAAAAAAAACCTGTCATTATTTCTAAGAGGTTTCATCTCGTGCAGATGACTGACTCTGGAGGTGAGCAGT
>CM065721.1:26308110-26315610 GCA_033310375.1 Conus canariensis
AAGAGAGAGAGAGAGAGAGAGAGAGAGAGAGAGAGAGGAAAGACAGAGAGAGACAGACAGACAGACAGAGATAGGAGACAGACAAAGAGAGACAGAGACAGTGAGAGAGACTGAGAAAGAGAGTGAGAGAGAGAGAGACAGAGACAAGAGAGAGAGAGAGAGCAGACAAGTTAATCGGATGTCCAGAACGTAAACATGTCACATGACGACGGAGAGAAACATTTTTGTTTACAGCGTTTTTAATCGCGTCAAATCTTCCAATCCGGTTAGTGATGGGGAGCGCTACATTACCGGTGTGAAAGCAGGGCATTCAGTCCCTCAGGAGTAGAGAGAGACCTGTATGTGGAAAGGCCTCTTTAGAGTGTAAGAAGATCAGGACCAGAAACACTCGCATGAGCTGGGGATGAATGAGTTTTGTGGGTGGGGGATGCCCCCCCCCCTTCCCCCCGCTTCTCCCTCCTCCCTCAAAGACTTTCTGCCGTCATCTCTCCTTACAGGTTCTTCTCACATGAAGTCTGGTTCAGATTCTGGCGACTATTTGTTCAAAAAAAAAACTCCACCCATTTACCCTCCCCCACTCTTTTGCCAGTTCGAATCTCACTGAACCCCAACACTACAACAGCCGTTTTCGCTGCCCCTCTTGACATGGAATCGGTCTGGTGGTACTAGTGCGGTGTTAGGCAGACCCCTACCTCCACCCCACCCCCACCTCCCTGTCATGAGATGGTTGACCCCCGTCTGCCTTTATCATCTGAGATGGGAGTGGAGGGACGTTACACCTGAATAAACCGAACCTGTGTATCCTTGACGCCGTGGTTTTTATAGTAAAAACGACTAAATGGCCCAATGGATGACACACACACTCACAACATTCTCCTATGGGATGGTTGCACAACAGTCTCCTATGGGATGGTTGCACAACAGTCTCCTATGGGATGGTTTCACAACAGTCTCCTATGGGATGGTTGCACAACAGTCTCCTATGGGATGGTTGCACAACAGTCTCCTGGGGGATGGTTTCACAACAGTCTCCTATGGGATGGTTGCACAACAGTCTCCTATGGGATGGTTGCACAACAGTCTCCTGTGGGATGGTTTCACAACAGTCTCCTGTGGGATGGTTGCACAACAGTCTCCTGTGGGACGGTTTCACAACAGTCTCCTATCGGATGGTTTCACAACAGTCTCCTATGGGACGGTTTCACAACAGTCTCCTATGGGACGGTTTCACAACATCTCTATGGACGGTTCACAACAGTCCTATGGAATGGTTTCACAACAGTCTCCTATGGGATGGTTTCACAACAGTCTCCTGTGGGATGGTTGCACAACAGTCTCCTGTGGGACGGTTTCACAACAGTCTCCTATGGGATGGTTTCACAACAGTCTCCTATGGGACGGTTTCACAACAGTCTCCTATGGGACGGTTTCACAACAGTCTCCTATGGGATGGTTTCACAACAGTCTCCTATGGAATGGTTTCACAACAGTCTCCTATGGGATGGTTGCACAACAGTCTCCTATGGGATGGTTGCACAACAGTCTCCTATCGGATGGTTGCACAACAGTCTCCTATCGGACGGTTGCACAACAGTCTCCTATGGGACGGTTTCACAACAGTCTCCTATCGGATGGTTCCACAGCAGTCTCCTATGAGACGGTGCCACAAGACTTTGCACGGAAGTCTAAGTTCTAGTCTTTCGGAGAGGACGATAAAACTAGGTCCCGTGTGCAGTACACGCTCTGTGCACGTAAAAGAGCTCACGACACCAAGAGTCGTTCCCGGCACGATCCCGTACAAAAATCTTTGATAAGTATACAAACATATCCACAGACAGAGAGATAGAAAAAAGGGGGGTGACGCTGTGGCAACGAGTTCTCTTCAAGGGGGGAAGGTAAGGGGAGAGGGACGCAAGGGGAGAGATAAGGGGTGTGGGGAGGGGCAGCCTAGATTTTGCGTAGGAAAATGTTTTGAGATAAACAGTTATGCAACACAAAAAGAGAAGACACAATGCTGACTGCTTCTGCTAGTGAAAAAGGAAACAGCAGTGTTTTGATTTCGTATGATTTGCAAATGACTTTCGAACAAATGCCTCTGGTGTTTCCCTCTTGGGACTCGTAGACACTCACATAGATGTAAGCGCACAAGTCAAGGGTACACCGTTTTGCCCACCTCAACCTTGAAATAAAAAAGACAGTGTAGTTTTCATGATGAGGTCTTTTTAAACGTCTTCTGTGGTTATTTAAAGTATGTTATTACAAACACTATGTCACTTTTTTTTTTTCAAATTGTCTAGTAATTACTGTCACTCCAAATAGCCAAGTTTGCACATTATGACACTGATTCCGCATACGTTTATGAATGCAGATTGCATGTCTTCTTTTGACTGGAACTGCCATTGCATAAATTTTGCTCTTGTTAATACATTGATGTTACTATTATGTAAGTACTCAATGTAGTTAAAATAACAACTGGTTGCATGTCCATGTGTGTTTATTTTACTTTTTGTCAAAGACTTTCTCACAGTTATAGAGTGCGCGCGCGCGTGCGTGCGTGCGTTCCATACGTGCGTGCGTATGTGTATGTGTGTGCGTGTGTGTGTGTGTGTGTGTGTTGTGTGAGTGTGTGTGTGTGTCTGTGTGTCTGTCTGTCTGTCTGTGCCTCTGTGTGCGTGTGTGTGTGTGTGTGTGTGTGTGTGTGGTGTGTGTGTGTGTGTGCGTGTGCGCGCGCGCACGTGCACTTCTATGTGCGTGTGAAAAAGTGTCATTGTATTTTCAACAACATTTTGGTCATATTCAGTTGTGTGTTATTTAAATGTTTCGAATCTACGTGCCTTCGTGGGATGAGGGTTCCCCTGGATGACAAATGTTGACTTTACCTGACTGGGGACAGAAAAGCATAATCAAACAGAGTCTGGCTCTACGTGTCACATTTTCTCTCTGCCTCTGGGAACTCTTGTGTCCCCTCAGTAAGTACTGCTAAAGTTTAGAACCTTTCTCCCAATGGCAAAAAAAAAAAAATGCGGATTCCAGATTTAGCCCTTGATGTTTAGTCAATGATGAATAGGTCTAAATTTACGAGCATCGAAGAGATTTCTGATCAAGTCACTTAATTACAGTCCTGTCGACCAGTGGAGGGACGGTGGAGCACATCAGGGCTAAAGCCTTTCTCGTTTATGTAATGTTTCCCACGGGAAATGCGCAAGGATGTCGTCGTTAAGAGAATAAGTTCGACGTTGTCCTATTCGTCTGTATGCACATATAAACCTGCGCAGTGTGTGGGGGTGGGAGGTGTGGGGTGGGGGTGGGGTGCGGGGGAGTATTCAAAAAAAAAAAAAAGACTGTCGTACACAACCAACTTTTTTTTGTAATATTTCTGTCATGTAAACAAGAGACAACACACACTAAGATATGAATGCATCCGTCACAAACATACCTTAAATTCAACGTTTGCCAGGAACTTTTTCAAAAAGAAAAAAAAAAAAACGTATTTATACACAGCAGAAGGAAAAAGGATAGAAGTGGTCTCTCACCCGAAACAGCTGTACGACAAAACAGCGAGCGAGTCACCTCTGAAACAAGTGTCCTCAGTGACTCGTGCCAAAACAAGGCCGTAGAACAAACTCCCAATCGATGTGTTCCGCTACGTCCGGTTTATGTATCGAGTCCACCCACTTGTGCTCGAGGTTCTGTGGGACTTCGAGTTCACTTTCGCTTTGTGAATACCATCGTGTATTCTAGCACTTCTGCTAAAATGTCAATCATACATGTCTACCTTGCACACGTTTGACATTCTACCTTCACCTTGTACACAATGTCGTCTGTTATGATTTCGATGTAAATCAACACGAAGCCTGATTTCATTGAAAATCAGTTACCTAGCATCAATCTTGACTGAAGAACATTAACGATGAAACAATGATTACTTGAACGCAATTAATCGAACTTTCCACCTTTATTTATTCACCGTCATACATCAACTACCAGTTGTCATACCAGGTGACGGAATTCTTTTCTTTTTTTCCCACCTCGTCACCGGTTTGATTGAAACCCATCCCCCCACACTGAAACCGCTGCAGAGCAAGTCATCAGACACCATTAGAGCTGGCTTTTCACCTCATTACTCCCCGTCGACTTCAGCCACGGGCAGACTGAGAGCCCGGAACCTTTGATGTTGTGGCACAGGCACTCACACGTGCAACGCAGCTCTCAGCACCGCAGAAACGTTGTCAACACACGGCCGGCGCTGACGAGCCGGCAACCAGAGAACAGCAGACGACTCTCGCTCTCGGCGTGCGTGCTTTTCCAAACCAAACCTCAGACAGCCAACCACAGCAGACGACGGAACGGAGCATGCGCGGAAGAGAGCACAAGGGGGGAGGGGAGGCGAGCGCGTGCATCTGCGGTGTGGCGGAGACAGAGGTGGGCATGTGGTTTTTTTTCTTTTTTCTTTTTTTTTTTTTAGTTTTTAATTTTTTCTTTTCAACCTCGGATTTCCCCGCTGCACTCGTGTTCGAGGGATTTCAGCGACACGCAGCAAGGGACCCAAGGGAGAGGATCGCATGTTTTGTCAATCTGTGGCACGAGTTGCTTTCTCCTAGGAGAGAAAGACGGTGATCGATCTGTCAACAAGATGTTCGATCGATCGTTTCGGCTTTGTTTCTCTTCTTTTGTTGGTGAGGGATAGTTGCGAGGGAGGTGGAGGGACAAAAACAATTCGAGAAATACAAATCGAGACTGCTTTCTATTTGCTTTTCCTCCGTTTTCTTCTGGAGAAATGGGGGGGGGGGGGGGGGGGGACGGTGAACGATGGGGGACGGGAGAAATGTAGAGGAGTTGTGGAGTTTGTCCAATCATGTGATCCTCGTAATACAACCCCCAAAGACAACATACGGTTTTATTTTTCTTTCGTTTATTTTGTTTGTTTTGCGGTGGGGGGGGGGGGGTTCTTCAAATAATTCTTCTCATCCCGAAAGTTTTATTTCCACAGTAACACGAGCAAAATATTCTCCGGTTTGCTCCAAACACATTCGATCAGCCCTAGGCCACCAGGCACTCACTTTCGGCTGTAATACGTTCATACTCTTTTTACATAGTGATAATAAAGATGATCAAATCGGTTTATTCGGAAGAAAAGAAGCATATGAATGAAACCAATTGTGCAGGGAAAGAACCAGTCTGGTATAGGAACACACAACACTCACGTCCCGTAACTTATGTCAAAATGTATCGCAGCCTCCCCACCCCCACCGACCCCCTCAAACTGCCATTTACCCCCCCCCCCCCCCCCCCCCCCCCCCCCCTCCCCCCCCCCCCCAAGCTCTGTCGTCAGTTTCTCATACATCCCCCTCCCCCCACCTCCTTACCCATTTCCACCCCCTCCTCTCAATATTGCCAAAATTACTCCTAATAAAAGTGTTCTACAGTGAATTCGCCATAGATGTGAAAGCTAATTTTGCTTCATTTTTGTTTACACACACATGTATGCGCGCGCGCGCGCGCCACACACACACACACACACACACACACACACACACACACACACAACACACACACACTTTTCAATTTTCTTTCTCGAAAAATTTTCAGACGAACGAAGAGACGCAAACAACAAAAGCATGTTTGCAGACAAAGAAACGGGGGAAGGGGAGGGGGTTAAGGGGTGGGGGTGGAGGAGAGAGTGAGAGAGAATACTGAAACAGAGATGGATAGGGAGAGAAAGGCAGAGGGAGATGGGGTGGAGGACAGAGAGAGAGAGAGAGAGAGAGAGAGAGAGAGAGAGAGAGAGAGAGAGAGAGAGAACAAAAAGACGGACAAGTTACAGAGACAAAAAGAAAAACGCAAACAAGCAAGCTTTTGTTTTACTCCTGGCCCTGAGAGAGAGGAGAGAGAGAGAGAGAGAGAGAGAGAGAGAGAGAGAGAGAGTGTGTCTGTGTGTGCGTGCATGCGTGCGTGCGTGCGTGCGTGCTTGCGTGCGTACGTGCGTGCGTGTGTGTGTGTGTGTGTGTGTGTGTGTGTGTGTGTGTGTGTGTTCTCTGGACTGGTCGGTTGACTGGCTTTCATCCTGCTCGCTGTTATTGACATTTAAATTAATTTTAACTTAAGTCTAGTTAATTTTGTTTTTATTTTATTTCATTCTAATTTCTAAAAAAAAAAAACTAAATCAAACCAGAACGTATGATAACCAAATAACTTTGTTTTATGTTCCTGTTGACATTCAAATATTGAGTCACGCCTTCCATGGAATTTTGTCAGATTTTATTCCTCCCTGTTTGAACATTTCTACAAGGATGATTCCGAATATAACTTCATAATGCTTGTTTCTTTCTTTCTTTCTTTCTTTCTTTATCTCCTTCCTTCTTTCTTTCTTTCTTTCCTTCTTTCTTGCTTTCTGTCTGTCTGTTAAATTGAAAGATTTTTTCCGGACCGGTTCCTTTCATTGGGTGCTTATCTCCTGCTCCCCACTTGTTTTTCATTTTCTTTCCCTTGTATTTTTTGTTTTGTTTTGTTTCTTTTTCTTTTGTTTTATCTGATTTCATCTTATTTTGTTTCATTTCATTTCATTTTACTTAATTTCATGTTTTATTTGATTTCATTTTATTTTATCTGATTTAGTTTTACTTTATTTCATTCTGCATAATAAATCTCACTCAGAATCGTGTGCCGATCCGCCAACGCGGTATTTAGGCAGTCGGCAAGTTCCTAACTGGTGTTGTTGATACCCAAGTATTGATTCACACGTTTTGCGGATGTGTGTTCGTTTAGAGGTATTTTGTTGTTGTTTTTTTAACATTTCCACAATGAGTCCAAATTGTGCACTTGTGGTTTGAAATGTGTCTCTCCCCCTTAGAATCGATGTCAAATTGAACATGTTTTCTGCAACATTACAATCCGAAACGGTCTTCAAAACTGAAAAACAATTTTCCTTTGGTTTTATTTTTTGATTTCGGTTGTTTGATTAGGTTTTACCGTGCAAGCTTATTTCTTTTTTTTCTTTTTTTTTAATAAATATTATCCGGCTGCCCTATAACTTTTCATGGGTATGGGCGACGACTTGAATGTAACGACTTTCTCTTTCTTCGGTCTGTATAATGAATCCCCACTTTGGGCCTGTGTATCAGTCCAGTCAGGTATTTTCCAGGAGGCCGAAATCGTAGTTGGTAGAACTGATGAAGTGTCGAGTGAAACAGGTCAAAAGTTGTTCTTTTAAGCATGTTCTAACATATGATGTTAAGCGTCTTGTTGTCTCTTCTTTCTTTGTCAAAAGTCTAGGCGAATGTGTTTTCTTTTTTTCTTTTTTTTTCTTCTTTTTTTCGTTTTTTTATTTTTTCATTTGTTTGTTTGATTGTCGTTTATTTTGGTTGGTTCTTTGCGTGTTTGTTTATCTCTTTGATTCCTTTTTACATTTTTTTCTTTTTTGTTGTTATTTTGGTTGGTTCTTTGCCTGTTTGTTTATCTCTTTGATTCCTTTTACATTTTTTTCTTTTTTGTTGTTATTTT
>CM065721.1:26338110-26345610 GCA_033310375.1 Conus canariensis
TTTTTTTCACAGAGAGAAATGCTATGGGTAAATTAGGATTTGTTTCGTGGGACAGAACCTTTGAAACACGTAGAGAGAGAGAGAGAGAGAGAGAGAGAGAGAGAGAGAGAGAGAGAGAGAGAGAGAGAGAGACAGAGACAGAGACAGAGAGACAGACAGACAGACAGACAGACAGAGACAGACGGAAGGAGGGGAGGGAGAAAGAGAGAGGGTGAAGGGGGGGGGTCTAGGGGGAAAGGGGAGACAAAGACAAGAAGAGGTTGAAAGAGACAGACAGGAGATGGAAAGAGAGACGTAATGGGGAAAAGTGTGAGAAAATAAGAAAATAAATACAACAGAGACAGACATAAAAAGGCTTTTGTTTTGCAGTTTCAGAGAGAGAGAGAGAGAGACAGACAGACAGACAGACAGAGACAGAGAGAGAGAGAGACAGAGAGAGACAGAGAGAGAGAGAATGACAATTACAGTGACAATGACAAAAGACTTTAATGACAACAGCTAAGTAGCCATTATGTCATAGGGCCAGTACATTGTCTCATACAAATGATGAAACTGATTAACTCAATACTCTGATTCGGCGAATGAACATGGCAACCTTTCATTCATCCGCAAGTATTCGTCTACCGTGGGGAAAAAAAGCAAACAAACAAACAGAACAGAAGAAATAACAAAAAGGACATGCTAACTGTTCTCAGTGTGAATGAAGCTAAAACGTTGTAGGGCGGAAAAGATCATACAATTGTCACACAACCTCCATCAGGGATTCGCCATATATAACCCTAGACAATTCTCTGTCTCTGTTTCTGTCTCCCTCTGTCTCTGTCTCTGTCTCTGTCTCTCTCTCTCTCTCTCTCTCTCTCTCTCTCTCTCTCTTCCCCTTCTGTTTGTCTGTCTGTTTTTCTCGCTCGTTTTCAGTTTTATCACCCCCACCCCTTTCTCTATCTCTCTCTCGGTATCGTACTGAGAGAGAGAGAGAGAGAGAGAGAGAGAGAGAGAGAGGAGAGAGAGAGAGAGAGAGAGAGAGAGAGAGAGAGAGAGGAGAGAGAGAGAGAGAGAGAGAGAGAGAGAGAAACCAGCAGACGGAGATCCTGACAGAACACAGACAGACAGTGACCCAGGCTTCTCATGGCCCGTTCTTCATCCCCCTTCACCTTTAGCAGGGGAAGTGATTTGTTCGCTGTCTGCTCTGGGACCTCCGACACAGCCGTTGCACACAGCTCAGCTACAACCAGGCCTGACACAGCCGTCACATCCTCGCCCGATACTGATTGATCACTGGGCTTACTGGCTGGAGCGATGAAGGCAATTTGTTTTGAGTAAGTCTGCTACACTTGGCTGGGAAGTGAGGATGGAGAGAGAGAGAGAGAGAGAGAGAGAGAGAGAGAGAGAGAGAGAGACAGAGAGACAGAGAGAGACAGAGAGAGAGACAGAGAAAAAGAGACGTTACACAACACAATACCATGCTAAACGACGCACACAACGTAAACAAAACAAAACCCACACAATGACACGCAACGAAAACAGTGACGGCTACCCTATCCAACATAACCCAGTGCAACTTAACGCAAACACGACACAAAGAAATACAGTACAACATGAGAAACTAACCCCCCATCACAATCCAACTCCATGTACAAGACAGTACAGTACAACACAACACAACGAAGCACAATACAATATCCCCACGTCCACTTGTGCAGTAAGACACTCGAGTCTTGCAAATGCTGAAGTCTGTTTCTGATTGGGTCAGACAGACGAGGACCGGCAACAGGACCTACTAAAATGGTTCTAGATGCAAAGTGACACGACTGCAGGCGGAAATCTAAACAAATCTTAAATAAATGTTAGCGAACCGCCCAGAGAAACGTGCACAAACGAGTCACAAGACAAAACTCGACGCGTTTCGACCTCTTAGGTCTTCTTCAGGCAAGTTACAAACAAATAGGACAACAACGCCTTCCTTGCGCTGAACTCTGAAGCGATCAAAGCTAAGTGAATGTTCGTTGTCCTATTGGTTTGTATCTTGCCTGAAGAAGACCTAGGAGGTCGAAACGCGTCGTGTTTTGTCTTGTGACTCGTTTGTCCACGTTTCTCTGGGCGGTTCACTAACATTTATTTAGGTCTTACTAAAATGGTGTTTAGACGAAAGTACTTGTATCTGTCCTTGTTTGTGTGTTTCAGACAGCCAGACAGACCTGTGACGTGAGTACACAATTTTTCCGGTGCACAGACCGTGGAACAGAGATTTCTGACAGAAATTAATGGTATGGGTAAATCAACATTTGCTGGGTGGAACAGAAATGGTGTTCCACGTAGTAGGTTTGAAAAGAGAGAGAGAGAGAGAGAGAGAGAGAGAGAGAGAGAGAGAGAGAGAGAGAGAGAGAGAGAGAGAGAATTTATATAAATGTTCTATCGTGGGTACAATGGTTAAACTACAGTAAGTTCTAACAAAATGAATGCAATACACACACACACACACACACACACACACACACACACACACACACACACACACCACACACCACACACACACACACACACACACACACCACACAACACACACACACACACACACACACACACACACACACACACACTCACACACACACACCACACACACACACCACACACACACACACCACACACACACACACACACACACACACACACACACACACACACACACACACACACACACACACACACCACACACACACACACACACACACACACACAACACACACAACACACACACACACACACACACACACACACACACACACACACACACACACACTCACACACACACACACACCACACACACACCACACCACACACACACACACCACACACCACACACACACACACCACACAACACACACACACACAACACACACAACACACACACACACACACCCACACAATGAGATACGAGAAAAGAGAGGGGTGTGGGAGAAGACAGAGGAAGAGGACTCAAATCCAATTTGAAGAAATATTAAAATAAGAGTGACAGACAGACAGACAGACAGAATGACAGAGACAGACAGACAGAGAGGAGGGGGGCAGAGACAAAGACAAAAATACACACACACACACACACACACACACAGAGGAGAGAGAGAGAGAGAGAGGAGAGAGAGAGAAGAGAGAGAGAGAGGTCAGACAGACAGACAGACAGACAGATAAAGAGACAGAGAGTAGAGGGGGAGAAGGGTGAAGGGAGAGCAATGACTGACACAAAGACAGATACGCAAAGTAACAGTGTAACACAGACCGAGAGAAAACGACTAGAAGAGGAAGACAGGATTAGGGGCTTAGGAGGGAGAGGCGAGGGGAGAGGATTTGTAGGAGAGGGATGGGCCAAGAGGGGAAGGGGGGGGGTGTAGATGGGTGGGTGGATGCGTGGGCGACAGACGCAGCTCAAAAGACAGAAAGGCAGACGGCTGAGTATGTGTGACGTAAGAAGACTAACTCCCTCTTCCGTAATCTTTTCACCAGCAGTGATTTGTTCAGTAGTGGCTGGTGTCTTCGGACGCAGCTGTTTTCCTGAGCGTCTAATGATAGCCTCGCGTACAGACTGGAACCACGCAGGTAACGACCGAGAAAGTCTGACACTCGTCAGCAGTAGCGTGATTATGTTCAGGAAGAAGAACAGTAGATGAGGTAATATCAGAGCAACTGCTGCCAGATATGGTTTCATTCCTGTCGCCTTTGCTGTCGATGACAGATTTTTTTCTACTCAGTTTGACCGTCTTGCTAGCGATACGCAAAGCTGAAAAACAAAAATTGGCATTGCATTTGAAAACATAAACCCCGTTGGCTTGAAAGAACAGGAACAAATCATTGAAGTTACAATTTAACCTTCAAGAAGTAGAACAATTCTTAGCAAAAAAAAAAAGATCCTTTAAAAAATCTCCAGAGTACTTAGTAGCAAGCACGAATTAGAGCTGATAGACATGAATTATGATAGAGGAGCACAGGTAAGATCAAGGATCAAATGGATTGAAAAAAGGTGAAAAGAATTTTTAAGTGTAAAAAATAGAAGTTTGAAAGACCACAAAAATGCAGTTTGATGATGCTTGGACAATAATGATGCAAGGGACAATTTCTACCCAAGCAGAAAACGATTCTTTCCCCTGCCGCAGGATGTCATTAGAACACTCAATAAAACTAATCCCCGACAAAAAACACGTCTGCCTGACGTCAGTCCGTTCTGTCACATTGTCCCTGACATCACTGAATAAACGCAGTATCTTTGCAGTGACTCCTCCGGTAGGTTGCCTTTCGATGATCTGATATTGTGGCTTCTTGTGGATCGCAGTTCTGGGCAGCCAGAGGACGAAGCTGGACATGACTGTAGGGGAGAGCTGGAATGTGTGGTGTTGGAGTATGGCACTGGGGAGGGAGGGGGTAAGGAAGAGTAGGGGAAAAGGGAAGATGAAGACGGTTGGAGGAGAGGCGAGAGGATGCCGGCGTAGGAAGGGGAGGGGAGCACAGACGATGGGGCGGCGAAAAAGGTCCCTAACGGTAGGTGGTAAGACTGCCGAGTCCTGGGTCACCAAAGCCCCCTGTGCTCACTCATGTACAGCAGGGCAGAGGAATCTTAATCAACGCCCAACACTTCTACAGTTTAATCTTTGGTGTGTCCGGCTTCCCAGACCCAAAATTCAGTATACTACTCACGAATGTTAACCCCGCGATTACCGGCGTTCCGGACCTCTCTCTCTCTGTCATTTCATACGTTAGCATCCCACACTTCGCAGAACTGCCAAGGAAGTTCCATGCTGTATAAAGGAGATGCTGCAAAGGATCATTTGGCATCTACACTGTGCATGTCACAATCAGCGAAGTCAGACACCAAGTGAGTCACGACGAAGACCTGTTGGCCATGGCGTGAAAGGGAAAGCTGAAGAGGTATGGATATGTGACAGGTTAAAGTAGACTCTCCGAGACCATCCTCCCAAACACAGTCCAGAGGGAGAGGAGGGCGCACAGGTTTTGCTGAGTGGGCCGGGAAGAGTTTTGCAACATTCTAGGTCCTTGCCCACAGCAGTCAGAGATGGAGACAACTGCTGCAAGGTTCATCACCGGTGTGTGCTCTTGTCTCTCTGCTGGACGCTGGAAACAGGAACAGTGACCTGCACGTCCTTTGGTGCTGAATTGCCTGGCAAAAAGCGTTGATAATTTTCCGCATTTTAAATCGACCGAGGTAAGGGTAACCGATTTATGTCGTGCAAAAACCCTATCGTAAAAATCAGTTAGGCGAACGCGCCCGTTCTATAAAAAGAAAAAAAAGCAGGAAAGAGAGTACGTTCCGCACAGCAAGACCATCACTCAGAGAATGTTACTTTTCACAGAACACGGGTGAGGGGAGGGGGGGGGGGGGATGACAGCAGTACATAGAAAACCTCCGGGCGACAAGAAAGTATCCCACACCACAGAAAGACCACTGATCAGGGAACATTACTATCTATGGCACATGGGAGAAATATCAGAACATAGTGAGAAAAAAATCCCATCTGAAAGACATTCATCTCGTTAATATCGCAGATGAAGTGGATTACTGAACGGGCGGGAACTGAACCAGAGAACACATTGTTTGAAATTTCCCATGTCTTCTCGTCTGTCCGATTTTTTTTATATATTGATGCATGTGTCAGATTACGTGAATCGTGGAAGTCCTAGAACTTCCTGGCGATTACAGAGCTGTTTACCTATTAGATGACGTAAAGAGAGCGTACTTACTTCAACTTCTGAGGAAACTACGTCTGTTTCCAGAACCTACAAAGGCCTGAAACTATTTTCAGATCTGGCTCACGATCACTGAAAAGAACCCGACTAACGAGGAAAAGTGGGGGATGAAAGTGATCAGAAACTCTATTTCGGGGATGTCTTGTGAGTCAGCATTATTTACAATAGTAAGCCAACACCGTGTGCCAGTAAGTGGGATGTCTGAAGTTGTAAAAGTTCTAAAAACTAGAAAAAAAAATAGGCTTTTTCTTTCGTACCTTCATGTTTCCTGCTAGACCATTCCATCATGTACTCTCATTCTCACGCTTCGCTTTCCTGCTTTCCGGTGGCCGAAGTTAGTGCTCTGAAAAGTTTGATTCCCTCACCAAATCTTGGTCAGTTCAGGACAGGGTTCATTTCTACTGTCCAGGTGCCTTACATTGTCCTTTTGGAATGCATGTCTTTCAATCCGCAGTTCTCGAAGGAAGATACAGTTCTAGAATACATGTGAAATATGCCCCCAAAATGAATCTCATAGAATTTGGAAAAGTATGTTGTTGTTGACTTTGATTTACTGTGAGGACAGTTTCACTTTTCAGTCATGTATTGTCATTAGGGCCAAGCGTTAAAGTGGCAGATTGTTTCAGCTTTCATTTTCTTGAGAATACTTTGTACCACGTTTTGTGGTGTGTGTTTATTATAGAATGTAATTTCTTTCTCCGTTGTAATTTTGGATTTGATAAAGTCTATATTCGAAAGTTGGGGAGAAGGAGAACCTGAAAAGTTAGATGCCATTCTTCTTCTTCTTCTTCTTCCTCTTCTTCTTCTTCTTACCATTATTGTTATTATCATTATTACCATTATTATTATTATCATTGTTATTCTTGTTATTGTTACTATTATTGTTATTATCGTTATCATTACGAATACGTATATAGCCCCTACGCTCGGTTACAAAGCAAGCTCAAAGCACTTTATAATCTACGCTCCCATTTCCACAACAGCCTCCTACCCGGGTACAGCCAAATAAACAACTGCCTGCTGACGCTACAGTCGGTGGTTTCCTGTGTCATTCAGTCAACATCAATCATTCAGCCTGTCCCCCTTCACTCTAGTCGGTGGTTTCCTGTGTCATTCAGTCAACATCAATCATTCAGCTTTCCCCCCTTCACTCTAGTCGGTGGTTTCCTGTGTCATTCAGTCAACATCAATCATTCAGCTTTCCCCCCTTCACTCTAGTCGGTGGTTTCCTGTGTCATTCAGTCAACATCAATCATTCAGCTTTCCCCCCTTCACTCTAGTCGGTGGTTTCCTGTGTCATTCAGTCAACATCAATCATTCAGCTTTCCTCCCTTCACTCTACTCGGTGGTTTCCTGTGTCATTCAGTCAACATCAATCATTCAGCTTTCCTCCCTTCACTCTACTCGGTGGTTTCCTGTGTCATTCAGTCAACATCAATCATTCAGCTTTCCCCCCTTCACTCTAGTCGGTGGTTTCCTGTGTCATTCAGTCAACATCAATCATTCAGCTTTTCCCCCTTCACTCTCTCGATTTCTCATATCAACGGCCACGCTGGCCTTCTCTTCCGAAAGTTGATGATGGCATTTTACGTGTATGAAAGATCTAATGCGTGCGTTCACATAGGAACCTCGGTTTATAGTCTCATTTCAAGCACTTTTGGGAAAATGGAGTCCCGAGGGAAAAGTTCTCCTGTAGCGAAATGAGATTTGAACCTGCAGCCCCAGGGTCACCATAATTACGAGTCCGGC
>CM065721.1:26353110-26355610 GCA_033310375.1 Conus canariensis
GCCAGGCTTGTTGTTTGGAATATTTACACTCGCCCCAGCCAGACTCTATGCATAGCCAAACAGATCACTTCTTTTGGCGAGGCTTAAGGGGGATTGAAAGGAGATGCGTTTTATGTCCTTGGACTAGGAATGGCTACGGAGTACATATTCATTTCTGTTCTCTCGTCGAGGTCTTCAACTGCTGAATTATTGCAAGTTTATTTGGAGCGTATCCCTACTAGTTTGAATCTTTTTCGGGTTGTGCGGACTTGGTGTCATCCTCATTCCATATACATGCAGACGATGTGATCATTTTTGAAAGTTTCTTTAGGGCCCAGTAGTCTTCTTGGACAAGCAAAGAAGCTTCCGGAATGTTTAGAAATTGTTCCTAGAATGTTTTGAAATTTTTTTTACCGATTGTACCACGCCATGGGTCTCAATTTTTCTTGAATGTCTTGAATATTTTGATTGTGTATAGTATTTCATGGAATCTGGCCATTCTAGAATTCGATTCCATGATATATGACTAATCATGGTTTGGGTATTTTGTGAAAATAATTTATGAATTTTGTCAAGATTGAAGGACAATTCTCCGTTTTCGACCATTATAAAGGAGGTTGATGGGTTGATACGAAGATTGATGTGTGAATCCTTTGCTGGAAGGAAAGACTTTCAGCTTGCTCTAAAGTCGACCTTTGCTCTGTCTGGATCTGATATAACGAGAACTTAGAGCCAGCTCTTGTCCGTCACCTCAGTCAGTGTTCTGTATCCAGTAAAATGGCTTTAGGAAAAAGTCTGATATGTCGTCATTACATATGGATCTGTCTAACACCACGTCAACCTTGTTAGAGAAGAACGGTTAAGATAGCTAGTTTTTTTTTAAAAAAAAGGATGTCACTATTTTTCCCAGGGTGAAATAACTCCAGGCACGTAACTCCAGACTAATGTTGCTGCAGTACCCATTCACCTAGCACACGTGTTAACAAGAGGCGCACGAGACATAACAGGAACTTATGCACAACAAATGAAGTTTCACGCTTGCTCATACCCGGCAAGCTGACAGAAGCATACAGCCAGAACAGCAGAAAAAAACTATACCCTAAACAAATTAACACAGATTCCACACTGGCGTGACTTTCTGATCTTGAACATTGTCACAAAGAACACGCAGAAACAATCTACATGTGACCTCTGGGTGAAAGGAAATTCTAAGCGTGAGTCTTCAGTGTTCGTTATGATTGTTTCTGAGGGAAAAAGAGAAAAAAAACGACCCTATCACGGAGGTAAGCAATCTTTAAAGTTTTTTTGTTTTGTTTTGTTTTTTCGCTGCAGTGGTGATTCATTTACATGCGTGTGTGCGTACAGAGTACATTCATTTTTAACATAGTCTAAACGGAGGTTTCTTGTCAATCCTCCACTGTCCAAGACGAGGGAAATTGTGATGGTATTGCTTAAGTGCACTAAGTTGATGTATTATTAGTCAGGCTTAACACACCAAGGTTATCTCTGCACTCATACACGCATATGCGCACTCATGCGCCCACCAACCATTCACCTCTCTCTGGGAATGGGATGTCACGCATTCATTTCTTTCCTAACACGACTGAGCACAAGAAATACAATTTCTATGCTACTTATAATTAAGCATGAACAATCCAATCACACAAAATGATCAAAACATAAAAGATCAATACTTCCTAATCCCGGGTTATGATAAAATGGCTTCTTACCTGGCCAGGTTTTCACACACACAACCACGCTTTCACACCACACCACAGTTCTTGAATAAGTCTCTTCAAGTTTTCTTCAGCACGCTTGATGGTGACGCCCTTGGTTGACTGGCTCCAGGTTTCAGGACTGGGTCTTCGTGGTCATCTCTGGGATCTCGACGTAGAACTCTTCTTCTTCGTCTCCTTCACCCACCTCTGGGTTCAAACTCAGTTTGTCTCTCTTCACCCACCTCTGGGCTTCAAACTTAGTTTTCTTCTCTTCCAGCTTGTCTTTAACCCTAAGACTTTGCTGTCTCTTCTATCTCCCAGACCACGTTTCTCTCGACCCTACTCTGTCCTGCTCACTCTCCTCTCCTCTCTCTCTCCTCTGCCTTCTCTCTTTCTCGTGGTGTTATTCTCCTCCCCCCACACGTTGTTCTCCCTCAGTTTATATAGGGATGGACACAAAGGATTTCCCTTCGGGCCATGCCTTTGTCCATGCTGCTTCTCAAACCCCCTGTTCGCAAGTGCCCTGAATTCTCCATTCGCTACATTCTTCCACACATCAGCATTTACACACATCCCTACCAAATTGATCAGCAAACAAACACTTGGCACCAGATGGACATCGAAATTTCCCGCCGACTTCGGGGGCCACTTTAACACAATAATTATCCTAAAGAGGGCTACGACAACAACGTCCACGCGCATTCAACCAGCCTGACAATAGAACCAACACAGTGCCCCACAGCAATGCCAACTGAACGAGCCAAAGACTCCTGCTCTTCAATGACTGTTTACAAAAGCGACGT
>CM065721.1:26375610-26385610 GCA_033310375.1 Conus canariensis
TGCTTCCTCCGCCTCCTTCTCCTCCTCCTTCTTCTCCTCCTCCTCCTTCTTCTCCTCCTCCTTCATCTCCTCCTCCTCCGCCACGGAGATGTTTGTCACTGGCCCTGCCCTCCACACGGTGGTGATGGTGGGTGGTGCCTCCTCCTCATCCTCCTCATCCTGACGCTGTTCCACTGGTACGTAGCTTCCATGCTGTTCACAGCCAATGTCAAACGCGTACTTCCCCTTGCCCTGCATCCTGTTTTCCTTGAAGGTGCCGACATATTTGTGGTTGGCATGGATCAGCTCGCCATGCCCCTCCCATTTGCCGTTGTTCCACATGCCCACGTACTTGGAGCCAGTGGCGGCGAAGATGTAGGTTCCGCGGTCATGGCCAATTTAGAAGGCCTACACACACACACACACACACACACACACACACACACACACACACACACACACACACACACACACATATATATATTATGTGTGTGTGTGTGTGTGTGTGTGTGTGTGTGTGTGTGTGTGTGTGTGTGTGTGTGTGTGTGTGTGTGTGTCATCGAGGCCAAGAGAAACGCCCTGACAGCATACAAAACCAGTCCCAGCGAGCAGAACCTCCAGGTTCTCCGTGCTGCTCGCAGCAAAGTCCAGCAGTGTGCCAGGCAATGCGCCAACGATTATTGGCTTCAGCTCTGCTCCCAGATTCAGATCGCAGCTGACACAGGCAACATTAAGGCGATGTATGACGGCATCAAGCAGGCATTGGGCCCAACGCAAAAGAAAACTGCCCCTTTGAAATCAGCTACAGGGGAGGTGATTCAGGACAGAGAACAACAGATGGAGCGCTGGGTAGAACACTACACTGAGCTATATGCAAGAGAAAATGTAGTCACAGAAGATGCCCTGAATGCCATAGAGCGCCTGCCAGAGCTGGAAGAGCTTGACAGAGAACCAACCATCGACGAACTCAACGAAGCCCTGGACTCTCTTGCCTCAGGCAAGGCACCAGGGAAGGACGGTATTCCCGCCGAAGTACTGAAGTGCTGTAAAGAGACACTCATCACCGAGTTGCATGAAATCCTCTGCCTCTATTGGAGTGAAGGCGAAGTACCGCAAGACATGAGGGATGCTAACGTCGTCACACTATACAAAAACAAAGGTGAGAGAAGCGATTGCAATAATTCTCGCAGCATATCCCTCCTTAGTATCGTTGGGAAAGTCTTTGCACGAGTAGCACTGAAGAGGCTCCAAGTACTTGCAGAGCAAGTTTATCCTGAATCACAGTGCGGTTTCCGTGCCAACAGATCCACTATAGATATGATCTTCTCCCTTAAACAACTTCAGGAGAAATGTAGGGAGCAAAGGCAGCCACTCTTCATTGCCTTTATAGATCTCACAAAGGCTTTCGATCTGGTCAGCAGGGATGGCCTCTTCAAGATCCTCCCCAAGATTGGATGTCCACCCAAACTTCTCAGCATCATCAGATCCTTCCACGAAGACATGAAAGGCACCGTCGTCTTTGACGGCTCAACATCAGCTGCCTTCAACATACGGAGCGGAGTGAAACAGGGTTGCGTCCTGGCTCCCACCCTGTTTGGAATCTTCTTTGCTATGATGCTGAAACACGCATTTGGTCCTGCAGCTGAAGGTATCTATCTCCGAACCAGGACAGACGGGAAGCTCTTCAACCTCTCCAGACTAAGAGCCAAGACTAAAGTCAGGCTGAGGTGCCTGCGTGACTTCCTCTTTGCAGACGACGCAGCAGTAACCGCCCACTCAGCCGAGGACCTACAGCAGCTCATGACTCGCTTCAGCGATGCCTGCCAAGACTTCGGGCTTACCATTAGCTTGAAGAAAACACAGGTCATGGGGCAGGATGTTGACTCTCCCCCAGTCATCAGCATCAATGACCATGAACTGGAAGTCGTCCATGACTTTGTTTATCTGGGCTCAACTATCTCAGGCACCCTCTCACTTGACGCAGAGCTCAACAGGCGCATCGGCAAGGCAGCCACCACCATGACCAGACTGACAAAGAAAGCATGGAACAACGGCAAGCTGACCGAGCACACAAAGATCCAGATCTACAGAGCCTGCGTTGTGAGCATCCTCCTGTATGGCAGCGAGTCTTGGACTTTGCGTGCCCGTCAGGAGCGAAAGCTCAATGCTTTTCATATGCGTAGCCTACGACGCATTCTGAACATCACCTGGCAGGACAAGGTCCCAAACAACACTGTCCTGGAAAGAGCCGGATGCACCAGCATGTACACGCTGCTGAAACAGAGACGTATGCGCTGGCTCGGCCATGTCGTGCGCATGGATGACGGACGGATCCCTAAAGACCTCCTCTATGGAGAACTTGTGCAGGGAAAACGTACCACAGGCAGACCACAGCTGCGATTCAAAGACGTGTGCAAGAGGGACATAAAAGCCTTGAACATCGACCAGAACAACTCGGAAGCAACAGCCCTCGAACGGTCAGCCTGGAGACAGACTGTGCAGAAAGGTCTCTCCAAGTTCGAAGAGACACTCGCTCAGCAGCACGGGGAAAAGAGAATGAGAAGAAAGGCTGCAGCCCAGGCAGACAAACCAGCGTCAGACTTCATCTGTGCCCTCTGCCACAGGGACTGTCATTCCCGCGTCGGACTGGCCAGCCACACCCGTCGCTGTACCAGAATAGACACCTAGAGCGCAACTCCATAGTCTTCCGAGACTGAAGGATGCCTACTATTGTGTGTGTGTGTGTGTGTGTGTGTGTGTGTGTGTGTGTGTGTGTGTGTGTGTGTGTGTTTGGTGTGTGTGTGTGTGTGTGTGTGTGTGTGTGTGTGTGTGTGTGTGTGTGTGTGTGTGTGTTTGTGTGCGTGCGTGCGTGCGTGCCGTGCGTGCGTGCGTGCGTGCGTGCGTGCGTGCATGCGTGTGTGTGTCTGTGTCTGTGTCAGTGCTGTGCGTCTGTGTGTCTGTACGTGTGTTATCCTCTGCCATATTTCAACAGCTGCTGAGGCAGCCAGGAAGGAGGAGAGATGACTCCTGTTGCCAGACGCCCGGTGCCCTGGGATCATTTCTCTGATTCTCAGCGGCCTGTTGTCCAGAACCTCCCCAGAATGGCGAAATGGCTTGTTCTGTGATTCGTCCCTCGTTGCCAGAAGTTATGCTTTCACCTCTCTTGTCCCCCTCCTACCCCCTTCTCACACAACTCACTCCCCCCTCCCCCCCCCCCCCCCCCCACTGCATCCCTGTATTTTATGAGTGCTGGTAACTGTCTCTGGAAACTTCCAGACAATGCGCACCAGGTTCCTGAACTGTATGCATTTTTGCAGGACACGAGTTTCTCTAAGACCAAGGGCAAGGAACCAGTCCTCTCCTACGGCATGAAAATATATCATACAAAAGGGAAACCACCGACAAAATCGTTTTTGAGATCGTCTTTTTTCAGCCCATCAGTGGCAACATAATGATGCTGGCTCAAACTGCCCAGTGTACATACAAGGTGTAGAAGGGCAAGCAAAACCTCCACACACATACCTGTTCGACGTTACCTATGGAGCATGGTATGGCACACAGACGTGCGTGTAACGTTATGGAAAAGGTAAATACAGACATTTCTCAAGACGCTGTGTAATGGCGATACGCTGTCTCTAGCTAGTAAACCAGAAAACGGATAGGAACAGAGTAAGGAACTGGCAAAAAAAAATGAAGAAACCTGGCTGTAATGATAAACTGGTCGAAAACGGGAAGCAAATTAGTCTACAAAGGTAGAAAACTGGATCAAAAGATTAGTATACTGGTCCAAAAAAAAAAAGGTAGAAACCGGTCAGAGAGGTAGTAGACAAATTCTTAAAGGTTGGGAGCTGGTAAGAAAAACAGAGAACAGGTTTCGACCAGTTTATCATTGCAGCCAGTTTTCTTCTGGGAAGAATCCGTAGAAAACTAGGAGAAGTAAACTGGTCGACGAGAAGAAGTTGCCGAAACAGCAGAGCCAGAAAATCAGAGACACGATCAGAACCTGGTCGAAAAGGGTCAGAAACTGGTCCTGCCAGAAAAAGCAAGCTGGTCAAACCAGATAGGAACTTTGTTTAAAAGGTAGGAAACAGGTATATAAAGAAGTTGGAAACTGATTGGAAAGGCTATTAACCTGATAGGAACAGGTAGGAACTGATATACAAAGGTTAAAAAACTGCTTTAAAACAAAGGAAGGAGGTGGTAAAAGGTAGAACACTGACATACAAAGGTAAAATATTGGTCGGAAAAGTTACGAAAAAGGTCACAGAGAAAAGAACGGAAGTGACAAGATTAAGAAAAACAAGATGCAAAACATATAAATGTACTCCTAATTTATCCTGAATACGCGTGAGATATTCCATAAAGAGGAAAAACCGTCTTGGGCTGGTGTAGCCGTTAGTAATGGCTATTCTGGTAAACATCGGCCATCATCTGTGACCTGTAATGAACATACTTACAAATTTTCAGAAAGATCGGCCAAGTACTTTCTGAGATTTTCCATAAAGAAGAAAACCATTATGGGCCGTTAGTAACGGCTATAACGGTAAACTAAAGCATCGGGCATCATCCGTGATCCATAATGAACATACCTACAAATTTTCAGAAAGATCAGCCAAGTACTTCCTGAGATATTCCATAAAGAAGAAAAACCGTTAGGGGCCGTTATAGCCGTTAGTAACTCTTTAACGGTAAAATAAAACATCGGCCATTATCCGTGACCCACAATGAACATACCTACAAATTTTCACAAAGTTCGGCAAAGTACTTTCTGAGATACTCCATAAAAAAGAAAATCGTTATGGGTCGTTATAGCCGTTAGTAAAGAATATAACGGTAAACTGAAACGTCGGGCATCATCCGTGACCCATAATGAACATACCTACAAATTTTCAGAAAGATCGGCCAAGTACTTTTTGAGTCATTCCAACCGTTATATGCCGTTATAACCGTTAGTAACGGTATAACGGTAAACCAAAACACCGGGCATCATCCGTGACCCATAATGAACATACCTTCAAATTTTCAGAAAGATCGGCCAAACACTTTCTGAGATTTTCCATAATGAACAAAACTGTTATGGGCCGTTATAGCCGTTAGTAATGGGTATAACGGTAAAATAACATCAGGCATGATCCGTGACCCATAATGAACATACCTACAAATTTTCAGAAAGATCGGCCGAGTACTTTCTGAGATATTCCATAAAGAATAAAAACCGTTATGGCCCGTTATAGCCGTTAGTAACGGCTATAACGGTAAACTAAAACGTCGGGCATCATCCGTGACCCATAATGAACATACCTGCTAATTTTCACAAAGTTCGGCAAAGTACTTTCTGAGATATTCCATAAAGAAGAAAAACCGTTACAGGCCGTTACAGCCGTTAGTAACGGCTATAACGGTAAACTAAAACATCGGACATTATCCGTGACCCATAATGAACATAGCTACAAATTTTCAGAAAGATCGGCCCAGTAGTTTTGTCTGGAGCGAGTGGAACACATTTTGACCACGGACGGACGGACGGAACACACACACACACACACACACACACACACACACACACACACACACACACACACACACACACACACACAGAGCATTTCTTCGTTCCCATTCTAAAGTACCCCCTGTTCTATAAGAACTGGGAGTACAAAAAGATTGGGGAAAAAAGGCTGAAACTGGTCGGAAAAAAGCAGAACACTGGTAGAGAAAAAGGCACTGGTAGAGAAAAAAGGCACTGGTAGAAAAAGGCACTGGTAGAGAGAAAAAAGGCACTGGTAGAGAAAAAGGCACTGGTAGAGAAAAAAGGCACTGGTAGAGAAAAAAAGGCACTGGTAGAGAAAAAAAGGCACTGGTAGAGAAAAAAGGCACTGGTAGAGAAAAAAAGGCACTGGTAGAGAAAAAGGCACTGGTAGAGAAAAAAAAGGCACTGGTAGAGAAAAAAAGGCACTGGTAAGAGAAAAAAGGCACTGGTAGAGAAAAAAAGGCACTGGTAGAGAAAAAGGCACTGGTAGAGAAAAAAAAGGCACTGGTAGAGAAAAAAAGGCACTGGTAGAGAGAAAAAAGGCACTGGTAGAGAGAAAAAAGGCACTGGTAGAGAAAAAGGCACTGGTAGAGAGAAAAAAAGGCACTGGTAGAGAAAAAGGCACTGGTAGAGAGAAAAAAAGGCACTGGTAGAGAAAAAAGGCACTGGTAGAGAGAAAAAAGGCACTGGTAGAGAAAAAAGGCACTGGTAGAGAAAAAAAGGCACTGGTAGAGAAAAAAGAGCACTGGTAGAGAAAAAAGGCACTGGTGAGAGAAAAAAAGGCACTGGTAGGAAAAAAAGCACTGGATAGAGAATAATGAAAGGCACGGTGAGAGAAAAGGAAAAGGTAGGAAAATGAAAAGACGATGTTGAAAAGGTAGGAACTGATTTGAAAAGGTAGGAACTGTTTGAAAAGTAGGAAGCTGATTTGAAAAGGTAGGAAGCTGATTTGAAAAGGTAGGAACCTGATTTGAAAAGGTAGGAAGCTGATTTGAAAAGGTAGGAACCTGATTTGAAAAGGTAGGAAGTGATTTGAAAAGGTAGGAAGCTGATTTGAAAAGGTAGGAAGCTGTGAAAAGTTAGGAAGCTGAAAAAGGTAAGGAAGCTGCTCCAGAACGATAGCAACTAATGGAGAAAGGGAGGAAACTCGTCTAAAAGGGTAGAAAACAGGTCAGAAAAGATACGAAACTGGTCAGAAAAGATAGGAAACTGGTCAGAAAAGATAGGAAACAGGTCAGAAAAATAGGAAACTGGTCAGAAAAGATAGGAAACTGGTCAGAAAAGAAAGAAAACTGGTCAGAAAAGAAAGGAAACAGGTCAGAAAAGATAGGAAACAGGTCAGAAAAGATAGGAAACTGGTCAGAAAAGAAAGGAAACTGGTCAGAAAAGATAGGAAACGGTCAGAAAAGATAGGAACTGGTCAGAAAAGATAGGAAACTGGTCAGAAAAGAAGGAAACTGGTCAGAAAAGATAGGAAACAGGTCAGAAAAGATAGGAGACTGGTCAGAAAAGATAGGAAACTGGTCAGAAAAGAAGAAACTGGTCAGAAAAGATAGGAAACTGGTCAGAAAAGATAGGAAACTGGTCAGAAAAGATAGGAAACTGGTCAGAAAATAGAAACTGGTCAGAAAGAAAGAAAACTGGTCAGAAAGATAGGAAACTAGTCAGAAAAGTAGGAAACAGGTCAGAAAAGACAGAAACTGGTCAGAAAAGATAGAAAACTGTGCAGAAAAGATAGAAAAACTGGTGACAAAGGGCAGGAAGCTGATCGGAAAAGGCAGGAGAAGGAAACGGTGGGAACTGTTGTGTAAAGGGTACAAAACTGCTCCGAAAAGGTCGGAAACTGGTTGGAAAAGATAGGAACTGAGGGTTAAGAGGTAAAAGATGGCCTGAAAAGCAGAATACTGGTGAGAGAAAAAAAGAGAATATTAATTTAAAAAGATGTGGAAGTGGTCAGAAAAGGTAGGGTCCTAGGTCACCTCAACTCAGTCTCAGTCTTACAAGTATTAGGAAAGAACTCTAGGAACAGCTTCACAACAGGTCCTCAGAGAAAGGGAGGAAACTGGTCCAAACATGTAGAAAGCTTATAGGGAAAGTTAGAAGGCTGGTGTACGTACAAGGATATAGGGAAACATGCAGGCCACTGATTCTGACAGCTGCCTCCATCTTGCTCGGTCTTCTGTGTAACAGACCGGGTCTGGAATGGTCGGAGCTGTTGACGGTGTCAGTCAGTCCTGCTATTCTTAGGTCTCTCTGCTTTTTGCCTTCCATAGCACCTTGCATCTCCACACATCTCCAGTGCACTGGACATATAATTGTACAAGAATGACGAAGAAGGAAGACAGAAACACAGCGCTGTAATAAATGGATGGCTCAAGAAATGAAGAAGACAACGGAAGCTGAATCGAACAATGGCGTGAGGACATCGAGAAAAAGCTGGATAACGACAAAAAAAAAAAGGGGGGGGGGGGGTGTTAAGGCAACGTAGCCCGCGTCGCTCAAGTATTGTTTCTGGATATGCTGCCCCCCTCACTCTTTCTCACCCCCCCTTCAACTCCCTAATCCCCTCCTCTCCTCGTTCCACCCTTCCTTTCTCCATCCACCGTAAATCTCCGCTCGCCATTCCCCAGCTCCTCCCGTGGTGGAACGAGCCATGAACAACATGACATAACACGTGATTCCTTCGGGTTTCTCACTCGTTCTGATTTGGCTCCAACTTCAAAAGACGTGGTTTCACCGTATTATGTGTTCAGATTGGAGCAAGGAATGTCGAAAAGAAAAACCACCCTACACCGTAAAGAGGAAAGTGGAAAAAGGTCAACGCATTTCTGAATAAGCGCCATACCCTCCTTCCAACATTTCAGTTTATACGGTGTGTGTGTGTGTGTGTGTGTGTGTGTGTGTGTGTGTGTGTGTGTGTGTGTGTTGTGTGTGTGCGCGCGCGCGCGCGCGCGGCGTGTGTGTGTGTGTGTATATGTGTGTGTGTGTGTGGTGTGTGTGTGTGTGTTGTGTGTGTGTGTGTGTGTTTTGTGTGGTGTGTGTGTGTACATGCAAAGAGAGAGAAAGAGACAGAGACAGGCAGACAGACAGACAGAGAAAGAGAAAGACACGGTGAGGGGGGAGACAGACAGACATATAGACAGACAGACAGAAGGGATTAGAGAAAGAGAGAGCGAGCAAAAGAGACAGACAGACAGACACACACAGACAAACAGATGCTTTGACGCTTAATAAATTATCGCCTTCAGCTTAGCAAGCCATTAAGCTAAAAGGGGTACACTTATGACCTGACACATTGCATCGATGAAGTATAAGAAAAAGAACTAATGATGAAATTAGTAAAAACCATCAGAGCGTAATGCATGTAAGTATCATTCACATTGTAGGCAGGGTACAGCTATTGAAATCATAAACTAGCTCAGACACATACGATCCAATCCGGTTGGAAGACTTCCCTACAGACCATCCTTTCCTACCCTACCATCTCCACCCCTCCGTCCCAACACATAGCTCCCATTCCATTCTCACATCTTACACGCATAAACACAAACAGGAAATACAAGTTCACATTCACACTTTCACCCTCGCTCCCAACCTCACCCTCTACTCCGACAGATCCCCGACCGCCCTCTCCCCTTCTCCTCCCCCTTCGGTACTCCACCTCCTCGCTGTTCCATATGTATGCACGCACACGTGTACACACACACACACACACACACACACACACACACACACACACACACGAGAGAGAGAGAGAGAGAGAGAGAGAGAGAGAGAGAGAGACTGCATGGCTATCCACTTGTCACAAAAGAACAAAATCAGAAAAGAAGGGGAATTTAATTACAGTACTACTAGCATCAAGTTCTAATTTCTTTTTTCTCGCATTGGTAGTTTCAGTCATATACTTTGCAAGTTGCATTTTTGTCTGTTGATAAGATTTCTTATATCGCTTACTGTAGGCTCCATATGAGTCGCACTGAAAAAATTAATGTTTTTGACGAATGTCGGGAGTGAAGCAACATTGGAAAAGAAAGTGCACTTCATCTCCCTTATTGTGACCGCACATTGGGCAGTCAGCACCCTGTTCTCTGGTAATAAACCAGTGTTCTGCTAGATCTAGACCACGCACTCTTACCCTAAACTTTACCAGAGCTTCTTTCATCTTTGTATTTGTTATTAAAGACAGATATATATATATAATATATATATATATATATATATATATCTCAGCTTCAAACGTAGTTTCAAAGGAAACGATACCACGCATATTTGTCATTATCTTCAATTTCTGAATGCCAGTTTTGTTTGTAACATGAAACAAGCCTTTCCTTAAGCATTGATATACGCCCCTCCTCGGCGCCAACACCTTGACACAACCGTGCCATCCCAAAATCATTTTCTGTTCGAGTGCTCCCAACTTTTGATGCCCAGTTGTAATTGCCTGCATCTAATTGTATCAACAACATACCATAGGCTTGCCTACTTTTATATATA
>CM065721.1:26393110-26398110 GCA_033310375.1 Conus canariensis
GCACGTACAGACACAGAGACAGACAGACAGAGAAAGAGAAAGGAAGTAAGAGGGAGAAAGAGAGACAGACAGAGAGACGGAATTCAGACAGACAGACAGACAGATAGGCAGAGACAGAGGACGGTTGAAAATTTCGGTTCTACTCCCTTTTTCCCAAGTTGGAATAAGAGCAAATGGTTGCAGAGAGTTGTCGGTGATTTTGCTTGTTTTAAAGGTACATTTGCACGCTTTTTTTTGTAAGTTTCTTTATGTCTTAATTTTGGTATGTATTTGGTTGCCTGTTTTGTGTGTTGGTTGTTGTTCTCTCTCTCTCTCTCTCTCTCTCTCTCTCTCTCTCTCTCTCTCTCTCTCTCTCTGCGAGTACATGTGTGTGTGCGTGCGTGCGTGCGTGCGTGCGTGCGTGCGTGCGTGTGTGTGTTGTGTGTGTGTGTGTGTGTGTGTGTGTGTGTGTGTGTGTGTGTGTGTGTGTGTGTGTGTGTGTGTGTTGTCCCGTGTCGCGTTTCAATAGCAACCAAAGCAGCCAGGAGGGAAGAGGACTCCTGTTGCCAGACGCCCAGTACCTTGGGGGCCATTCCTCTCATTATCAGCGGCCTTTTCTTGGAAACCTCCCCAGAATGGGAAAATAGCTTCATCTGTGATTGACTTCTCATTGGCAGTTTTATGTTTTTATCTGGGGATAGCCCAGTGGTAGAGCGCCGGACTTGTAATCTTGGTGATCCTGGGGCCGCGGGTTCGAATCTCCGCCGGGCCGTTTTGGTACATGGGGGATTTTTCCCTCGGAGTTAACATTGGTTCTGACTCCATTTCCCATACAGTCCTTTGAATGAGACCATAAACCGAAGTTCCGTGTGTGAACGCACGCATAACATCTTGCCACACGTAAAATCCCATCACCAACTTTCGGAAGAGAAGGCCTGTTTGGCCGTTGGTACGGATGACACGTTACACATAGCATGCACCTTCCCCGAAGTTGGATGGATTATGGCTGCCTTGATAGCAGGATATAAAAAACGGTCATACACACAAAGCTCCACCCCCTTTGTTGGGTACATGGAATTAATCCTTGCCTGTCTATGCAGGGAGTGTCCGCAGGAGTATCAGCCTGCGTACACCGAAGAACAAAAAAAGAAAGAAGGAAAAAGAAAAAAGAAAAAAAAAAGAAAATAATGCTTTCATCTCTCCCGTCCCCTTTACTCCCCTTCACACACAGCCTCACTCCCCTTACATCCCTTTATTTCATGAGTGTTGTCTACTGCCTCTGGAAACTTCCAGACAATGGACGCCACGTACCTGAACTGTATTTTTGCAGGGTACGAAGTTCTCTAACGTTAAGAGCAGAGAAGTAGTCCTTGTAGATCTCCTAAGGCATGAGATGTCTCAAACAAAAGGTGAACTATCGCTGAAATCAGTTTGAAGATCGTCTGTTTCCCAGAACATTCGTGGCAGCTTGGTTACACTGGCTCAGACTGCCAAATGTATGTGCAAGGCGTTGAAGGGAAAGCAAAATCTCTACCACACTACAATCTCTACCACACTACAATCTCTATCACACTACAGTCTCTACCTTACTACAGTCTCTACCACACTACAATTTCTACCACACTACACTCTCTACCACACTACAATCTCTACCACACTACAATCTCTACCACACTACAATCTCTACCACACTACAATCTCTTCCACACTATAAGACTGACGGTCACAGAAGATCTGGAGAGAAGAATCCAAAGCAAGGACATCAGGTGTGACGGCAAAGTTATGAAAAGAAAGCCATGATGGTATGGCCATGCAACAAGCTCCAATAGCCTTGCTGGAAGAATCTGTCTGGAACTGTTGAGGAAAGGAAACGGAGAGGAAGACAGATAAAAATAACAGACTAAAAAAATAAGACAATGGGCAGGGAAACATGTGAACAGATGTACACCTTGGCACACCACTGACAGAGCTGGAAGAGCCTGGTGAATTGGTCTTCAGTATGGCACCCTAGTGACTCGTCACAGAATGAAGGAAGAGAAGAAGAAGAAGAAGAAGAAGAAGAAGAAGAAGAAGAAGGAGAGAGAAGAGGAGGAGGAGGAGGAGGAGGAGGAGGAGGAGGAGAGGAGGAGAAGGAGAAGGAGAGAAGAAGAAGAAGAAGAAGAAGAAGAAGAAGAAGAAAAAGAAGGAAGAAGAAGGAGGAGGAGGAGGAGGAGGAGGAGGAGGAGGGAGGAGGAAGGAAGAAGAAGAAGAAGAGAAGAAGAAGAAGAAGAGAGAAGAAGGAGGAGGAGGGAGGAGGAGGAGGAGGAGAGAGGAGGAGGAGGAGGAGAAGAAGAAGGAGAAGGAGAAGAAGACGAAGAAGAAGTAAAGGAAGAAGAAGGACGAGGAGAAGGACGAGAGGACGAGAAGAAGAAGAAGAAGAAGAAAAGAAGAAGAAGAAGAAGAAGAAGAAGAAGAAGAAGAAGACTTTGCAAAATGGTTTCAACGAGGCAGGGTGGAATCATGGGTGGCCAAATCACATTATAATCTTTTTCTTGTGGTTCTGACGGTCGACGAGCTTTTCCACCTTTGTGCCAAGAGAACATTAACAAAGCGTTGAACAGGAAACTGTCACAGAAAAGTTTTTATAAAGTCACTGAAAAGGGTAGGAAACTGCTGTAAAAAAAAATATAGAAGGTGAGGACGGCCGCGAGAAATTAACAAAATAAAACCAGGAAACTGCCAGAAAAAGCTGCCACGTCAAGAAACATGGAAGACAGTTGACACCAAAAGGTAAGACACTGCTTGAAATGGTTGGTAAAGCTGGGACACTGCTAGGAACACATGGTTGAAATGGTTGGTAAAGCTGGGACACTGCTAGGAACACATGGTTGAAATGGTTGGTAAAGCTGGGCACTGCTAGGAACACATGGTTGAAATGGTTGGTAAAGCTGGGACACTGGTAGGAACACATGGTTGAAATGGTTGGTAAAGCTGGGACACTGGTAGGAACACATGGTTGAAATGGTTGGTAAAGCTGGGACACTGGTAGGAACACATGGTTGAAATGGTTGGTAAAGCTGGGACACTGGTAGGAACACTGGTTGAAATGGTTGGTAAAGCTGGGACACTGGTAGGAACACATGGTTGAAATGGTTGGTAAAGCTGGGACACTGCTAGGAACACATGGTTGAAATGGTTGGTAAAGCTGGGACACTGGTAGGAACACATGGTTGAAATGGTTGGTAAAGCTGGGACACTGGTAGGAACACATGGTTGAAATGGTTGGTAAAGCTGGGACACTGGTAGGAACACATGGTTGAAATGGTCAATGATGACATTTGCACGGTAAAACCTTTTGTTCAAGTGTTTGCAATCATCTTTGTGTGACATCAAAGTGAATTCCATGATGATCCTAAAACAGCAGTTACTTCACCAATCCATACGCCGTTATTATCAATGAAAGATCAGATCAGTAGAGTGTGTCAATCAGCATACTTTGAAATTCGGAAGATCGGCTCCATCAGACACTTACTGACCACAGATTCTGCTAAAACTCTGATCACATCACTGGTACTCTCCCGATTAGATTACTGTAATCCCTTACTAGCTGGTCTGCCCAAAAACTCTTACAGACAAATTGCAAAGAGTGATGAACTGTGCTTGTCGTCTAACTTTCAAGGCTCCCAAGAGAGAACATATAACTCCTCTTCTGTCCCAGTTACATTGGCTTCCTGTCTCTGCCAGAATAGAGTATAAGATCTGCACTCTTTGTTATAACGTGTTTGTTGGCACATCACCCACTTATTTGTCTGAACTTTTGCAGTTTTACGCTCCTCCTAGGTCTTTACGTTCCTCTGACGACAATCGTCTCTTCAACAAACCAAACCCCAAATACCTTAAAAAGACTTTAGGAGAACGGGGTTTCTTCTACCTTGGTCCGTCCATGTGGAATGATCTCCCTTTTCCTCTCCGCCATGCTCCATCCCTCTCCACATTCCGTGTCATGAAAACTATAGCACTGTCAGTTATTGTCCAGTTCAGATTCTTCCAATTTCGCAGAGTTGTCAAATGTTCAGTTACGTGTAGTGTTGTCTGTCTGTTCGTGTGTCTGTGCAGGTCTGTCTGAGTGTGTCGGTGTGTGTGTGTGTGTTGTGTGTTGTGTGTGTGTGTGTGTGTGTGTGTGTGTGTGTGGGTGTTCGTGTGGTGTTTGTGCGCGCGCGCGTGCGTGTGTGTTTGTGTGCGCGGGCGCGGGCGCGTATGCAGCCTTTGTGCGTGTGTGTGCGTTGCTTACTTCTCTTCTGTCTTCTTGTTTAATACTTTACAAGATTTTGTTTGTTTCCAACAGAATTTTTTATTAGGCCTATGTTAAAATGGTGCGATGTTTATTTATTTTTTTTTTTCCCCTTGCATTTCTGTGTCCTTTCTTTTTCAAAATATCTTTTGACATGCTATTCATGAAATGTGATTGTGTGTGTGTGTGTGTTGTGTGTGTGTGTGTGTTGTGTGTGTGTGTGTGTTGTGTGTGTGTGTGTGTGTGTGTGTGTGTGTGTGTGTGTGTGTGTGTGCGTACGCTTGCATTTTGTATATTACATATTCATCATGTCATTGAGTGATTCTAATTATGTGAGATATTTGTGACTTGTTTATTTCTTGCTTAATATTTATTAAGTTTGCCTCTATTTTCTTTCTATCTTTGGCATGAATACAGCTGTTTACTGTAGTTTATGCTTTTATTCACACTTTTCAAGCGCTTTGAGCTCATCAGAGATGGGGCGCATATAAATTTTCATTATTATTATTATTATACTATAATTATTCCTTTCTCTGTTAGCTACCTGTTACCTCTACTCCCCAGAGAAGCACGCCCTCACACCCACGTACCACAAGAGAGAGAGAGAGAGAGAGAGAGAGAGAGAGAGAGGAGAGAGAGAGAGAGAGAGGAGAGAGAGAGAGAGAGAGAACAATAACATAACGATAACGATATTTTATTCAAAAAAAGGCCAAAGCCCCATTTGAAGGGGATATATGCAAAGCTAAATGAG
>CM065721.1:26403110-26408110 GCA_033310375.1 Conus canariensis
ACGGACAGACAGATAGACAGACAAACGGACAGTCAGCATGGTAAACACTAAGGCAGGCCAAACAAAGCAGACAGACAGCGACAGGGAGGCAGAGAGAGACAGAGAAAGAGATCAAGAGAGAAGAGGCTCGTGTTTTCGACAACACCAGCGAGAAAAAAAAAAGAAACAAAAATCAATCAAAGCCATCATCTCTCACTCTTTTTGTTTTTATTTATTTCACTGTTGAAATGCTATTTGATCTTATTCCATTAACCTTTTGTCTTGATGGAAAACGGGTATCGACCCAGTCGACATTGTACGTCAGTAAATAAAATATGTGTTCAGAAATGTCACGGTGATTTATCTGCATTGGGTCATGGACGATTTCTGATCACATCTTAACTGCTGATATTTTGATGATAGTCACATAACGTGACTTAGATTTCTATCTGCCCTCTAAAATTAACCCTTAAAACGAACACACGAGTAAAACTGCAATTCTGAAAATCGTTCGAAATGTAATAAAGTTGAAATCAAATCATAGAAAAAGAAAACATTAGGAAAATGAAAAGAACATTTCAGACAAAATTATTCCTCGAGGGAAAATATGAAACAGAATCAAATAAAATAAAGTATGAGTAAAATACAATTTACATGAAAATAACTCAATATTAAATATTACGGGGAAAAAAAACCCTGCACCAACTCAAAATTCAAATCGTTGGCACATGTTGACCTTGCATGCGTCCTTTTTATTTGATTTTATTTAATTTCTTGTATTTTTTTTATTTTATTTCTTTTATTACATTTTATTTCACTTGATTTCATTTTATTATTCTGCACTTTTCTGATTATTCTGCACTTTTCGTGGCTATTTCTTCCCCATTCTATTTTCGGTCCTACCCTGTTGGGTTGGGTACTGGCTTACCCTGGGTGTTGAAAATACCACAGACTTCCTGGTCGTGCTCTGTTCTAACTACCCTGGGTGGACTAACACAGATAGGCCTGCTTCTGCTGAGCGGTCTCACCCAGGATTCAAAAGTGGACTCCAGCCAGAGGTGCACGTGTGTGTGTGTGTGTGTGTGTGTGTGTGTGGTTGTGTTTCATCAAAACACGGGGGCGGGTGTGTGGGGGATTGGAGGGGGGGGGGGTGTGGTAGGGGAGAGAAGAGTTGAAATTGAATTTCTCGAGATGCGCGGCATCTAACTGTGAAAATTCGCTGAAGTGGTGGAAGACACTGCCTGAGATTCGGCAGTCAACACTCCTCCCTGCCCCCCGGGCAGAATGCTCCACACACACACACACACACACACACACACACACACACACACACACACACACACACACACACCCTCCCCCTTTCATCTTCCCTCTGTCCCCGGCTGTGCTCCACTCCTCGTGTCTCAGGTAAAGGAGGACTTGGTCTGAAGAGCCTTCGGCGTGGTCAGCCAGGTGCAAAAAGCGATACGTCCATATTTCACGGCTTTGGGTTCTGCCAGTCTCTCCATCTGTCTGAATGTATGTCTCTCTGTCTCTGTCTCTGTCTGCCTGCTTGCTTGTCTGTCTGTCTGTCTGTAGCTCTCTCTCTCTCTCTCTCTCTCTCTCTCTCTCTCTCTCTCTCTCTCTCTCTCCTCTCTCTCTCTCTCTCTCTCTCTCTCTCTCTGTCATCCAACTTTGCCGTCTCTGTCTCTGCGCCTTTCTCACCTCACACATCCATATCTTTTACTTCCACCACACTGTCGACATCTAATGTCTTTCCTCTGGTTCGCTGCACCTTGTGAGATCTTCTGTTCATTTCTCTTCCTAAATACTGTCAATCACTGACACTTGCGTCTGACTGTGGTCGATAAGGAGTTAGCCCTGTGTGTGTGTGTGTGTGTGTGTGTGTGTGTGTGTGTGTGTGTGTGTGTGTGTGTGTGTGTGTGTGTTGACACTTTGGACTGATGGCGGTCGATAAGGTGTGAGTCCTGTGTGTGCGTGTGTGTGTGTGTGAGAGAGAGAGAGAGAGAGAGAGAGAGAGAGAGAGAGAGAGAGAGAACTGAAGTGTTAAAGAGGCTCATTCCAACTGCCCCATACACTGCCCCTTTACAGAGCCATGGCAACGGGGCATGCAGGGCCACAGCGTTAGAGGCTTTCCCATGATGGATCAGTGAGGATGATGAAGATGTTCCATCCTGGTCACAGGCTTTCCCATGATGGATCAGTGAGGAGGATGAAGATGTTCCATCCTGGTCACAGGCTTTCCCATGATGGGTCAGTGAGGATGATGAAGATGTTCCATCCTGGTCACAGGCTTTCCCATGATGGATCAGTGAGGATGATGAAGATGTTCCATCCTGGTCACAGGCTTTCCCATGATGGATCAGTGAGGATGATGAAGATGTTCCATCCTGGTCACAGGCTTTCCCATGATGGGTCAGTGAGGATGATGAAGATGTTCCATCCTGGTCACAGGCTTTCCCATGATGGGTCAGTGAGGATGATGAAGATGTTCCATCCTGGTCACAGGCTTTCCCATGATGGGTCAGTGAGGATGATGAAGATGTTCCATCCTGGTCACAGGCTTTCCCATGATGGGTCAGTGAGGAGGATGAAGATGTTCCATCCTGGTCACAGGCTTTCCCATGATGGGTCAGTGAGGATGATGAAGATGTTCCATCCTGGTCACAGGCTTTCCCATGATGG
The DNA here is from genome assembly GCA_033310375.1 of Conus canariensis. NCBI lineage: Eukaryota > Metazoa > Mollusca > Gastropoda > Neogastropoda > Conidae > Conus > Conus canariensis. The sequence goes on from CM065721.1 coordinate 26,405,775, forward strand.
GTCAGTGAGGATGATGAAGATGTTCCATCCTGGTCACAGGCTTTCCCATGATGGGTCAGTGAGGATGATGAAGATGTTCCATCCTGGTCACAGGCTTTCCCATGATGGGTCAGTGAGGAGGATGAAGATGTTCCATCCTGGTCACAGGCTTTCCCATGATGGATCAGTGAGGAGGATGAAGATGTTCCATCCTGGTCACAGGCTTTCCCATGATGGATCAGTGAGGAGGATGAAGATGTTCCATCCTGGTCACAGGCTTTCCCATGATGGATCAGTGAGGAGGATGAAGATGTTCCATCCTGGTCACAGGCTTTCCCATGATGGATCAGTGAGGAGGATGAAGATGTTCCATCCTGGTCACAGGCTTTCCCATGATGGATCAGTGAGGAGGATGAAGATGTTCCATCCTGGTCACAGGCTTTCCCATGATGGATCAGTGAGGAGGATGAAGATGTTCCATCCTGGTCACAGGCTTTCCCATGATGGGTCAGTGAGGATGATGAAGATGTTCCATCCTGGTCACAGGCTTTCCCATGATGGGTCAGTGAGGATGATGAAGATGTTCCATCCTGGTCACAGGCTTTCCCATGATGGGTCAGTGAGGATGATGAAGATGTTCCATCCTGGTCACAGGCTTTCCCATGATGGGTCAGTGAGGATGATGAAGATGTTCCATCCTGGTCACAGGCTTTCCCATGATGGATCAGTGAGGAGGATGAAGATGTTCCATCCTGGTCACAGGCTTTCCCATGATGGATCAGTGAGGAGAATGAAGATGTTCCATCCTGGTCACAGGCTTTCCCATGATGGATCAGTGAGGAGGATGAAGATGTTCCATCCTGGTCACAGGCTTTCCCATGATGGATCAGTGAGGATGATGAAGATGTTCCATCCTGGTCACAGGCTTTCCCATGATGGATCAGTGAGGAGGATGAAGATGTTCCATCCTGGTCACAGGCTTTCCCATGATGGATCAGTGAGGATGATGAAGATGTTCCATCCTGGTCACAGGCTTTCCCATGATGGATCAGTGAGGAGGATGAAGATGTTCCATCCTGGTCACAGGCTTTCCCATGATGGATCAGTGAGGAGGATGAAGATGTTCCATCCTGGTCACAGGCTTTCCCATGATGGATCAGTGAGGAGGATGAAGATGTTCCATCCTGGTCACAGGCTTTCCCATGATGGATCAGTGAGGATGATGAAGATGTTCCATCCTGGTCACAGGCTTTCCCATGATGGATCAGTGAGGATGATGAAGATGTTCCATCCTGGTCACAGGCTTTCCCATGATGGATCAGTGAGGATGATGAAGATGTTCCATCCTGGTCACAGGCTTTCCCATGATGGATCAGTGAGGATGATGAAGATGTTCCATCCTGGTCACAGGCTTTCCCATGATGGATCAGTGAGGATGATGAAGATGTTCCATCCTGGTCACAGGCTTTCCCATGATGGATCAGTGAGGATGATGAAGATGTTCCATCCTGGTCACAGGCTTTCCCATGATGGATCAGTGAGGATGATGAAGATGTTCCATCCTGGTCACAGGCTTTCCCATGATGGATCAGTGAGGATGATGAAGATGTTCCATCCTGGTCACAGGCTTTCCCATGATGGATCAGTGAGGATGATGAAGATGTTCCATCCTGGTCACAGGCTTTCCCATGATGGATCAGTGAGGATGATGAAGATGTTCCATCCTGGTCACAGGCTTTCCCATGATGGATCAGTGAGGAGGATGAAGATGTTCCATCCTGGTCACAGGCTTTCCCATGATGGATCAGTGAGGAGGATGAAGATGTTCCATCCTGGTCACAGGCTTTCCCATGATGGATCAGTGAGGAGGATGAAGATGTTCCATCCTGGTCACAGGCTTTCCCATGATGGATCAGTGAGGATGATGAAGATGTTCCATCCTGGTCACAGGCTTTCCCATGATGGATCAGTGAGGATGATGAAGATGTTCCATCCTGGTCACAGGCTTTCCCATGATGGATCAGTGAGGAGGATGAAGATGTTCCATCCTGGTCACAGGCTTTCCCATGATGGATCAGTGAGGATGATGAAGATGTTCCATCCTGGTCACAGGCTTTCCCATGATGGATCAGTGAGGATGATGAAGATGTTCCATCCTGGTCACAGACGTCATGACAGGACTCTACCTATACCCCACGCTTGCTTCCATACAGTATCCCAGCATCAACCAGGCCCGAAGAGAAAGAAACACCTGTGGCGTTGACAAGGAAATTTGAGCAGCACTGAGATGCCTGAATCAGGTGAATGAAAGGTACCGTGTTGTTCCAGCCTTCCTGCTACAGCCCATAACACACTGC
>CM065721.1:26423110-26425610 GCA_033310375.1 Conus canariensis
CCATCTTGGAAGAGGCAGGTGTTCCCAACAGTTGTCACCAGCATTCCCGGAGTGGAGAACAGAGGAACACAGTCAGACACCCAAAGGAAAGCCCTGGCCATGGAGTACATCTGCAACCAGTACCCCCAGGAAGACTGGACCCATGTCTTTACAGATGGCTCCGCCACAGAAGCAACGACGGATGGTGGAGCTGGAATCTTCCTCCGATACAAAGACGGAGATGAAGAAATTGCAGTCCCAGCAGGAAAATACTCCACCAACTTCCGAGCTGAGCGAGAAGCTCTCTGTGAGGCAGCCACAACAGTCTCGCAGAACTCCATAAGAACAACAGGGCAGGTGGTGGTGTTCTCAGACGCTCTCTCCGTGCTCCAAGCCCTCAAGAACTCCCGCTGCAAAGAACAGAACCATCTTACTTCAGCCCTTGTTGCCCTGAGTGCCAGAGTGGAGAAAGTGGTGATACAATAGGTACCAGCACACTGTGGTATCAGAGGCAACGAAAAAGCGGATATTCTGGCAAAGGACGGTGCACAGAAGGAGCAGGCCAACAACCTGGTGTCATACAATGAAATCAAGACAATCATCAAGGCACAGCAAGGAATAAACTGGCGCCTCCAGCACCCCAAACACAACCCAGAAGACAAATACCATTTGCTGGGACGACGGGAACAGGTCAAGATCTTCCGCCTGAGGACTGGACACAATTGCCTGCTCCACCACATGCACACAAAATTTGGCATTGGACAGAGTGGAGAGTGCCCTTGTGGTGAGGGACCAATGACAACAGACCACATCCTTCAAGACTGTATGACGCATGCAGCATCCAGAAGGAAGTACTGGCCAACACCGACAGCAGTGGAAGCCAAGCTGTACGGCACCCTGGAGGAGCTGCGGTGGACGGCAGCCTTCATCGAGGACACCGGGCTGCTCATCTAATGGGAACCGAACGAGTAAGAAGAAGAAACGACTATACCAAACGCGATCAATTTCCTTGTGTCGAACAGAAGCTTTTCACTACGAGAAAACACACGGCTTCATATTTCATTTAACATTTTCACATAAGCACGCACTTCACACACACACACACACACACACACACACACACACACACACACACACACACACACACACACACAACAGAGAGAGAGAGAGAGAGAGAGATTTAGAAAGAGCACCACCACCTTATCGACCACCATCAGTCCAAAGTGTCAGTGACTGACAGTATTTGGGGAAAGAGAAATGAACAGTAAGCTTCTCCAAGATGCAGCGAACCAGAGGAAAAAACATCAGATGTTGACAGTGTGGTGGAAGCAACGGAGATGAGGAAGGCGCGGAGACAGAGAGGGTAAAGCGGGATGACAGAGAGAGGGAGAGAGAGAGAGAGAGAGAGAGAGAGAGAGAGAGAGAGAGAGAGAAGAGAGAGAGAGAGAGAGAGAGAGGAGAGAAGGGGAGAGAGAGAGAGAAGAGAGAGGAGAGGGGGGGGGGGAGATTTTGGAGACGGGCATTATTTCTTTGCGTTAACTCACTCATTGTTTCCCACATGGTGAGAAAATGGCGTAGAGAATGTTTACTGAAAAAAAGGAGAACATGCCAAAAGATAGAACCGGTCAAGGTCTTTCCACTGAGTTTATTTATTGTGTGTTGAGGTGGGGTGGGGGTGGGGGTGGGTAAAACGTGAACGAGAGGCAGTCTACGGAAGTTAAAGGATTGTCCTTTGTCTCATAACGAGAAGAGAAAGACCGACAGAGAGAGAGAGAGAGAGAGAGAGAGAGGAGAGAGAGAGAGAGAGAGAGAAGAGAGAGAGATACAGACAGACAGACAGACAGGGACAGAGACAGACACAAAGGCACAGAGAGAGAGAGAGAGAGAGAGAGAAGAGAGAGAGAGAGAGAGATACAGACAGACAGACAGACAGACAGACAGACAAAGACTGCAAGGAAGACAGGAAGTGCGCAGAAAGATTCGATCGAGAAAACAGTACGACTGCGACCGGTGTATCAATCAATAATGCAAAGTAAACACCAAGAACGAAAAACAAACAAAACGAAATTAGAAAACAGCAGCACTGATTGACTTGCTCAGTCTGTCAGTCCTACTCCCTGTATTGCAGACCTTTTGACAGGTCTACATGTCATCGCTGGGAGTAGGAGGCTGATTTACGAGAATTGATTTGGTTTCTTCTTTCATGAACGGTGAATCTGAGGATGATTAAAGGTTAACAGAGCAGCTGCTTTAGTTTCAGACTGTACAGTGTGGGAACGGAATGTATGGACACTTGCTGCCATGAGAGAGAGAAAAGGGGGAGGGGGATGAGGGGACTGGGTGTGGGTGGGTGTGGGTGGGTGTGGGTGGGTGTGGGGGTGCGAGTATAAAGGCTACAGCAAGACTGAAGGACTGTGTGGGATATCGATCGATCGATCGATCGATTGATTGGTTGGTTGGCTGATATTGATTGACTGAGTGACTGCTTGATTGACTGGTTAATTTTGTTTTCCAGAGTAAC
>CM065721.1:26430610-26445610 GCA_033310375.1 Conus canariensis
CATTCATCCATTCGAAAAAAAAATTGACGTTTACGCGTTGAAAAGCAATACATTCTCTCAACATTTCCTTAACGTGTGTCAATTTCATGGAACTGTTTCTGATATATGTCCTCTGTGCTTCCAACAACGGTCAGACATGATCTGGATAGCTTTGACTCTTTCCAGTCCAACACACCATCCAACAAGGGTCAGACATGACCTTGATACCTTTGACTCTTTCGAATCGGCACACCATCCAAAACCCCACTGGTCAGGTCCTGACCTGGAACCTGGAGAGGACCAGGAAGAGGGGACGACCCAAAACTGGCTGGATTATACAGACAATGAGGGAGAGGTGAAGAGGAAGGGAACCCATTGGATAAGGGGAGGAAGGACCATCTCTATCTAGCCCAGAGCAGCGTACACTGGGGAGCTGTCGTTGATGGTCTGTACTCTCTTAGAGACAGACGGGCTTAATACGTTAAGTAGCATTACTAAATAAGTAGTAAGTAAGTATGACGTAAGTAGACATATGTGTGTGTGTGTGTGTGTGTGTGTGTGTGTGTGTGTCTACACACACACGCGCGTGCGCGTATCATTACTTTCGTTATAATTGTAACTTTTGCTGCGTCAGCTTCTGTGGCTCATGGCAGCCTCCCTATACAGCTACATGCAGCGCCAGGAGTGCAGGGTATGCTCACGGCAACCTCCCTATACAGCTACATGCAGTGCCAGGAGTGCAGGGTATGCTCATGGCAACCTCTCTACACAGCTACATGCAGCGCCAGGAGGGCAGGGTATGCTCATGGCAACCTCTCTATACAGCTACATGCAGCGCCAGGAGTGCAGGGTATGCTCATGGCAACCTCTCTAACAGCTACATGCAGCGCCAGGAGTGCAGGGTATGCTCATGGCAACCTCTCTATACAGCTGCATGCAGCGCCAGGAGTGCAGGGTATGCTCATGGCAACCTCTCTATACAGCTGCATGCAGCGCCAGGAGTGCAGGTATGCTCATGGCAACCTCTCTATACAGCTGCATGCAGCGCCAGGAGTGCAGGGTATGCTCATGGCAACCTCTCTATACAGCTACATGCAGCGCCAGGAGTGCAGGGTATGCTCATGGCAACCTCTCTATACAGCTAATGCAGCGCCAGAGTGCAGGTATGCTCATGGCAACTCTCTATACAGCTGACATGCAGCGCCAGGACTGCAGGGTATGCTCATGGCAACCTCTCTACACAGCTACATGCAGCGCCAGGACTGCAGGGTATGCTCATGGCAACCTCCCTATACAGCTACATGCAGCGCCAGGACGTGCAGGGTATGCTCATGGCAACCTCTCTATACAGCTACATGCAGCGCCAGGAGGGCAGGGTATGCTCATGGCAACCTCTCTATACAGCTACATGCAGCGAGTGCAGGGTATGTAGGCACAGACTTATAAAGGCTTTATTGTTTTTGGTAATGATAAGACGATGATCAGGATGAAGATGATCTATAGGCTTCCGTTTTTGGTCAGAAACGATAGACAGGACATGAGCAACGTTCAAGTGTATATATGCGGCATTACTTCAACCAGACCAACAGAAAACTCCCACATATAAATGGCTTTATGGGATTGAATCTCAACTACCAATCCGGTCCCCAATGCCCCGATCTTTATATACCACATGCACCACTGCTGGCAGTTCGTTCTGTTTACCATCAGTGTCAAATCTTATGGTCATCGTCATGGGTTGTTGTGTTGTGGTTGTTGTCTTCATCGTTGTCGTCGTCATTATTATCATTTCTATTTCACCTTTTTTTTCAAACGATGATAATGATAACAACAATAACAGTTATAACAATGATAATGATGATTATTGTTTTCATCGTCATCATCATCATCATTATCATTATTATCATTATTATTATTGTTATTCTTCTTGTTATTGTTGTTCATAATTATCATCATCATCGTCGTCAGCATCATCCTCATCATCATAATCATCATCATCATCATTATTGCTGTTGTTTTTGGCGTTGTTGTTACACTTTAATTATTGTTATAATTTTATCATAATTAGCAGCAGCAGCAGCAGCATTGTTGCTGTTATCATTCCTCTCTCTCTCTCTCTCTCTCTCTCTCTCTCTCTCTCTCTCTCTCTCTCTCTCTCTCTCTCTCTTCCCTCCCCCCCCTCTCCCTCTGTCTCTCCATCCCCACATGTTTCTGTACGAATATTTCCTTTCTTTCCCTCCTCCTCCTCCCTCATCACATCATCTCATCATCATCACATCATCATCATCATCATCATCATCATCATCATCTTCTTCTTCTTCTTCTTCTTCTTCTTCTTCTCATGATCATCATCACTGCCGTCGATGGTGTTGTTATTATCTTGTCGTCTTACATTCCTACAGCAGAATAGTAGAATGGCAAAGGTATATTGGTCTATGTGGCCCCACTAGAAATCTGCATTCAGGAGTATTGAAGCTCTTGTTTTGAACATTCAGCCATAAGTTCCAACCACTTGTGAAGTCGGATTTTTACGGCTTGAACACTCTCACTGTCCACCCTGCAGTCAATGGGGTACCTGATTCAGTCCACGGAAGGTAAACGCAGGGAAAGGAGAGAATTTGGTTCCGTCTTCCGTACTGCCGTTCCGTAAACAACGTCAATGTTTAATATAAGGCTGTGCGACTTTTAACTTTTAACCTTAACTTTAATAAAACTTTTGAGTCCCCCCCCCCCTCTCTCTCTCTCTCTCCTCTCTCTCTCTCTCTCTCTTTCATTTGTGTAGATATTTCATTCACGCCTTCAAAGCCACAGCAGATAAGACGGATGAGAACTGGCAAAACTTCACTGAAGTCGAAGACAGATAAATGCCAGCTGCGGATTTTTAAAAACGTATTAACGTGCTCCGCTGACAAGTATGTGCGTAAAACCTTCCTTTTTGCCGTCTCTCTCACGTCCTTCATTTCCCCTCTTGAAATTCACCTCTCCCATACTTCTCTCCCTCTCTCTCTCTCTCATCTTCTCTCTCTCTCTCTCTCTCTCTCTCTCTCTCTCTCCACACACACACACACACACACTCTCTCTCTCTCTCTCTCTCTGTCTGTCACACACACACATACACGCACACACACACACACACACACACACACACACACACACACACACACACACACACACACACACACACCACGTTTGGTTTCCTGCTACTCATGAAATCAAAATTACTAGAACCGTTTTCTTCGATTGAGATAAAGCCTTTGACCTTGTGACCTTTTCAGTGTATATGTCCAAACTTCGTAGACGGTCTGTTTCTTTCTGCTGACAACTGAACAAGTCGTGTTTACGCAAAAGATTTCTTTGTTTTTTTCTTTCTCTCTCTCTCCAGAAGAAAATATATACTGTGTGCACCACAAGACTCTGTCATCAGACCTCTATGTTTCTGCAGTATAATAAATTGTCCGCATATGCATAGGTCATATGCCTGCTATACATGGATATATAATGATATTTCTTACGACAGATAATAAACTCTCTCTTTCTTTCTCTCTCTCTCTCTCTCTCTCTCTCTGTCTCTGTCTTGTGCCTTCTGTCTCTCTGTCTGTCTGTCGCTTCTCTCCCTCTCTCTCTCTCTCTGTCTGTCTGTCTGTCTGTCGTCTCTCTCTCTCTCTCTCTCTCTTTCTCTCTCTCTCCCTCCTCTCTCTCTCTCTCTCTCTCTTCTCTCTCTCTCCTCTCTCTCCTCTCTCTTCTCCTCTCCTCTCTCTCTTCTCTCTCTCTCTCTCTCTCCAGCGCACATGCCTTCGGAGCCATAGCAATTAAAGTGAATGAGAAATGAAAAAGCTCGATTGAAGTCGAAGAAGGACGAATGCCAGCTGCAGATGCAGAAGAAAATAACTACACGCGCTGTTGACAAGTGTGTGCTTGAAAACTTCTTTCCTACTTCTCCATTTCAGTTCCCTAGCCCAAGCCGCAGTCCCCAAATCCTTCAACCAGTTTTGCACGCTCTCTCTCTCTCTCTCTCTCTCTCTCTCTCTCTCTCTCTCTCTCTCTCTCTCTCTCTCTCTCTCTCTCTCCGTGTGTATGTGTGTGTATGTGTTCGTGTGTGTATGTGTACCCCGCTCTCCTCTACGTCCCCATCGTCTGTCTCTGTCTGCCTTCTGTCGTCTGTCTGTCGTCTCTCTCTCTCTCTCTCTGCTTCTCTGTCTGTCTGTCTGTCTGTCTGTCTGTCTGTCTGTCTTCTGTCTCTCTCTCTCTCTCTCTCCTCTCTCTCTCTCTCTCTCTCTCTCCTCATATATATTTCATTTCCACTTAAACGCCGAAGCACCGGCAATGGGTGTAAAGTGATAAACGAAAGTGATCCTAAAAACGATTTTACGGGATGTGTAAATAGCCTTTACATTAGTTGTCTCGATAAAAACAGTGTTTACAATCTCTCTCTCTCTCTCTCTCTCTCTCTCTCTCTCTCTCTCTCCTCTCTCTCTCTCCTCCCTCCCTCCCTCCCCCTCCTCTCTCTCTCTCTCTCTCTCTCTCCTCTCTCTCTCTCTCTCTCTCCTCTCTCTCTCTCTCTCTCTCTCTCAGACATTTCATGCCCTCTACTTTGAAAATAAGACGGATGAGAAATAGCAAAGGTTCACTAGAGTCGAAGTTACGTCAATGCACTACAAATTTAAAAACAAATCTCTCTCTCTCTCTCTCTCTCTCTCTCTCTCTCTCTCTCTCTCTCTCTCTTCTCTCTCTCTCTTCTCTCTCTCTCTCTCTCTCTCTCTCTCTCTCTCTCTCTCTCTCTCTCTCTCTCTTGTAAAACCGGTCAATATGCTTAGTGTATTGACAGTACGTTGAAATCAATTAAATATTAGCTAAAACTCCAAAACATGGCAATTGACAGATTTCCAAAGCGAGCCCACTTGATGATTCTGAATAAGATTACCGAGTTTACCCGTGGTCATTTCAATCATAATAACTGGTCATATCATATTAAAAGATGTTTCGATATTTTTGGTTTTTCAGAGATTCGGGGGTTGGAAATGAAGTGATGTTCTTGAAGGAACTAAAACAACGAATGCTGGATTAGTATATGCAAGATTGGAATGCAAATATTTCTCAGAGCGACCGTTTTTCAACATACAGATCATTCAAATCTATATTCCACACAGAAAAATATTTGTCAGTTATCACAATTGGTGAATTTCGGTATGCTCTTTCAAGATTTTGTTTGAGATTATGCAATTTAAAAATTAATAACAGATATGACGCACAACCAAAAAACTGTCCATTTTGTAATAGAACTGAAAACGAATTTTATTTCTTGTTTGGATGTCTAAAGTACTCATATTTGCGATAAAAATATTTGTCAATATATTAATCCTATCGAAATGGCGATTGTTTAGCTTATTTGATGTAATCTGAAAGCATGATGATCCTTAGAAATTTGGCAATATATATGTTTTAGGCTCTGAAAACTAGACATGAACTTATGAACGGAAACTAGATATATGAATATGTGTTGTGATTGGTTTCAAACGCAAGTGAAATTATTTTTGTTTATCTTGGTTTGTTTTCTTGAATTATTTCCCCATGTAATTGTTTGCTTATGTGTTTCTGGAAAGAAATTACTTCCTTTCGCTGATGACCCGTACCAATTTTCATTTTATTCTCAGCAAACGTGTACCCATTGTATACAGGTCGGTGGCCTTACAATTAAAAATTTCACAGTTAAGAGTTCAGAGTTCTCTCTCTCTCTCTCTCTCTCTCTCTCTCTCTCTCTCTCTCTCTCTCTCTCTCTCTGAATTTTTTCCGCATTTGCGTTCACTTTTTTAAAGTTTTCCCCCAAAAATGAGGGACTGATTACTATGCGTACGTGCTTTCCTCTACCATTTAGATTTCTCTCTATTTATTCACACAGAAAGTTACGAGCGCTGCATGTGATTCGAAAACTTCAACCCACCATTTCTCTCTCCCTCCCGTTCTTCCCTCCACAACGCTCCTCCAGCACCATCACCACCATTCTGCAATGGCTGTTGTCGTTTAATACTATCCCAGCTAGCAAGAGGAGAATTCAGCACTAAACCGATGTTATTCTTTCACGGGTGATTTTTTGTCCCCAACTTTTTAGCACTTCATTTTATTCATAATGTTAGTTTTGGTTTGACCAAAGCGATGACAATAAGCTTTATTTTGACTAGGATAACGTCAGTACAGACCACAGCAAACAGTGAATTGAAGGATCCCTGCTTTTTCACCCTCCTACTCACCTTCCTGCGTTCGGGGAACGTAGAAATCATGGCAACCTTGTATTTCTGGACATTGTTTGCTTTGTACACAGGGTGATGGAATCTCCCTGGTGAAGAAGTACTTTCTGATATCTTCAGACTGCGGGTCTTAAGCATGTAATATGGAAATCGGTGGAACGGTCAAGGTCGTAACGGAGTAGCTGTTGTTGCATGTTGTATGTGTCGACGTAGTACTGATGGTTTGTATTTGCTACGAAACACGCCTGCTCTCTCTCTCTCTCTCTCCTCTCTCTCTCTCTCTTCTCTCTCTCTCTCTCTCTCTCTCTCTCTCCTCTCTCTCTTCTTGCCAGCTCGCGTACATATTTGATTTTCCCTTCAGCAGCTGAACAAGCAGAAACGGGTGTAACATGATGGCCAGACAAGTCCAGCCTGCTATTGATTTTGTAGGAGGTGTCAATAACCTGTATTTAGATTCTCCGCTTTAAAAGAAAACGGTGTGTTTACGCTCTCTCTCTCTCTCTCTCTCTCTCTCTCTCTCTCTCTCTCTCTCTCTCTCTCTCTCTCTCTCTCTCTCTCTCTCTAACACATTCAGAAAATATGTCGATGTTTTCGCAAATGTCTTTGTATAAAAAGCAAAAATAGAATATTTCTGTGTGGATGCTTGTGTGTGTCTATGATGCGTGCATGCATGCCCGTGTGGATTTGTGTCTATGTGTGCGTACGTGCGTGTGTCTGCAAGTGTCTGTGTGTACATACTGTGTACAAGTGTCTGTGTGCCTGTGTGTGTATGTGTGTGTGCGTGTAAGTGTGTGTATGTGTTTGTGCGCGTGTGCGTGCACGCGTGTCTGTGTCTGTGTGCGCGTGCGCACATGTGTGTGTGTGTGTGTGTGTGTGTGTGTGTGTGTGTGTGTGTGCGTGTGCATGCGTATGTGTGCACGTGTGTATGTGTGTGTGTGTGTGTGTGTGTGTGTGTGTGTGTGTGTGTGTGTGTGTGTGAGTGTGAGGGTGAGCGTGTTTGTATGTGTGTCTTTGTGTCTGAGTGTGGGGGTGTGTCCGTCTTTGTGCGTGAGCCTGTTTGTGTATCTGTGACTGTGTATGTGTGTTCAAGCGTTGATGCGCCGCACGATTTTCTACAAAGAAGAACTAATGGAAAGAGTCATAGATAAGCAAATAAGTCAAGAAACGACGTCACCAGAACAATGAAACACGTCATGACAACAAGAGCAGTTTGAGAGAATCCCTTAAAGCATCGAAACGGCTCCACCACTGGTGCCAAAAAAATGCAAATAGATATGTAGCAATGCTTATCTTCTGACCACAACATTGGTTGTTCCCCTTTTCCACACTCTGTGCAACCTCCGATTCTAGAAAAAAAAAATCGCTTTTTATTTCTTGACTTGTCAGCTGCCTTTGACCACCCGACCCTTTGTTCCCCGCGTTCGAAATGTATTCGGGATCCACAATATTGCTGGTTAAAATCCTTTAGAACTGACCAATTCCAAAACGCAACAATCAATGGCTGTCACACTGAACATGCCTTACTCAATCATGGTGTCCTACAAGGCCTGTTCTTGGTTTTGTTTTTTGTTTTTTCCACACTATAGATTGCTCTCCTTGGGAATATCAACAGCCATCATAAAGTCAGTCATCATTCCTACTCTGATGACAGCCACGTTCAGAAAAGTGATACTTCTGAACATCTTTCCTTCCTTCTGGAAGAAACATTTGATCGCTTCCCTTACATCAAGAACTGGATGGTTCAGAATACATTACAGATAAATGCCGACAAAATCGAAGCTATGTTCATGGGGACATGGGAACTAAACAGAATCTCTCTTCTGTCACTGTTGATTCAGTCAAACTCGGCAACCCGTCCAGCCCCCTTTCAAGCTCTGTCTAGGACCTTGGTGTTGTGCTAAAACTGATTACCCAAAATTGTTGCTGCTTCTGTCAACTACAGCGTGTCAGTTTTATTCGGAAGTATATATCCATTGACGTAAGATCTAAATTAGTCACCTCTCTCATTCTCTCCTACATCAATAACTGCTCCTCTCTATTTTCTGGTTTGCCTGTGTCGTCTATGCACTCCCTTCAACGTCTGAAAAATGTCGCCATGTAACTTGTCCCCAGACAGCCAAGATCTGATCACATCACTTGACTCTTGAGGATAAAATTTCAGATTAACACTGTCTGTTCTATAACTGCATTTACACCTCCGCCTCTTCCCATCTCTGTGACTGTTTGCTCCTCTGTCCTCATTCCGTTCTCTCCGAACCTCGTCAGTTCTACCCCCGTGTTGAATTCCCAGATTTAAACGATCAATTGTTGGCTGTCATTCTTTCTCTGTCTCAGACTTACATGCGTGGCGAGAGCTTTCTCTTTCTCCTCGTCAAAACCTAGCACCGAGCTTTTAAAACTAGCCTCAATTCCTTCTTTGTTTGAAACTGATCTCCCTTCTATTTTGACTTTTTGGTTTGTCTGTCTACCCTTATAGAGATAAAATGCTATACATATTGTCATTATCATTTTGTAGTTATTATTATTCATTCCCAATTTTATTTATTTCGATGACCCATTTTCTTAATCTAGTTTTTATATAACTCTTTGCAACCTCAGGATATTGTTTTGTGCTTTATACATGTTTCATTCTTCTGGTTGGCCTCTTGCAAGCAGTGGTAGTCACTCCCAACATTTAAAGAATCTTGGGCTTCCTGTGCTCACCCGCTCCTCTTTTCCTCTTACTCCTCCCTTTTTCCCCATTCTAATCACTTCGCTTGGATAATCCTTAGGACATTCTGGATCATTTTCTTCCAGTGCTCTCTCTGTTTTTAATGGAAAGAAAATTCTTAGGTTTCTTTCTAACCTCACCATTGCTGGTTAGGAATGACATCTCATTACACGTATTGGCTGACTGATGAAGTCCCGTGTACGAAATGCATGAAAACTCTCTCTCTCTCTCTCTCTCTCTCTCTCTCTCTCTCTTCCTCTCTCTCTCTCTCTCTCTCCTTCGTTCACGAATAATACACACACACACACACACCACACACACACACACACACACACACACACACACACACACAAGAGAGAGAGAGAGAGAGAGGGAGAGAGGGAGAGAGAGAGAGGGACGAGGGAAGATGGAAAAAAGCATCTTCTTTCTTATCCGTTACCCTTGAGAATTGAGAATCTCTCTCTCTCTCTCTCTCTCTCTCTCTCTCTCTCTCTCTCTCTCTCTCTCTCTCTCTCTCTCTCTCTCTCTCTCCTTCGTTCACGAATAACACACACACACACACACACACACACACACACACACACACACACACACACACACACACACAGGGAGAGAGAGGGGAAGGAGAGACAGACAGAGAGAGAGGGAGACAGACAAACAGACAGACAAACAGACAGACAGAAAGAGAGAGAGAGAGAGTGGCCACCACATTAAACCGAAGCTCGACCTTCACTTCCCACCCGGCTTCAATTTAGCGGAGAGTTTTAATCCACCGAGGGACCTGCTCACTGAAATAAAACCCTCCAGCCAATTCAGTGGCCAGGGTTGTAAAGGCACTGGCCTAGCCAAAGACCAACGCAAGGCAAGGCCAACCAGTTTGAAGCCGAAACTTCAATTACCTATGATACGATGTGAAATGTTACAATGCTGCAATCTCCACGTAAAATTGTATTAATAATTCCGTCTGGACGAAAACGTATATCAGTGGTTGCAATTTTCTTACATAATACTAAAAAGATTAACGACTAACCCACACTTTTTCCACAGTAGCTTAGGTAGAGTAGAGGTGCAGCGAAGTTGTTAATTACTATGTAGGAGGAGGGGTGCTGTTTTTGTTTCAGAACAAAACTTCATACCTAACGATTTTTTTAACTTGACTTACCTCTTCTCCAAACTCTTCTTCCAGTTACGAACATTCTTGCTATTGATTGTTCATTGTTGTCGCTGCTTTCCTTCCTTTTTCCTATACAGTATAAGGAATGATATTTGAGTATCTCTTACAGAAATGCCATTCATACGTTGATGAACCGCACATTGTCCTCTTTTGGCACATTTGTGAACTCTGATTCTAATTGATTAAAATTTGATTTGGAAAAAAAAGTTTAACAACTGTTAAATGTTTCGCCTGGAGTGCAAAAACGATGTAAAAGCTGTCGCGTTTTTCATGAAGACTGCTTTTTTTTTTCTGGGTTCGTTCTCGGGGATCACAGGTGGCTGTACTCTTGGGAACGCACGCAAGGGATCGGCCCCCACCTGCATATCACCACCTGAGATCATCCTTAAAATGCTCATCATCAAGTGTCCACTTCCAGGTAAATCTACTTTAATTTTCCAGTTATGTTTCTGCTTTTTCCCCACTTGTTGTGTGCTTAAGTCAACACAGCGTATATGGGAAAGCTTGGAGGTTTCTTTCTTTTTTCTTTATAAGAACTTTTTTTTTCTTTGTTTTCAATGCTTCTTATTCGCATGTGCGCCAGGTGAATGGGTACAATAGTTTGGAGTCATCTTTATTACAGACAGAATCTTATCTTTGAATTCGTGGAAAGCTGAGAACCACACCCACAATCCCAATCATCAGGAATATTCATACACCAAGGATAAAAAAACTCCTGTCAAACCTCAAGGGGAAATAAAACGAAAACAAAATCATTCTTAACTGGTGATTTTAGTTCGCAACACACATGAAGAGCGAAAACAGGTCTGGGAGGCAGATGCAGGGAATGGAATCTTTCTTACGAAACGTTACTACGTTTAGCACGCATTCGCGAATAGGAACTGTGCGCAACTTGTAGTTCTCTGCCTCTCGTGGCCGGTACGGAAGATGGACGATGACACACCAGACAGTCTGTCAAGACATGGAATGGCCAACGAAACCCTCTTCCCACAGTCGTCAGGCGCCATAACCGTGTCTGGCACGGTCAGGACTGGACGTAATGTCTTTAGGTCCCCGTGCTATGACGGCCCATTGCCGGTCTGTTCGCAAAAGCAATCGACTGCATGAGGAAGACGATAGAAAAAAATTTTTTTACTAATACCTATTGGTATTGGTCCTACAGGAAAGAGCTCTTATCTAAAAGGGCACAGATTTTACACACATTTCGTTCAAGATTTGACCTCAAAGAGAGAGGAACAGAAGAGGGAAAAGAATGGAGAGGTGGATGGAATGTGGGAGAATGGAGCGGGAGAGGGTGGTGTTTTAAACTAAGGTACACAAACCAGTCATGAATGACATAGCCAGTGCGCTGCAAACCGCTCCATATTAAAAACTACAAAGGCACACGAGAAAACGCGGACTTCCACCATGGCGGAACAAACGCTGGAAAATCAGTTTTGCCACCAGGGGAGGTAATAGCAGGTACGGACTGAAGAGTCGCTTCCCATATAATTTTCTTTTTATTATGGAAAGCATGAAATGTCAATTATTATATAACTAGAACGTTTCGCTATTCCCTGAAAGATATGACTTCATAGATAGCTATCGAACACAGTAACTTCACGGAGTTTACGTTCAGTGGAAAAGTCTGTATTCATCTTTTCACCACATTGCTTAAAATCGGTGTTGTAGAATTTACGTCATCTTGCCGACAGACAAACTGTCAGTCGTGGATGTAAACATTGTATTCGTGGCGTACACAATCGATTCAATAAATATATTGCAAATACTGGCAAGGCAAGAAAGCAAAATAGCATATCAGACATTGTAATGTGGTCATTAGGTCGCATCAGCCTTTTTTTTTTTTTTTTTTCGGTTGTTGTTGCTTATACCTGTTTGCTTACACAACTGTCGTCTCTCTTTTCCCTTTGCCCCCTCCACCCGAACCCTTTCTTTCAAAATCCCCGTTAGGTCGTTTTGATAGTGTTTGATGACTTATTTGCTTGATTTTTGTTCTTCTTTTTTTCTTTTTTCTTTTTTTTGTTTTGTTTTGTTTAGTGTTCCTCGTAATTTATTTATTTTTATCCTCTGTGAGAGAGAGAGAGAGAGAGAGAGAGAGAGAGAGAGAGAGAGAGAGAGAGAGAGAGAGAGAGATTTCCTTTCTTGTCATGTATCTTTTCATCCTTGTCCGTTAGCTTGTTTGTCAGCCATATTAAACACAAAAAAGCCTGTTAAATTAAATTTAACGAAATATTTTAAGTGGGTTTTTTTCTTTTTCTTTTCTTTTTTTTTGCGGGGGTCTTCTTTTTGGGGGGAGGAGGGGGGGGGGGGCTGGGGGGAATGAAATATGGCTCAAGGATGAACCCAGTGAATTTAGGAACGGTCCATGCTGTCTGGATGGACGTGCCAGAACCAGACATTGCTGGAAGAAGAGATGACTTTGAAGACCAGATTTTTAAAAAGGCCAGGGAGTGAAAGTCTCGGACATTGTGAGGGGAGTCGTCTGTTCCATGCCGTTGGGGCTGGAAGAGTCAAAAAGGTCTTCGTCCGTCAAGTCTTCGATCTGGTGTGAGGCATCCTGAGACATCGAGCATCAGAAGAGGAGCAGAGAGGACAAGGGAGGGTACTGGTGTGGGGGAGTTCAGAAAGATACTCTGCCTTCTTCTTTAGGGATTATTTTTCAATTAACTTAATTATTTCCTTATCCACTTATTTGCCTCTGTTTATAATCGGCCTTCTTTTTTATTCTTTATTTTTCAGTGAACTTAAATGTTTGCTTACCCACTTATTTGCCTCTGATTATTGATTCATTTATTCAAAGCTATGTCCATGCAACGCCGCATACCAACAAGACCGTGCAGTTGAGATTTTTTAAACACACACACACACACAAAAAACAAAAAAACAAAACGACTCATCGTAAAGGTCACAGACCCAATTCAATTCGTTGACAACAGCCTTTAGCTAAAGAGAAAGACCGAAGCAAAAGGTCAAAACAATCTGTTTAAAAACGTCATTTCCTTCTTCCCGTGGGTTTTAACTGACATGGGTTTCCGGGACCGGATACTAAAGCCTTGTCAAAGATCATAATTGGTGTGCGGAAATAATTCGCTGCGTCGGCGCTGTCCTTCCTCTCTCTCCTCTCTCTCTCTCTCTCTCTCTCTCTCTCTCTGTTTGATTTATGTCTCGTTTTTCTTTGTTCGTTCTTCCCTTTCGTTTGTTTGTTCGTTTGTTTCTCCCTTTGTTTTGTTTTTTGTTGTTGTTTTTCTTTTCTTTTTTTTTCTTTTTTTCCTCTTAGTTCCTTTCGGGGTTTTTTTTGTTTGTTCGTTTTTCTTTCAGTTTCTGTGATCTTCTTTCTTTCTTTCCCTCATTTCTTTTTTAGTTCTTCTTATTCTATAGCTATTTCATAACAAATAAAATGACGGTCACTGTTAACATAGTTACAGACAAACATACCATACATGGTCAGTGCAATCTGTGTGAAACGTCATTTTTTTCTGCCTGTATTTCTTTGAATGTCAAGGTGGACTGGAACCGGATATGAAAACCCTGTCGAAGGTTTCAATCGGTGCGGGAAAACAGTTTCTTGTGCTGGTGGTATCTGGGTTTTTTTTTCTGTTTACTTGCTTGTTAATGTCTTTGTTTCTTTGTTTTTGGCTTCCATCTTCTTTGTTTTCCTTCCCACTTCAAGCTTGATGTGGCGTTAATGACGTACTCAACCCAAAAAACAACATGGAATTTTCCTTCCTCTTTTTTCCTTTTTTGTTTTTTTCCGTTTTTTTTTTTTTTTTTTTTTTTTTTTTTTTTTTGGGGGGGGGGGGATTTTTTTTGGGCTTTTCTACTCTGTCTTTCGTCATTTCTCTTTCCTTTTTTTGCTTCCTTCTTTCTCTCCTTTTTCACCCCATTGTTCCTCTCTTCTCTCTTTCTGTGAAGCACACCACATCATCATCACCACCAACCACTACCACCACCAGTACCAAAGAAAAAAATTTCACGAGCGATCAATCTCAATATATTACCATTACGTAGCCCTGAAACAAGGAAAGTGGCTGACCTCAGAAACATTCTGAGGTAGCCTACAACTGAAAGGGTACTCTGAAGAGCGCAGCCCCCCCCCCCCCATCCCCCCACCCCCACCCCCCAACTCCAACAGTCCTCGTGCAACCGACCCTTGACACAGATCCGCACCAAAATGGAACAGCTTTGTCCTTGGTGCACGTCCCATCTTTCGATCCATTTTTTTTTTTTTTTATTAAATCGGTTATATAGTTTGGGGGTTATTTTGTTGACAGATAGACAGACACACAGACAGACAAACCAACAGACTGGCCAGTGAAAGCATAACCTTTCAGAGCTGAGCTGAGCAGCTTTCCAGTGGAAAAAAAAAAAGAACATTCCTCAACTTGGCGAAGAAGAGATAGGAAAAGTGGGAGACGGGAGGAGGGGAAAGAGAGACAAAGACTGTATGATCAGATACTTTGGTGGTCATCGTATGATCTCCCTGGCTTCTTCAGACAACCGTATGATCTACCTGGCTTCTTCAGACAACCGTATGATCTACCTGGGTTCTTCAGACAACTGTATGATCTACCTAGCTTCTTCAGACAACCGTATGATCTACCTGGGTTCTTCAGACAACTGTATGATCTACCTGGCTTCTTCAGACAACCGTATGATCTACCTGGGTTCTTCAGACAACTGTATGATCTACCTGGCTTCTTCAGACAACCGTATGATCTACCTGGGTTCTTCAGACAACCGTATGATCTCCCTGGCTTCTTCAGACAACCGTATGATCTACCTGGGTTCTTCAGACAACCGTATGATCTACCTGGCTTCTTCAGGCAATGTGTCAAGGGTTCCAGAGGTCTGCGGGGATTCTTTAGCGGAGGTAGCTAGCATACAAACTCAAAACA
>CM065721.1:26448110-26450610 GCA_033310375.1 Conus canariensis
TCCCCTTTCCCCTTTTCTCTCTCCCTCTCTCTCTCTCTCTGTCTGTCTATCTCTCTGTCTCTCTGTTTCTCTCACTCTCACTCTCTCTCTCTCTCTCTCTCTCTCTCTCTAATTGTTTTGGTTTGACCCATATTTTATGTTGTAGTCAGTCTGTAATCAGTTTAGGGCGTAAAGCGAGTAGAAAAGATCCCTGCTGCAAATTTCAATGGCAGTTCTGGACAACTACGTCCGTGTCCAGAAGATCTGAAAGTGTTTGTTTTTTTTTTAACAGATCATGTCCGGATGACTGTTCAACATGTGTGTGAGGTTAAAAAAACATATGTACACGCGCGACTTTGTACACTTCGCAAACAGAAGGCTTATCCCACGAAATCCATTTCTGACGCAGTTCTTGCCTCGAAAACTTACACTTCGTATTGTAGGAAGGAAAAGACCAGCTACAAAAGTTCTGATTGTGGGGAAAGTGTGGCATCTTTACAATACTTTGTACACAGCCATTTTGCGCCGAATATGAGTAGACAAGTTGTTTCTTGTTCTTCGTTTTCATTGTCCTAAATATTGTTTGTTTTTGCCTGAAGAAGACCCAAGAGGTCGAAATGCATTGTGTTTTGTCCTGTAATCTTTTTTTTTTCTGTATCTGTGGCGGTAACTAACCCCGTTTCTTTTTTTTAAATTTTGCTTCATTTTCCGCCCTCAGTCACCTCGTTTTGAAACTAATACTTTGTGTTAAAAGACTGATTTTCTGTTAGGTTGTAACATTGGTTTTATGTTATTTCATGTTTTTACCCCCCCCCCCCCCCCCCAAAAAAAAAAAAAAAAAATTGCTTTCATAGTTCATTGATTGTTTTGGTATTCACATTATCATGCATTATACTGGTATCCTTTTCAGTCTTGAACGAGCAAAGCAGTCAAAAATACACAGAACAGTTACAGTCTAATCAGCATGCAAGCTGAAGCACCGGAATTGGCGACGTGGCCAATAAAACACAGCCGAACCACGGTGACCCACAATGGAAAGAAACAGGAAGAGTAATGGTGTGATTGGGGTGAAAAGCACAGAAGATCCTTGACCCCAAGTAGACAAAGGATGGCGGAGGGGAGAAGGTGGGGAGGAGGGAGGGAGGGAGGAGGGAGTTTGGGAGAAGATCGTGGGCGAGGGAAGGACAAAGGGGATGGGGTGGGGGTGGCGAGTGACGTTGAGGAAAGAGATGTGGAGGAGTTCTTTACTGCAGTGCCACATGTCAGAAGGAGTTATGGGCGGTCGGTTAACTCTTTTGGGGACCACTCAGAGAAAGTCCTCTCTCTCTCTCTCTCTCTCTCTCTCTCTCTCTCTCTCTCTCTCTCTCTCTCTCTCTCTCTCTCTCTCTTTACCAATCCTTCTTCTTCTCTTGCAGTTGTTTTCCTTTTCCACTTTTTCAATTTACTTTTAGTATCAAATTGATTCATTCACATTCATTTTCCTGAATATTTTGTTCCCTAAGCGTACTGTATGCTACTTCCTCCAGCATATTGTAAGCAGACAGATTTTACATCTTTAAATTTCTTCAGTGATGATTGTGTTTTCTCTGTCTGTCATTTCATGTATCTGTTGCAAACAGACTTATTAATGCTCTTTCGTCTCCTTCATAGTACGTTCATTCGTTCGTTCGCAAACGCCAAAGCGAATTTGTACGTAAGTGTCAGGGTTTACTTTTCTAACGGGACTGCTTTTACATGGCACTATGGACTGTCTTAACCTGAAAAGGAGGATAGGTTTTCACCAAGGTCCTTTGCTTTGCTTTGTGTATCAATAGATGGATCTGTCTGTCTGTCAGTCGGTCGTCAGTCAGTCTGTCTGTCTCTCTGTCTATCTGTTTGTCTCTCTGTTTCTGTCTCTGTCAATATCTCTCTGTCTGTCTGTCTGTCTGTCTGTCTGTCTGTCTGTCTCTCTCTCTCTCTGTCTCTGCCGCGCTTGGGCGAGCCTGTGTGTCAGCGTGCGCGCGCACGCATACGTGTGTTGTGATGTGTGTGTGTGTGTGTGTGTGTGTGTGTGTGTGTGTGTGTGTGTGTGTGTGTGTGTGTGTGTGTGTGTATGTGTGTGCGATTGTGAGTGTGTGTGCCAGTGTGTGTGTGTGTGTGTGTGTGTGTGTGTGTGTGTGTGTGTGTGTGTTTTGTGTGTGTGTGTGTGTGTGATTGTGTATGTGTATGTGCGTGCGTGCGTGTGTGTGTGTGTGTGTGTGTGTGTGTGTGTGTGTGTGTGTGTGTGTGTGTGTGTGTGTGTGTGTGTGACATCTGCTTATTTGTTAGTTTTTATTAACATGGTTTCTTGATGTTTTCAGCCGTTTCTGTGAGCTTGTCTGTCTGTCAGCCAGGTTACGGGGGGAAATACTACAAACCGATATTAACACAACTTGGCGGAAACATGGAATATGGCCCGAGGACAAAGCCAGTTAGTTTTGGAGCGGACTGTCCAGCAGATCTGGACCAAATGGCTGATCTGGCAGTCCTTCAGTCCTTCAGC
>CM065721.1:26455610-26458110 GCA_033310375.1 Conus canariensis
CCCGAACGCCTGTGCTTTCAATTAATTACTTTTCGTTTATGGGTGTGATAATTATATTCTGTTGAGTGCAGTCGGGTTTTGTATTCAATGTGCATTACTTGGCTTTCCATTTTGTTCTTAAACGAGAGGAATTTACCTAGAGGAAAAAGAAGCCAAAGGACAAATCACACACACACACACACACACACACACACACACACACACACACACACACACACACACACACACATACACGCACGCACGCACGCACACATGCACGCACGCATGATCGCAGGCACGCACATACATACACATACACAGACATACACAAGCATACAAACACACATAAGTACGCAAGCACACACACACGCATATATGCGTGCGCGCGCGCACGCACACACACACACACACACACACACACGCACATACATGTGAACATACTAAAGCACATGTACGTACGCAAGCACACGTGCGCGCGCCACACACACACACACACACACACTCTCTCTCTCTCTCTCTCTCTCTCTCTCCCTCACTCCACACACACACACACACACACACACATACATACATACATACATACATACACGCACACACGCACGCACGCACGCACACACACACACACACACACACACACACACACACACACACACACACACTCACACACACACACACGCGCGCGCACACACACTAACGCACACACTCACATAGATCAGTGAGCCCTAATTTCCACAAATATAGCAAATCTGAAGAATCTGAACCTTGCAACCATGCTAGACTGTTTGCCAATGTGTGTGTGTGTGTGTTGTGTGTGGTGTGTGTGTGTGTGTGTGTGTGTGTGTGTGTGTGTGTGTGTGTGTGTGTGTGTGTGTGTGTGTGTGTCGTTCGTGTGTGTGTGTGTGTGTGTGTGTGTATGTGTGTGTGTGAGAGAGAGAGAGAGAGAGAGAGAGACAGACAGACAGACAGACGGACAGAGATACAGCGAGATAGAGAGAGAGGGTAACTATCAGTGGCACACTGCTTGGACACATTGGCCGAATAAAAAAGCGCTATTTGTCCATTTTCAAACCACTTAAGTCGGCAAGACACTTTCATATGCTCCATTTTCCAAGCCTCTTGTAAAACCAAATGTAGAACCTGTAAATGTATGATTTTTATTCATAGCTCGAGTCATCCTACATACGCATTTACTCTACCTTTTCTTTTTTTTTTTTCGTTTTTTTTTGTTTGTTTGTTTGTTTTTTTGTTAGCACAATCCTCTGTTTATGATTTGCTTTGGGCTTTTTTCCCCCCTAGATTCCCTGAATCCTTCATCGCCATCTTCCCCTGCCGCCCCTTATTCCCGAAATTGGTCTGAAGAGTGTTAGCTCCGGGTTTTCGATTTTCCTGGATTCTAGGTGTTGGATGAATTTACCTTGACCCGGAGCTTTGTGTCCGTGCTCGCTCATTTTTCATGCACCGCTCTGTGCCAACACTCCTGCACCGCTCGTCACACACACACACACACACACACACACACACACACACACACACACACACACACACACACAACACCACTCACACACACACACACACACACACACACACACACACACACACACACACACACACACCACACACACACAAACACACACACCCCACCACACACACACACACACACACCACACACATACACACGCACGCACGCACGCACACACGCACTCACCCACACACACATACCCACACACACACACACACACACACACACACACACACACACACACACACACACATCATCATCATCATCATCATCATCATCATCATCATTATCATCATCATCACCATTATCATCATCATCATCATCATCATCACCACCATCATCAGCATCATCATCATCATCAACATCGTCGTCATTATCATCATCATCATCATCATCATTATCATCATCCCGCACTCCTGAGCATCATACACCATTAAATGATTTTCCCACTTCGTCTCAACGTTGGCGTTGTTAAAGCAAATGTTGATGCAACCCCCCGTCCCCCCCTTCTGCCACCCACCTTCTGGCACCTTCTTTCTCTAGCTCCCCTTTCCATCCCTATTCCTCCCTTCCTCCCCCCAGCCCGCCTCTCCTATTCCCCCCCTCACCTCCTACTATCCCTCGCTGTCCCGTTTGCCACCACACAACTTTCCAGAAGATTTGGGTAATTAGATCATATTTACGGACATTGCAAGATGGCAGCACTTGCCATTGGAGTGTGAACATTCTTCCAAGAATATCGACTACTCTATTTGGGGCACTTTGAAAACAAAATTGGAGCAGTACATGATTAGAAGGCGAAGAAATCTTTTTGAATCTTGCCTTTATCCGGTCTACATCTGAAATTAAGGTAATTATGAAAGGAAACAAGTTAAATCAGAAAGTGTAGGTCCTTGAATCTCTCTCTCTCTCTCTCTCTCTCTCTCTCTCTCTCTCTCTCTCTCTCTCTCTCTCTCTCTCTCCTTGTCCATATTTTGGGGGTCTGTGTATACCACTTGAACC
>CM065721.1:26465610-26503110 GCA_033310375.1 Conus canariensis
CCCCTCCTCCTTGCCCGGGCCCTCTTCTGGCATTCCCTGTGGACCATCACTTCTATGACATACAACCATACCCGGCATTTCATGCCGTTTTCACTGTCGTTTCTCAGGATGTAACTTTGTTACGTGTACATTAAATATTGTGGACAGTGGTTTGACTAGTCCACAATGGTGACGTGTTATTTTTTTTCAACCCTCAAATAGAATGCGAGCAATTGTTTTCAAAGCCGAATCTGTACTGATGGTGTCACTGAGCATGCCAAAAACATGTTACGTGCTATGAGAGTAAAAGCTAGCGGAGTGCATTTGTCTACAACAAATCATTACTCCTGTGTTTGAGTGCACCGATCTGATAGCACATCAGTATTCATATTGTATAAATAGGTGGTTAGTATTGTTTTCATTTTGTCTTCATTGACGTAAGCAATGTTCAGTATCTCTCTCCTCTCTCTCTCTCTCTCTCTCTCTCTCTCTCTCCCTGCCTCTGCGACAGATAAGGGAACACACACTAGAACTGGACTGGAAATAGACCAAAAGGAACACAAACTAGAACTGGACGAAATTAGACCAAAGATGGAGCATTATACACGAAGACTTAGCTAAACGACGTGCGGAAAGTTTCCCAATTCTGCTGCCCTGCCCCGTCCCACCCACCTGTATCTCTTTACCCTCACCATGCCACCTGGCTTCTTCCTCCTTTTATCGTTGTCGTCATCCCCTCAGTCCTTTTCATCTCTGCTCCTCCGCCTTCCTATTCCTGGAATACAAACGACGACACAAAACGAGGGAAAAAAACTAGGAGAAGGAGGATGAAAAGAAGACGAAGAAGACCAAGAAGGAAAAAGAAGAAGAAATCTGTTACATAGTTAGCAACTGCACAGCACTGCAACTCGTACAAGGCTTGGCCCAGATGTTGCTCGATCACTGACCCGTGTTGTTGGCGCTTGATTTCTCTAGGGTTTATCCATGAAGACAGCAGAAGTCCATTCCCACGTCGAGACCGCTTTTCAAATCGATCATCAGTGCACTTTGCTGGGTCACCCTACCCGGCCAGAATGCCTCCCGGCCCCCTTCTCCTTGTTGTCATTATTACTCTTATCATCACTTTTATCATTATTGTTATGAATATGTTTGTATTTGATACTGTTACAACAACAGCAACGAGAAAAGGTCTCAGTTTAACCTACTTTCCTTGAGAGTAAATAAGACAGGATGGATAAAAACCCATACACAACGTCCGTGTGACAGTTGAAGCTTAGCTCAACGGGTTACTTCGTACCAACACACACCCAAGTCCATGTGACTGTACACTTTTTCTGACTCCTTATCCGGTGATGATATACAGGACAGAATGACTGGCGCCCTCACTGCTTCCACTTTACTGCAGATTGTCCTTCGTCGGGGTAGAGCGTTGATCGTCTCTTCTCATTTGACGTTCGTGTTTGTTCTAGGAGTTGGGTCGTGGTGATTGGAAGGTTTCGTCGAGTTTTTGGAAGCAGTATTCCAGTTGTTTTGAAACCCCTCATTTCCGTCTTACGTTTAGAATTTGAGTTGCAAACTGGAAGGTGGAAAACTTTTTTTTTTCTCTCGTCTGCTTGCGCCGAGTTCTAGGACAACTTCGCCGATTGTGTCAAAAAAGTCACACGCGTTCGGAAGGGAGAAGAAAACGAAATGGATATCGCGATCGAATGTAGAAATGAGCATGTGCTGCAGTCGTCTGCAATCAACGCAGTGCAGGTCTTAGCCCTTCATGGCAAACCTTGCTGAGGGAGATTTCTCTGGCTCACAATCGACCATGCAATGCGGTTTCTGCGTGGAAAACTGCTAACGCCAAAGATTCAGACTGAAAAGGAGAAATGTATGGCGACACGCAGAAACGAACCCAAACACAGAGCAGAGGCGCAGCACAGAAAGTCACTTTGCATTTCTGCATTTACGTCACCAAGGGCAAAGGGCAGGCACACACTCTCGTGTCACACGAAAAAAACAAAGGGTAGCGGCTTAAGTTGATTAAACTCTTTTGCGTCATTTTCTTTTCTTGAGATGCGTGGTGCATGTTTCGACTGGTTGTGTGTTGTCCAATAGTATTGTAGAGGAAAACAAAACTACTCAGCTATGAGAAAACGCCTGCGATTTTTACCAGAAAGCTTCCAAACAGGAATTTCTAGATATTCTTTTTCTTTCAGTTTCATTATCATTTAAAAAAATCTTTACTCTCTTTAGTAAACCTAAAGAAAGAAAGAAAAAAGACAGAAAGAATGAAAACTTAGTTACTGATGTCAGAATGGTTGTTTTGTAGATGAAGCTCGAAAACTTCTGTAAAAGAAGGTCCAGGAAGCAGTTCAGACATGTTTGTGATTGTCTTAGCGCAGGTAACAGCGGGGCCGTGACCGACGCTTGAGCATTCGGTGATCTCCACAACCCTCTCTCTTCGATCATGCACAACGGGGCAGAGGTGCTGAAACCAGATGGAGGTAAAAACTAAACAAAACTGGGATTTGCAGCTCCGTTGTTTCGTTATGGGAATGTGGAGAACTGTCAGCGGGCTTCCTAATGACATCTGAAGCAACCCGACTCCTTGCGGCTGTTTTTAGCAAGTCTTCACATCCGCACACACAAAAACATCCAGTCTCCACTCCAACGCCGTCCCCCATCTTCCCCTTACCGTCTCCACCCCCTTTTTCCTCCATGACCTCGACTAACTCCCACACGTCATCCAAACTCGGCCCTGGGTGAAACGATCCAACAATGTAACTGTTCTTTGATTAAGGATCAGCTTGTCGCCTGGAGGAGAGGGAGCAGGGGGGGGGGGGGGAGGTGAATGAGGAAAGGGTGGAAGGGAGAGTCGGAAGACTTTTCTTGCAAGTGGGGGAAAAGCCTGCAGCACGATCGATCTGGGCCAGGCTACAAAAGCACGTCATCAAGGCTTAAAGACGTCACTGAGGCTACGTCATTTCTGTCGCTTTGATCTCCGGCAGGGCTGGACGGCAATTCGAAACGTCGCCCGTCATATTACCTGGGACCGCGCACTTTTGATCTCGCCTAATCTCGCGTGAAATGGTGTGAAAAGATGTGTGGACATGCGCAGTGGAACAGGAAAAGGGCAAGGAGTCGTGTGGAAACACACCATGAATGAATACGCCAAGGCTGTGAATAATGTTTCCGTGTGTGAAGACAGCTACAATTCGATTTTTTTTCAGAATAGATATTGTGTCTGAAAAGTGATTTACCTTCTTTTCATTTCAAGTGAAGAAGAAGTCAGAAAGGCAATCAAACAACTTTTCTGGGCAAAGCGCCAGGATCTGATGCAATCCCTGCCGAAGTTTACAAATCAGGAGGCCCAGCCTTGACACACAAGCTGACGCAGCTCTTCCAGTCTATGTGGAATGAAGAGAGGGTCCCACAACAGTTGAAAGATGCCAACATTCTCCACATCTACAAGAGAAAAGGCAACCGCCAGTCCTGCGACAATCACCGAGGCATCTCTCTCTTATCCATAGCTGGGAAGATCTTGGCTCGTGTCCTGCTCAACCGCCTTCTATTACACTTTGAGCAAGGTCTTTTCCCAGAAAGCCAGTGTGGCTTTCGTGCAGAACGTGGAACTGCAGACATGATATTTGCTGCACGACAGCTCCAGGAAAAATGCCAAGAGCAGCAGAGCGATCTGTTCGTGACCTTTGTCGATCTGACCAAGGCCTTCGATACGGTCAGCAGAGATGGCTTGTGGAAGATCATGGAGAAATTTGGCTGTCCCAGCAGGTTCATTACGATCGTCCGACAGTTCCACGACGGCATGATGGTGAAAGTACTGGGTGATGGAGACGCGTCAGAAGCCTTTCCAGTGACCAACGGCGTAAAGCAAGGCTGCGTTCTCGCTCCTACACTCTTCAGCATGGTCTTCTCCGCCATGGTGACTGATGCCTTCCGTGACTGCCAGGGTGGTATACACGTCAGATGCAGAACTGGCGGTGGGCTGTTCAACCTCAGGCGACTCCAGGCTGTTACAAAGGTGAAAGAGACCGTCATCAGGGACTTCTTCTTTGCTGATGACTGCGCCCTCAATGCCAGCACAGAGCAGATGATGCAGCACGAAATGGACTGCCTCTCACGAGCTGTGACAACTTTGGTCTCACCATCAGCACCAAAAAGACCGAAGTGATGTATCAGCCTGCGCCAGGTAAACCCTACCAGGAACCACACATCACGGTAAAGGGGCAGAACTTACAGGCAGTTGACAACTTCACCTATCTGGGCAGCACACTCTCACGAGCTGTGAACATTGACGCAGAGGTCAGGAACAGGACTGCCAAAGCCAGCTCTGTGTTTGGGAGACTCCGTGAAAATGTCTGGGAGCGGAGAAGACTAAGCCTTACCACCAAGCTGAAGGTTTACCATGCAGTGGTACTAACCACTCTCCTTTTGCCAGTGAGACCTGGACTGTCTACAGCAGAGACGCCAAACAGCTTAACCATTTTCACCTCAGCCGTGTCCGCAGACTCCTATGCATCAAGTGGCAGGACAAAGTCCTAGACACTGCGGTCTTGGAAACGGGCCAGCATCCCCAGCATCTACACTCTCCTTCAGAAATCCCGAGCCAGATGGGCTGGCCACATCGTCAGAATGCCAGATTGTCGACTGCCGAAACAACTGCTGTACGGAGAACTGAATCAGGGCAAGCGCAAAGTTGGGGGCAGAAGAAACGTTTCAAGGTCTGCCTCAAAGTGTCCCTTAAAGGCCTGAACATCAGCCTCAACACCTGGTAGTCGCTTGCCCTGGATCGCCCAGCCTGGCGAAACAGCATCACAAAGGGTGCATATACATCAGAGAAGAGACGCACAGCAGAAGCTGAGAGAAAGTGAGCCGCGCGCAAGGCCAGAGCTACCTTCACCTCCACTGTAGCACCCACCCACATGTGGCGTTCCTTCCGGGCCCAGATCGGCCTCACCAGCCACCTGCGGACCCACACTCAGCGATCTTCCATCTGAAATTGAAGTCATGGTCATCTTCAAAATCGAAGGACGATCAACAACAACAACAATTTCAAGTGCTCATCAAGATATATGTTACATGGTTCCAAGACAGCTTACAATGATTGGAATTTCACTATTTGGGGAAGCTCATCAGGCATATTTTAAATTGCATATTTCTGCCGCAAACACATACCACAATAGCTGACGAGCAGGCTGGATTCCGCAAAGGCGAAAGACCGGATACTTCTTGCGAAAAGCAATTCCGACACCAGAGTGAGTTTTACCACGACTTCATAGACTTCAGGGATGCGTTCGACAGAATCTGACAGGAGGTACAGTGGGCCACAAGAAACAACTTTAACGTAAGAAGAAAGCTAATCAACATTATCCAGCAACTACTCTCCAAAGTGTGGCTTTTACAGAGTGGTTCAAGGCTTCAGATGGAGTTCGTCAGGGGCGTCCTCTATCTCACACACTTTTTGATATATTTCTGGAACACATTATCACTGATGTACTAGAAGATGATATCAGCACAAACAGTATTTGAGAAGAACCATTACGGATGAAACTTTACCATGTAGACGACATCGATGGCTTGACAAGCGTTGAACAAGAACTCGCTAAGCGTGGTAAAAGACTGCATGAAACAACAACAAAATACGCCATAGAGAACAGCGCCGTGAAGACGAAGCTGATGGTCACCGCAACACTGCAATCAATACTGACGTAAATGTCCATGGACAGCAGCTAGGAACTGTTCAACAAATCACTTATCCGGGATCATCATTAGCAGTGACGGATCCAAATCTGAAATCCCCTCAAGGGCAGCAAAACCAATTACAGAACTTTCCAGTTTAAAGCTATCAAGAACGACGATAGCCTCTCCATAAGACACAAGATTTAGCTCCTGCATGCACTCGTCTTTCCCATCGTCTTGAATGCATGTGTGGCGTGGACCCTCACAGCGGGTCTGGAAAGAAGGATCCAAACCATCAAAATGAAGTGTTACTGTCAGGTACAAACCGTCAGATATAGTCTGATCATATCACAAGTAACCCAAGTGCGTCAAACCCACCAAGAAGTACATCAGGCCGCGTGAAAATCTAACATCAGTAGAAAAGAAAGAAAGAAAGAACCCCCCCCCCCCCCAACACACACACACGCGCGCGCGCGCGCGCGCGCTTTTACGTCGGTACGGCAATGTAAAAAGATCTGACGGCCTTGTTAAAAGAATCCTTCAGGGAGGGAGACTCGGGGGAAAGAACGATGGATGTATAACGATGCAGACTGAACAGGGATACTATGTGCAGAGACCCAAGCCTTGGCGCACAACTGACGGGGAAAAAAACATGCACGTAGATAAGGGGGAAGAAGAAGAAATTGGGGAGATCTGGAACAATGTTAGGGTCATGATGTCGTCGTTCGAAGGCCTAAAAACAGTGAAATGGCAGGCTGGGGAGTACTGAAGAGAGCTGATAGACTATACATTTTCGGTTTTATTTTAAGGCTAGATATGTCCCCAAACCTTTTACTGAAGAGAGCTGATAGGCTATACATTTTCGGTTTTATTTTAAGGCTTAGATATGTCCCCAAACCTTTACATGGATAATTATGCTGTTTTGGTACGTAGTCCCAACTGTGGCGTGAGACATGTGCACCTGCTGTTAGCATTCAGAAAGGGGGTTGAGTGGGTTGGTTGGTCAGAAGGGGTACGGGGGAGGCAAGGGTGAGAGGGAATGGCGGGAGGAGTGTTAAGAGTAGGGTGGGAGTGGTGGTGTCGATGTGCTGGGTGGGATTAGTTGACTACCTCTGACTACCCCTTTCTTGAGAACACCCCACACACACACACACACACACACATGCACATGCGAGCAAACACGCACGCTTGCACGCGTTTGCGCACACAAGCGCACACTCGAGCTCGTACACACAACACACACACACACACACCACACACACACACACACACACACACACACACACACACACACAGTGCACAAAAGAGAGAGAGAGAGAGAGAGAGAGAGAGAGAGATTCTTGGAGTGGTCCAGAAGGATTAATCTACCACCCATAACTCCTCCTAATGTGTGGCATGGCGATAAAGAACTCCTCCACGTGTCCCCCGCTCCTCCTCCCTCCTCCCTCTCTCCTCCCCACCGTCCCCTCTCAACCGTCACGTGTCTATCTGGGGCCACAGATATTCTCTGCCTCGTATCCAAATCACACCATTACCTTTCCTCCTTATTTCCATTGTGGGCCACTGTGCTTTGACGGTATGGTATTGGCCTGGCTAATTAACCAGTCCCAGTACTTCAACATGCATGCTAATTTGGCTGTCCTGGTATCAAGTTTCGGCTGTGTCACTTGTTCAAGACTGAAAGTGATACCAGTATAATATATGATAATGTAAACACCAAAAATAATTTGTGTAATATGAAAGTGGTTTTCATGAATCCATGAAATAGCATAAAACCAGTTTTACAAATTATCAGCTGTTCTTTCATTCCACTCTGAATGAACACAGAGCATCGCACCGATACCACTCTTTCTCAGAAATCAGAACTTCGTCGTTCATTTTTTTCCGTCCTGCATCACACAAAGTGTGAACTTGCGAAGCAAGAAATGCAAGAAATGAAATCCGTGGAGTGTGGAAAGTTCCATGCGTGTTCATGTTTTTGTAACCTCATACTCATGTTAAACTGTCACTCAGCCATGGTCCTTAAAATATCTTTCAGATCTTCTGGTCACAAATGTTCTGGTTCAGACCTGCCGCTGAAATTTGCAGAAAGGGTCTCTTCTACTCACTTAACGCCCTAAACTGATTACAGAATGATCATAAACATAACATGTGGGTCAAGCCAAGATAAAATCAGAGAGAGAGAGAGAGAGAGAGAGAGAGAGACGGGGGGGGGGGGGACAGAGATAGAGAGAGACAGAGATACGGATGCGGATACGGAAAGTTTAACCATGTTTAGGCCATTGCCCCTCATGAAGGGACGCATATACAAACAATTGTCCAATCTGGAATTTATCATCAATGACATCCTTCGTAATACACTTTGCAATAATTTAAAAAAAAAAAAACGCAAGTTAAAAGCCTTGTAAAGATAGATTGACAAATCTCTGACCGTTTTTTTTCATGTGTACATGCCATAAGCAACGCTAATTCAAACTGATTTGGTACCTTACAATATTTCAACGTATGTATTGTGCTCTTAAGTCGCACAGAAAAGGACAACATAGAACAAAATGTACCTCATTTTCTTCCTCTCTTTGACAAAATGGACATAGTAAGTCACCTTCACTGCGTTGTCTATGACGATTACGATGTACTGCTATTTCAGGAATACCAAGCCTAAATTTTATGAATATATGCCTTAAATATCTGTATAAATTGAGTAATAGATGTGTTTTAACATCAGGGATAGTACAGAAGGTTCTGTAAACGTTAAACCTATCTGTTATTGATATGGTAATCCCAGTCTTGCCATCTGCACAAAATTAACCTTTCCCTAAACGTTTCCAGAAACTTGCTTATCCCTTATACTCCTTGATTGAGCCATACATATCCGAATCCAAACATATACAGTTCACAGCGAATATTTGAGGCCCAGTTTTTCTTGTCACGCAAATCTAAATCAAAAAGCATTCTATGGGCCTTAAACGGTAGTCTCCATTCGTCCATCCTCGTCAGCTTTAGCCAATACCTGAGACACTTAACAGCTGAATTTCTGTAAATAGGCTATCGATTTGTTTCTCCTTTCGCCATGTCATTAGGTATTCTCATATCTACGCCTAAGAATCTCTTAATAGCAAATAAATGTACCTTTTTCGCAATGGAGTGCTGCATTGTCAAGGCCCCATAACTCTGCACCATACTGAACAATAGATTGAACTTGTGAGTCAAATAACTTAGAGAGAGAGAGAGAGAGAGAGAGAGAGAGAGAGAGGGGGGGGGTAGGGGTAAAGTCGATGATGGGGGTGGGGTGGTAGGATATAAAAATACTATATGGAGTAACAGTAAGCATGTTAAAGGCACTGACGCTAAAGTGAATATAATATATATATATATATATATATATATATATATATATATAATATATATATATATATATACAAACGAGGGATCACTCCTTTCATTTACCTCCGTGTCGTTTGTAGCCCAGCCAATGGCCTGGGGTCGTTTCAACATCGATCCCAGATAAGCAAGTGAAAAAAGAAAAAGCGCAAACATGAGGAATAAGTTGAATGCGCTGCTTAGTGAAGGGCAAGGCAGTGTGTGTGTGTGTGTGTGTGTGTGTGTGTGTGTGTGTGTGTGTGTGTGTGTGTGTGTGTGTGTGTTGCTTAGGAGTGAGGGGTGATGATGAAGATGAAGATGAAAATGCTGATGACGATGATGATATATGATGATGATGATGATGATGATGATGATGATGATGATGATGATGTGTGTGTTGCTCAAGAGTGAGAGATGATGATGATGATGATGATGATGATGATGATGATGATGATGATGATAATGATGAGGGTAGTGGTGATGATGATGATGATGATGATGATGATGATGATGATGATGTGTGTGTGTGTGTGTGTGTGTGTGTGTGTGTGTGTGTGTGTGTGTGTGTGTGTGTGTGTATGTGTGTGTGTGTGTGTGTGCTCAAGGAGTTGGGTTGACAGGGAGTAGGCGGAAGGGAGAAGGGAAGGGGCGAGGTTGCATCTATGTACACCTAGCAAATTCGATTCCATTCTAGTAGTATCCATAGACACTCAAAGTATGGACAACGAGAGAGAGAGAGAGAGAGAGAGAGAGAGAGAGAGAGAGAGAGAGAGAGAGAGAAGGGTGGAGGGGGGGGTGAGGCAGTAAGATGGTTAATGATTCGCACTTTCTGGTTCAGCTTGTGTCCTTTCATAATTACCTAAATCTCAGGTGTAGGCTTCAACTTTAACCTTACCCATTACCACGCGGACAAACAGAAACAACCACAATTAACAGTCATTATGTTTTCTGTTTGCGATAAACAAATCAATGGGTGGTTTTGTTCCCGACATGTGTGCTATCGCACATAATTGTCCCGAGACCGCCATGGTTCAATCGGAACATAGAGCCGAGTGTGTTGACAGTTTTGTTTCGTTTTGTTTTGTTTGGGTTCGTTTTGTTTTGTTTCGGTTCGTTTTGTTTTGTTTTGTCGCCAGCGACAAAATTAGGAAGCTTCGTTCAATGAAAGTTGTTGCCAGCGACAAGTTTTGCCAATATTGTACCGAAATGTGTCGTACAAACCAAATGTGTTGCCTGTAACAAATTTCTTCTCCCCTCAAACCGAAATTTGTCACCAGTGTAAAATTTGTTACCTGTAATAATTGATGTTAACCATATACATATAGACAGAAACACACACACACACACACACACACACACACACACACACACACACACACACACACACACACACGGAGAGAGAGAGAGTAGGGGCAGAGACTCTCTCTCTCTCTCTCTCTCTCTCTCTCTCTTCACACACACACAAACACACACACACACACACACACACGCACGCACGCACGCACGCACGCACGCACACACACACACACACACACACGCGCGCGTGCAATGACAGACAGGCAGATAGACAGATGCATCAAAGTAGGGTCTGAGAAGGTGTGTAGATTGAGATCTCTACAGAAGCGAATTCAGTTCAATTTCCGTTTTTGTAAAACATGCCATATCCCTCCAACATTTGTCGTGCAGGGCGACAAATTTCCTTTTGGTGACAATTTTACGAACGAGGCCTCAGAAACATGTCGCTGACGACAGATTTCGAAGACGACAATTTACAGTGTCACAGTGATGTCTCATTTAGCTCTGTGCTCAAAGGTACAAGCCGTGACAAAGCCGTCCCTTTGATAATCAGATAACCAGAGAAGATTGTAAATAACTGAACGTTTGAGTGCCCGCTATGTGTTTATCTTTGGCGGGCAAGCCCTGCTGTTTCTGTCATTATTGTAATTATTTTCTCCTGTTTGACTCTGACAGCCATTTTCTAAGAAAACATTTTTATCAGCTGTGTCTATATATCTAATGACAGGTATAATTACTGTAAAACCGTAACTACTACTCGTTGAGAATGTTACTTCGCTGTCAGTGCCAGAAGTTTATGCGCACCAATGTTCCATAATGTTGTCATGGCTGATCTTCAACCGAGACTTACAGTGCGTCGTGTTAGTGTTCTACTCACAGCATTTCATGTCATCGTGCTGTTTACAGCATGTCATGTCACCGTTCTACTTACGGCTTGTCATGTTATGTTCTACTTTCAGCATGTCACATCAGCTTTCCATTCACTTCATGTCATGACAGTGTTCTTCTTATAACATTTCATGTCACCCTTCTTCAGCTTCTTCTTTCTTTCCATGTCTGTCACCAACATGCTGATAGTTCTGACATTGCGTAGGATTGTTTTTGATCAATTTTGTCTCAATGATTTGTGCAGTCACCAGGCATGGTGATCATGCCCTATAGTCCACGCGCCCACGGACAGTCACCACCCACCTGTTGACAGTCATGCCTCCTGACAGTCAATATGCCCCCGCTGACAGTGACTGCTTTTCCCCTGGCAGTCATGCTGCAGTCCAAGTCAGTCATCATACAGATCGGGACGGTCAACAGACGTCCTCTTACAATGGTGGCGGTGGAAGCAGTCACGTGGCCCTCTGCCTCGACATACATCCACTGACAGTGATCAACCACCCCTTCCATGAAAAGTCCCACCCCTC
Source organism: Conus canariensis (assembly GCA_033310375.1). Classification (NCBI taxonomy): domain Eukaryota; kingdom Metazoa; phylum Mollusca; class Gastropoda; order Neogastropoda; family Conidae; genus Conus; species Conus canariensis. Next base: position 26,477,346 of record CM065721.1, read on the forward strand.
CCATGCCCTACCCTTCGTTTACCAACCAGCTCTCACTTTAAAAAAAATCAGCTCGGAAATCATATCAATTAATCAGACAGACATGAAAAAATCCAGTTGATTCTATGTCTGATTGAGCTTTTCATTCTTCTGTTTACAGACGATGTTGCTCTGTCGTCTACAACACTCGTTAGCTTACAAAATCAGTTAGCTTCCTTTAAAGTAGCATGTAATGAACTTAAACTTCGAAGTGAACAGAGACGAAACAAAGCTTTTCAGGAATGGCGGACATCCATCCAAGCATGAGACATCGCAATTCGATAATCGTGAATTCGAAGATGTAGAAGGTTGTTGTTATCCCGGCTATACTTTCACTCCATTGTTAAGTATAAACAAGATAGTGACAGTCTGGTTTCTAAGGCAAAAAGATCACCTTTTTTTTTATAGAAGTGCAAAGAATTTACATGAGAAATATTCTTTAAGATATTCTATAAGATGTTCTTTAAGATACTCTTTAAGGTATTGCTGATGTATGGTGGAGAAGCATAGCGACACCAGAAGCTCAATAACATAGAAATATTCATCTCATGGCATGTAAATTCGACTCGAGCGTTCCTGTTTGTACACCCAACCAGTTCGTGTACGGAGGATTGGGACGGTATTCTCTCTTTGAAAACAGTTGCGTATGTTGCATGAAATATTTGTTACATCGGCTACACGTGGATGAAAATAGATTGCTTAACCAAGCTTATAAGTTGTTGATCAACCCACGAAAATGGCAAAACATGTTGAGTAACAAATGTACAGTAAGTTTTCAGTGATGCAGGATTCTGTTATGTGTGGCTGTTTCAAGGCGTTGGTGATGAAAAAACGTTTTTGAGAGCGCTGAAATAAAGACTGGTTGATGTGTACACACGGCACTGGTCTGCTGCTCTAGGAAACAAAGAATGGCGATCATCATTCACTTCATCTAAATGTGTTTTCAAAACTGAGACATATATTTCTGATACTGATATATACTCTTTTCAAGTAGTACTTATACAGGTACTGCTAGGAGTGTTCCCAATATATAATCATTCTCGCAGGTGTAATAACGTCTCGCCTGTAGTAATTGCGAATGCTATGAACACAGAATTGAAAACGAACATCACTTTCTTCTGGAATGTCCCCTATACTGTCATGTGATTTGAGGAAAAGATGTATTATGATCTATGCTAAACAGTTAGTATAATCACCCTACTCTAGTATCTCACGTTCCTCTCTCAGATCCCTGGGTAAATATATTTTTCATGCTTTCAACTGAAGAAAACTGTTTGTAGATTTATCTACTGTCTAAATGATTGTAAGTGTTAATGATATACATATTTTGCATATTACTTTTTAGTCCAAGTAAAAAAAAAAAAAAAAAAAAAGCTTGGTTCACTTTGTTTTGTACATTCTTGGCGATTTCAGTGAGTCAAAATCATTTTTCTTTGTTTGTTCGTTCGTCTGTTTATTTGTTTTTTTGTTATGTACATTTGTGATTGTGTAGACATGTGCACACTTTTGGGTGTGGCTGTGTTTGTGCGAGGTTTGCACATTGGTCAATGGCCGAATTACAATAAACCGTCTGAAGCCTCTCCCTCTTTCTTTACCTGCTGCCCCCTGTCTTTTTGATCTTCTATCTCTGTTTATCACCATCTTGACCCCCCCCCCCCCCTCGCTCTCTCTATTTTTTAAGGGCTGTTTTGATATTCTTCAATGGCTGCAAATCACGTATACGGTATTCTTTGTTTTCCAGTGTATTTTATTTGACATTTTTACTCTTGTTAATTTAATGTAGCACTTTACAAATGCTGTTTACATAATGATTCTCCCATTTACACCCTTAATAAAGGGTCAAAGTCTCTTTTGAATAAGACTATTGGCATTCGCATTCTCTCTTTCTCTCTCTCTCTCTCTCTCTCTCTCTCTCTCTCTCTCTCTCTGTCTCTCTCTGTCTCTGTCTGTCTGTCTGTCTGTCTTCTCTCTCTCTCTGTCTCTCCTCTGTCTCTCTCTCTCTCTCTCTCTCTCTCTCTCTTGCTTACGGTCCATGATACACATAGTGCAAGACTGATTCAGAGAAACAACAGCTAAGCTCCTGAAATGAAGAAACCTGCCTTGGTCTTCAGTTCCAGACAGGGCAGGGGTGGGAGACAGGAGGCACGCCTACAAAATTTCCCCTCCAGTCTGCCCTAATCCTCCCCATCACGCTAGCCCCGGATGAGGGGAGCTAATGATTTCCGTCGTCTCCCCTTGATGTCCCTCACACAGTGACGGCAAGATCAAAACACCCTGCCAGCACCAGCGTCCGCACAGGAGCGGAAAGAGATCAGGGGGCTGACGTCGCTAGGATAATGGCATCTCCAGAATAAAACTCTGAAGTCATTACAGAGTCCATTAAGAATTTGATCTGACTTTATCACGCTGTACAGGGAAAGAGATCAAGGAGACGAAACGGTGGGGAAGAGAGAGAGGTAGAGTAAAAGCTAGCAAAGAAAGTTACATGAGTTCACAACATAAACATTCCCACGTCGCCTTGGACTTAGAGCTTGTCGTCAAAGTCACGAATTATGTATGATCAGGAAGTTTTACTTTCAGAGCTATTATAGGCCAGCAGTCCATCTGGAACCAACACAGCACGTAGGGGACAAAAAGTCTTGCCCTGTATAGTAAAGCAACGAACACAAGAACGTCGTCAAAAAACATATGTAGAAATTTATAACTTAACAGTAGCTGACGTGTTTGAGGCAAATAAAGTTAGGCTGTGCTGGGGGTGTCAGTACCCTGCTTGATTTTCACCTCCAGGTAAAAAAAAAAGCCAATAAACATATTAATGCCACACATATGGTCAAAGAGACATGGTTAAATGAGCAATGCCCACTGCACAGTGTTCACAGTGTCTTCAATCCGTCGCCAGATTACAAAAAAGCGTGCTTGCATGTAGTGTAGTGTGACAAGAGAAACAGGTGTCAAGACGTTCTTGAACAAAGGCGAACTGGCCACACAGGCGGGAAGAATGGTGGTGGTATAGAGTACAGAAAGATTAATTTTAAAGCTAAGTCAAAGCGAGTGACAGACAAGGAGAAACTACTAGAGCAACATTCGCAAAAGTCGGGGATACCATTTATACTGAAAGAGCAAGTCATCCCCACCCCCACGCCTACACACACACACACACACACACACACACACACACACACACACACACACACACACACACACACGCACACACACACACACACACACACACACACACAAGAGAGAGAGATAGGAGAGAGAGAGAGAGAGAGAGAGAGAGAGAGAGAGAGGATTATTCCATGTGTTCTATCAGACGAGAGAGACAAATGAACGAAGTGTAAATGATCTTGAATTGTGAGGAGAGCTACGAAATGAAGAAGACAAATTTCTAGCCTTGTATCTTCCACTAGCCTTGTACATGACAAAAGGCTTATGATTTTCAACACACCCTACTCTTACATGCTTTTCGGACTTGACTAGACTAGCAGCACATTATAAATTTATTGTTACGTTTCGTTGAAATTTATGTTGTACTTATTTTTTCATGACGCGTCTGTTATTCCTTTATGATAACAACCCTAAAAGAGCCCTCTGTGGTCGTCTCGGCTACAGAAGAACTGAACCTGAAACGTTGTTTCAACTGCTTTACACAAACATTGTTGTATTTTCAAGGCTGTACAGATCTGAAGCTGTTCTTTAAATCCTACAGCCTTCTGTGATGGTGGTTGGACTAAAACCAAAAGAACGTGTCTGGCTCAGTGAGATTCCATTTCTCGTTGGGCCGTTAAAACGAAATCCAAATCTGTTTATGCCATCCTCTGGTCCTTCCCTCGTCCGTTATTCATTAAATGGCCGAACGTTTTGCTTTGTGTTTGTAGCAGCATCTGAAATAGTTATTACCTACCACAAAAACTAACCAAACCACCAAATAGCATGCCTGTGGTTTAGTAAATGAACAGCTTCTCTCTCTCTCTCTCTCTCTCTCTCTCTCTCTCTCTCTCTCTCTCTCTCTGTGTGTGTGTGTTCTGTACAAATCATTTAAAAGAAGGAGTGATTTGACATAGGTAATTTGCATATGTTGAGAATGTTTAAATTTTTGTGATGAAATACCTTGTTTAACTATGTTCTTTATTACTCACCCCCTTCAAAAGGGGATGTGGCCTTTCTGAATAAATTTTCGTTATCGTTATCGTTATCTCTTCTGTCCCCCCTCTCTCGCCTTGTCTGGCTCCCAACAAGGCATATTTTAGCTACTCTCTTAAAATATGTTCCCCGTATTGCATGTAAATTCTACAGTATGCCCGCCATATGTCTCCCGTTTACTTTGGAAGCCATTCTGATTGCTGTCCTACAAGAGATGACACCGTCCTCGTGTAAGATAGCTTGCAGAAGAAAGTATTCATCATTCTGCTAGTTAAAAAAAAAGGCTTCCGACCACCACCATCACCACCACCACCCCTGCCATATAAACCCAAGGCCGAGTGCTGTGTATCATCGAAAATACCCGTCACAGGCAAACAGGGGCACGTACACAGAACAAGCAAAAGGCAAGTGAAGGTTTGTCTTTTCCTTGTAATCTGCTTTCGCCAACGCCACCAAGTTTGTTTGTTTTGCCAAACTGCTAGCAATATTTTTCAATATGACACCCATCCCCTTCCTCCACCCAAGTCTGCACGGGACATACGGCAAATGACACGCGACAACTTGACAGGGAACTGTGTGATAAACAATGTGTGACATATCATAAGGCCTTGGTGCCGGACGCTATGTCAGTCTAACCAATTGCTGATCAACAATATGTCGAGATATGTGAAATAACCTGTGAATAGGACGGCCACCAGTTAGAACACACAATACAATTACACAGCGCCAAATTGAAGAGGCCGAGGCAACGGGGAACGATCACGACATGTCTTAAGATAATCAGTCACAGACTGAGAGTGGCCCTTCAGAGGTTCCTTCCAGTCACATACCAGCACATCTGCAGGACATGGGAAGAGAAATGGACAGCCCTCACAGTTGTATCAAGGAAGGCCACAGTTGGCAATAACAGAAAATACCAGGATTGTGGATAACGTTGTTGGTGTCACATTTACGGGCAAAATTGCTTTTTGAAGGGAGATAATTTCTTTCGAGATCTGGTTCTCACATTCTGGTTCTTTTTTTTATATATTCTTGGATGGTTATTTAATGGGGTAAACAAGTCTCCACCATGCCCACCCCATAAGAATAGGCTTTTAAATTTTTACCTCAGTAGATTATGGGTTTTTAAATCTTATTTCAGTATCTCTCTCTCTCTCTCTCTCTCTCTCTCTCTCTCTCTCTCTCTCTCTCTCTCTCTCTCTCTCTCTCTCTCACACACACACACAACACCCGAGATTTAAATCACTCCCCCCCCTCCCCCTTTGTATCAACGTCTATAACCCCTTCTCACTCTTCCCTCTCCTGCACCTTTTCCCACCTATCCTATGCTTCATTCACCGACAAACATCGTCCATCCAGCCTCCTCTTCCTTCCCCCATTTTCACTCACCTCAGCTTTGTTAGGGATCATTCTGACTGACCACTCCCAAACCATTAACACAGAAAAGGACTGAAGATTGTCATCCATCTTTTCCATTACCTTTAGAACGCGGCAGAACATGAACCCGGGGTACATTGGTCTGGTTGTTGTTAGCAGATCCTCCACCCTGTCTGCCAGGAGCCAACTATTCAGCGACCGTTATTTACGAGCTCCGTTCGTGATGACTTGGTGTCCACTGACTGACCTGTTTCAGGCTTTGGTTCGTCCTCAAGGATGGTGACATCTAATTTGAGGTTGTCTGATGGTACCTAATAGGTAGGGTGGTTTTTCCCTTGGATGGAGTGGAGAGGGGGGAAAGGAATAAAGGAAGGGTATGAGCAGAGAGGTGGGGTTGGGAAGAGAGGGAGGGGGAGAGAGGAGAAAAGAGAGAGAGAGAGAGAGAGAGAGAGAGAGAGAGAGAGAGAGAGTCAAACATAGTAAAATAGTTCAGCACCATCTCTCTGGTTCCTAGCATGAACAAATTATAACTTAGTTCATAACACAGGAATATTTGCATACACATAGCTTTCACCGGCTTGTTTAACTCTTTAGAGACAAAATAATTCAATCGAACTAAAACAGAACAGAAAATCACAATGCCACTCTTCTAATTTTCGGCCACGTGGCCTTTTTCAAGAGAAAAAAAGAACAAAAACAATGCAACTACGTGATGTCCATCTCTGGCAACTGAGCAGAGAGGTGGGGTTGGGAAGAGAAGGGGGGGGGGAGGCAAGAGAGAGAAAGAGAGACGTTAATTCTTTGCTCTGACCAGTTGCCAAAGATGGACATCACGTAGTTGCATTGTTTTTGCTTTTTTTCTCTTGAAAAAGGCCACGTGGCCGAAATTAGAAGAGTGGCATTGTGATTTTCTATACTATTTTCTTCCCTTTGAGGACTATTGCTTTTGTTTCTGATAGTTAAAACAGAACAGTTTGTAAACACCTGAGAAAACAGAACTGGAACATTGATCAAATACAGAACTGTTTTACGTGACTAAAGTGACTGCCAGTTTTGGTGAACTTTGCAGCGTTAACAAAAGAACCCAAATAAACAAACAAACAAACAAAAAACGGAACGTAGACCAGAGAATTTCTTGAGTATGCGTGCGTAAAAAGCCTCCTTTATTTCGGCAATTAATAGCTTTATATGGATAAAAATGAGAGTTCAGGGGAGACATTCCAAACCAAGTTCTGGAGAACGCTTTTCAAATTTTCATATTTTATATGAATGAAACACAGCTAAATGCAGAGAGCTAACGAGCGCTCAAACTGACAATAAACATGATAGATTTCATGCAACTGCAAAGAGTGCTGTGTCTGGCTATGACAATCTATGATCCTTGTTTAAACTCTCTCTTTTATATATATATATGTATATATATATATATATATATATATATATATGTTGTGTGTGTGTGTGTGTGTGTGTGTGTGTGTGTGTGTGTGTGTGCATATATACAAATGCACACACGCACGCTCACGCACGCACGCACACTTACATACATAAACACACACACACACACACACAAGAGAAGAGAGAAGAGAGAGAGAGAGAGAGAGAGAGAGAGAGAGAGAGAGAGAGAGAGAGAGAGAGAGCCTGATGACCATTACGAAAATAACCCTTCATGATCAGAAGTAAGTGGTCATCCTCCCCGCTGACCACCTAATGAAGCCATGCGACCCTGAAGACCTGCCTGCTGGCCCCCACACCCATCACAACTCATCAACAGCAAACTACAGGAACAATCTGCAAGGACACACGGTAGAGCGCGGACCTCGGCCGCACAAAAAAACATCCACTAGGGGAAGTAATTGTAGGTCATTGTTAGTATGGGCTGAAGGAGTGGTCTTCCGTGTACCTATTAATCTTGATATAGCGATTGAGGCTTCTTATAGGATGTACATTCCGAGTAGTTGTACAGCACAAAGCGCATAACAAGCCAATGTGTGCAGTTGTATCATGATTGTGTGCGCTGGTCCGGAAAGGCAATCCTCAGTACAGGTCAGGGAGTCGTCCATTTATGACAAACGTATGGATTATGAGAGATCTTCAGTGTACAGTGGCGAGTTCTCCATTCGCAAAACTTTTTTTTTTTTTTTTTTACTCGACATCCTAAATGAATGGCAGAGCGTTAGATGTACAATGGTGATCTGTTCATTCACAAAAGATGCAGATTACGAGTCATTTTCCATGATATGATGGCGAGTCGATTTTTTTTTTCTTTTAAAGAAAAAGTATGGTCATCATACACCCTCAATGTACGGTAGTGAGTTATTCGTTCACAAAAGGTATGGGTTACTATACGTTCTCAGTGAACGACGGCAAGATGTTCCTTTCATTACAAAACGGCGCTGGTTACTTTTCACCATCGATGTATGATAACCAGTTGCTCCCTCGTTAATATAAAAAAAAATATGGATGGCTTCACAAAGAACACACTGCAGCCAGTGAAGAAAAAGATCGGAGACAAAGGGGAGGGGGGGGGGGGGTAGTTCTCTCAGACTAGAATGGGATTCATGAAACTCTCGTTGATGGACTTGGTAGTGCCCTGTAGACGGAGACACTCACTCACAAGGGTTCCATGACTGGGCATTTATTGCCGTCAAAATGGAACTGTAAATGATGTAATCCGTATTTATACCGTAACAGATGCCAAAGTACACCACCGAAGTACTTTGGCAGCAGTGCAGTGTCTCCTCCAGCGGGTTGCCTCATCAGCTGGCATGATATTGATGGCTTTTCATGCATTGCCGTGCTTGGGGTAGCAGGAAGACGCACGTGGCTATGGCTGCGTACGGGCGGCGAGGGATTAATCCCTCTGAGGGGGAACAGAGGGTGAGAAAACCAAAAGAAAAGGTCTGCGCAGCGATTAAGGTTTATTCGCTCACTTTGAGGGGCGGAGTGTTATCATGTGGAATGGCTTTTGGACTTCCCTGGCCAGGGGATGGGGAACACATTAGCCTCTAGCTGTTAATGTTATAACTGTGGATCTCCTTTACCATAACATCAGTTACACGTGGATCGTTGATTAGGCAGCTTTCGTTTTGTTGAGTGGCTCCAGTTTCAAGTCACTGCTTTATCTGGTGATCTCCTTTCCTCCGTTATTCCCTCTCTGCTCGGGGCAGAAGAGAGAGAGAGAGAGAGAGAGAGTCTCTCTGTGTGTGTGTGTGTGTGTGTGTGTGTGTGTGTGTGTGTGTGTGTGTGTGTGTGTGTGTGTGTCTGTGAGTCTGTGTGTTTGTGTGTGTCTGTGTGTGTGAGTGTGTGTGTCAATGTATATGTGTTAGTGTCAGTCATGGTGATACTGATAGTGATTAAGTGTCTGTCTGTGCGCACGTGCGCGAGTGTGTGTGTGTGTGTGTGTGTGTGTGTGTGTGTGTGTGTGTGTGTGTGTATGTGTGTGTGTGTGTGTGTGTGTGTGTGTGTGTGTGTGTGTGTGTGTGTGTGTGTGTGAGTGAGTGGGTGTGAGCGTGTGTGTGAGTGTGGAAGGGTGGTGGTGCGTGATTGTGTAAATGTATGTGTATAAGATGTTGTTGCTGTTGTGTAAGCGTGTACGTCTGTTTTGTGTGCATATGTGTTTTGTGTTGGTTCTGTCTGTCTGTGTGTATGTGTCTGTATGCGTCTGTGTGTATATGTACATGTGCGTTTTCTGTGTGTGTAAGAGAAAGCGGAGAGAGACAGAGAGAGAGAGAGAGAGAGAGAGAGAGAGAGAGAGAGAGAGAGAAGAGGGGGGAGGGAGGGAGGGAGGGAGGGGATGGGAGAAAGCGAGACGTCACTAACCATGGTGCACGGAACAAAATACACCCGTTACATAAAGAGAAAAGATTTTCAGTCTGATTTCTCAATGAAGTGCTTTGTGGAAAGAAACAAGCAGAATCAGAAGCTAGATTGTTTCAACTTCTCTGTTTTAATTACACAGGCGTATAAATATATATATATATATATATATATAGAGAGAGAGAGAGAGGGGGTGTGTGTGAGTGTGTGTGTGTTGTGTGTGGTGTGTGTGTTGTGTGTGTGTGTGTGTGTGGTGTGTGTGTGTGTGTGTGTGTGTGTGTGTGTGTGTGTGTGTGTGTGTGTGTGTGTGTGTGTGCGTGTGTGTGTGTGTGTGTGTATCGGGGAGGGTGTCGTGGTTCCCAACTGTGTAAGCTATTTTCCATGTAATTTCTCTTTTCGTACCGCTCGTAATTTATTTCATGCCTCACGTGTCGTATTGTCTCCAGTCTATCTATCTATCTATCTGTCTGTCTGTCTGTCTGTCTGTCTCTGTCTCTGTCTATACAGACACACAACCGCGCGCCGCGCGCGCCGCACACACACACACACACACACACATAGCTAGTGAGAGAGCTAGCTATGTGAGTATATAGGTAGGTATATTATATATATATATATATGATATATAAGGGGGGGGGATATGTGTGTATGCATATATATATATATATATATATATATATATATATATTATATGCGCACGTACATACACGCATACGCGCGCGCACACACATACACACACACACATATGCACGCATGCACGTACGGACACACGCACGCGCGCGCGCGCACACACACACACACACACACACACACACACACACACACACACACACACACACATACACACACACCCTTAGCCAAGTTAGACAGAATTAAGGGAACACAGGGAAAGCAGCTGATTAATCAGTGAGTTTAGGGAGTGACTGCCGTCCAACAAAACAAAAGATGCCCAATCGATTGTCCACTTGTAACTAATTTTCGTGTAAAACAGATCCACAATTATAACATTAACAGCTACCAGACACTGTGTTCTCTATCCATTCGCAAGTACAGTCCAAGAGCCATTTTGTATTAAGGCATTCTTTCCAAGTGAGCTGGACAGAGTAAAGGAACCTTAGTGTTTGCACAAACATTTTTAGGATGGGGGGGGGGGGGGGGGTGAGGAGGAGTGGGGGCTGCTGTCCTATCTTCCGTATCCCTCACTGGCCTTGGTCACGTGCAACTCATTTCAGCTCATACATGCCAGCCACATTCAGAGTCGTTCTGGATATTAATATGTCAATGCTTTTTGTGTATGAACAACTTGTTATTGTATATTAAAGATCTCTTGCGATCCATTCTGTTTTGGTGAAAAGACAGTTCAGTAATGTGTCTCAACAATGTTTTGTAACCTAACTGTTTTCTAAATGAACTATACTTCTAGAATGTTAAGTAATCCTTCTCTGGGTGTAAAAGAACGCTAGACTGTTGTACCATGCGGATGACTGGTCTCAAATCGTGGAAGGTAGAATGGTGTCCTATGAACTATTCCATGCAGTCATATCGCTACTATCTACAACTGCTGCTACTCGTACCATCATTTCTCCATTTTCTCACCATCCGCTTTGTCTATCATATTATCCAAATCAGCACCAACCTCTCTCTCTCTCTCTCTCTGTCTCTGTCTCTCTCTCTCTCTCTCTCTCTCCCCCTCTCTCACCCTCTGTCTCTCTCTCTCTCTCACCCTCTCTCTCTCAAATGGTTCTCCGTCTCTGTCTGTCTGCTGTCTGTCTGTCTTCTCTCTCTCTCTCTCTCCTCTCTCTCTCTCTCTCTCTCTCTCTCTCTCTCTCTCTCTCCCAAATGGAGTTGATGTTGTTTAGGAGAACAAAGACACACGTGGTTTCATTTGGTCCTTTGGTCAAAGACTGACAGATTGTTATTGTTCAAGACAGCCATAAACTTGCAGAATGTTCAGTTCGTGCCTCCGCCAAGCATCTAACGTTTTCGCCTAAGTCTGTTCGTTTGTTTGTTACCTGTGTACAAGACTATGCAAAAATAAAATCCTGATTTCAACCAAATTTCGTGTAAGTGTGGAGTGTGGTACAGAGACGAATCCATTACACTTTCGGGTGGGTCCATTGTATAGATCTGGACCAACAGCAGATCCTGAATCGCTCATTAGGATTAACATGTACATGAAGAATAACTCCATCAATCCGACAATGACCAACAATTACAGGGGAAGCCCTGGCGAATGATTTTTATGCAGCTGAGATCCACGCTCTTCCGAGCGCCCTTGTGGATTGTTCCTGTAGTTAGCCATTGATGGCTGCTGGGTACAGACTACATGTCTTCAGGGTCACATGACTTCATTACAGTGGACAGCGGGGAAGACGATGGTGAAGGGTTATTTTCTTAACGGTCATCCGCGCACCGACGAATCAAGCAGCTGAGCTTGCTTAGTAGATTTCTCTCTGCACTTTTGCTCTGCTCTCTCTCTCTCTCTCTCTCTCTCTCTCTCTCTCTCTCTCTCTCTCTCTCTCTCTCTCTCTCTCCAACCTTCCTACTCCTCCTCTCTTCCCTTCTCCGTCTCTCTTCACTCCTACGGAAAAACCAACTTACCTATTAGGTACCATCACACAACTTCACATTAGCTGTCATCATCTGACCCCTTGAGGACGAACCAAGGCTTGAAACAGGTCTGTCAGTGGACACCAAGTCATCACGAACGGAGCTCGTAAATAACGGTCACTGGATAGTTGGCTCCTGGCAGACAGGGTGAAGGATCTGCTGATAATAACGAGACCAGTGTACCCGGGTTAATGTTCTGCCGTGTTCTAAAGGTAATGGGGAAAGAGGACTATAATCTTCAGTCATTTTCTCTGTTAATGGTTTGGGAGCGGTTAGTCAGAATCATCCTAACAAGATTGAGGCGAGTGAAAATGAAGGAGGGAGCAGGATGTGGATTGAACCATGTTTGTCAGTGAATATAGCAGAAGATGGTAGAGAAGGAGAGAGGGAGGGGGAAGAGGAAGGAGGGACAGTAACTTAAAGACAATGAGGAGGGATTTAAATTCTGTGTTGGTGTGGGAGGCAGAGAGAGAGAGAGAGAGAGAGAGAGAGAGAGGTCGAAAATACTCTGATTGATTTTCCTCGAAAGAGTCTCTCTCTCTCTCTCTCTCTCTCTCTCTCTCTCTCTCTCTTCTCTCTCTCTCTTTCTCTTCTCTCTCTCTCTCTCTCTCTCTCTTCAACCCCAACTCCATCCATCCCTCCTTCTCTCCCTCTTTTCCCTCCCCCCATTCTCCCCCTCCATCCCATGGGAAAAAAAACTACCCTACCTATACATTATGTACCATTACACAACTTCACATTAGCTGTCACCGTCTGACCCCTTGAGGACGAACCAAAGTCCGAAACAGGTTAGTCAGTGGACATCAAGTCATCACGAACGGAGCTCGTAAATAACGGTCGCTGGATGGTTGGCTCCTGGAAGACAGGGTGGAGGATCTGCTGCTAATAACCAGACCAATGTACCTGGGTTCATGTTCTGCTGTGTTCGAAAGGTAATGGGAAAAGAGGATGATAATCTTCAGTCATTTTCTCTGTAATGGTTTGGGAGCGGTCAGTCAGATTCATCGCTAACAAAGTTGAGGCACATGACAATGAAGGAGGGAGCAGGATGTGGACTGAACCATGTTTGTCAGTGAATGAAACAGACGATGGGTGGAAAGGGAGAGGAGGAAGGGGGAGGAGGGACAGTGATGTAGAGAAAAAGGGGAAGTATTTAAATCTCTGTGTCAATGTGAGACGAAGCAGAAGAGAGAGACAGAGAGAGAGACAGAGACAAACAGACAGACAGATAGACTATATATATATATATATATATATGAGAAGAGAGAGAGAGAGAGAGAGAGAGAGAGAGAGAGAGAGTTTATAACATGCAAACTTTTTTGTAATCTGGCAACTAGGTGGTGATGCTATAAAGATTGTTTAGAGTCATATCGTCCATTCAACAGTGTCATATAGCTTTTATATGTGTGTTTTGTGGCACTGTTGTATTAATCAAAATGTTGTATACTAACTGAGTTAATCTGGGGGTGAACATCAAGCTGGATAGATGGCGCCATCAGCACAGCCCAACCTGATTCAGCTTGGGATGTCTACAGCTGCCATGTTATAAACCATTGTACATTGATTCTAGACAGCTCTCTTGTGATCATTCCTTTACTTTTCAGAACAGGGCATTTCGTCCTCATTGTACTGACAGCCCTATGACTGTCCTCGGCGGTCGGCTGGGCGATAATAACTATGAAACTGAATTTGACAATTCAGGAACGTGACCCAGTTCCCAGCTTTGACGCCAAACTCTTTGTACGAGAAGAGATGAAAATATCTTGTACACAGTGACTTTCACTCTCCCTCCCTGTTGTCTTCCGTACTGTTTTTTTTCTCCTTGTTCTCTTTCCCTGTATGGCATGTTCAGTCAGTGTCAGTTCACCTTCTTTATGGCCTGTGTCGTGACTTCAGAGTTTTATTCTGGAGATGCCATTATCCCAGCGACGTCAGCCCCCTGATCTCTGTCCGCTCCTGTGCGGACGCTGGTGCTGGCAGGGTGTTTTGATCTTGCCGTCACTGTGTGTGGGACATCAAGGGGAGACGACGGAAGTCATTAGCTCCCCTCATCCGGGCCTAGCGTGATGGGGAGGATTAGGGCAGACTGGAGGAGGGACGGGGAGACGGGAATTTAGTAGGCGTGCCACCCTGCTTGAAAATGAAGACCATCACAGACTTCAGGTCTGGTGTATAGTTGGGTTTTTTTTTCATCCAACAGTCCAGCACCGTGCTTGCTGTGGACAGAGAGGAAGCATGAGAGAGGGAGATATAGAGAGACAGACAGACAAACAGACAGAGAGAGAGAGAGTGAGAAAGAGAGAGAGAGAGAGAGAGAGAGAGAGACAGACAGACAGACAGACAGACAGACAGACAGACAGACAGAGAGAACAGGTAAAGGAGACGACAAAGGAAGAGATGAAAAGAGAGAGAGGGTCGAAGAGAGAAGGAGCATGAGAGAGAGGGAGGTAGAGACAGACAGACAGACAGCAAGAGACAGAGAAGGACAAACATATAAGAAAAAGTAGGTGTAGAGTGAGAGGCAGAAGAAAAGAAAAAATGACAGGAATAGACAGAGTAAGGTGCATGTTCACACCAGATCATGGATATCTCCAATACCAACTCATCTCTATTTGCACAAATTATATGAAAAAGATAAATCAGCAGTAAATAATACTTATGATACCAAAATTATCAGCAAGTCAATGCGACAGATTAAGACAAAGAGCAAAAACTATAGTAACATAATAATCTATAAGTCTTAGTTGAACATTACCAATAACAATCATTGCGGAACATCAGTATGCATAAACTGCTGGTCTTGACAGCAAAGTAATAGCTATCAATGACTGACAGTAACAGTTCTTACAGCAGACACTCCAGTCATTATGGATGTAGACACAGCTGATAAATAATAGCTTTCCATACAGCGCGGCCATCAGATTGTAACAGGAGAGAGTAATCAAAATAATGAAAGAGACTGTGAAGCTGGCCTGCGAAAGATTGACACATGGCGGACAACGCTAAATTATTAACCTTTCCTCTAATCATCAGAGTGGAAGGCTTTGTTACGGCTTGGTCTGACTTCGAGTACACACACATTCAAACAGCACACACACACATACTTCTTTTACTGCCGAAGCAGACAGCTGTGTTTGCAGATCATAGCATGGCAGACTTTAAAAACAGTAATACGATAGCACACACGTTGGGGATTAAAACATCGAACCAAGGTTTGATTGTCACGAACAAAAACTGCAGAAACTGTGACCTGTACTTGTTCCTGTTGTCTGTGTGGTGATGGGCAAGTTCAAAACGCCATGCCATTGTGGAATCCATGATTATTACCTATGTACATTTTCTCTGTTGTATGCAGGTGTTATCTTGAGTTGTTTGGAATGTGTGTGGGTGCGTGTGTGTGTGTGTGTGTGTGTGTGTGTGTGTGTGTGTGTGTGTGTGTGTGTGTGTGTGTGTGTGTGTGTGTTCGGGAAAATGTATCTTTTGTTCTGTGTGCATCTTGGTGCATGTGTGCTATATGAATTGGTAGTCAAGAGTTGGGCCTGCATGATTGTTTCAGCATGACAGAAATATGACCCTTCTTGTTCACTAGGTGTGTGTGTGTGTGTGTGTGTGTGTGTGTGTGTGTGTGTGTGTGTGTGTGTGTGTGTGCGCGCGCGTGTGTGTGCGTGTGTATCTGTGTATTGTGTGTGTGTTGTGTTTTACTCTTTTGTGTGTGTGTGTGTGTGTGTGTGTGTGTGTGTGTGTGTGTGGAGAGAGAGAGAGAGAGAGAGAGAGAGTATATGTGTAAGCCACTATCTGGGTATAGGGAGGTGCTGTTTTTTTGCCTTTGTGACTTATTCACCTGTCTTTGTTCCACAAAATCAATAGACTTTTTTTTTGCATTTCAGGAATGACAGCTTTCTGGTAATCTGGCGAATAGTTTGTGAATGATACTGTAAACATTGTGCAGAGCAGACGCAGTACTATCTGCAGTGTCTATTTGCTTATATTTCCATTTATTTATTTTTCATGGTACAATTACATTCATATCATCTTTGCATTTTTTTACTGAGTGAACATCAAGCCAGATGGAAAATGTCTGAGCATGGCCTGGCTTTATCCATCATAAGGATATCAATAGCTGTTACCTTATAAATCGCCGCATATGTTTTGTAGACAGCTCTCTTGTGCTTATTGCTTAATTTCAGAGCAGGGTTTTCTTCACACCACTTGCTAAAAGCCCTGACAAGGCTCTAAGTGGCTGTCTGGGCGATAAAAAGACTGGACTTAAATTCCGTGATGATTATTATCCACTTTCTAACTTTGAGTTCACACTCTTTGTTCAAGGAGAGATGAGAATGGCAATGTTGTGAACTGATTCAACTTTCTCCGCTACCTTTCACCCTTCCCTCTCTGTCTTCCCCACTATTTCGCCTCCTCATTCTCTTTCCTTGTACAACATGCTTAGTCAGTTCACCTATTTATAGACTCAAATGACTTCAGACTTTTATACTGGAGACGCCATCTTTTCAGCGACGTCAGCCCCCTGATCTCTGTCCGCTCCTGTGCGGACGCTGGTGCTGGCAGGGTGTGTTGATCTTGCCGTCACTGTGTGAGGGACATCAAGGGGAGACGACGGAAATCATTAGCTCCCCTCGTCCGGGCCTAGCGTGTTGGGCAGGATTAGGGCAGACTGGAGGAGGGACGGGGAGACGGGGATTTAGTAGGCGTGCCACCCTGCCTGAAATTGAAGATCATCACAGACTTCATGTCTGGCGTATAGTTGTTTTTTCTGCAGCAGTCTAGTATTGTGCATGCTGTGGATAGACAGAGCGAGAGAAAGAGAGACAGACAGACAGACAGACACAGAGACAGAGACAGAGAGACAGAGAGAGAGAGAAATCAGGTAAAGGAAATGACAAAGAAAGGAGTGAGAAGAAATGGTCAAAGAGAGAAAGGAGCGAGGGAGAGAGGAAGGGAGAGACAGAAAGACAGACACAACGAGAGAGAGGACAGATAAAAAATAAAACAGAAAAATTAAATGCACAAAGAATTACAGAAAGAAAAATGAGAGAGAGAGAGAGAGAGAGAGAGAGAGAGAGAGAGAGAGAGAGAGAGAGAAGAGAGAGAGAAAACTAAGTGTTCACCTTAGATTATGGAAAAATCCAGCACCAAATCATTTCCATTTGCACTTATTATATGAAACAAGATTTTTATAAAAAGTATTCAGTGTCAGCCCTATCAGAAAGTTCAGGGCTGAAATTAAGAGAAATGATAAGAACCACAGTGACTTAAAATGCTGTGTCTCAGCTGCAGATCAGTGACGACAACGTTGTGGAATATTAGTATACATAAACTACCAGCATTGACAGCAAACTAATGGCTAGAAATGAATGACAGGAACAGTTCTTACAGTAGAGTCACCGGTCATTATGGATTCAGACGCAGCTAATAAATACCAGCCTTCCATACAATATGGCCATCCAAGTGTAACAGGAGAAAGTAATTAGAATGACGAAAGACACTGTGCAGCATGACCACGACAGATCAACACGTGGCGGACAAATTTATGATTAACACCCTCCTCTAATCATCAGACTGGAAGGATTTACGACGGCTTGCACTGATTCAGAGAGCACAGAACGAAACCAAACAGCATACACACTTCCGTTACTGTGGAAGCAGACTGCTCATGCTTGCCAGTCAGACATGGTGGACCACAAACAGTAATGTGATACCTCACACGTCGGGAACAAAATCGCTGAACCAAGAATTCTTTGTCACAAACGGAAAACGCCCAAACTGTGGCCTTCATGTTTTTCTGTAGTCTGAGTGAAGATAGGCAAGTTCAAACAGCCACGCCAGTGTGAAGATCTATGATAATCATATCGGTACATTTCCTCTGCTGTATGCATGTTCTCAGTTCAGGTTGTTTGGAAGAGCTGTGAATTTCAGCTTTTTTTTTTTTTTTTTTTTTTTGGGGGGGGAGGATGGGGGGGAGAGGGAAGATGTGGAAACTGTCTTTTTTGTTCAGTTCACGTCTTGTTGCATGTGTGCTAAATGAATTAGTGCCACTGACAGCAGTAATTGAGGGCTGAATCCACATGACTGTTTCATTACATGAGTAATGTGAACCTCCAAGATAGATATGTGTGTGTGTGTGTGTGTGTGTGTGTGTGTGTGTGTGTGTGTGTATGTGCAAGCGCGCACGCGCGCGTGCGTGCGTACATGTATGCGTGTGTGCGTGCGTGCGTGTGTGTGTGTGTGTGTGTGCGTGTGTGTAGATGATCCCCTTTTGGGGAATGGTAAAGGCTGTTTTTCTGCCTCTATGGCCCATCACTGTCTTTCTTCTACAAAAGCTTTACAGTTTTTGTCTTTTTACAGTTCATGAATGGCAACTTTCTTGTAATTTGGTGAGTAGTTAGTGAATTAGATTGTAAATATTGCTCAGTGCAGAAACAATAAATTCTCCAGTGTCTATTTTCTCATTTGTGTATCCTTTATGGTACTATTATGTTCATCGTTATTTTTTCTTGTACTGAGAGCGAATAACAAGACAGATAGATGGCACCTCAGTGTGGCGTAGCTTTATCCATGTTAAGGATGTCAGTAGAAGTCGTACTTTGCAGTATACTTTTTGTAGACAGCTCTCCTGATCTGTCCCCTAAAAGCCCTGACAAGGCTGCAGGTGGTCGTCTGGGCAATAATAAGACTGAAACTGAAACCAAAACTTCTTGATTATGACCTAGTTTCTAACTTTAACATCAAACTTTTCGTGGAGAGATGACAATGTCTATGTCGCAAACTAACTTAACCTATACCGCTACCTTTTTTTTTCACTTTCCATCATCTGTCTTCCCCACTCTTTCGTCTCTCTTTCCTAATACAACATGCAAAGCCAGGTCACCTTGTTTATGGACTCTGTAATGACTTCAGAGTTTTATTCTGGAGATGCCATTATCTCAGCGACGTCAGCCCCCTGATCTCTGTCCGCTCCTGTGCGGACGCTGGTGCTGGCAGGGTGTTTTGATCTTGCCGTCACTTTGTGTGGGACATCAAGGGGAGACGACGGAAGTCATTAGCTCCCCTCATCCGGGGCTAGCGTGATGGGGAGGATTAGGGCAGACTGGGGGGGGAAATTTTGCAGGCGTGCCCCCCAGTCTGGAATTGAAGACCAAAGCAGACAATTTTTGGCGTTCAGTTTTGTTTTTTTTTTTCTCCATCAATTTTGCACTGTGTGTACTTGTGAAGAGAGAGAGAGAGAGAGAGAGAGAGAGAGAGGGAGGAGAGAGAGAGAGAGACAGACAGACAGACAGACAGACAGAGACAGAGACAGAGAGACAGAGTGACAGACAGACAGAGAGATAGTGACAGACAGACAGACAGACAGACAGAGAGTGAGGGTGAAAAGAGGATTACAAAGGAAGAGATGATAAGAAAGAGAGGGTCGAGGAGAAAAGGAGCAATGCAGAGAGACGGGGGGGGGGGGGGGGGGGGGGGGATGGAGAGACAAAATGTGAGAGAAGGGCTGATATAAATGCAAAAGATAACTGGAGAGAGAGAGAGAGAGAGAGAGAGAGAGAGAGAGAGAGACAGAGAGAGAGACAGAGACAGAGACAGAGACAAAAAAGTAGAAGAGAAACAAAGAGAAGAAATTAGAGGAAGAGACAGATTAAGGAATATGTTCACCTCAGATCATTGGAAAATCGAGTACCGAGTCATTTCTATTTAAACAAATTGTATGAAAATGTAAATAAGCGGTAAACAAAAATTCATAATGTCAGAACCATCAGCAACTCAATGGCAACTATTAAGAGCAAGAAAAACAACCACAGTGACTTGAAATGCTATAAGGTCTCTGTTCAAAACTAGCAATGTCAACATTGTGGAACATCAGTGTACATAAACAGCTGGTATTGACGGCAAATAGCAGTTGTCAATTACTACAGTGGCAGTTCTTACAGCATGCTGAAACATCAGTCATTGCAGATATAGATGCAGCTGATAACACAGCTTTCCATACAATGTAGCTGTCTGAGTGTACCACAGAAAATAATTAAGTTAATGGAAGAGATTGTACAGCTTGCCACAAAAGATAAACACAAGGCATGCAAAGCTAAATATTTAACATTCTTTTTTCCTCCAATCGTCAGAGTGTTAGGCTTTGTTATGGCTTGTACTGAATCTGTGTGCACATAACTAAACCAAACAGCACACACACTCCTATTGTCAAAGCTCTCCATGCTGATTAAATATGGTGGAATAGAAATAGTAACGTGATAGTACACACACGTGGAGGACAAAACCACAGTACCCTTTGTTCAAGGGGAGATGAGAATGCCTATGTAGCAAACTGATTTAACATGCTCCGCTACCTTTCACTCTCACCTCTCATTCTCCCCCACTGTTTCATCTCTTCACTATCTTTCCCTGTATAGCGTGTAAAGTTGGTTCACTATCATTATGGACACTGTAATGACTTCACAGTTTTATTCTGGAGATGCCATTATCCCAGCGACGTCAGCCCCCTGATCTCTTTCCCCTCCTGTGCGGACGCTGGTGCTGGCAGGGTGTTTTGATCTTGCCGTCACTGTGTGTGGGACATCAAGGGGAGACGACGGAAATCATTAGCTCCCCTCATCCGGGGCTAGCGTGATGGGGAGGATTAGGGCAGACTGGAGGGGAAATTTTGTAGGCGTGCCCCCCTGTCTGGACCTGAGGACCAAGGCAGACTTCATTTCCGGAGCTGAGCTTTCTTACACCATTAGCTTTGTACTGTGTGTGCTCGGGAAGGAGAGAGAGAGAGAGGGGGGGGGGGAGGGGGGAAGGCAGAGTGGGAGAGAGAGGGGGAGGGAGGGAGGGAAGGAGGGAGACAGAAAACCTGTGTAACCTGGTAATGATTTATGCCATATTGAAAAAAGCATAGAACAATACACAGAAAGGAAAGATGGGAAAGGGGGGTGGGGGGTGAGCCAGTGCACCTCACGCCCTTGTTCACCCTGTCCATCAATAATTAGCTAAAACATTGATATAACGGCGAAATCAGACCTTACAGATACAGACACGGCTGAAAAATTACAGCTTTCATGCAATACAGCTATCAGGGTGCAACAGGAGAAAGTAATGGAAACAATGAAAAAGACACTACGGCTTGTTCGTGAAAGATACACGCACAGGGGGCACACAGAGCTAAATTATTCACACACTTCTCTTATCATCAAAATGGATGGCTTTGTTACAGCTTTTATCGACTCTGTGAACACGGAGCTCTGTGAAACAGCACACCTCTCATCCCGTCAAAGCAGACGGCTCTGTGTGCCAATTCAAATATGGTGGACTAGATTGAAACAGTAACCCAATAGCCCGAACATCGGATGCAAAATCACCGAGCCCAGATTTGTTTATCACTTAGAGAAAGGTCATGTTATTATTGCTGTTGTTGTTGTTGTGTTGTTGTTGTTGGATGTTGTTGTTGTTACTGTTATTATTTTCATTACTGTTATTATTATTATCATTATTATTATCATCATTACCGAACCCAGATTTGTTTCTTAAAAAGACAGAGCGTCATATTATTATTGCCATTATTTTTATTATTATTATTATTATGAGTACTTACATAGCGCCTATGCTCGGTTAGAGACCAAGCTGCAAGCGCTTAACAATCCACGCCCTCTTTTACAATGTGGGCTAGCCTACTAGGGTAGTGCAGACTAAAATACTGCCTGCTGTGTTTAATCCAGTCATTTACCACACCATTCAATCAATATCAGTTACTCAATTTTCCATTCATTATTTCTTTTGTTTGGTGTGTGCTATGTGTATACGTGTCATACCAACAGCCAAACTGGCCTTCTCTTCCGAAAGTTGCTGATGGGGACTTATCATGTACTATGTGTGCGTTCTCACACGGAGCCCCGGTTTGTAGTCTCATCCGAAGGACATTTTGGGGAAGCGGACTCACTTAATTCCATGTTAACTCAGGTAAAAAAAATCCATCCGTACCGAAATGCTCCAGTTGAGATACCTGCAACCCATGGATCACCAGGGTAACGAGTCTGGCACTCTACCAGCTGAGCTATTCCGGCCCCCACATAACTGTCACCTGTACTTATTTGTCTTTAAATTTGCGGGAACGGACGAGCTCAGAAGGCCAGGCCGGCGTGAAACCAATGTAAATCTTCATTGCTATGTCTTCTACTGTCATTGCTGTGTCCATGTGTTGGCTTGAGATGAATGGACCAGTAAGTTTCCTTTGTGTTCTCTGTGCGTCTTGCTGCACGTGTGCCAAGGGAATAGGTGCCATTCACAACAGTGGTCGGAAGATGGGTG
Source organism: Conus canariensis (assembly GCA_033310375.1). Classification (NCBI taxonomy): domain Eukaryota; kingdom Metazoa; phylum Mollusca; class Gastropoda; order Neogastropoda; family Conidae; genus Conus; species Conus canariensis. The sequence goes on from CM065721.1 coordinate 26,499,621, forward strand.
TTTGCGATTGATTTATTACGGGAGCAAAAGTAAGCTCCCTTGTTCATTACCTGCCCCCAAAGAAATTATGCTTTCACCCTCGTTTGTCCGTCCGCCTGTCTGTCTGTCTGTCTTCCTTTCTGTCTGTCTGTCTCTCTGTCTGTCTGTCGGCAATGATTACGCAAAAACTACAGAACCGATTTGAACGAAACTTGTTGTAAAGATGATACGTGGAGCAAGAACGAACCCAATAGATTCTGGTGCAGATGCGTGATGCAGAATAGCAGGTTAAGAAGGACCCAGAATGCCTTCGACCTCCGCAGAGGTCTGCCCTCTCCCGCAAACCCTTCTTTTTACATACTGTTGACATCTCATCGTCTTACCTCAACTGTCTACCATTACTCTTTTACATTCAGGACTTACACTGCTCTTGCATTTTAGGCCTAGCGTTTTAAATTGCTTATAATTCCTATGTGTGTGTGTGTTGTGTGTGTGTGTGTGTGTGTGTGTGTGAGAGAGAGAGAGAGAGAGAGAGAGAGAGAGAGGGAAAGCTAGAGAGAGAGAAAGTGAGAGAGAGTGTGTGTGTGGGTGTATTCATGTATGTGCGAGCGTGCGAGTGTGTGATTGTGTGTGTGTGTGTGTGTGTGCGTGCGTGCGTGCGGCGTGCGTGCGTGCGTGCGTGTGTGTGTGGTGTGTGTGTGCGCGCGCGCGCGCTTGTCTCAGGCTCATTTAATTGTCGTAAAACACATAAAAAGACATTAAAACAATTAAAGGTTAAAGTTCCTATACCCTGTCAGCCGTGGGCACAGTCAACGGTCATACTTTCACCGGGTCTACGGCACGGCATGGTGGAAGGCGTAGCTCATCCCTGTCTGTCTGCCGCCCTTAATCTTTTCTGAACTGAAGCCAGTACCCATTTACAGCTGAGTAGACACACAGGCCGAAAAAATCCGACACCCTTGTGTGCTTCGAGCTAGTGCTCTGACCATTTCACCAAGGGTCCCTCCTTATAGGAATTATGGACACAAGAATATGCATAAAATCTAAAAAGAAAAAAAAAAAAGAAAAAAAGAAAGAAAGAAAAAAAGAAAGAAAAAAAAAAAGACCTTAAGACATAGTAAGACAGTAACCTGCGTATTCCATCAGTTCTCTCTCTCTCTCTCTCTCTCTCTCTCTCTCTCTCTCTCTCTCTCTCTCTCTCTCCATGGGAGGAAAAAAAGGTTACCTCCCTTGTTTGCTGCAAATTACAGGGAATGAGATGGCCCAAAGAGCCTAAAGACCATCAAGAGACGGTGAGAGAACGAGAGAGAGAGAGAGAGAGAGAGAGAGAGAGAGAGAGAGAGAGAGAGAGAGAAGAAGACAGACAGACAGACAGAGACAGAGAGACAGAGAGAGAGAGAAAGAGGGGGGGGGGGGGGGTTTGCCGCAGCGACACGCCATCAGGAGAGTTCAACTCAGTTTGGTACTGCACTGACGTCCCGTCTCCTCCCCCTGGCAGCAGCATTATAAGGATGCTGATCCAGACTTTGCACTGTCTGCGCCCATTGTCCCGTGAACTTTGCGATAGTGCAGACAATAACTACAATCAAGAAGGATCTAGTTGCAAAGCGAGAGGACTGCAGGCGGAAATCTAAACAAATCTTAAATAAATGTTAGCGAACCGCCCAGAGAACGTGGACAAACGAGTCACAAGACGAAACACAACTAGTTTCGACCTCTTAGGTCTTCATCAGGTGAGACATTAACGAATAAAACAATGAAAATTCACTTAGCTTTGATCGCTTCAGATCACTTCGTAGGGTTCAGCGCAAGGAAGAAGGCGTTGAATGAGAACGAGGCTGTTGGAAGGGAAATAGTGAGCGAGTCAAAGTCGTAATGAAGATAATAATATTACTGATAGGAATACTAATAATGGTCAAAATACTGAGAAAAAAAAAAAAAAAAAAAAAGGGACAAGATTACTACCAATCTGTGTCAATAAGTATGGGTATGGGAGAAAGGACAGTGGGTTAGAGGATTCTTAAACAGCAGGGTTGCCGTGGCAACAGTCCCAGAGGCGAAGGCGATGGTGATGTCAATGCCAGTGGTAGTATCAATACTAGCAATAGTATTACTGAATGATACTGCTAACAACGATAGTGAAGGTTAAGGTAATGAAAGCATGATACAGAAATATATTTAGAAAATACATTTTTATAATAATCAAATAAATAAATAAATGAAACATTAAAAATAATAATAAATTAAAAAATCAGTAAATAATAATAATAATAATTTTTAAAAAAAATAAAAAAATAAAAATAATAATGATAATAAATGCATAAATAAGATTGCTATAAGTTGTGTGAGGTGAATAGTGGGAGATAAGGTAGTATGTGTGTGTGTGGTGGGAGGATATTATGGGCTGTGGTGGGTTGGTACATGTTACTTTAAGGTGTAGATGCTATGAGGGTGGAGGGAAGAAGGGGATGGGTTTACGTACTTACTGTGGGAGGGGGAGGGGCAACATATTCACACCTATACACAATCTCTCTCTCTCTCTCCCCCCCCCCCCCCCTTTCACGACCAACGATAAAGGAGCCAGCATTCTATTTATTATGTGTGTGTGTATGTGTGAGTGTGAGTGTGTGTGTGTGTGTGTGTGTGTGTGTGTGTGTGTGTGTGTGTGTGTGTGTGTTCCATTTGTAATATCAGCCTTATTCATTGGTTACCCCCACCTCCACCCCCAGCAACCGCCATATCCACCAACACCCCTACACACATCATTACTAGGGCAGGGGGAGGGGGGAGTAAGTCGATTGATGTAGCAAATGGAGAGACTCAGAGAGTGTAGGAAAAGGGAAGATGATGATAGCTGCAACCTATGTCTGAGGTAAACAGAGGGAGGTAGGGTGGTATGGGTGTGTGTAGGTGGGGGATATTTCAGGCTGGAGCTGCAGAGATGGAATGGTACATACTACTTTTGGACGTTGATGCCATGAGGGTGGACGGTGCCCAGTTTGGCAATGAGATGAGATTCCTGCATAAGGCGTTCCAAGCTGTCACTCTTAGATTGCCAAAGTGCCAAGACTTTGACATGGTTGATGTTGTGTTGGGCATGGTTGAAGTGTAGAGCGACTGGTTTGGGCCGATGGTGGCGGATGTCGGCCAGGTGTTCAGAGATGCGCGTCTCAAGTGTGCGAGATGTCTCACCTACATAGATCTTACCGCACAGCTGACAGTGGATGGCATACACAATGTTGTGGCTCTGGCAGGAGAAAGTGCGTTTAATAGTGAAAGAGCCTGTGGGGCCATGTAGGATGGTGTCTGGTTTGGTGAGAGAGCAGATTTTGCAGTTGGGTTTTGAGCAGGGGAAAGTACCTGGTGGCTTAGGTGTTGAGATTTTGTTCAGCTTAGAGCGCACCAGTAGGTCGTTGAGGTTTTTGTCACGTTTGAAAGTGATCATTGGTGTGGTCTCAAAGGCAGGTTTATGATTTTCTACTATGTGCCAGTTAGACTTCAGGATCCTGCA